>CAMTDV010000020.1:38073465-39273465 GCA_947069175.1 Scalesia atractyloides | reverse complement strand
AATTAGAGAAAATAGAGCAGATATATATATATATTATATATATATATATATATATATATATATATATATATATATAGGGTGAGGTTATTGTGAGAAAATGTAAAAATGTGAGAAGGATAAGAAAGATTTTGGAGGTGATATGTGTCCCTTTTTCTTTTGTTAGTTTAAGGGTATAAGTGTAATTTAACTAATAAAATCTAATTATGGAATGAGTATATGCAACCGATTTTTTTGCAGTTATTGTAGGGATTTTCGAATTTGAAATAACACCCTAATTCATAAAAAACCACAACATGTATATTGAAGGCATACATCTTGTAAAGAACAGAAATATAACAGAAACAACACCCTAGCTCATAAAAACACCACAACATGTATATCGAAGGCATACATCTTATAAAGAACAGAAATATGACAAAAGTAACACCATAACTCATAAAAACACCACAACAGTTATATTGAAGATACACATCTTATAAAGAACACCCTAACATTAGATTAACAGAAATAACACCCTAATATAACACCAGTCAACACTTTAATCAGAATTAAACAGAAATAACACCCTAATGATATAAAAACAGAAATAACACCCTAACTCTTCGAAGGCAACAGAAAACTACTGACAACACCAGAAATCACAGCAATGCACATGTGTCCTCTCATTAAATATAACAGGAATAACTCCCTAACTCATAAAAACACCACAACATGTATATTGAAGGCATACATCTTACGAAGAACAGAAATAACACCCTAAAATTAAAACACCATTGTATGAACATAGAAAAAACACCATGGACTAAAACACCCAAGCGAGACGTAATTTTTTCTCTCTACATAAGTATATTAATATGGTACTCATAAAGATAAAAAAACACTCGTTATTATGGTGTATTTTTTTTTTTGAAAAAAGTTACGTATAAAAGTTATTGACGTTTAAAAAAGAAGGGGGGAACTTTGCATGTGCATTAATGTTAGTTTCTTAATTTAAAAATGCTTAAATTTACCTTTATACCCTTAATCTAGAAAATTAATTAGTTTAATAGTCAACACTATTTACAGAATTCCACTATGATCTTAACCATTAGATTAAATATCTAATGGTTTAGATTCTTTCTTATCCTTCTCAGACTTTTAAATTTTTCACATGAACCTATATATATATATATATATCATTTTCGATGATGTATTTTCTAATAAACATATAAGACAAATACAACTTGCATTTTATAAAGAACATTATGTTATAATTAGGAAAAATTGAGCAAAAAGAAATAGATATTATTTTCAATATTTTTGTATTTTCTAATTACGTAATACTTTTGGTGTTTTATTTAAAACCTAAGAAATTTTCCCAATTTTAAATATAAAAAGTCTAAAAAAGATAAAATGAGAGAGATATGATTATGTCAAACATATAAATAATGATATGATGTGTTTTAAACATAAGAGAGAGGGGATGTGAAATTGAGAGAAAAAGACTAAAATACCCTTTTGAATTAAATTGATTATAGGTGATATTTTGAAATTGTATTGGATAGGAGGAGTTCTCATAATTCTCGCAACTAATAGTGGTTCCTACTTGAATCGAATCTATATATATATATATATATATATATATATATATATATAAAACTCTGAAATATGAGTTGGAGTTATATAATACTAACCTTTTTAAAGTTACGGTTTTAAGCTTTATGAAAAATATACATGCTTTGAACCCATGTAATTACATTTAACATTATTTTTCCTCCGACAAATTGCGTTCCTTATCTTAGAAAAAGATAAACACGCGAATGTGTTTAAGTATTTTCACTCGACACCTCGGTAAAAATTTTTGTTGAAATCAATTTATTTCTTTAAAAATGTCACGTGAACAATGAATCAAAGTGATACCGACATCTGTATAGGCGTCAGTATTTGTTTTTAAGATTTCCAATGTAAAACACATGTTCATTATTTTTTGGTCATATCAGACTTTAACCGAGTACAAGTATCTACCGATACAGTAATTAACAAAACCGATCCCAATCGAATTCTCGCATCAATACCGAATAAATTGTCGCCGCGAAGCGCAGGGAAGAAATCCATTAGTTATCACAAAGACTAATACTTCTGAATTCGATTCATAATCAAATCCAATGGCACAAAAACTTGAAAACCATCTGTTAATTCAACTTATTAATAAGTTTGACCCAACGTACATGGCTTTATAGCCTAGCGTCATCTTGAGGTAGATAAAATTTTGATACAAATAGGTCATGGTTCGATTTCCACAAATGGGGTTTTTTTCATATTTATTGGTTTTTCTCCTGAGTTGGTGTATATGCATTATTGCTAGTAGAGATAGATATAATCGGATGATTTCGTTGATGATACGACAATACTTTAATGGTCCGTCAGTTATCCAAATTTACTGTTAAAATAAAAAATAAGTTTGAGCCAACACTTCCAATCGTGAATGCAAAAACATATTTATAAAGCCCAATAAAATAAATAACTACTTAATTTCCTTTTTTTTATCTGATATTGGTTCAACTTTTCTTCTTAGAATGTCATCATCCCTATTTATTGGGATTAGTGGTTACGTTATGAAAACGAGTATGTGTATTTTATTCGTAACCGCTTTTAACATGTGTTTCTGGCTTTTCTTTCTTTCCTACGAATACAACAAATTGTGTACTTTATTGCAAATTACTTTTTTTTTGTTGGGTACAAACGTACAAGGTTTTCGGTTTTTTGTTGATAAGTACAAAATCCATGTAACATATCATAAGTACAACTATAGTAAAAATTTAATAAAATTATAAGTTGATATTTCGTTTGTATATATCTGTCCAACTGATTCAGTAACGCTTTTCTTTTTGCACTGCAAATTTGTATACTTTTTCAATTTGTTCCACTATTTTAATTTAAGGCTAATTTAACCTCGAGATCAAAATTAGATTTAACGTATGAATCTTTGGCGTAAGCTCATCATTATGTTGGAAATCAGGCTCTTAATCGAATAAACAAATACGCGATATCAACAAACTTGTTCAACTCTTTTAATTATTAATCAATGAAAGCACACAAATAAAATAACACTAACCCTTTATTTATACTAAACTCATTATAAATATAATGCGACTCGAACTCTATTTAATTAAATAAACTAAACAAACTAGATAAACCTATCTAATTTAAACTAACAATTATCCCTAAAATAATCACATGACGCTTTTTTATCTTTATCTCCAAATTCAATATTAACCTCTTCCGCCTTAGATTTTGGCTTGAGTTGTTTATAACTTTAAACTAAGCTAAAGATACTTTTCAACGAGTCAATTTCTAGTAAATATGTTATTGCTCTATTGACTCATATCATTTTAACACGTAATTATGTTATTTTTAGAGTTTTAGTTATTAATGAAGTCTTTTTATTGGTTATAAGAATACAGAATTGTTAAGTGGAGAGAATAATAGTTATAATAAAATAAATGTATGAAGATAGAGAATGAAGAGTGGGTGGCGACTAAATGCGCAAGAGGTAGAAGTGGGATGTTTTGGTAGAGAAGTTGAACCACCAAAAGACCAACAGGTTCTCTGTCTTTCTACGTGATTTTATTAAAGAAACATAAATAACAATATTTTGGAGATGACACAATTATAAAAAATAAATAAATAAAGAATTTGAGTCAATTATCCATCAAATATCAACTTCATAAATGTTTGTATAAAGAAATATGATACGCCAATAACAACCGGTTTACATGTGTGTCTTAATTTTATCTGATTTTTATAGTTAGTATATAAGGTGGTATATCAACAAAGGCACGTCGATAATATATGTTAATTAAAAAAAACCCTATCTTAAGATAGAAAGTGAATAAAGAAAAAGAATTATCAAATGTGGCGGAATTAAAGGGGTTTCGGGTTGTCGACCCTTCACCCGATATATATATTTTTTTTATCAATAAGAATATATGATCTCGTTACTTTTTATTGTTTGTATTTAGATTTTCATTTGTGTAGTAATTCAATCGAATGTAAGTTTAATTGATTGAATTATTATTATTATTATTATTAAATTATTATTATAATTATTATTATTATTATTATTATTATTATTTAACTAGAAAAAAAATTCATTGTTCTTAACAGTAAAGCATATATCATAAAATTATCCTTTTAAATGTAACAAAGTATAAATTGGAAATTTTATATTGTGAATCAACCCAACCCATGAAACACATCAACAAACCCAAAAACAAGACCGACCAACTCATGATCTACAGGGAAACGAGGATGTATTCTATTAGTGAAATTTTCATATCTAAAAGTTAGTGTTCTTGGTCCCGTGTTTGGATGTGCATTAGTATCTTCTTAAAATATCTAAAATTTATTTTTATAAGTATTATTTATGAATAGGATTTTACATAATCACATGCTATTACCTCGTAGTCTCCCACACACACATAAACTAGTGTGACACTTAAATTCTTGACTATATTTTTTATATAGATGATGCAGGTATGTGATATTGTTGAAGAGTTTCAAAATGGAACAAGATAGAATATCCGAGGGTTAAGCCTCTGACCTATGTTTGAGAGAGTAGTGGATTCAGAATTTTTTTCCTAGGGGTTTAGAATTTTTTTAAGAATTAGCGGGTCAGATCGGGCCAGGTCACGGACTAAAAATCAAACTAAAACTCATATAATCACCACAAGCACATCAAACGTTATTACAAACATGTTTTTTTTTCCAACATTAACATGTACAGAAGTTTTGAAAGAGGATTCTCCTTTGAGAAACCGTTCCATAATAGGATTACTAATAGTTCCTACTTATGATTAAAATAAATATTCTAATCTAAATATAAACAATCAGTAGCTTTTTTTATTTCATCTTCTTATAATTCAGATTCTTATTCATTATTTTTATTGCTACCATAGTTGCTAATTAACGGACCTAATTCTTTTTTTGAACGGTAAATTTTGATCACTGACGGACTATCGTAGTATCATGTGCCAGCAGCGCAACCACCCGATCATATATATCTCCACTAGGTATAATGCTCATACACCAATTCAGAAGGAAATCCAATAAATATAGAAAAACCTCCTTTAAAACTCATACTCAGGCTACAAAGTATTGGACAAAGAAGTTTATTTGAAAAAAAATATATATACACATGTGTACGTGCAGACTCTAAAAAAAGAAATATAAATAAATAAAATATAATGATCCAGTAAGATAACTTTTTATCATTATCGAATATCCTAGTAAAATAAAAACAATTAAATATCAGATATGTTAGTAAAATAGATAATGTTAGGTAAATAATAGAAACAATTGAATTTGAATAGCAGTAAAATGAAAAAAAGGAAAAAGAGAACAGTAACAAGTAAATAGAAGAGTCCAATGTACTTCAATGTTGGAGTATTAATAGCACATGTCACCTAATTTTAAAAAAGACTCTTAAATGGACTTGTTTAATTACCAAATTACCCATGTTTAGTCATCTTCTCCACCATTGCATTTGCTGCAAGTGTGCAATCGTCGGATTTTTTTTACAGGGAAACCTTTGTCATTTTTTTCTTTTTGGTTCAAATATTGTTTGCTTTAACCATTTGCTATTTCATGGATGCGATGACAAAATTTCATGGGGTGCGTTCGGAATTTACACGAACATATAATACTAAAAAAAATTTTCAACGATGAGTAAGAAAAAAACCAACCATGACACTCACACCCTTTAGCCTTAGGCTCATGAAATCTTGTTGTAACTTACATAGTTCACGACTTTGATGATTTTTAGGGTTTTTTTGTTGTTTGTTGAGACCACATTTTAATATAATCCAAATTGTTTGTTTGTAGTAATAAAACAAAGACCGTCATGATATTATTTATAGAGAATCTGATAATTCAGTGTCAATATTATCTACGTCTGCTCAATGATTTACTGCTCAAATTACGTTTTCAATTTCCTTAACCATCATTTGGATATTTAGTGATCATGAATGTTGTTAATCATCTTCTTCTTACCATAAAAATTACATGTGGCAAACATTGACAGTTATGCAACTTCTAATCGTGTTTAAAGTGAATCAAAACATCGATTCATTAAGATCTGCAATGATGCTTCACGATAGTGTTTTTAATATTATTTGTGATTTTCAATGCAAGTCAATAATATATTTGGTTCTAACAGTTTATTAGTATTCCATCACCTATGGTATTTTGGATTAATGAACTAGTGGGATAACCTGAGTGATGTTTGGGTTAATATCCGTTTGTTTTATTACGGTACCGAAACCTCATATGGTAACCGGAAGAGAGAAATTGAAGCACCAAACGAATACCAATGTAGTTATGATGTGTCAAAAAGGATACGAACACGTTTGTTTTACATTCATCGAAACCAATAAAATAAATACCAATATTTATGGGTAAGATCAAATAAAAAATTTATTTTGCCTAAATAGGATAAAAGTAATCTTAACCATTCATATTTAAAATTAATGGTTAAGATGAAATGTAGAAAAGATATATTGGGAAAATCCTATTTGTTGACTTTCTCTCTCCACATGCAAAACACATGCATATTTCACTCATATTTTTTAAACGTTTATAACTTTTTTATTTGGCATTATTTTTCATAAAAATTTCATCAAAAAATCGAGCATCTTTTTATCTTTAATTTGAGTACCATAGGTATGGGATCAAATACAAACTCTTATGTTTGTAATAACCAATACATAAATGACAAGTGTCCTTCAATTAAAAATTAGTTTAGGGGTAATTTAGACCTTTTGACCCTATTTATTTATAACTAATTAGAATTAGTTATTGAAATATCCCTAAATCCACATTGATTACTTCAAACCAAAATTTGAATTTTCTAATATATCCCTATCAAACCAACCTTCAGGAACCACCAACAAAAAAAAAAAAAACGTTAGCACACCCACATAAACGACATTAGCCCAATCTAAAAAGAAACTTTCATTATTAGCACTCTGTTTCAATAAAAAAAGGAACTTTCATTATCGACGACCTTAGCACAATCAAAAAAGGACATTCGCATAACATAAGACCATCCACATTACTAGCATTCTCATTTCAATCAAAAAAGGAACTTCCATTATCAATGACATTAGCACAATCAAATAACGACATTAGCACAATAAAAAAATGGACATTAGTACCATCAAATAACGAGATTAGCACTCTCTTAACACCACCACGAGGGCATCTGACGGTAACACCAACGTAAACAACATTAGCACAATAAAAAAAACGATCTTCCAATGAACGGACATTATTAACACCGTCGTTTCAGCACTAATCGATTTATCGATTATCGATTCACCAAATCTCACATAAAAAACGAAATTCCAACTTCTGATTTCATCAATCTCAGCAACTTCCCAAAAAAAACTCTAAAAAAGATTAAAAAAAGATCAAGACTTGCAAATTGAGAGCTGTACCTGATTTCAAGTTTCCAACAATCAGCAAAATCTTTATAAATTGGAGTCGTTTAACAGATGCTATTACATAACTAGCACAATTTCATTTTTTTAAAATTTATAAACAACACATACTATTACATACTAGCACAAATTCATGTTTTTGTTTTAATTTTGTAAGTAACAAATACTATTACATAACTAGTAGATAACAAATTTATTTCTAAATAGGCTACCAATAACAACATAAAAGGAAAAAAAATAACAACATATAAGAATTACACAACAAAATAAGAACTTACGTATAGATTTAAAATCAACACAATACATTTTTTATGTTAGCACATTCCAACTACATAATTAGCACAATTATAAAAAAACACCTTTTTGTAACCTTTTTAAAAGTCACTTTTATAAATTAAAAAAGTATAGTAATACGGTACTAATACTAAAGATAAAAAATACTTGATTTTATGGTATACATTTTTTCAACAAATAATGAAATATATAAATGTAGGTCCACTTGGAGGATCAAGATTAACCTACTTCCCTGTTTATACAACACAAATACGAGTGCGGAATCCTCGTAAGTATGCAAACCAAAGCGAAGTAAGAAACACAGGATAACCAAAGATTCAATATCTTGATTAACAGAAGAGAATTAGTACAAACATATACAAACAATGTTCATACAGACTCATGCAATACTCTCTGTTCTCTTGTGTCTCTCTCTCTAGTATAGCTCTAGTCCCTCTGGTATGTCTCTAGCCATTTACTGAGAAGTGCATGTCTGCTTATATAGTGTCCACACCCAGCAATAGTACGAAGAATGTTGCTGGCCGTACGAAACACCAAAAGACACGAAGAACATCTCCAAAGATGCTCGTACGAATGAACCGGCTCGTACGAATCACGAACTGCCTCGTACGAATCAAGCAGGATGTTTGATTTGATAAACTCACTCATACGAATGGTGAGCGGCTCGTATGAGCAACATCTTGCTCGTACGAAGCATTTCTCATTCGCACATACATGTGTTCATTGGAGAAGTGTCACAGACATGACGTACACAAGACTCAAGAGTATGCACACATGCAACTGTTTTACATAGACAAACTAATCGTCGTACTAAACCAAGATAGGAGATATCTTGATTTGGTCGACATGACCAAACTATTACAGACACATTAAACACAAACCGTACAATTACTAACGTAACTAAAAACAAGCGACAGACACAAAAGTGTATCAACAAACTCCCCCTTGGCTGTTGCTTAGTCTTTGGTCTTCGGTCTTCATACTGAATGGCCTGGTGTATCAACAAACTCCCCCAGAAGATCTGCTATCCATCATTGATAGAGCATCAGGTCTTCAAAACTTTCCAGAAACATCAAACCTTTCCTGTTTCCTCTTGAGTACCACTGGAGGTAACTGGATCGGTCACGATCTGCTGTACATTAGACTCTACCACTGGAGTTGATGCAGAAAATTTTGGTTGCGAGGATGAGGCTGAAGCTTCAGGATTTCCATGGTCTTCACTAACCTGATCATGTTTTCGCTTGATCTCCTGCGCTTTGCATCTTTCATTCCATAGAATGTTCACTCGCTTTCTGCTCATTTCAAATACGTCTTTAATACCATTAAAGCCTTCAACAAGTGTAGCATTACGAGAATGATACCATTCTCTCAAGTCGTTATGCTTAGCAATTAATGTTTCGGCAGATCGTTGTATAGCCGCACTATGTTCTGTCAGCCTATTTATCTCAATCCCCCGAGAGTTATCAGCTGCTCTCATCTGTTGTAGCTGAGTTGCTCTTTCAGCATCTGCAGCCTTCAGTCGCTCATTTTCTTTTCTTAGCTGCGCAATTTCGGAATCCTGTTTTCTAACAATCTCTTTCAAGGAATTTATCTCCAACTGTTGTTTGACAAGTGTGTTCCGATTTGAAGATATAAACTCCGAATGCTTGTTAATCTGGATTTCCGCAGCTTGCAACTGAGAGAACAGAAAATCCACTTTCTCATCCTTTTCCATTCAGAGAACAAACGACTGCTTCGTTTTGTATTTTGTTGATGAGATGTAGACTGGGATTGTTGAGCTGAAGAGGTAGTAGGTTGCGCTTGAACTGGAGTATCTTCAGCCGAAGGTGTTTTAGTTGCTGTGGTATTTGAAGGTTGTGGTTCAGAAATTGTAGTGGGTTCTGTCATTGCAGGTTCAGTCTCCTCTGTTGTAAAGGTAGGCTGGACTTTTGCAACTAAGCACTATCATTACCAACATTATCACCGTCATCATCATTACCCTTTCCCTTTTTATGACCAAACTTATCTTCGATCATCTTTTTCAAAGTTGGTTCTTCATTATCTGAATCACTTTCATCATGGCACCACTTGTCGTTTTCTGGTGCAATATATTGATCATTGCCAGAAAACCGATCAATCTACAAGGAGGTGTGCTTTCTTTGTAACGTTTTGCTGCTACACCCCTAAAGATCTTCAATGAATGTTCCATCATAACTTCTACTTTTAGAACATCGTTGTCGTTCTTCGGAAGATTCAGATGTTGTACATTCAAGATCATTTGGAGAAAACGAGGATACATCCAAAACTTGTTTCCACTATATCTAGTTCTTCTTAGTTTTCTTTCATGTTTGCAAAATATACTTTGAAACACTAAACGGTTTGTTTAATGTCAAAGCTATCATCATTCCAACCAAGTTGTTATTTGCCATGACATAACCACTTCATCTGTTGCTCAAACATTGAATTAGAACATGTAGAAAGAACTTGTATCGGAGTGGAAACCATGCTTTGTTTAGTTGTCCCACGAGGAAATCTCCAACACATTGCATTCTAAGTAAACATCCACGTTGACACTCCAACGACACTGAGAATGGAGCTTCAGGATCATCACCAAGCTATAATACTGAAGTAATGGTTTCAATAGAGACATCTACGTTCAAGTCATTTACTTTCCCGCGGATAAGTTCCTGCCCATTTACTGCAACAACTTTAGCTGAATCCCAAAATTCCTTGATCAACGTCTTGTATACTGTAGTCTTGTGCGTGATAGCACAATGTATCCTTGAGTCGCGCAAAAACTTCATTGTACCGTTGTACTCAGCAAATTTGTCTTCCGGGTCTAAGTAGGCCACCATGTTATGTCTTGGTTCTGACATATTTCCACTTCCGACTTATCAGTTCTCTTTGTTGCGGGTTTTCTTTTATGTTCCTTTTGTTCCATTCTGTACACATAAGACAACTAGGATAAGAACACAAACTCATTAGGGAATATATACAAAAAGTTTAGTTCCAAACTTTCCGTATGTATGTATTCCCTGAACAAGATCTACTGACTCATACGAAGAACAATTTATTCGTACGAAGAACAAGTCATTTTTACGAACTCTTGATTTAGTCAAACAACTGATTCACTCGTACGAGTAACTGGCTTGTACGAGCGATGTGTTACTCGTGCGAGTGATGTTTCACTCGTACGAGTCTAGTTCGCACAAACAACTTCAAGAGAAGATACTTGTTTTTTGTTAAAAATTCTTCGCTTAAAGTTTGTTGTTCATGTCAGTCAAAGTCACATGGTCAGATAATGTTTAAGTTGTTCATCTTCAAAGTATGCCGAACATTTACAAGTATACCTTAAAAGAAATCAAAAACAACTTAAGGAGAGGTGAAAGATGACGTGAGCAAGGTGAAAGTAAAGTTCTACCAAAGAACTTCATCACCTTTTATACCACATAAAGACACTCGTGCGAACTACCTTAGATCGTGCGAATAACTTCAATCGTACAAGACCCAGTGGTCATTCATACGAGGCACAATGGCTTGTACGAATGATCTCTGATTCGTACGAGTCAAGGTTTTTCAAAAACTGGACTTTCAATTCTTTGAGGACCTTAGGTTTTTCACTGTCCTGTTTAGAACTTTGCACATATCCACACTAATCACAAGTTAAGTTAGGAAAAGTGCTTGTTAAACAAATTTGTTCCTTGAGATGAGTTTACCTGTTGTAAGAAAGTACTTTTATGATGTAAGTTCTGATATCGGATCTAACAGGTATCACAAACCTAATCAGTAGCAAAATAATAATTAGGAAGAAGAACAATCTCTTGAATTAAGAACAACTTGCATACACTAGAAAAGTGTCTCATACAAGTGTGCAATTACAACTCTCTAACCCTCTAACCATTTCCTAAGACATATATTTATACTAGTCAACAAGCCCAACATTTACAACCCTAGGCCCACAAGGTACTAGGAAGCCCGAAACCCCTTGAAAGCCCAAATGTAGCTCTAATGTGTAAACCTTTAGTAATATAAGCCCAACAATCTTCCCCTAGGTTTACAAAATTAGGCCTTCTAGTCTTTCGGTTGCGCGTCCACTCCTACCTTCCAGCAATAATACCAGCCACAACAGCTGTCCAATCTTTTGCACATACTTCATATAACTCTGCAGATCGGATCTGATGAGAAGCAAGAACCTGCAGGTCTTCATCGTGAAAGCTTACTAAATCAACCACATCATTCACCCTAAACGCCTTTTCCTTTGTCACAATTGCTACACTACCGACCTTGGGATCATACAGCGAGAAGTTAAAGTTCTTCAAAATCCCTCGTGGAAAAGTTGGAGCAACCGGTATAACTAATTCCTTATCCGTTGGGGGCCACATCACTGACTTGAACCTTCTCCCTGTTCATGCATCATGTACTCCCTTTGCAGCTCGCAAGTATGGTTCGGCTGTCTTCATCGTCTTCAACCCGTTTTTCACCTCTTGTTCCAATTTCTTGAAGAATCTCCATCCTGGGCCACGTTCTGTCGTATCATCATCAGAATATGGAGCTTGCAATAAATCAGTCAGAGCTATTTTCGTCCATGTCTCGAACTGAGTTTCCTTAGAATAATACTCCCGAGTCCGATCGTGTCGAACAATGATCCATATTTTCTTGACATGATCATACATCCAGCTTAACACATTCGATTTATTCCCGACCTTGCTGTAGTAGCTTGAGCCAAGCTCCATCACATATCGTTCAGACTAGTTTGTCGGATCTTTCAACTGGAAGTTTTCATCAAAAGGATTAACATCAACGTTCTTCATCAATACCATCTGCTTCTTCTTTTGGGTCACTGGACGCTTCTGACTTGCAGTATATTACTTTCGTGGATCGCTCAGATAGTCATCCAACCCAGTTTGGCGTTCTGAAGCCAACTGTTCAGCTGCTAACCTGTTTGCCTCACTTTCCTCAGCCGCTCGTCGCTCAGCTGCTCTATGTTTGTGTTCAATGTTAATCGGATCGTCAGTAGGGTCAGAGAATTCCCTCCCAAACTTGTTCTCCAGTTTTTCTTTCAAATCAAACACCATAGCCATTAGCATAGTAACATCTCCTTTCAGTTGATCTATTGTTTGATCTCTCACATCTCATCGTGTTTGCAACGAAGCGATTTGAGCATCCTTCAATATAACCTCCTGCTCTAAAACAACCACTCTCTTCTTCAAATCTACAACATCAGCTTCCATATCTTCATCATCACTATCCAATCCACCAAACTCAAACGACGCTTTTCCGATCTCCGCAAGTATTCTGAATTATCATCATCAGCACTACCTATACCACTTCCACCTACACCAGACCCTTCAGCACCCATCGAACTTCCTCCAAAATCTATCATTTGTAATACTGAGTTTGCCGGAATCAAACAACTGTGGAACGCGTAGCAACGTGAGTTGTTGTTGGTTCAGATGAAATAGGAGTATCAACCATTGGCGTGTCTGTAATAGATGCAACGACAGAAGAAAAAACAGTAGTAGAAGTCACCAGAGTAGACTCTTCTGCAACACTAACAACACGTGCTTTAGATTGACTTGGTTGAACATTAGGCTCTTTCGCCTTCTTTTGATCAATGGAACTTCGTCCTCTTCATCTTCTTCATCATCTTCAATCACACCAACCGGAGCATTAACAGAGGGAATTACCAGAGGAGGATCACCCTGTTTTTCTTGGATTTCCTTTAAATGAGCAATTAGGGCTTCTAAGTTCTCCGAAGACAATTCTGGCAAGGCTGGAGTTAAATTGGCATTGAACTCAGTAAGATCATCTAAGAAGGCTTGTTCTGCATCAATATCCTCATCTGAAACTAAATCTTCGATCTTGGCCTCTTTTTCTTTGGCGGGCACGTCATGTTCTTCAGCAACTATCGCATTGACAAGTGTAGGAGCTGGGACTTCCTGTCCGATTACCTCAGCAAACTTTCCAAATTTCTTCAATGCAAAGCGACCAACAAAGACAGTCTTTGACGTCGAGCGATTCTTCTTCATTGTGCTGAAAATAGTTGGTCCCATAGGCTTCATAATTAACAAATTCGCATCTGAAGCATCTTTTGCCAAGTCAAGATATCGAGCATCTAGAATCAGCTGTACAAAATGTGGATACAATAGAAACATTCTCTTCTTGGACTGCTCCAAAATATTCTTCATGTTTTCGAAGATATAACCAGAGAAGTTATACTTCCAGTCCATAATGAGAGATACAATAGCAGAGGTCTGGGTTTGATTCGGCTGATCTAGACCTCCTTTGTTCTCTGAAATGCACTACATAAACATATGTACTAATAATCGCCAGTATGCAGGAAACATCTTCTTGAGTAACAGCGGATATGACCCTTCATAACTCATCTCCTCGAGTATCGGCAATACTTTCTCCTTCGCATATACAGTCAGGTCACTTGTAGTATCAACAATCTGCAGAACCTCTCTAACGCAAGCTTCATTGACTAAAATCTCCTTCCCCTGTATCTGAGAACTGATATATGGTCTCCCATCCGCGCCTCTCTGATGAAATCGAGCTCTCTTCCAGAATGAATGCACTAGATCTCTATATGTAACTGGATTAGCCCGGAGTGCTTAAGCAATCTTGCACGTGTTCAAACCCGCTATCATCGACTGGAACTCCTGATAAAATTCAGCTGGTGGATCCGAAAGATATCCTGCCTGATTGTGGAACTGCTCCTATACCAACATAACCGCGTCAAAGGCCTCTTAAACCATTTCTGTCAAAACAATAACCAGGTTAAATCACAACTAACAGAAGTTAACGGAGTTTATCAGGATGAGGTCAACACTAATTGGATGGTCCATACATATTTCGAAGGTTCAATCATTGAAAGGTTCAAATTAGTTTGAAAGGTTCAAGCATTTGAAAAGGTTCAAAAGAGTTCAAAGGTTTAAACCCTAGAATCCAGATTTACTAACAGGTCAACACTAATCCGGATGAACCTTTACATCATTCCGAATTAGCAAAGAGGTCACTCGTATTTCGGATAAATCAGCAATCCGGATTAGCCAACAGTATCTCGGATAAATCGGATAAATCATCAATCCGGATGAAGATTATCCGAGATGAAATCCGAGTGCATCAACTCGGTTGAATATCCATCCGTAATGAGATCCGGAATGCATGTTACTTTGAAGGTCAATCCGAGATGCTATCCGAAATGCTTTAACATGAAGATTATCATCCGGATTTTATGGTTTTAAGCAATATTTACCTAATCCGGATAAGGTTCGAGATATAAATCCGAGATGAACAGTGAGAAATCAGAGAGAAAATCAGAGAAGATCAGAGATTTTGGAAATTTGTGAATAATCTGGAATGACATCTCTGAATCACTTAAATACTTTTCGGAATGGGCTTGGGCCTCACATTCCAAAGAATCCGGATTGGGCTTTTGTAAGGCCCAATCTGGAACAGTAAAATCTAAGTGGGCCTGTCCAGAAAGTGTTAATAAGCCCAATCCGGAACAGTAACATCTAAGTGGGCCTGTCCGGAAAGTGTGTAAAAGCTCAATCCGGAACAGTAGCATCTAAGTGGGCCTATCCGGAAAGTGTGTAAAAGCCCAATCCGGAACAGTAACATGTGAATTCTAAATTTTCAATTTATAAGACTTTCAGAAATTCTATTGGATTGGCCCAAATTTGAAACTCAGTAGACTAGTCCAATATCCCTTGACAGAAACCATCTAACCAAAAATCATCAAGTTGACTAACCAAGCATCCAACCACCTTCTACCAACTACAAAGATAAGACATTTTAGCACAAACGTAAACGTAAACACAGCCTTGCTAAGGGATCAAATCGTTTCAAAGGTCGACTACAGAACATGTTTTAGTATAAGCTGGGTCAAACTAGTCTAAGCGATTGCCAATATACTTGCCCATCTAATCTAAAACTCAACCCTCCAGTTCAAGCTTTATGATACGCTTAAGGTAGTATTATACTATGATACCCGTGTGTCCCATACCATGACATACCCCCGCGATCAAGGTAAGCTCAACAATCCATCGTAGCAGATGAGTATACTGAGGTCATCCTTTATTTTTACAATGTCAGGCTATTGGTGAACTGGTCAGTACTTTCGTACAACAGAGAGACCGATAGTGTCTGACGAGGGTTAGGCAAATAACTTATGTGAACTTATGGAATTTTCTCATGAAGAAACTTCTGCTCTCTTAGGTTTTGGCCCTTCTATTTTGGCTCTTTTAGAAAGATATCCTGATTGTGCCTAGGTCTGCATATAATCTGGATATAACAGAAGGGCAACTAAGATATCCCCGGATGACTCAACAGCTTAAAGACCCGAAACCTCAGACGTTGGCTATCTATTAACACAGGATTTAAGACCATGAAATCATACGCCTATAGTATGTGACCCACTGAGTACACAGTTTGTTATTTTTATATTATTTGGCTTACACTATCCGGTTGAGATTTAGACCTATCGACATATCACCTTCGATCCAAGCCTTTTCCCGCTTCAACACCTTACATGTGTTAGTCAGACATTTTATCACGAAAAAGTATTTCATTTCCCTATCATTGCAAAAGCTGTTTTAAAAACAAACATATATATATATATATAATATTATATATATATATGTGCATATACATGAACAAATTTACGAAGCAAAGGAAACTAATGAAAGACAATAAACGAAACAAAAAGAACAGAGGATGCCTAGTTAGAAAACCGAATCATTTTGAGAAGATCCACAAGCACTTGAAAACGCGCATTGCTAACGGGTTTCGTGAACAAATCTGCCACGTTTGCATCGGTGTGGATTTGCTCAAGCTTAACGAGACCCTTTTCATAGCAATCATAGATAAAATGAACTTTGATATTTATGTGCTTGTTTTGGAGTGGAAAACATGGTTTTTTACGATTTGGATAGCGGCATCATTATCACAATAGATTGTGGTGTTTAGATAAGTCAAACCATAATCCGCAAGCTGGTGTTGCATCCATAAAACCTGGGAGCAGCAAGCAGAGGCTAAGACATATTCTGCTTCCGTAGTAGACAACGAGACCGTCTGTTGCTTCTTGCATTGACATGAGATTAAGCGGTCGCCCAAGAATTGACATTCAGCTGAAGTTGAGCCATATCCCTATCTGTACCTCCAAGATTACTGTCAGAGAAAGCATACAGTTCAAATTCAGAATTTTTAGGATACCTGAGGCCCAATGATGGTGCCCCTTGTAGGTACCTAAAAATTCTTTTAATAGCATGTAAATGAGAGAGTTTAGGGTAGCCTGATAAAGAGCACACTGGCAGACATCAAACATGATATCTGGCCAACTTGCAGTGAGATACATGAGTGAACCATTCATTAAGCGATACATAGTCGGATTAACAGGCGTTCCTTCAGCATCTTCATTTAGCAAAGGCCGTTCTGCAATAGGTGAAGCCGTGGGCTTTGAGTCTGAAGCTTGAATTTCGCAAGAACTTCATGAACATATTTTCCTTGATGAATCAAGATTTCCTGCGGGCTCTGACGAACTTAATGTCCTAAAAACATGGTCATCTCCCCTAGTAAGCTCATCTCAAATTTCTTCTTCATAATCTCTTCAAATTCCCGACACAAACCATCATTTGTAGAACCAAAAATGATATCATCAACATAAATTTGAACAAGAATAATGTCCTTGTCAACACGTTTGATGAACAGGGTTTAATCAATGGGTCCCCTAGTGTATCCATGAGCAAGCAAATGCTCTGTCAGAGTTACGTACCATGCGCGGGGCACTTGATGCAACCCATACAAAGCTTTGTCTAATTTGTATGCATTGTCTGGCTTGTCAGGATCAGTAAAACCCAGTGGTTGTGTCACATATATTTCCTCTTTCACCGTGCCATAGAGAAACGCAGTCTTGACATCCATTTGATAGACAGTGAAATCCATCTAAGATGCATATGCCAAGAAAATGTGAATAGCCTCCAAATGAGCGACCGGTGCGTAGACCTCATCGTAGTCTAATCCTTCAATCTGATGAAAACCCTGAACCACCAGTTGAGCTTTATTCTGAACAATGACTCAAGTTTCATCCTGTTTGTTACGGAAAACCTGGCGAGTTCCGAGAGCACGTTTTCCTTGAGGCAGCTTCACCAATTGCCAAACACCAAGTTTCTCAAATTGATTGAGTTCTTCATGCACAACATCCACCCAGCCTGGTTCCTACAAAGCAACATCAATACGTTTAGGTTCAATTTGTGAAATGAAGCAAGTGTAAAGACAAGTATTGATATCCCCTGATTGACTACGGGTTCGGACAGAAGCAGAAACAGGACCAATAATATTTTCAATGGGATGATCATGCTGTAGACGCTGCGGTATTGGTGTAGCAGGGACAAGAAGATCCGTTTGCAAGTTAGTAACACTCGCTGAAGCCATTCTAGATGACTCCCCCTCATTAGTTGCACCAGTAGAAGTATTAACTGATGAATCAACAGAATAGTCTGGTGGTGTAGGCTCAGGAAACAGAGATGAACCCAAGACATCGGGAGGAGCAGACCCATCATTTGTCGTAGGAGACTCTGTGTTTGAAGCCTCAAGTTCAGGGGAATCATCTTGAGGAGTTTGATCAGAAGCTGGTTCTTGAGGTTGCGATACTGGTGAAGGAGTAGATACAGCCTCATTAAATCCAGGTGGATCCACACTCAGCTTCTTTAACGTCTCATGCAGTTGTACAGCATCAGCATCGTCTTCGGGTGAGATGAGCATCGTTGGAAGGTCAAGAATTGGACTTGTACCTTCAGACACATTCGAAGGAACATCAACATGATTAAACAAGGTGGAATAATCATACAGCCAGTCAGGACCAATGCGTGTGTCCTTGGGATTTTCCTCCAGCCAACCCACATTGTAGGTTTCAACTACCATTTTCTTGATCTTATTGTAGACCCGATATGAAAGTATATTTGGAATATCCAACGAAGATGCATGGATCCCCGCGTGATTCAAATTTTCCTTTAGCATCCATGAACAGGAGAACACAAGGGCATCCAAATTTACGGAAATGCTTAACCAAAGGTTTGCGACCTTCAACCACTTCGTATGGAGTTTTCATGTGCCGTTTATTGATCAGGGCATGATTCTGAATATAACAGGCGGTATTGATTGCTTCTGCCCAGAAAATGAGAGGTAGCTCGTATTCAACCAGCATAGTACATGTAGCTTCAATTAGCGTTTGATTTATGCGTTCTACAACCCCATTCTATTGTGGAGTACTAGCTGCACTAAACTGGCGGTCAATTCCCTTGGAGGAACAGAAAGAATTTTAGGTAACATTCTTAAATTCTGTTATGTTATCACACCGAATAGCCTTCACGGTGGTGTCTGTCTGGTTTTCCATAAGCGTGACGAATTGTTTGACTAACTCAGCGGTTTCACTTTTATGTGTAAGAAAGAAAACCTAGGTGAATCGCGAGTAGTCATCAATAATGACCAGACAATATGCCTTCCCGCCAATGCTCAGAATGTCTGTCGGACCAAAAAGATCCATGTGAAGCAATTCTAAGACTTGAGACGTGGAAGGGGCGACTTTAGATTTGTGTGGCTATCGATGTTGTTTCCCACGTGCACATGATTCACATTTTTCAACCTGCATAAAGTCGGGAACTGGTAGATCTCTGACTAAACCACCTTTTGGAAGACGATTTAAGTTCTTCATGTTGATGTGTCCCAGTCTACTATGCCATAACATTGCATCATGTTTAGCTAGAGACGAGAATAGGCAAGTGAGCTTGTTAGAGGGAGCCTTGTTCATGTCGATGACATATGCATTTCCTTTTCGTGCAGCTTTAAGAAGAATTCAATCATCCGGAATAATAAGACCTGGTTTCAGCACATAACACCCTTTCATGGTAAAGAGAACATCCAAATGACTGTCACAGAGCTGAGACACACTCAAAAGACTGTGCTTAAATTCTGGTACGTAGTTAACATTCTTAAAGCTGCGGGCTCCGTTACATACTGTGCCTCTCATAGTAATCTTCCCGGTCTCACCACCTGCGAAGGAGACGAATCCGCCATCGAAAAACTGGATGTCATTCAACTGCGATATGTCCCCAGTCCTGCGCCTGGAACAACCACTGTCAATATACCAGAGTCTGACAAGAGTTCGCTAGAGCTGTTCCTACACATGTCAACAGGTTTTAGTTAGAGGCTGCAACCCAGGCCATTGAAGATCTGGGCATGCCATTTGCATCAACATAAGTAACCTCATGGAAAATTAAATTAGTTGAGGATGAGGTTGATGATGCTTTTGATTGTTTTGAAATAGGGACAGAAGACTGAATCTTGGTCAATATCTTAGGACTCCAAGTTAACGAATCAGACTTCTGCACAATCCTTGGAGTGCTAGAAGGATTCAGGGAACCTGAAGGTCTTGAAGACTTACGAGATTTTTCTTAGCCATGCTCCAGTCTTGATCAGAAGACTTAGCCATAGCAAATCGAGCCTAAGGTAGGCGATTAGGTATAGCCTTCTGATAGTGTGAGTATAATGTTTTAAATGGTGTAAAAGCCTTTTGACAATTTCGTGCAATACGCCCGGGAAATCCACAGTTGAAACAGGTCTGCCTCTTCTGTAAGAAAACAGTCCGTTCAGCTTGGGAAATTCTAGGCAATTTGTCTGTCTAGTTTCTTGCTTGCGGGTACTGACGGCTGATGCACGGTGTTGTTCTTGACTGTTGCTTGCGCACAACCATCAGCACACTTGTTAGTTTTGTGATTTGAATTAGACAAATAGGAATGTGTAGACTTAGGCGTAACTTTAACTGATATCTGTTCAGCTGTTTGCTTAACAGATTCAGTTCATGGCTGCTGAGTCAATTTCTTAGAGTGAATAGAAGACTCAGCAGTTGCCTTTTCATTTGTCGAAGACGCCTGTTTGTTTTTCTTCTTTTTGGATCGGCCTGTTCTCCGTGTCTTATTCTTATTTTTCAAATCACTTTTCGTGGTAGATTCTGCAGAGGACATGGGTGGCTCAGCCAGGACATCCTTTTCTGAACTTTCAAAAGATCAGCTTGAAACATTACAAGTAGATGGAATCTCTAAATTTTGAAAAGTTTGAGAATTCAATTCAGATTCAGTATCCAGATTTGCATCTGAATTAGCATAAAAAGAATGCTCATCATCTGTCATTCAGAATCAATCCCTTGTGCTTGGTTTGAAGAAGCTGATTCGCCCGAATCTTCTAGAGTTATGCCAACATTAATATTCACAGGGTCGATTGGTTGGTTGACTTTCTCACTGTCAACCCTGGGATTAGCATCAACAGACGGAACCTCTGGAGAAGAACTTCCGGTCTCTTCAGTAGGAACTGATGAAACCGAATCATCTGTCGATGCAGTACCTGTAGCAAAATTCATGTTTTCATCACAAGAGTTATCACAGTTATTAGTATCATTCAAAACATCAGCATGATGAAAAACCTGAATTAAAATTGTCTTTGTTATCAACACAACCAACACTGTCTGAGAATTTAAATTGTTCAACAAGAAATTGATTTAAAATGTCAAAAGCGGGCTTATAAAATTCATAATCGGCAGCCGAGTTGTCTGAATTTGCATTCAAACATTCCTCTTGATCACCATCTGTAATATCCTTAACTAAAATTTCTTTTGCACATGAGGTAGACACGTTAGTATCATTCACTAATTCAGTTTCAGTTTCAGAAGACTTTTCTCATTTAGATTTTGTGGAGGATGTTGCTGCCTCTGCCTTAGGCGTTACTTTCTCCAAATCATCTGTACTACAAGAAGGATGGTCACCAGATTCATGTGAAAGTGGTGTGGAAGTAACGAAAACATCATCCCTCTTGAGTTCAGTCGGTTTAGAGAACTTTGGGTAACAGGGCTTCCAAGGTTTAGAAAGATAATCTGAAGGTTTACCATAAATCATATTTTCTGCATTTTCTAGATCAGCATTAGATTCGGGCATTCTTGTATAGTTATGAGTATATGGTGGAGGAGCCCTATTATACCCAAGACCTTTTGTGAAATTTTTCTGGTAATTTAGCTGAAGATCACACAAGTCCTTGACCAGTTTGCTAGAAGTTTCAAATTTTTTGATGTTTATTTCATTTTCGTGAAACTTTCCTGTCAAGGAATTTAGCTTGGCTAAGGCTGCTTGAAGTTCTAAGTCCTTTTCAGCTAATTTTAGCTTATAGTCGTATACCCAACATTGCTGTTGGTTCAAGTCTAGCTTTAGCTGAGCTATATCTTGTTTTTGAGCTTCGACCTTTTCCATAAGAAGCTTGTTCTTATGTTTAAGGGCGATGGTTAGTGATGCAGCTTGCTGGTATTCAGCTACAAGAGTTGAATTATGGACGCGCATTTGTGATAATTTAAAACGACAACTATCAGAACAGAGAATTCGATTACCGTTTTCGAAAGATCGGGTGTCTCAGTTGTCTGCGCCATCATGCAGTGGTTGTTGTTCTTTGAGAGATTCAAAGTTTCCATCTAAGCTGTAGCATCTGCCCAGTTGAATCCTTCGTGCTGTTGTAACACCAATGCTGTTGATTTCCCGCCCGAGCTGCTTGAGGGACTCGAGTAGACTTTGAGGGAGAGACTGGCACCAGCTGTCTGTCGCTGCTCTGTATGTCTTCCACTTTGGATGACACATATCCAGATGGCGGCTTCTTGCATTCCCTGGCAAAATGTCCTGGCGCGTGACATTTGTAGCACCTGATTTTATCCTTTGTAAGATTAGTCTTCAGATTAGACAATGGTTGCCGCCCATACTTCTTTTGAAACTTGTTGACACGAAAGGCAGCCATTGCAAGATTCCAGGACATATTGATCTCGTCCAGATCCTCCTCCATTATTTGATTCACTTTGGTTGGAAGAATGGATGGAGGAGTCAGATCACCTGCTAAAAAGGCGTTCAAACTGTTGATAATCGAAGCAGCTGTAGCCATTTTCTCTTCATTTTCTTTAGTAAGAAAAGAGGAATTGGACACAGGTTGAGCAGGTGCAGGTGCTGGAGCAGCAGATTGGGGAATGCCACCTTATTGAACAGCTTGAGGAATGGCAGGACTGAAAACCATGTTGGGATACTGAGCATGGTACTGTGTCTGAACTTGAGCAGTAGAAATCATAGTGGGAGTCTGAGACTGAAGACCATAGACGTACTGAGTTTTCTGTGGCGTGGCAAGAGGACTGTAAACAACATTTGAGCTACCCGGTGTTTGAGAATTTCCTTGCAGACGGCTATAGACCGGATTTTGCGACATCAATGCTGCATTTTGCCCTGTTATACCGGCGCCATCAAACTGCTCTGATGATTGATGTCTCTCTGCTTATTATCAATCTCACACGATTTAATAGTAGCTATCATTTCTGTGAGAGTGACACCATTCAGGTTCTTCGTCTTCTTGATCATTCCAACATCCGCATCCCAACTCTTTGGCAGTTAATTTAACAACTGTCTGTTCATAGCACTATTTGTAAGAGTAATCTCAGCTGATATCATCTAGGAAACAAGCTCTACATATCTACGATCTGGTTCTCAATGGTTTCCCCGTAAATATGATTAAGTGAGCTGAATTGTTGATTCAGCTGATTTACTCTGCTCGCCTTCATATCCGCATTTCCATCATAGAGATTTTGCAATTCACTCCATACTTCTTTAGCGGTCTTGCAATTTCTGACCGCAATAGAAATATCGGGTCCAAGCACCA
The DNA here is from genome assembly GCA_947069175.1 of Scalesia atractyloides. NCBI lineage: Eukaryota > Viridiplantae > Streptophyta > Magnoliopsida > Asterales > Asteraceae > Scalesia > Scalesia atractyloides. The sequence goes on along the minus strand of CAMTDV010000020.1, from coordinate 39,249,982 downwards.
TTGTCAATACAGCCGAGGGCTTTTCATCTTTTGGAGTCCACAAGTGACTGGGCTTTGGAATCTTTGTGTCTGGATCTTGATCGGTACTGTAAACTATCGTTCGCGGACCATTCATAATACACCTCCACACACCAGGCTCTTTTTCCTTGCAATATTGTTCGAATCTAAACTTCCATTCGTAATACTCATCTCTATATAACAGACAAGGCACTTTAGTTGATGTGCCAATCACTTGATCCAATTCTTGATGGAGGGACAGAGTCTGTGATTGCAGTGCAGCTAAAGTGGCATTGGTTAAATCTTGTGTTGTCATGTAGCCGTTCATCATAGTTAACTAAATTAAAATTACAAAGTAAATTTAAATTCAGTTAATCTCAAGTTTTCTAATATGAACAGTGATAGTCCGAATTAGTCCGGAATAGTCAACTCTGAAATGGGCAGATCCAAAATTAGTCCGAGATGGTCAAATCCGAGATCGATGAATCCGAGATGGTTGATCCGGAGATAGAGAAAATCCGGAATGATTGATCTGGAATGATATTGATCCGAGATGAATAGTCCAAAATAGAAAATCCAATATTGAAAATCCGAAATGATGATTCGGAAGGCTGTGTGTCCGAATTGAGAAATCCGAAATGATGTTGATCCGGAACAAAGAGAATCCGGAATGAAACTGGATCCAAAATGAAATCCGTCCAAAATCCAATCCTTAACCAAATGCAACAGTAATCTGACTTCCAAGCAACAGATAACCACCAACAGTATCTCGGATCCGGAAAAGTAGCAATCCGGATTGAACATAGTCGGGATTAATCTGAGATGGATGATCTCCTTCATGTTTTTTGGGATCTTCAACAGTAACAAATCCGAAATACGTGAAGCTTCTTCGAGTTCTTCGGAATCCGTAACAGTAGCAGATCCGAAATCTTCAAATAGTCTTCGAGTTCTTCGGAAAAATAGCGATTCCGAAGAAAACCAGTAATTCTTTAATTCTGAACAGTATTCCGGACGAATAGCAGCAAAACCACTTCCGATCAGCTCTTCAATCAGCGATACCTGGAGCCTGTATTGAACAGCAGGTTCTGATACCAATTGTAAGTCCCGATATCGGATCTAACAGGTATCACAAACCTAATCAATAGCGGAAACAATGATTAAGAAGAAGAACAATCTCTTGAATTAAGAACAACTTGCATACACTAGAAAAGTGTCTGATACAAGTTTGCAATTACAACTCTCTAACCCTCTTACCTTGACCTAAGACATATATTTATACTAGTCAACAAGCCCAACATTTACAACCCTAGGCCCACAAGGCACTAGGAAGCCCAAAACCCCTTTAAAGCCCAAATGTAGCTCTAATGTGTAAACCTTTAGTAATATAAGCCCGACATATGAAGTTATGATATCAAAGCGAATGGTTTTTAGGGCGTATCTTGGTAGAAAACTTTTTTGAGTTTCAACTTTGGCTAATTGAAAAAGAACTTAACAACAAAGTAAACTAAAATAAAATAAAATAACTACTAACAGATAAGAGTAAACTATATATTTACCATACAATCTTTTTCAGAGTTTCAAGGTAAGAGAATCATACCAGCTTTTAATCTTGTCAAATACGAGTTTTGTTTAAAACATTAAATTAAATAAATAAGTATTCTACTATGATTATCGGTATTGTTGTCCATGTAAGCTCAGCTTATCAGATGTAATCATGATTAAGAGATATGATTAATGTATGAATTATACTTAGCCAGTGTTAAACCACTTCACGACACATTCCCGTATCAAGATATGCATGAGAGAAAATCTTACCGGTGAGTATACTGCTTATCATCTGTTTTGACGTATATGATATGAGATACTCACTTATTTGATTGAAAACAAGCCCTATGTGATTAAATCACTTATTGATGAGGAACTTGATTTTCAGATGCATGCAGGGCACAGGAGTAAGTCCGTGAACAGGTTAGTACCATCGTACCGACAAAGAGACGAACTTAGCTCCCGCATAAAGCTGTGATATTTTATCACTTATTTTTGGGTGGATGTAATATTTTTATAACTTATTGATGGTCGTATGCAGTATTTACACGTATGTATGGTATCACGGAAGTTCTAGACTTGCGTCACCGTTATTTTTTGGTAAAATATTCAACCATGATACCCAGATGATAAGTCAGCATAAAGACCGCATATCTCAGAACCTCGGCATACTATCAAATGAAATTTCGGTACCAAGACCATATGCCAATTAATGGTTCCCTCCTGGCTTGCAGTCCGTTATGTTTATATCAACCTGCACATTTTAATCAGATTGTGAGCCTACTGATACATCATTAGTAAAGCTACTTTTCAATTTTCGTTTTATGTTTTTGACTGTTTATGACAGATCACCAGTGTGTATCATTATCTTCTCTTATCTATCCAAGAAACTCATTTTTTATTTTTGGGTTTTCTATTGGTTTCGTATTTTTCTAAATTTTTCTCCCCCTTAAATAAAGAAGGTAAATAAATGAAAACTTAAATAGATAAATAAAATACATATATTTGTATTTTCTCATTTTTTTTGTATTTTCTTGAAAGATTCTTCCCCTAAAATATAAAACTAAGAGAAAATAGAAAATCTTTTTATCGTTTTAGATATTTAAGAAAATATTTACGAAAAATGATTAGCCAAGGATGATTTACTAAGGTTTCACCTTGATACCATTGACCAAAAGTAGATAATCAAAACGAGATTTATCAAAAGCTTTTGTAAACAGGTCGGCACGTTGGTGATCGATGTGGATTTAAACAACATTGATAAGTTTCTTTTCATAAAAATCTCGTATGAAATGATACTTAATCTCAATGTGTTTGGTTTTTTGAATGCTGTATAGAATTTCGAGTAATCTGTAAAGCAGCTTCGTTATCAACAAAAATAGGAGTAGTTAGAAATTCAAAACGGTAGTCGCGCATTTGCTGTTGAATCCATAGAACCTGAGAGCAGCAACTAGTAGCTGAAATATACTCAGCCTCACAGGTTGACGTAGCTACACAAGTATGCTTTTTGCACTGCCACGTGACTAGGCGATTTCCCAAGAATTGACATCTTGCTGATGTTGATTTTGCATCGATCTTGCAGCCACCATGATCAGAATCACTGAATCCTGTCAAATCAAAGTTATCATCCTTAAGGTACCAGAGACCAGTGTCCGGGTGACCCTTCAAATAACGAAAGATTCTTTTTACAGCCATCAAATGAGAAACTTTTGGACTGGACTAGTAGCGAGCAAGAAGACATGTTGGGTACATTATATCGGGTCTTGAAGCAGTAAGATACATGAGAGATCCGACCATAGCACGATAAAGAGATGGTTCCACATCTTCACCCATTCCATCAGGAATAATCCCATGATTCTCAGCTAATGGAGTTCCCAAGGGCTTTGAGTCTTTCATCTGAAATCATTTAAGAATATCCCCGACGTACTTGATTTGATGGATGAAAATCCCTTCCTTAGATTGATGAACCTGCAAACCTAAAAAGAAAGTCATTTCTCCCATTGCGCTCATCTCGAACTTCTCTTGCATCACCTACTCAAATTCTTTGCACAATTTCTCGTCGGTAGACCCAAAAATAATATCATCGACATATACTTGTACCAGCAATAAGTCCTCATTCTTCTCCTTGATGAAGAGAGTACAGTCGATCAATCCACGTCGAAAACCATTCTTTAGAAGATAGGAAGACAACGTTTCATACTAAGCCCGAGGAGCTTGATGTAGACCATATAGCGCCTTATTGAGAAGCCAAACCTTGTCAGGATGGATTGGATCTTCAAAACCAGGCGGTTGCTCAACATATACCTCTTCTTCAACCACACCATGAAGAAATGCACTTTTCACATCCAGTTGATAAACGGTAAACTTCTTGTAGGACGCATAAGCCAAGAAAATTCTTATGGCCTCAAGATGAGCTACCGGTGCATAAACTTCATTGTAATCAATGCCTTCTACCTGATTAAAGCCCTAGACGACCAATCTTGCTTTGTTTCTCACAACAATACCTCGGTCATCCTTCTTACATTTGTAAACCCATCTTGTAACAATCTTCTTATAGTTTTCAGGCCTGTCGACCAATTTCCACACCTCTAACTTCGGAAACTGCTGAAGTTCTTCTTGCATTGCTTCAACCCATGAGTCTTCTTTCATTGCCTCCTTCCAAGATTTCGGCTCAACTTTCCAGACAGAGCAGGAAAAAGACCAATCATTCTGTTCCCCAGATTCTCTAATAACCGAATACAAACCAGCATTCTGCTTATTCCTAAGCTGATTACAAGTCTGCACACCACTTTGGACATTTCCTATAATATTCCGCTGAGGATGGTATTATGGATTCGAGTTTTAGGAACATCAGGAACTTGAGAATTTATACCCAAATTGTTGATATTCAGATCAACAACTAATTCGTTTGCTGGATTTGATGAAGATATAGAAGCATGACCTTCAGTCGTCCCTAGATTCTGAATATTTGACGTGACATCCGAAATTCCAGGAACTAGAGTAGAAGTAGCTTCATTTGCATCATGGAACTAATCATCTTCTGACGAAATATTATAATCAGCAGCATCTTCGAATTCCTCATTCTGAACAAGATTGTTAACCGAAGTAGACACTTGAGGGTTAACAATAATTGGTCGAAATAATGACGAGAACTGCAGTATCACTTTCCAGTAACATTTGAGCAGCTGCAGAAGCATCATCAAAAGTTGGCAGATCAAAGGAGTTAAACAGCCCATCGTAGTCAAACATCCAAGGAGCACCCGGAGCTCTTACTGATTCTGTGTATCTTTGAACCATAACTTCACCCCATTCTTCAATCTTCTTCGTTGACAAGTTCCACACTCTGAAATTAGGAGTAGCATATCCAAGAAAGAAACATTCGATAGCCTTCAGACCAAATTTACCATGTGGATCAATCATAGTGCATGGAGCTCCAAAAAGTTCTAAGAAAGAAACATCCGGTTTCCTTTTATGTAACAACTCGAAACATGTTTTCCCCTGCCTCTTCACCGTAAGAACTCTATTCATTGTATATCATGTAGTAGCCATAGCTTCTCCCCAAAATTGAACGGGAAGTTCTGATTCTACTAGCATAGTCCTTGCTGTTTCAATCCGAGTTCTATTTTTCCCATCAGCGACACCATTTTGTTGTGGAGTGTATCGAAAACTGTACTCATGCAGAATGCCTTTAGAGGAATAGAACTCGTCCATAAGTTGATTCTTGAATACAGTGCCATTGTCGCTTCTGATTCTCCTTATCTTCAAATTGTACAGATTTTCATGCAGAGTCAGGAGATTCTTGAGGATTTCAGGAACTTCACTCTTGTGTGCCAACATATTCACCCATGAAATTCTTGAGTAGTCATCAGTAACCACTAAACAATATGAATCACCAAAGGTAGTCTTGTGTTTCATAGGTCCAAAGAGGTCCATATGAAGACGTTCCAGAGGCATATTCATCGTGTTAATCTTCTTCACAGGATGAGATTTTCTCGCTTGCTTTCCCTTTGGCATGATACACAGACATATTGTAGATGAAAATTCTTCACTGGCACACCATTCACCAGATTGTTGTTCACCAAATAGTTCATTTTTCTCAAGTGAATGTGTTCCATTCGTCTATGCCAAGAGATTGATTCCTTTTCGGTGGCTTTTGAGACAAAACATGTAACTTGTGCAGACGTGGTAATGGCTTGGCTCATGTCAAGAAAATACAAGTCATTAATTCTTGGAGCCGACAGGAGGATCCATTCTTTGCGAATCTTGAAACCAGGTTTCAGCACGTAACTCCGGCATCATCAAAATGAACCCTGAACTTCTTGTCGCAGATTTAAGAAACACTCAGAAGATTGTGATCAATTTGACAAACATAACTGATCTTATCAAAACTAACAACACCATTGGATACCATTCCTTCTCTAGTGATGTATCCAACCTTGTCTCCAGCAAAAGCAACATAGCCTCCTCGAATGCTTTTCACATCATAAAGGAGCCTTAAGTCGCTTGTCATGTGCCTCGATGCTCCACTGTCAACAATCCAATGACTATTCACAGTTCCTCCTGGAACACCCTGCACATTTCAACACCCGATCAGTTTGAGATGGGGACCCAAGCCTTAGTGATCTTGGGTCGACCCTTATCATCAAGAAATGTGATTTCTATTTCTTGATGATTTGGAAATTGTGTGCCTCATCTTGAAACATCACCGGTCTTAGGTTTCCAAGATTTTTGAAATTTACCAGAATGACTATTATTTACATTTTTAACAACTTCTGGTTTTATTAGATTCGAAGAACTTGGTTTCCTTTCTGAAGAATTCGGTTTTAATGCCTTTTCAATTATTTTTACTTGTTTACGTCTCTGTTTTTCTTCTTGTTCTTTAACAATACGTTTGTCTTGTTTTGGAGAAACAGATCGACGTTGGCAAGTTGGTTCAGGAGGGGCTTTCTCAACGAATCTGGGTTTTGCTGGGTTTGAACAATTCTTGATTATGTGGCCAAATTCTCCACATTTAAAACATGTTCTCCTCTCAACAAATTTAGGAGATGTCGTTTAATGACTTGATGTTGAACTTGTGGGTCTTGAGGTACTTGGTTCATTTTCACACCCATTTGTATGTTGAGTGTAATTGTTTTCATTGTTATGTTTTAAAATCTTGACTTTGCTTACAAAATCTATATTAGAAATGCCTTCAAAAGTCTCGACTTTATCAGTACCAGTTGAACTCACAAATTTAACATTCTTAAACTTCTTCTTATAGCGAGTGCCTTTTGCTTCAACCTTTGGTTGTGGTACCTTAGGTTTTTCAACTCGCTTCTCTTGTTGTTTTTCCTTTGAAATGGATAATGGTTGTGACTTGATGTGGTTTTTCTTCTCCAAAAACTTGGTTGTTGAATTTTCAAAAACTTGATCAATAGAGGTTGGATTTACATTTTTGATCGGAAAGTCTTTGTTAGAATAGATTTTCTTATCTCCAACCAAAGTATACAACACATTATCTTTTTCATCTGTGGACACATTTGTCTTGACAGATTTCATAGGATCATTCTCTTGATTTTCGACTATTTTCACACTGCAAGTAGTAGACATTTCTATCCCTTTTTCTTCATCAAGAGATTGATCCTGATCATTTTTCTTGGACTCATCATCTGATGAATCACCCCCTCTGTTGTAGAGGGGTTCTGATCAACAACTGATGATGAGTTCTCTGATTTTCTTGATTCAACTGAGGAATTGTCTAGCTTGAACCCTAATCCTGCTGCAAACTCTTCAGGATTAAGAGGTACAGAGGGTTCAAAGCGTGGCATTTCCTCCTCACCAGGCAATTTGGTATAACTGTGTTTCAATGGGGGTGGACACGATTTATACCCAATGCATTTAACATCTCCTTTTAGTTTTTGAACGTCAATGATATGATCAAGCACATATTGGGAGTTAGAATAACTCTCCAATTTTAGCTTGATCGCATCATGTTCGCATTTGGCGATGGCTAACTCTTTCTTTGTTTCCACAAGGATATTAATGTAGCTATTAATTCCTGTTTGTTTGTTCAAAACTGTCTTTGTTAATTCAGAAACGCTTTTCTTAAGGGTTTCTATTACGGATTTTAATTCTTTTTCGTTTCGAGTTAAAGCCAAATTTGCCTCTTTGCATTTTGACAGTTCAACAACTAGGTTTTGATTGTGACTGTTTATTGTTTCAAATTTAGTTTTTAATTCAGCACAGTCACTGCAAATTCTAGGAGAATCGGAGTTTACCTGACTTGTTGAACCAGCAACATTAGCCATGAAGGCAGTATGATGAGGGAAGGATGCACTATTTGTAAAGAATTTTTTTGTTTCCTTCGATGCAGTTTCTGCTTTCTTCATCAGACCAGCCTTTTGATTTTTCAGCTTCTCTGCCTCTTTCAGCAACTCTCTGACCTCAGCATCACTACCTTCTCTGATATCTGATTCAGATCCATAACCACCTGAACTTGAGCATTCTTCATCAGAACCACCATTATACCCCGAAGGCGTTGGTTGAGTGACTGCACTTGCCCCTTTGACTGCTGGATTGATTGACTTTGCCAGCTTCAAACCCTACTGTTCTAAGGATAAGGAAAGGAACTGAAAAGGGATGAAAATATAGCTCATATTCTTCTATCACCATCATCAGAATCAGAACTGTCAATACTATGAATATGTTTGATTCGATTGATAATCTTGGAATAACATGTAGTTCCTCCTTGATTCTCATTTCCCAATTGCACTGACCAATTGCATCCTTCATCTGCTTGAACTACTAGAGCTCTGTTTGTGTTGTTTGAAGGTCCTGACTGGTTGGAGGTCCTGACTGGTTGGTGTTGTTTGGGTTGTTAACAACTACTATCCTTTGATCATTGTTAACTTGAGCTGTGTTGGATGGTTGTGATTGATTTCGGACGGGTTGTGATTTTCTTGTTTGCTGGGTCTTGTGCACTCACGCTTGAAATGACCTCTTTCACCACAGTTAAAACAAGTAACAACATTTTTATCAAAACCATATTTCGTATCTTTCTTGCTCTCCAAACTTGTTCTTCCTGTTCTGCTCATGTAATCCTTAGCTCTTCGTACTGCACTTGCAAATGCCCATTTGATATCCATTAGCTCTCATCTGTGTCTATTTGTTGGTAGTCTTGATTAGTCAAATTGATGTTTCCAATTTGACCAGCGACTAATCCACAATAGGCACTAACCATTGTGTTTAAAAGTTCCATATGTCCCTGAGCAACTTCTACACTGACCTTGGAAAGATGTGATGTGTCAAGTCTGACTCTGTTGTGGTTTGCAGGTTTAAAGTTGTTACCATAGAAAGCTTGTTGAGAAGCTTGTTGTGGAACTTGAGGTGCAAGATCTCGTGGTTGTGGTAGAAAGGCTTTAGGATCAAACACTTGTCCATAGGTTTGAGTACTTGAGCTTGCAGACTGATTTGTTGGAACAGGTTGTGGTAGAAAGGGATTAACATTTAACACAAACGAGGTTTGAAGTTTTGGTTGCTGACTTGCACTAATACCTGTATTAATACCTCCAAAGTACATTTTAGGGTTTTGTGGAACAGTAATTCTTTGTGCCTTTCGAACTTCCTCTTCGTTCTTGTTCTCCAATTTCTACACAAATTCATAAATACCGATTGCATCCAAAACACCTGTATGCTTTAATAAGTCAATGAATTGACCCTATTTTGGTGGTAATGCATCAGCAAAGCGCATCACAATTTCTTGTGGATATGCTAACACTTTGTACGAGTACATTTCACTAAGCAGATGGTAGAAACGTGTTGTCATATCATTCAGTGTTTCATTCTCCATGAACATGAAACCTTCAAACTTCTTCTTTAGCAGATCATGTCGTATTTTTCTGGTTGTAGCATTACCTTCTCCTCTTGCTTCCAAGGTATCCACAGATTTTTGGTGGTGGTACAGTACACAAACTGATGATAAATATCTTTATGAAGTGCTTGTGTAAGGATAGCAAACGCCTTTTTCTCTAGATCGTAAGCCTTTTTATCTCCTTCATCTAGATTGGCTAATGGAGGTTGGATTTGACCTGCTTCTTCGAGAGATTCCTTGTAGGGTGTAGTAAAACATGTCCATAATTCAGTATTTTTTCCAAAACATATGTATGGAAACGGCTTTTCCACGAAGGATAATCGTTCATATGGTTCAGTTTTGGTGGATGGTTATTACTACCGGTTTCACTCTCGCTTATAAGAAGAGTCTGAATGCTCTGGTTCTGATTTGCGACACACGCCCACTGATTTGCCGTAATCATGGCTGTATGTTGAGGCATTAATGATTTAACCCATGAGGTTGCAGAGCTTTGTGAAGAGTCTTGATTTGTGCTTGAACCACTACTCCAATCCCACGGATTAGTACTCGTTATATTTTCTTGATTATGAAAATTAAAAGATTTAAAGCTTGATTTTGAAAATAATAGTGTCCTTTTAAAGTTCACAATTAAATAATGGACATTAGCACCATCAAATAACGAGATTAGCACTCTCTTAACACCACGTCAGGGCATCTGACGGTAATACCAACATAAACAATGTTAGCACGTAAAAAAAAACGATCTTCCAATGAATGGACATTATTAACACTCTCGTTTCAGCAACAATCGATTTATCGATTATCGATTCACCAAATCTCACATAAAAAACGAAATTCCAACTTCTGATTTCATCAATCTCAGCAACAACTATACCCAAAACAACTTCCCAAAAAAAAAAACTCTAAAAAAGATTAAAAATAGATCAAGACTTGCAAATTGAGAGCTATACCTGATTTCAAGTTTCCAACAATCAGCAAAAACTTTATAAATCGGAGTCGTTCAACAGATGCTATTACATAACTAGCACAATTTCATTTTTTTTTAAATTTCATAAACAACACATACTATTACATACTAGCACAAATTCATGTTTTTGTTTTAATTTTGTAAGTAACAAATACTATTACATAACTAGTAGAAAACAAATTTATTTCTAAATAGGCTACCAATAACAACATAAAAGGAAAAAAAATAACAACATATAAGAATTACACAACAAAATAAGAACTTACGTATAGATTTAAAATCAACACAATAATTTTTCATGTTAGCACATTCCAACTACATAATTAGCACAATTATAAAAATACTTGATTTTATGGTATAAATTTTTTCCACAAATAATGAAATATATAAATGTAGGTGACTTGGAGGATCAAGATTAACCTACTTCCCTGTTTATACAACACAAATACGAGGTGCGGAATCCTCGTAAGTATGCAAACCAAAGCAAAGTACGAAACACATGATAACCAAAGATTCAGTATCTTGATTAACAGAAGAGAACTAGTACAAACATATACAAACAATGTTCATACAGACTCATGCAATACTCTCTATGCTCTTGTGTCTCTCTCTCTAGTATAGCTCTAGTCTCTTGGTATGTCTCTAGCCAAATACTGAGAAGTGCATGTCTGCTTATATAGTGTCCACACCACCAACAGTAGGAAGTATGTTGCTGGTCGTACGAAACACCAAAAGACACAAAGAACATTATCCAAAGATGCTCATACGAACGAACTGGCTCGTACGAATCATGAATTGCCTCGTACGAATCAAGCAGGATGCTTGATTTGATAAACTCACTCGTCGAATGGTGAGTGCTCGTACGAATGGTGAGTGGCTCGTACGAGCAACATCTTGCTCGTACGAAGCATTTCTCATTTGCACATACATGTGTTCTTCGGAGAACGTGTCACAGACATGACGCACACAAGACTCAACAGTATGCACACATGCAACTGTTTACATAGACAAACTAATCGTCGTACTAAACCAATATAGGAGGATATCTTGATTTGGTCGACACGGCCAAACTATTACAGACACAGTAAACAAAAACCGTACAATTACAGACGTAACTAAGAACAAGCGACAGACACAAAAGTGTATCAACAGTAAAAGTTATTTTAGTTTAAAAAACTTGGTGGAATTTGTTTTTTTATGGGAATTGGCTAAATGACTAAATACCCCTAACTTGATAGTATTATTATTAATTATAGGGTTTTTTTTTTCTAATCAATACCAATCCTTGATTTAAACTATGAATGGCTCATATATGCTCTTGCGGTTCTTACAGTTAACACGGTTTGTAAAGGATCTCAACTCGAGTACCATATTACTATACAAAATATGACGACCACAAAACCCACAAAACGTATTGTATTTCTATGTTGTGTAGCATTTTTTTGTGTTGTTTTTGTACTACATTTTTTTGCTGAAATTTTGTCTTAATTTTTTTCATAATTTTTTTGTGCTGATTTTTTGTACTAGATTTTTTTGTGCTGAATTTTTTACCAGATTTTTTGCGCTATATTTTTTGTACTTGATTTTTTTGTGCAAGATTTTTTTGCTATATTTTTTTAGAATAAAAATAGGTGTCAGATGTCATTTTCACACTCCTACTTATAAGGACCAAAATGTTTTAGTACCAAAATTCCCTTTCTTTCTACGTTTAAGGAGCGCCACATGTCATTATCACAATACTTCTTAGGCTACTTAGGCAAAATCCACTTTTTAGTGGATCTTTTACTTATTCTGATAATACTGATACCGGTACGGACGTTATCCGGTCAAAATCTGTTTGATCCGGATGGTACGTACTAGTTCATTACTAGTACTCATATAGCTTACAATGCCAAAGATAACTCTTCTGTTTCAAACGCAACTCCGTTTTTAATAAAATTCATACCAAATTGTCGAGAAAAAAAATTAAAACAACTATGTATTCAGATTTTTTAATAAACTAACGAACGCAAATAACTATAGAAAAATGAAATTAGTTAAAAATTAAATGTGCATGTGATTTTATATTAGAAAACTTAATGTATTGTTGAATTATGTACTTACTAGCAGGATGCCTGCGTGATGCGGCGGAGCGACACATCGCATTGCAATACTCATTTTTTATAGTTTTTTTATTTGTAAGTTATTTATGGTAGTATCGTTGTGATAAATATATATTAAAAGTGAAGTAATCGGGTAATCCTTTTCATTGTGTTGTGCATGGTTCATCGGTTCGATTATTATACTCAACTGAAGCCGAAGCCAAAGTCATCGGTTAGTCTATTTATTAACCAATCGTTTTGCAGTTAATCACTTTGGTTTATTCGGTTAGATTGACGATTAAAATTTTGCTTAATTTTAGTTAATAGCAAAACCAAACTTAGGTTAAAACTTTTGCTTAGAATTATATGAAATTGAGGTATAAATGCATGAAATAAATAGTATAAATACATAAAATGCATATATAAATATGAAATATATGAACCGGAGGTATAAAAGCTAGAAATATATGAAAATATAAACGATTTGGTTCGGTTCAGCTAATTTTGGTTAAATGAGAGTACAAAAAATTGATAATCTTTTAATTCAGAATTTCAGTTACTTCAGTTTTTGATTGATTTCGGTTTGGTTTCATTTGTTTTAAGTATAGTTGAGGTTAACGATTTAGTTATTGCTCACCGATAACCGCTTTTGGTTAATAAATGATAGGTGCGCACGCGATGCGGCGGGAAACACAAATATTGCCACGGTGTACTTTGTTCGGCTGGTTAGATTATTATTCTCAACTGAAATCGAGGTCATCGATCAGTTTATTTTATTAACCAATTTGTTTTCAGTTAATTGCTTTGGTTTATCCAATTAGATTGACGGTTTTGGTTTGATTTATTTAATTTTGGTTAATAGACAAAACCAAATTGAGCTAAAACTTTTGATTAGAAATACATGAAAATTAGGTATTCATACATAAAATGGATGTATAAGTAAATACATAAAACGAGGTATAAATATGAATATATGAACTGAAGGTATAAAAACTAGAAATATATGAAAATATGAATGGTTTAGTTCAACTAATTTTGGTTAAATGGGGTACAAAAATCGACACCCGTTTTTGGTTAATTAGATTTTGGTTAATCATTTTCAGTTACTTCAATTTTTGGTTGATTTCCGTTAATGATTCAGCTATTACTCATCCTTAAACACCGTTAATCACATAACATGTCAATTTTTTAATTAAAAAACTATAGCAATATTATACTCAAATTAAAGAGAATAAATATACTCATTTATATGTTGTAACTAAAAAAATTATTAACGTACCAAAAGTTATGACTATTTAAAAATCAATTGGGGGGGGGGGGGGAGGATTAGTTTTTTATGCTAACTAATAATCTACAATTTTGTTAAATATGAGACATTAAAGTGTAATCTAGATGAGAGGATTAAATTGACGGTATTTAATCATTTGACATTCTTTAGGTATTAAATATCCTGGTATAATGACTAAGTACGTCGGGCTTTTGTCCTTGTACATTAAGGCATAATCTACTTGTAACTTTTAATCTACACGCAAATACTGACCAAGACAACTAGAGAAACACGACAAAAATGAGTAAGTCGTCACAGTACTTTTGGATTTTTTTTTTTTAAAAATCTAGTATAAAATATGGCAAGAATACCTAAAAATAATTATAAGTTCATTGTACAAGGGAAAAACTGTAACTAATTATCCTTAATTATATATGATGAGGGCTAAAATACAATTATTGTTTAAAACAACAATTTACCCTCATTTTAAGAATGTACTTAAAGAGAAAAAAAGTTGTTACTTTTTGGTATGTTAAAATACCCTTACTCATGAATCATAATATCGTATGGATAATAAGATGAAAAAAGAAAACAATCGTCGTCAATAACGAAAGGGATAAAGTTAGCTTGCTTATGACATGAAGCTTCAATTGCTTGCATGCTTCAATTGCTTTCATTTTTCTATTCATTTCAATTGAATAACACAAAATTAATTACAAAATGCGCTTCTTAATTAGATCAACCCTTAAATGAGTTACTATAATGATTATATCAGTGTCTATGAGGAAGTTTCATGATTGTTATGACATGCTTCATGCTTTTACATTTCTGTTCTTCACATAAGCGACAGATCAAGATTCCTCTAGCTACTTGTTGAGACTCCACTACTTGTTGAGTTTGCCAAATGACAGAAAATGAATTTACCTCTCTTATCATAATTATATTAAAAAAAAAGTAACTAAAAGTAACTAACTCAAAAACAACTGTTAAAAAAGAACTGAAATAACACGAAGATATATAGATAATAGATAATATTTTTTTAAATCTATTTAAAAATATTCTAATGACTAAAAATTCATAATATAACCCTCACTTTCCCTTTTCAACTTTTGATTTTCACTTCGAATTCCGTTTTCACTCCAAATATATATTTTATTTGTACTTCTCAACTATGGGTGGATGTGTCCAATTGACGCAAACGTCATCACACCCTCAATTTCATTTGCGGAGTATTACCGCGAGGCGTGTGATCAAACCAGAATCTCAGACACTAGCAATATCGAACGACTCTATATGTTTTATTTAAACGTTTTCTGAAAACATTTGTTGTAACCATTCGTAGTCATTTTCAAAATATCATAGTTTCAAAGTTTAGCGGAAGCATTAAAGTAAAGTAACAGGCGCCAACATAAACGCCAAAACCAAAATCCCAAACATTATTCGTAAATAAGACTCGATAAAAATGTCTTGATCAAATGCAAGTGAGTGCACCTAACGCTCCTAGCGTCCTGAGAAACATGTAAAGAAACAAGTGTCAACATTAAAGAAGAGTGAGTTCACAGGTTTTTATAAGTTCACAAGTTCGGTTTAGAAGTTTGTTTTTTCCCGTTATCCCTAACCCGGGATAACGACTTAGCTCCATTATTCCTAACCCGGAATAATAATTTGGTTCGTAAATAAGTTCAATGTTAACATGTAGGTAACGAGCCTAGAGTTACGTCACATAAGAGTTCGCGATCGAAGCTGACTGTTGTTGCCTCAGTGTTGCTAGGTCTATCACTGACCATGGCGAAAGTTAGGCCAAATTAATCACCCGTTGACCATTCCCGGTCGGCTAGCGCGACTAGCTCGGGTGGGGCTTGTCAGGCCCAGTAGTATTACCATAATTTCCCCGCTATCTAACCCAATACTAACGATCCGAGAGTTGGTTGAGGACTTCCGTATAAAGCTACTTAGTGACCATAACGTATATTAACATTAACTTAGTTACCGAATAGTTAACGGCGTTAATTTCGCATAACGTAATTGTAGAGCGTGTACATGTTTCTCCCCCTGTTGTTTAAAACCGGATAAAATAGGGGCCGTGAACTCACCTTAAATTGCTCGGTTAGAATAACGCAAGAGAAGCAAATGATGGAACCACTAATCGCGTCCTAACATGTCAACCGATTTAAAGTTAGGTGTGAACACACTGACACAAACCCTACGCATAACTAACACACAGTACGGCACACGTCATAACCAATTAGAAGCCATAATCATGCATGCAAAGTATCACCATACAAAATAATGATCACCAACTTGTCATAAACACAGATTAACTCATACAACACTTAGGTACACACAAACGCAAGTTATCATGTTTCAGCTTGTACGCTCATAACTGGGCTGTTTTCGAGGAATTTTATAAAATAGTTCCAACTTTCCAAAAATTCCAATCTTTTTACAAGAGATGTCAATTAGACTGTAGAATTTTGTGTGAAATTTTCAAATCCTAAATCTTTACCAATTATTTATAAACATTTATATACTAGGCTGCCGTCAGATTCGTCGCTTTCTGACTGCAGTCCACGAGAAAAATTATTTAAAAATCATCGTTCATCCAATTAACAAAATTCCAGTGGGAGATTTCCGAAATTCCTGTCTCCAGTTACTGTGCAAATTTCGTGACCTAACCCCCTACAGACTATGAGATCCGACTCGATAAACAACCTGCAAATTCTGCAGAATTTACGCAGCTTCAGCTGCTGCACTAAATGACCATTTAAAAATAGCAAACGACCTCAAAAAATATGAATCTGGCGCCATTTGAAGCGTTTTTCAAAAATACACGTTTTAGGCTTCAGAAAATCCACTTTTCGATAAATAATGATCAGGTTACAGCCAACTGAAGTTGGCTATAAATGTCATTCAGCATACTGTTTTTGACTTTATCGCGTTAGAAACATGTTTAAACGATCATGACGCTTAGTTGTATTGATTAACAACAGGTTAACTTGTCAAATATCATCATATATATCAATATTCATGCAACCCTAAATATATATCATGATCTTTATCGCTAAAACGCAGCCTACGATTTTAGTATTCAACATAACATCACAACGTAAAGATTCGCACATTCATCCGAACTAATCATAAATCACAACACTTTTTCATACTAATAATCCTACAAACACATAATCATGATCAAGATTACACCAAAACTTAGTGTGAATCGCAAAACAATTAAACCCTAACCTTGAAACGATGATGATTAGCGAACGGGACAAGCTTGGAATCAATCGGAATGTGTGGGGTTTGCGACCGTGAGAGGGGGGGCTGCCGTCGACCTTCTCTAGGGATTAGGGTTTCTCTTTTTTTTGAAACATCCCATGCATACATACATATAAATATAACAAGGGGAGGGGGGGCGGTCGCGATAGGGGGGGGTTTGGGTAAGTGGCTTGGGCCTCAAGTTTAGGTTATTTCCTTGGGCCGCAAGGAGGTGTGGGTCGCAAGGTCAACACGTTTCGCGGCTCGGTTCGATTCGGCTATTTATCTATTTTTATTTTTTATTTTTTTACAATTCGGTAACATACGCTTATAACTAATAAATCGCGAAATCAAAGCGTGATACAATAATCTACAAGCGTCTAAGAACACATAGCACGTAATTCAGATACAACCCGTCTAATAACACATAGCACGTAATTCACCCTATAGATTCACAAAGTTAGCGTAGTCATTGCGAGCGTGTAATTTAATTCTCCGAACTAAATCAGCGTAGGAGTGAATAACCATAAAGTAGCGCGTTTAAGATACCTGAAAAGCCGGGATGTCACATTATCCCCATGTTGAAAGAATTTTCGTCCCGAAAATTGAGTAAACGCGGTTTAGAATGCAACGCACATAAGTTCAGTTTGTTAGAATGGTACAAGTAAATCCCAGGCTGTCACACATGTAGTTACAAACCCCCCTCCTCTAGTTGCAAATCATCCTCCTCCAATTGCAAACCCCAACCTCCAGTTGCAAACCCTTCGGGACCCCGGCTGATGAATCACTAGCATGGACGAATGAAGAATGAAACTGCCATTCGACCAAGTCTTTAGCCAACTACGAACTTCGGAGGGGCACATCTCCAATTAAGAGGATGAGCACGTAACAGACATTGGAGAGGAATACACACCACATTCAGAGGATGGGGATGTTAATGAATTTGTAGACGGCTGTTTGAGGAACTATGATCCTTAGGAAAACGAGCACTCAACGGATTCAGAGTACTCGTTTGATTCAATCGACCATCCTTAGTTAAGACTAATATTATGTATTTTATTTTAGTATGTAATGTTTATATATTTTAAGTATTTTTGAAATTATCTTTAAAAAATAACTAACTCACACATAACAATATAAACGTTAGCTTTAAAAACTGATACATAAATCAAACAAATCAAATCGAAATACAACTAAAAGGTGCATGATCATCCCCAGCGCTCCACCACCTTCCTTTTTTCACTCAAGCATCAAAGACAAACTACTACAAGTCAAGTGATCCCGTGGTGTAACGAAAAAAATGCAAATCATCCTTCTTCGTCTTGTTTATCGTCTTCTACTTTGAGTTAAGTTGATAAACACTTCGATCCAAGTCTGGAAATGACTGCAATTTTTTATCCATTCTCAAAACGAATCAAAACATTGTTGATTCCCGTGCATCTGTCACACGATGTTCTAATCCAAGCTTTAGCCAAAATTATTTTTTTGTGTTCGCTCCATCTCTTACATTTATCCATTGCTCCTTGGTAGATAGAAAATACGAAAGTGATTTGAACATAGAGATATATAGATTGAAGTGAAAAAAATTGAAATGTATATGGTTTAAATAGGAGTTAAGGGTTATAATTTTTAAATTCTAATAGATACTGTGGGAGAATTCACCCCAATGGTTCTTTGGTTTAGATAAGAGTGGCAAGAGCTTGACCATCATGCAGCATGTTGTCGACCCACGATGATGGTATTTGCTTTGGTTTCCACATGTCTTAATGCTTACCAAATGGGAATGCCGAACCCATACTGTGCAACCTTTATAAGACAATTGTTTCGGTTATTATCTCTTCCTAAGACATGTCAAACACTGTTCAACCTACAACATGTTATTAGGACGTAAGCTTTGATATTATAGCCATGATGGCTCACGTTACACTTCATTAGTATTTAGTAGCAGACCCAAAAAAAATTGTATGTGGGGTGCGGAATATTTGGAGGTTGGTCATATATCTGTCGCTAAATATTAAAAGCAAATGTTCCGTTTCGGGTCAGGTATGGTAAAACTTGTTGCGTCGGCCAAAACCAATGTTTAACTAATGACTAAAATGGTCTTAATGGTTATATTGGGCCTACCAGTTAAATGGGTTAAGGGGCTTTGTTTTAAGTTTATTAATAGTTTTGTTAGTTAGTTGAATTATTAATTATCAGTTAACTAAAAAACAAGATAAGTATATGAACCTTTGCTTTAGGTGTAATTTATATAAATTAATATTAACCATAATGAACCACCTTTCAAATCTATATCCCTGAGATGAAATCTAAGCCTTTAAACTCACAAAAAAAACTGCTCCTATGACGGTTGAGGGCAATTATTTGGAGTTTCTCTGATGATTTTGCTCAACATTTTTCTTTCAATGATCTCCAATTCTCAACAGGTTATCTCCTTATTTTAGGGCCCATTATCTGCATTTAACAATTTCAATCATTAAATCCACAACCCTTTAAACTCAATAAAAAACTGTAAAAAAAGCAGTCCCTCTCTCCTATTCAAAAGAAGTTACAAGACAGTTTCAGTAACAGATGTCCCGAACCACCTCTATCAACTTACCCCACTCTCCCTATAATCATGTAATTGTATATCACTTCTGCCTATTAAGACGTCGCTTCACCCTTTAAGAAACCCTAAATCGATTTCTCATTGAAATCATACGGTCTCCCTCTCCGATGGGCTCAGTTTACGTTTGATTTGTCAGTTTTGATCATGATTTTCGTCTATGAAATGAATGTGTGTGAAGAAACAACGTTTTTTTCTCTACGAGTACATTCTTCTTTGTGACCGGATGAACCATTGTCTCAGGATGGACAATCAAGAGTATATCCTTGGCTCTAATTTATTGATGTGTTGTTGGTTGATAAAGAGTATATCCTTGGAAATGCTTGTAAAAAATGCGGGCTTGATGCTGTTAAGGAAGCCATGCCTGAAGAACATATGGAGCTGCTAACAAATGTAAGAAAGGTTTGTTGTGGATCAATGTATATCTGAAGTAAACAGTATCAGTTACGGCTTACTGTTGAAATGCAGATAAATGAACGAAAAGAGTGAAACCATTCTGCTAACACCAAGGAAAACAAATCTCGTCTATCAAAAGCAACTACCTTAAGGTCTCTCTGCTATAGCACATCTTACATATACTCTTGTCCTCACATTATTGCTAGTTTTTGAATTACACTTTTGGCTCATTAACAGGTTGAGCAGATGGAATCATACAAAAATATTCTCTGATTTTGCAATGATGAAGAAACTGAAGATATGCTCAACTCCAAAAAGTCTTCATTCAAGTTTGTGGTTTGATACAAGTTTTTATTTTATTGTAGAGTAGAGAGAGGTACATATGTTAAATTAAATGAATATTTTGCAGGTCCAAGAGAGCAAGGAAGAGGTTGGCAGAAGACAGTTATGAACAACTAGATGTTGAACCACTTGACCGTGAAAAAGACAAAGGAAGCTACTGTCTCATGATGAGCCAGAGATAGGTGCTGATGGAAGGCTGATCATTTCTGAGGAAGAAAAAAGTTACAAAAGAGAGGTTACGATGGGCACAGGGTCAGAGACTCTGATGTGAGGAGTGTAGCATCTCAAAAACTAGAAAAAAACGTAGGAAAACGAGCCAGTCTGTGTGGGCGTGTATGGGTTCAGAATACTCCAGCAAGAAGGCGGGTGAAGATTTGAAGAGGAAGGGGAAGTTTGAGCCATATGCTTATTGGCCACTGGACCACAAGATGGTTAGCCGAAGACCAGAGCATTGGGCAGCTGCAAGGAAGGGCAAACTGTCTAAAAACTAGAAAAATAAAGGAAAAGCAGCCAAAAGAAATATGGTTATGATTGGTTAAGAGGATTATCACAATTTCTATTTCAAGTTTGTTACATATTACTTTTGGATGCATACTAAAAAAAGATATCAAAGATCCATAAGTTTTGTTTTTGTTTTTATTTTTATTTATTAGTGAGTGGGACATGCTCTTGTGAGATCTGTCGCATACAATTGCAATTTTGTTAACCAACCATTAATCATGATGTCAGTATGCACAAATCATTTTTATCAGTCATTGCTCTAAAACATGAAACGGGTCTCGTTTGAACGGGATGGTAAATCTGGATTGATCATGTAATGTAGCCTTTGTGCTACTTGCTTCCATGTATAGAAAGATGGAAACGTGGGATCTTGACACTTGGTTAATCTTTTTTCTATTTGAAACATATGTCTTTCAGTGCGGGTCTAAACGAATGGGCAGAGCTGCAAACAAACTATATCATATTCTTAATTAAAGAGGGAGATAGAAGTATTTACAAACAAACAAATGGTGCTTTTGTTTGTAATGTTGTTTAGATTTGTATCCACTTAATATAGATTATCTTTGTTTGTTACTCTGTATTACAGAGTTGATTGTTTTCATATCTATAGATCTTTTATTTCCTTGTTGTAATCGAGAAATTCAAGGTGCTGGAGTTCTGTTTGGGGATTATGTCTTCGTTTTGTCTTAGGGTATGTATGTAATCTACGTAATTACAAGCCTTGTTTTGAGTTATGGTCATTTCATGATCCAATTGCCTTATTGGTTTTGGAATCCGTTTTAATTTATGCCATTTGTTGGTGGGATGACAAAGTGATGATTATTCTGAGTCTACTGGATATATAAGTAATTTTATGTGTTTTATGTGTATTCTTGATTTCCTTTATGGTCATGAAGGAGGATGAGTCAGTCACTTCACCGGAAACATGACGGAAACCAACAATAATGACGGATTCGTACGAGCAAATCAGCCCGATCTAAAAAACTCGAATGACACCTCAATTGAGCCTGGACAATAAAAAAAAGAAAAAAACTGCCCGGATTTCAGAGGCTCCACCACCACCGTTTTAAAAAAGAGCAAAAAAAACTGGGGTGGGGGTTGAATGTTTTAAATAAGAAAATGGGTAAAAGTCTAATTTGCCTTCACATGGAGTCAACTTAGTCAGATTTAACTATGAAAATAAACTAGGTTTAGGGCAAAGGACCGGACCTTGTAAGGTTTGCAAACATGAAGTATGTTTTTTGTAATTTTTAAAGATAAAGAACATAATTTTTACAATTCGATACAAACATAAACAAAGATTATTGTAAATTACTCTATAAATTAAAACCCTATTTGTATAAATTAAATTAATTTAAGGAAATCAAAATATAAATCAATTGGACTTAAAATAAACTACAAAACTATTCATGAATGTTTACCTAAGGCTAAAGCAAAAAGCTGGAAAGTGAGGTTGAACAAAGCTGGGAAGCAGAATATGGGCAACTTAACAAAGCTGTAGAAGGGTGTTGATGTTCGGCCATTATTGAAAGCAAGAGCGTTCGACAATGGCAGATGGAAGAGCTGGGGTGATTCACGATTGCCGCTCTTTGTTTTGTTTTTTTCTGTTAAGGTTAAACAATTAAACTTTACACAAATAGGCTAAAATTCTAAAAGAATTAATTTGTTTAGACTTTGTGGGCTTCAAAATCTTATTCTTACATGGGCTTAGATTTCTTTTATTTGGGTAAACTACTAGACCCAATTGTGGGCTTTAAAATAAACCTTATTTTAAGAGGGGAGAGTTATCTTAATACTTGAGAACGTGTTAATAAAAACATTCAAAACATTTTTATACTATCGTTATTATTATTTAAATACAACATTAAAAAGATCATCTACAGTTAATCCATATCCCCTCTTTAAACTACTCTTAACAAGTGTTTTACCCATGTGTATATGATAAAAACTTTAGTGTTTAGTCCATGTAGCTTGTCATAGGAAGCACTTTTAGTCTACTAATTTAGTTTTTGCATTAAACTTTCATATCTCTCTCTCTCTTCTCTCCCTGTTCTACCTTTCTTCTCAACCCCCTCTCTCTATAAACTCTATATCCAGCTACCACTGGCTACGACAGACACCAACGACCACCAAGAAGCACCATACCTTTATCACTTTTGTTTGTTCATCAACGTTTCACCATTACGACAATGGCCAGGCATTGCTAAAACTTCAATCTCCGTCAAGCAAGGGTTTCGCCCATCTTCAACTAAGAATCAATAGAAGATCATTGGGATTCTTGTTAGGATTTTAACCACCACATCTGCACTCTCTCTATCCCATCATCTATATATGTTTTAGATCTGTTTGGATTTAATGGAGGCGATGATGATGGGGTGGTGGTTCTAGAAACAGAGAATTAGATAGAGGAAAGAGTGGTTTTGCCGGAATATCGTGTTTTTTCTTAGGCAGTGGTGATGATTGTGGCCGGGCCGAGATTGGAGGTGGCTGGTCGGTGCTGGTGTGTTCTTAGAGAGGGAGGGCAGAGGGAGAGAGTGAGTGAATTATAGGAAACAAAGAGGGTAATATGTATAAATGTTCTATTAATTTTTTTAATAATTTAATTATTTTATTTATTTATTTGTAAACTTTTAAGCCAATCGTATTTATATATTAATATGTATATGTACACCTAACGTATGTTTGTCTTTTCACATAGATCTTAAAAAAAATACACATGGTTTTATTTGAAATAATAATGAGAATATTGGACAAAATATGGAAAAAAGAAACTATTGGAGTGAAAATGTTGTTTTTTACAAAGACTACAAGTGTAGTTTACTCTAAAAACATACACATGTTTAAATGATTTAAGTTATACATGTGTACAATTTTTTTCCAATACATGGTAAGCATACAAAATTTTGTTTTTGACGTAACTAGCAATAAGACACGCGCGTGTTGCAACTAGAATACGTCGCAAACATCGAAAGAATTAGTCCAAACATAATGTGATGTATTAACCATATGAAAACGCGTATTAGGACGTATCCGATTGAACTCAATGTAACCTATATAAGCATTTCGATTGGATCAAAACATAAGGTAAATCAAATTTATACCGTACAATCATAACGTATTATATGTGATCCGACTCATACATAGAGAACGTAATGCGTATAGCGACAAAGGTGACACATATAATTAAAAGAGATTAATTAGAACTTTTGAAAAAAAGAAAAAAAGAAACCATAATTTGACTCCATTCTATTCTATTTGAAACAAATTTTACAAAACGTTTATAAAATAAGTATGAAAACATATTGTATTTGACCTGACTCATTTCTCAAAACAATTAACGTCGGTACATACACCAACTCGAATTTATACCGAAACGTACATGAAAATATGCACGTAAAAATAGCTTTTTTAAACGAAAACATACTATATTTGATCTGACTCATTTCCAGAAAAAGTTTACATCAAAACGTAGAGCAAATCGAATTCATACGGACACGTATATAAAAATATGCACGTAAAAATAGTTGTTTAAGTAAAGGAGGTATAGAAGGTAAACTCAAAACAAATTATTAGTAAAAAAACTTAATAGGTTAAATACGTTCGTAAAATCGTACCAAGTAGCACCAATGCCACACCACTGCCAGCGACCACCAACATCAAAAGAGCTCGTAAATATAAAACATATTAGAATGGAAAAAATAAGACCGAACGTAAAACATACACAAAATCGTTAAACCACATACGACCGTTGCTCCATGTTAATGAGAAAAATTAGAATGTAGCGTAAAACCTAGAAAAGAATAACTAAGTCGATCTAGGACCCGCCGTTGCGATGAACTTGTCAAACGGAGAAAAATAGACACGTTGCTACGGGCCTATCAAACGAAAAAAAAAGACGAAAATACGTTGAACCTTACATGCACATTACGGCGTGTTGACTCACAAATTTAGAACGAAACAAAAAACTTGCGAAGGATAAAAGTATAAGGGACTAAAGTTGGAAATGAAAAAGTGTTTGTGTCAAATTGCAAAAGATGAAAGTTTTGGGTTAATCTTTGGGTTAAAAATGAAAAATCATTTTTTAAACTCCCCATGCATTGGGTACAACAATATAAAGCAACAAAATGTTGCTAATTTATAGTGTAGTAACTAGGAAAACTTTATCGCGCATTTGCGGAGGGAATTCAGTCGGTATCGGTTAGCTCCGTTACGTTATTGATACAATACCTAACACTCATATACCAACCAAAAGAGTCTAATATACCCAAAAAGATGGCAATACGTGTTTTACATTGATTGAAAAACATTAAATGAATATATGTAACGACTCCGATAGTATTGAAGTTGTTCAGTTGAAATCGTCGTGTACCGATATTGTTGGGATAATATTAGTTTGGTTCGTCATGGTTTTTATTACCATACTCACACTTGCTATAATTTATAAAGCAAAAACAAAATACTCTTTTGTGAATGAAACCTCGTTTTCAATCAAATATATACTTAGATAATAATAATACTATCACAATACGTGTATCAGTAACGGTTCTTGTAGTACCGATATTGTTTGGTCGAAATCAAAGTGGTATTGATATTGTTAAGAATATATTAGTTCAGTTCTTCACGATACCTGTACGATACTTCGTACTGACACTCACAAAAGCTTGCTATATAAAAGAGATGCTTTATTGCCAAGTTTTCAACAAAATTCAAACAGAAAACCATAAAAACAAATAAATGTTTTTGTTTGAAAATAACATTCGTAATAGTTCGATTATAGCTATAAATTTGTTAAATGAAATAAATAAAAGTAATAATAAAAGAAAAATATGAAGGGCTATATGGATAAAATAACTACATAGAACACAAGATGTCTTTTCTAAAGAAGCTTCAAGATTTATTATCTATACTACCTTATTAAAGAAACTAAGTTTTCTATTCTTATGGTAATTTGTACAAATTATTAAGATGGCATATTAAAGGTCAAGAACAAATCTACATCAAATTCACATACTTTTGCCATATTCTTCCATTTCTATCCCGTGCTTTCTAAAATTCACATATGAAGGTAATTTCCAAACAGTATGTATTTGTCTCGTGTCAAAAAATTACCTAGCAGTTAGTCATCAGATAAGCACATAGAAACTTGTAATATCCATTAATTGTAATTAAGGATATAGAATCTTATTTCATATTTTGCATAAGGTATTTTCGTTGGAAAGAATGTATATATGTTTTTGTAATGTTGCATGCAAATTATAAGAATAATATTAGAATTATATTTTAAGTATTGTCCATATTTAAGATAGGAGACTACATGACACCAAAGAAACACCAAAACAAAAGCATCGTTGCAACATTAATCACCACTAAATAATATATCTATTTTTATTGTATCAAACATTTATTTAGATGATAGAAATGTAGGTATATAACTATTTTGAAAAAAAAATATTGATATGAATTTTTATCATTAAGGAAAAGCTCAACAATTGAATGTTTGATTGTTTGCACACGGGTTAAGCTTTTTACTAAATCTGATACTATAAGATGGTAATGGATTTATTAGTATTTGATGTTGATGGAATATTAATATTGTATTTTCACCTTTTATTTCCATGAAAATGTTGTCGTCGTAACAAATAGGCCACAAACGTCATATAGACACCACAATCCCTAATAACAACTACAAGGCGGCAAAACATACGTATCCGTTGCAACACGCGGGCCTTCCCACTAGTAAATTATAAATAAGCAACATGTATGGGCATATGGTAGTTGTACCATTGGTTTTGAGAGTTTTAAATAAAAATGGATTTTTCCTTTCTAACCTAAAGTTTCAATCTTTGCCAATTTAAGTCTAAAGTTTCAATCTTTTGTAATTTAAACCCTTTGATTAGTTTGAGTTTTCACTTAAAATTTCCCAAAGTTTGTATCTTTTGCAATTAAACCCCTTTGATTTTTTTTACTTTTAACCCAAAGCTTTTCATCATTTGTAATTTAACCCTAACACTTTTTAACTTTCAACTTTGGTCCCTTATACTTTTCATCTTTCAAAATTTTCCGTTTAACGTTTCGATCTAAATTTTTCGAGTTAACACGCCGCAACGTGCGTGTGGAGTTCAATGTTTTTTCATCTATTTTTCCCATTTGACTGGCCTGTTGCAGTGCGTCTATTTTCCCCCGTTTGATAAGTTTGTCGCAACGTACGAGTCAGAGATCAATTTGGTATTTCTTTTATGTTTTACATACAAGATCGCGGTGATATAAGAAACATTTGACTATCTAATATGATATATAACTAAACAATCACCGTCGCATTGTGGCAGGTGGTAATTTTAGTTCAAACAAAATATAAAGAGTTAGGTTTTGGTACAAATGAGTCTTTAATATATAAATTGGTTTAATGTGAGAAGTGAATAAGAGAATTTTTTCCTATCTTATTAAACATGTATTTTAGTCCCTAAATCTAAAAAGAACAATCGTGATTTTATACTAGTAGGGTAATTATGTAATTGCTGGAAAGTAATTATAATTATTCTACTAATAGAGTAGAGTAATTATAATTACTCTAAAAGAATTGTATAATTACTCTACTAGTGTAAAATCATGATTTTTTTTGCAATTAAACCATGTTACTTAAGTAGATGCTAAATGTTAAAAAAAAGCTTCTTTCACTTATAATGTTAAGGCTATTTTATATATTAAGACCCATCTATATTTGATCTTTACATAACATATATATTTTATTAAAAGCAATTTGAATAAAATACTATTCCAATAGCTGTCCATCCATTTGATAATTGTCATATGCAGTAATAGTAATTGATCTCAAGAGGCTTTTGATTATTGTTTCTTGAATGAATATTACAATGAGTAAAACAGCCATGATATATAGACAATTACAATGATCTAAATATAGAAAACTTTTATTTGTGGCTGTCAATTTGGGAAGAATGGAAACCGGATATTTGCTCTTCTAAATTAATCGGGAAATGATGCAACTGTCCACCAACCTCGCTGATCCCAATATATTTTTAATCTTTCCTTTTAACACTCCCCCTCAAGTTGAATTAGTGGGATTTCCAAAATTCAACTTGCTCAAACATTTGTGTAGGGTTCTTTCATTAACAGCCTTTGTTAGGATATCAGCAAGTTGATCTTCTGACCGAACAAACGGAAGTGTGATGATCTCTGCTTCCAACTTTTCTATGATGAAATGTCGATCTACTTCTATATGCTTTGTCCAATCATGTTGTACTGGGTTTTCTGAAATATGAATGGCTGCTTTATTATCACTCCAAATTTTGCTTGGTTCTTGTGGTGGATGTCCTATCTCAGTTAGGAGTCTCCGAACCCAAAGCTCTTCAGTTAACCCCCTGGCAATTCCTCGGAACTCAGCTTCTGCACTTGAAAAAGCAACCACATTTTCTTTCTTGCTTCTCCACGTAACCACATTTCCACCAACCAAAGTAAACTAGCCTGCAGTGGATCTTCGGTCACCTTTATCCCCTGCCCAATCTGCATCGGTGTATAATTGAGTTTCTAGGTGTCCATTTGGTTTGAACAAGACTCCATGTCTACTGTTCCTTTGAGATACCTTATAGTCCTTAAGACTGCTTCCATGTGAGTCTTTTGGGGTTGATGCATAAATTGACTGACTACTCCCACAGCATATCTATATCGGGTCAGGTGTGTGATAAGTAAATCAGTTTTCCTACTATTCGTTGGTATCTTTCTTTGTCAGTTAGATCTGCTTTCTCCTCCATGTATAACTTCTTATTCGCAATCATTGGAGTGTCTGCTGGTTTGCAATCAATCATGCCAGTTTTTGCTAATAGATCAAGAACATACCTTCTTTGGCACATGAAGATCCCATGTTTTGATCTCAGAACTTCAATCCCAAGGAAATATTTGAGTCACCCTAGATCTTTCATCTCAAATTCTGTGAACAAGTTTTTCTTTAGTTTGGATATTTCATCTTTGTCATCCCCTGTAATAATCATATCATCGACATAGATTATTAAACATGTTGTAAGATTGCCTCTCATTTTAAGAAACAATGTATGATCGGAGTTACTTTGCGTGAACCCATAGTTTTTCATATCTAGGGTGAATTTCCCAAACCATGCTTTAGGAGATTGTTTCAAACCATAGAGTGATTTTTTTTAGAAGACACACTTCTCTTTCCCCAAAATCGTCTGTGAATCCATGTGGAGCTTCCATATAGACTTCTTCTTTTAGTTCTCCATGTAAGAAAGCATTCTTCACATCAAATTTGTATAAAGGCCATCCTTTAATTGCTGCTACGGAACAAAGAACTCTGATTGTGTTAATTTTTGCAACTGGGGAAAAAGTTTCAGAGTATTCAATTCCGTATGTTTGTGTATAGCCTTTAGCTACTAGTCTTGCTTGTGTCTTTCAATTGTACAATCAGGCTTGTATTTAATGGTAAAAACCCACCGACACCCGACAAGCTTTCATCCCAGGTGCAAGACACATTTTTCCCATGTTTTGTTTTTTGTAAGAGCTTTCATTTCTTCCTCCATTGCGTTTTCCATTGTTTTGACTTTAAGGCTTGTTCAGTATTAGCAGGGATTTCATCAGAGTACATAGATGCAACAAAAGCCTTGGCTTCCGGGGATAGCTTTCCTTTGGCTATGTTAGTCATTGGATATCTACTTCCTCTAGACTCCTTTTCTGGGGAATATCTTTTTGGTGGGACTCCCCTATTTTCTCTTGGTGGTAGTACATATCTCTCTGATGTTTCTTCTTGTGAGGGAGAGTTCTCTTGTTCTTGCACATGTTCTTGCTCTGTTGGAGTATCTTTTATGACAAACATATCTTGATCCTGTACATTCTCACTTTATCCTGATGTGTTAGTTTCAATGGGATTGGATATAGGAGAAGGATGAGTATTACTTACCTCGGATATCAGGTTAGGAGCAGTTTGGGTGGCACTGACGTTTGGATCTTCGGGTTGTGTGGAGAGATGAGACTCATCTGGGATACTGTGGCTCCTTCCTTCTCCATATGCAACATTTCTCAACCAACTCAGTGTGTCAAGACATTCCCTCTCCCCCTGACCACTGTGTTAGGAGGCATAATAGTACTCAGTTTCAAGAAAATCACAATTCATAGTCGTGAACATGTGACGGGTTTTCGGGTTATAACACCGGTATCCTTTTTGAGTTATTCCATACCCAATAAAGACACATTTTTCAACGCATGATCATTTTAGTTCTGTGTGATTTTGGTATGTGAACAAATATGGTGCACCCAAAAATACGTGGTTCAAGGGTAAGAACAGATGGAGGGTTGGTGTATTCTGTAAGGACTTGTAATGGGGTTTTTGATTTCAAAATTTGAGTGGGAAGTCGGTTACTGAGATATGCAACTGTAGCGAGAGCTTCTGGCCAAAAAAACTTTGGAACCCTTGATTCGATTAGAAGGGCTCTAGTTATTTCTAATAGGATACGGTTTTTCCATTCGGCTACACCGTTTTGTTCTGGAGTGTGGGGACATGTGGTTTGATGGATTATCCCTTTGCTTTGGAAAAAAAACATTTCATCTCGGACTCCATTGTCGGATCTAAAGACCTGAATGTTATTCTAAAAATTTGGTTTGGATCATGGTGTAGAAATTTATAAAATTTGCAAGAACTTCAGATTTACTTTTTAATAAATACACCCAGGTCATTCGTGTGCAATCATCCACGAATATAACAAAAAAACAAAGGTTCTGACCCCAAATAATTGGGGCAGGACCCCACACATCTGAGTGGATTAATGAAAAAGGGGAGTCAATCCTTGTATTATTAGGTTTGAATGTTTTACAATGACTTTTGGCTAACACACACGTTTCACAAAATGACTTACAATTGGAAGGAAATAAATTAGGAAATAAAACGTGTAAATAACTAGTAGATGGATGTCCCAGTCTTCTATGCCATAGCCATGCTTCTCGTTCTGTCGTCCCATGAGAAAGCATTACAACACCATTTTGATTCATCTCATCAACGTAATACAAACCCATGTCTTTCAGTGCCACGCCCAGTGATCGCTTCCGTCCCGATATCCTGTAATATACCAAAAGTGGGTTGCATAAGAACTGCGCAATTTAATTCCTTTGTCACATGGCTTATTGACAGGAGTTTGTGTGATAGGGTGGGTATATAGAGACATTTTGAAAGCTTAAGTGTCGGTGAAATTTTGATAGTTCCCCCATTTTTTACCATCATCTTCTCTCCATTTGCCGTGTGTATATATGACTTTGTCGTCTTAGTTTGTGTGACAAAATCTGCTAAATCATAAGTCATGGTATTTGTTGCTCCGCAATCAAATATCCATGACGACTCCCGTCTCATACTGTAATTTTGAGCCATATTTGCCACACCACCAATAACAGATTCTTTTTTGCAAATTTTGAAACTCTCTTTTATAAAATGAATAAAAGATGTGTTTTTTAATATTTCAGAATCTATAGGGGTCATTTTGGAAATATTGTACAAATAAGATGGGGGTTTCGAGACATAAGGTGTCTCAACCCCTTACCTGTATTCACTGAAAAGGAATCATCTCCTTCTTCACAATCTGTCGCCACCGCTGCCATCCCACCAAATCCGGTGGGATTTTTCCGGTTAGTACTAGTATCAGTGTTCTCTTTGGTGCTCATGGCAACGGATGCTTTGCATTTGTCCGGTCCAGAATTCTTGGCGCCTTTTTTGTGGCCATCGGCCCACCACTCAGGGTAGCCAACGAGACGGAAACATTGTTCTTTGGTGTGCTTTGTCATACCGCAGTGGTCACACTTCAAGTATGTTTTATCTTCCTTACTCGATGGTCCAATTTTCTTCCCTTCATACCGACGATGTCCCTTTGTTGCGAGCTCCAAACCTCTGTTCCTGTGGGAATTAAACTGCTGCTATGCCATGTGAATCGTTGATAGTTGCTCCCAGAATGTTCTGGTGAGCGGCTTCTTTACGAACAGTGGCGTAGGCCGCCTCCGCAGAAGGAAGAGGTTGCAGCCGAAGTATTTCCCGTTTAATGGGTTCATATCTCCGGTCAAGGGCATTTAGAAACTGAAAAAGTTTTTGTTCTGACCTGATTCTCGAGTATGTCTTGATGTCCTCTAGACACTTCATGGGATTTGGATCAATTCTGTCAATCTCTCCCCATACCCCCTGTAATGCGATCCAGAAATCCTCAAGAGGGTTGTCATTTTGTTTGATGTCGTTAGCCTTGACATGAAGGTTGAAGGTTTGTAATTTGTCTCTTGCACTGCTGTAGGTAACCACCAGGGCGTCCCACAACATTTTTGCGGTGGGATACTCGGTTAGGTTGCCTGCGAGTACGGGTTCGATATTTTGAATGAGCCAAGAAAATACAATTAAATCTTCTTGTTCCCACTGCTCATAATCTTCACTTGTTTGATCTGGAGGATCAAAGGTCAGGTGTGATAACAGGGATTTGGACTTTCCGCCTATGGCGACTCGGACATCCGGGTCCATAGTGCGTAGTTTTGACTGTTGAGTCTGAGGTTGATTTGGAGATTATCAGATAGTTTTGGGTTTTGAGGCTGTTGATTAAAGCTGTTCTTTAATAGGTTTGCGAGTTGTAATGACAAATCGGAACCCGAGTTGCCATTGCCGTCTCCGGACATGGTAGCTTAGATTGGGTTTATTGATTTGGGGGCTGGTGAAAATCACACGGTATATGATGAGCAAACCTGCTCTAATACCATGATCTCAAGAGGCTTTTGATTATTGTTTCTTGAATGAATATTACAATGAGAAAAACAGCCATGATATATAGACAATTACAATGATCTAAATATAGAAAACTATTATTTGTCGCTGTCAATTTGGGAAGAATAGAAACCAGAATTTGCCCTTCTAAATTAATCGGGAAATGATGCAATTGTCCACCAACCTCGCTGATCCCAGTATATTTTCAATCTTTCCTTTTAACAGTAATGATATGTGATTTTTTTTTCTTGAATTTGAATAGTTTTTGACGATGTTGAATTTGAATAGTTTTTATATACAAGAGTTTCTATATGGCACTAACGCATAAGACAACAATTTCTTTAAAACTGTAAGTCAAAAACATCAACTATCTGAAATGGTGACGTAGAGCCCTTTTGTGTTTCAACTAATACATACATATACAAGACTGGACCATTTAAACATTGAAACTTGAGAATAGAAAGACTGGAACATTTAAACATTGAAACTAGGGAATAGAAGCCGTAGGAGCAGGACTGTCAAATGCACTATCGAAACGCAGGATTTAGGAAGGTAAAAATGGACAAAAAGAAAAAAAAGAACAAAATATGATGCATTTGAGTATTTCATCTGCGTATAAAGTTTATTCTTATATGTTTCAGGACACAATCCAATATGTCATCTTCAGTCTTCACCATTCGAGTTCTGAATCAAACAACACGTCACCCATCTTAGGGTTGTCTTTTGTTCTACTTCTAACACTTACTGAACAGGGGAGTGTGCACGAGTTGAAGGGGGCTACGCCACATGTTATTATCTGCATCAACATACAAGAATTAAGATTGGAAAATTTATTTTTGAATTGAATACTACTCATTATAAAAGATTCAGAAGATTAATATACAATATGTAGTAGGCAAGAAGAATTCAACCATATTACACACCAGGCATCCGAGGATACAAATACAAATTACGAGCATTTATAAGTAAAATCGTTTTGGCACAATGCTTTGGCTTATGAAGGAGTGATGCATAACTTGCAGCTGCATATCAGAAGAAGATAAAACATCAATCAACAATTTTGTTACAGTTGACTATGTATTCGAAAGATCACAAATTAGCAATTTAACAATGATAAAACATCAATCAACAATTGTTACAGTTGCTTACTTATTTTTGTTTGAACATCTGGACAGTCAACGAATTCGATTAAAGGATCAGCAATTTGCCTGGAAGTAGCTTAATATTCAGTCTAAAGTCCAAAAGCAACAAATGTTTAGCCTTACCTAATTCAAAAACTGAAATTGTGAAACCCAAATCTCAAGCCACAAACTGAAGTACCTTCTCTAAAGACTCATTAGGCCAACCAATTAAGATTAAGGTTAACCCTACAAACATACCAATGAGATGTTTATAGGTTACACTCACTGCAAGAATAAAAAACCATATATATATATAATATATATATATATAGGGTAGGGTTTAGAGTGAACACTAGGTTGAGAGTGAACTGTGTGAACTAATCTGAACCATTGGATTATACCATCCAGAGATTTTTAATCAATGACAAGATTTTAATTATAATGTTGTAACTTCCCTTTAAATTAATTGACAAAAGGGTATTTGTGTCTTTTGTAAATTGCATTTATTAAACAATATAATCAAAATTCCTAAAATCTTGCTAGTTTTCGTATATACAAGATACACAGTTGTTAGTGTATACACATGTGTACAGTCTCGATAGTATCAGTTTATACAAGATGCACCGCTGTTAGTTTATACACATGTGTACAGTCTCGCTAAATATCAATTTATACAAGATGCACCGCTCCCGCTAACTTTCAGTTTATACAAGATATACAGTTGTTAGTTTATACAGATGTGTACAGACTTTTGATACATCTGTGTATTTAGTCCACGACCTAGTTCCGTTAGGAGTTTCATATACGGTTTGAATCCGGGAGGGATAGTTGGTGTCCAGTACCTAGTTCCGTTAGGAGTTTCATATACGTTATTAGCAACTGATTCTACACGAGTTTAAAATAATAAAGAAGTAATTAAAAATGTGTGTGAGAGAGAGAGCGCGCGCTAATGTCAATATTACCCTTGTAATCTTAAAAATAATCAATGGTCAAGATTAGTTCACTCAGTTCATTTTCAAGAAGTTGTTCACAAATGATATATATATATATTATATATATATATATATATATATATATATATATATATATATATATATATATATATATAGTGGAGAGTTCAAATGAGAAGAAAAAATTTGTAAAAATAAAAAGAATAACTTTTAAACCAATAGAAATTCTTCATTTACTTCATTTAATGTGTGTATTTAATATTTTGAAAAAGGGCATATAGGTAAATCTATAATTGTCATTAATTAGCTAATTAAATAAACTTGTAACTTATTTTTTTCATATAATCTTTCAAGATAAAATAATTTATGGTGCAGGACAATTTTTGACATGTATTGGATAAATTTTAGTATGTTTATGATAAATTTTGAAATGTGTATGGTAAATTTACATGTGTGTAGGGTAAATTCCGGTAAATGTAAGACATATATAGGATAAATTTTGAAATATGTAGGATAAAATGTTTTTGCTTTATTAATAAGAGATAACAATAATTAATGAGAGAATTTATTTAATGTTTTACCATTATTCTCTTTCTTCTTTTTCTTCTCATATTAAATTTCTTCTGAAATGAACCTTACCCCTGTATATATATAATTGTATACGTTAAATCATTCCACTTCAAGTCAAATTCCCCAGTTAACTTGCTCACCAAAATTTACAAAATAAATACTCACCCGCTGTATTTTAAATTGTTGCACTCCCCTTGAATTTTCATGTTAGTAATACACTCTTTTCACATTAAAAGTCAACTTTTGTCCTTAGGTGTTTTGTGGAAGGAAAATGATGAATACACTCTGCTGTTAGTGTATATATATATATATATAGAGGTTCATGTGAGAAAATTTAAAACTGTGAGAAGAATAAGAAAGATTATGGAGGTGACATTTGTCCCTTTTTATTTTGGTAGTTTAAGGGTATAAGTGTAATTTAACTAATAAAATTAATTATGGAATGAATATATGCAACCAATTTTTGGCAGTTATTGTAGGGATTTTCGCATTTGAAATAACACCCTAACTCATAAAAACACCACATCATATATATTGAAGGCATACATCTTATAAAGAACAGAAATATAACTCATAAAAACACCACAGCATTTATATTGAAGGCATACATCTTATAAAGAACAAAATTATAACAAAAATAACACCTAACTCATAAAAACACCACAACAGTTATATTGAAGACACACATCTTATAAAGAACACCATAACATTGAATATAACAGAAATAACACCCTAATATAACACCAGTCAACACTTTAATCAGAATCAAAACATAAATAACACCCTAAATATATAAAAACAGAAATAACCCTACATAAGTATATCAATATGGTACTCATATTAAAGATAGAAAAACACTCGTTATTATGGTGTATTTTTTTTAAAAAAAAAGAGTTACGTATAAAAGGTTACTGATGTTTAAAAAAGAAGGGGGGAACTTTGCATGTGTATTAATGTTAGTTTTCTTAATTTAAAAATGTTAAATTTACCTTTATACCCTTAATCTAGGAAATATATTAGTTTAATAGTCAACACTATTTATAAGATTGCCATCAATATCTCAACCATTAGATTAAATATATAACGGTTTAGATTCTTTCTTATCATTATCACACTTTTAAATACTCTCACAATAACCTCACCCTATATATATAGGGTGAGGTTATTGTGATAAAATTTAAAAGTGTGAGAAGGATAAAAAAGAATATAAACCGTTAGATATTTAATCTAATGGTTGAGATTATATAGGGTGAGGTTATTGTGAGAGTATTTAAAAGTGTGAGAATGATAAGAAAGAATCTAAACCGTTAGATATTTAATCTAATGGTTGAGATATTGATGGCAATTCTGTAAATAGTGTTGACTATTAAACTAATTTATTTCCTAGATTAAGGGTATAAAGGTAAATTTAACATTTTTAAATTAAGAAAACTAACATTAATGCACATGCAAGTTTCCACTTTCTTTTTTAAACATCAATAACTTTTTATACGTAACTTTTTTTTTTTAAATTACACCATAATAACGAGTGTTTTTTATCTTTAATATGAGTACCATATTGATACACTTATGTAGAGAAAAATATTACGTCACGCTTGGATGTTTTAGTCCATGGTGTTTTTTATGTTGATACAATGGTGTTTTAATTGTAGGGTGTTATTTCTGTTATGTTTCTGTTCTTCACAAGATGTATGCCTTCAATATACATGTTGTGGTGTTTTTATGAGTTAGGGTGTTATTCCTGTTATATTTAATGTGAGGACAAAGGTCCTTGCATTGCTATGGTTTCTGGTGTATTCAGTAGGTTTCTGTTGTCTTCAAAGAGTTAGGGTGTTACTTCTGTTTTTATATATTTAGGGTGTTATTTCTGTTATATTTGTATTCTTTATAAGACGTATGCCTTCAATATACATGCTGTAGTGTTTTTATGAGTTAGAGTGTTGTTTCTGTTATTTTTATGTTCTTTATAAGATGTATGTCTTCAATATACATGCTGTGATGTTTTTATGAGTTAGGGTGTTATTTATGTTTTTATGAAATAACACCATAAAATAACTGCCAGAATCGGTTGAATACATCCATTCCATTATTAGATTTTATTAGTTAAATTACGCTTATACCCTTAATCTACCAAAATAAAAAGGGACACGTGTCACCTCTAGAATCTTTCTTATCATTTTCACACTTTATATTTTCTTACACGAACCTCTACCTATATATATATATATATATATATATATACACACACACACACAGAGGGAAAGAATAATATGAAAACTCACTTGAGTTGAAAAAACTTTTGTAAAAACCCCATGTAACATTTTTATTTTTTTTCCAAAAAAATAGGAAATGTAACATACATATATTTGAATATTTTTATAAAAAACACAAAAAAACGGCGAGTAGTTTATTTTTTAAAAAATGTTAAAAATTTCATGTTACATAATATATATGTGCAAAAAAATGTAACATACAAATTTTGAACATTTAATCAAGCAGACGCTTTTTACATGTTTTTATAAAAATGTTCAAGTACATTAATGCTATATTCCCCTATTTTTTTAGAAAAAATAAAAATGTTACATAAGGTTTTCTCAACTCAAGTAGTTTTTTATTTTATCTTTCACACACACACACACACACACACACACACATATATATATAGGGGATGGATAATAAAAAAACTAGTTTAAATGAGAAAACAAAAAACTAATTACAAAAAGCCTAAAAAATATCAGAATTTTAATAAAAATTCGCTATATGTAATAAAAAAAACCTTTTTTTCAAAAAAAAAATGTTGTACTATACATGTGCATTAATATGAAAAAGTCTAAACCACCGAAACCCCCCCCCCCCCCAAACATCCCAAAACCTAAACCTCCCACCCCACCCCCCAAAAACCTAAATCCATCCTCCCACCAAAAGCTTAACCCCCCTCACCCCAAAAAACTAAACTCCCAATCCCACTCGAAAAAAACCTAAAATTAAACCCTAAACGTAAACCCCCCAAAAATCTAAACCCCCACTCGCACTCTTAAAAAAACCTAAACCCTCCCACCTGCACCCCCAAAAACCTAAACTCCCTCCCCCACACCCAAAAACCTTATCCTAAACCTCCAAAAAACCTAACCATAAAAGTTAAACTAAACTCAAAAGTTAAATCTAAGCACATACACATAATGCACATGTGTATTACATATATAATGCACATGTTCAGTACAATTTTTTTTTGCTGAAAAATGTTTTTCTATACATAAAAAATAGCGATTTTTTTATAAAATTTTAGAATGTGGGTCACTTTAAAATTTTGGAATTCGTTTATCAAGGACTACGTCTGTTCAAGGTACATGGCCATTGTCTCGCCTTTTGTGTCATACAGGCCATTAATTTGCCCTGCGACCAAAAGAGAGTCGACATGCGCTTCCAAATTCCTAGCCCCCATTTTAATGGCTAACCTCAGGCCTGCCAGAAACGCTTCATATTTGGCTTCATTGTTTGTGCTCTTGAAGTCTAATCTGATTGCGTAGGTAAACTCCTAGTTATCAGGGCTTATTAGACGAAGACCAGCCCCTGCGCCGTCAACATTGGATGCAGCGGTGCATGTGAAGGATCCATGCGCGGTCGTCTATAACAGCCGCTGGATTTTGAACAACTTCACATTCTTTTACTTTGTTGCTCGGTACTTCCGTGACGAAATCGGCTAATATCTGGCCTTTAATAGCTGGGCGAGGTTTGTACACAATATTGTGTCCACCTATTCGATCGCCCATTTCGCTAAGCGGCCAGATATGTCAGGTTTGGATAAAACTTGGCCAAGGTGATAGTTCGTGAGAACTGTGATCACGTGGCGTGAAAAATACCTACGCAATCGACGGGATGCGTGAACCAATGCTAAAGCAAGTTTCTCCATCATCGGGTATCTTGTCTCCGGGTCAGTTAACATCTTGCTGACATAGTAAATTGGAGTTTGGACTCCTGCGCGCTGGACCAACAAGACTGCGCCCAGAGCGATATCCGATGCGGAGAGGTAAATGATCAATGGTTCGTTCTTTTGCGGGGCCGTGAGTGTAGACAATTGAATCAAGCATTCCTTCATCTGTTGGAAGGCTTTCTCCGCATCAGGAGTCCACTTAAACTTATTCTACTTCACACAATTTCTCAAAGTGCTGATGAACGGGAAAGATTTCATCGCGTGGTTTGCTAAGAATCTGTTCAGCGCAGCTAGTCGCCCAGCCAACCGTTGTATTTCCTTGATGGTCGAGGGTGAAGGCATACGCTGAATTACTTCCACCTTCTCAGGGCATCTTTGTGTAGCGAAAGATCTTTGGTGGTAGCCTTTATAGCAATCAAGGAAGCATTTCCACCGGAAAGAAGTGAAGGAGTCCACCTTTTTATCTATGTCGGGCAAAGAGTAGCAGTCTTTCGGACATGGTTTATTCAAGTCTTTGAAATCGACGCACATGCGCCAACCGCTATTGTGCTTCTAGACCATAACCGGATTGGCCACCCATATTTGGTAGCGCACTTCTCTGAGAATGCCAGCCTTGAAGAGCTCTGAAACTTGCTCGTTCATTACGTGAGTTTTCTCTAGTCCAAAACTGCGCTTTTTCTGAACGGCCGACTTTACTAAGGAAATGTTTGCAGCGCATGCTCTGTGATCTCTCTTGGCACCCCCGTCATATCTGCTGGTGACCACGCAAAAATATCCATATTGCGGAACAAGAGTTGTTTAGTCGTGCCTTGACTGCAGGGTCATAGCGGGACCTAACAACACCGTTTGTTCAGGGTACTTCTTGTTGAGCACCCATTTTTCTGGTTCACCATCTGAGGATGACTTTGCTACCTTCACCGACGGTTCTTCCTCTATGGACATGACCTCTTTCTTAGAATACATGATTGCCACGCCGGTTTCTGTTAGAAAGCTGCACGCCGCGTGGGGAGTTGATGTAATCATGTTGAAATTTATTTGATCGTGACGACCTAGTAACACATCATGGCGAGATGTTGCTGGCATTACCATGAAGTTAACAAGGACCGTACACGAATTTCGTCCATCTGAAAGAGTTACCTTAAGGGAGATCTGCCCCAGGGGAAAACGACTTCGTTAGAGAAACTAGTCAATGGGAAATCAACCGGCTCTAAGCACGCTTTGTCCTCCGGGTCTAGCTGCTAGAAACATTGTTCATAAATGATGTCCATAGAACTTCCCGGGTTAATGAACATGCAGTCGGTGTGATAATGGCTAAAGATGCCAGTTATCACAACCGGTCGCTCCTCCAGGGGGCCGTCTGGAACTATGGGAAAAATAACTTGTTGTTTGCGCCAATGTGGCGTACAACTTTTCTGATGGCAACGCTTGCGCGCTAGACCACCCTGTATCATATGAACGAATACTTGCTTCATTTTCTTGTTACTCGGGCTTCTTCGCCGCGAGTAATTTGACGCACTTCCTGGCGCACGTTTGGAAGCGGATGAGTGAGTTTGCCACTCTTCAACGCCTTCTCTATTTCCATGTGCAGACTGATGCAGTTGTCGGTCGTGTGCCCGGTGTCTTTGTGATAATCGCAAAAAAAGGTTAGGATCTTGACCTTTTTTTATTTCTCATCGACGGTGGCAGCTTGAACTGATGATCCTCCATGCTGAGCACTTCCGCCGAGGTCTTCGTTAGTGGCGTCCATTGTCTGTCGCGATTATCTTGTTTTATTGCTCTTTGGTTAGTAATCTTGTTGATCGTTGTGCGCTCATCGACTAGTGAGTAAGAAAGGTTCTGATTGGGCTCTTTCCAATTTTTCATGCTTTTCTTCCCAAAACTTCTGCTCAATGTTGCGGGCGGTACTGAGGTAAAGGAGGTCGGTTGGAGTTCAGGTTGCGCTCCGTCTACTCGTAGATTTTGGCTGCCGCCATGAGTTTCTCCCAACTTTTTGGGAGGCCAACGGTTCCTAACAAGACTTTTATCATCTCGTCGCATCGGAAAACATATTTGAATTTTGCACGAATCAAGTATTCGTGTACGTCAACAATTTCCAAAACCTCTTTGTTTTAGTGCGTGATGAAATCTTCCAAACTTTCATCATCCCTTCGCCAAATATTCATGACGTCTAAAGAATCTCTGACGTATCGTCTTTGCTAGCTAAAGTGGGTCAGGAACTTATCCTTGAGATCATTCCATGAAGCGGGCTTACCCGTTGGTAAGTTGTCAAACCATAGGCGCGCGACACCAGTAAGGGTTTGGACAAACCGATGGCACCACATAGGCAGCGTCCAACCTCCGATAAGCCTTGCACCAGTGAACAAGCACATGTGGTCATC
This sequence comes from Scalesia atractyloides, assembly GCA_947069175.1. NCBI lineage: Eukaryota > Viridiplantae > Streptophyta > Magnoliopsida > Asterales > Asteraceae > Scalesia > Scalesia atractyloides. Next base: position 39,208,484 of record CAMTDV010000020.1, on the reverse strand, counting down.
TGGGTCTGTCAACCCATTAAACTTTCCCACATTGAAAGGTAATTTTGCGCGTTCAAGTGGGGCTAGCGCAATCTCCTTCACGAACTTAGAATGTTCTACTGCTTCAGCTGGCATGTAGATCAAGTTGTAATTATATTCAGCCTCTGGATTATACACAGCTCGTGGCGTAGACTTATATGCGGCGTGATCTTTTGGCAATCGGTGGAATATGCTAGCGCTGTCACCTTCACCATATGTTCTATCGACTTCTTCACGCTGGGTGTCCCGCCCCTCTAATGGGTGCGGACCCGGGCGTGAATGAATCGACGCTCGCCTTTGAGTGTTTGACTCATATCTTGGCAGCGACTGAGAATGTTCTGTTTCCCTGGTATGGAGATATGATGGTACTTAGTACTCGCCGTGTAGGCGAGGCATGCACGTGAGCCGTAGGCGGTTGCGCCGGCGCAACAGATGCGTGAGTTAGCGCACAAAGTTGCGCATAAACGACATTTAAAGCCGTTTGATATTTGATGTACCATGACATTGGAGTTTCACCCGGAGGTAATATTGATGTGATTGGTACAAAAGGAGTTTCCGCTTGGATTCCGGGAGTCACCGGGATATTCACATGACCTGAATCGTGGTGAACACCAGCGTCTTCCGAAAATCCTTCTTCCACTTGTCCGTTAGCCCGAGGAACATGAACTGGGTTCTTGCCCTCGGCCCGAGGACCTCGCGGTACACTTGATGGACCGCCAGCCATTGAAAATTGGATTTAGAGAAAACGAACAAGAGACAAAGGTGTAAGAAAAAAACACGGATGACGCCAATGAAGAAACACTGGTCCAAACTATATCCGGAGATATCTAGATTCTGTTACAAGGTCTCTGCATATAAAGGTTATCTCTCGTCTGCTCTTCGGTATGATCTTGGTTTAATCTTACTACAAAACTGAAAACACCGTTAGTCTCGTCACAGGAGAAAAAGTGGAGGGTTTTCTCCGTGACCACACTCTGGCGTGAGAATAAATATTGAGGTTTGCAAAGGATAATGCCAGTAGTGAGTGAGCAAGAAACATTGTTTTTTACCTCAAGGTGCGACCCTTACTTTACAACCGGAGAGATGTGTGAAGGAAATGGGCTGATGGGCATTGGGCCTAGAACCGACAACCAGGAATATCATTCTGTCTCCTCTGCTACGACCGTTAATGGTCTTTGGCAGGAGGGGCATTTGGCGCACGTGGATGGGGCCACGTGTTTTGTAGTTGTCCTTGTCGTCGGGACTGTCATCAGCCGTTAGTGGAGATCGTGTGACAGTTGCTGGCGTGAGCTGGTTGGTGCCACGTGTACGTCCTTGTGTACTTTTGTTTCATCTGCACGACTGCTCATCATGCAACGTGGTCTGGCACAACCTGCCGAGCAATTATTGGGTCACAGCTCTGCCACTTTGTACCTGATCAATGCCTTTTGCGCTTATCCTTACCGCGTGGCCTTATCAGTGCTTTTTGGCTAGCCTGAACTTATAGGAATCAAATCCTTTTGGTCCCAAGACTAAGTACGAGTTTCTCTCATCTTAGTCTTGGCCTTGTGCAAGGTTTTAGGAATTCGCAGCTAGAAGCTTGTTCAATTAGTGCAGGGTCTGGGACCTGCGCTTTCAGGTTTAACTTGCCTTTGCCCAAGGTGCACAAGGTTTGTTGAGCAACCTGCTGTTTTTAAGGTTGGCATTCCGTTTAGTGCGTAAGGTTATTCCAGTGACCTGTTATCATTATGAGGGTACGGTTTCTTGCGCAAGCGCAGAGATTTTGGGACCATACCCTTCCAAGTATCATTACAGAATACTATATATTACGAGAACAAAAGAAACAACTCTAAATTAATAAATTTTTAGATTTAAGATTCATATTTTTTAAATTTTATGCTTTTTAAATTCATGTGTATTTTATCTATATATTTTTACCTACGCATACCTACATACATGTAGGTAATTTAATCTACACAAACCTATATATGTGTAAATTATCTAAAAGCTGAAAAGTTTCCATACTCTATTTTGAATTCTAGTGTGAGAAACAATAAATCTGAATGTTTTAAAATTCGGTTTCTAAACCATACCAGATTGGTCTTGGATGCAGTTTAACCGGTTATCAGGTGGTTCAACAGGGTGTACCAGGCGATTCAACCGGTACTACCGGCCGGTTTGAACCGGTTTTTAAAAACATTGATAAATATTAAATTTGTAACATTTTTATTTACTTTTTAGATTTGTAGGAATGACAAAATGTTGACTAATTTTATTCTGCATCTTCTTGCAATATATAGTGTTTTGTATATATATATATATATATATATATATATATATATATATATATATATATATTTATATATTGGGAGAGTTCAAGAAAAAAACTCTTTTTATCGTAAAAACTCAAAATTCTATGAAACCCAATATTTTTTAAAAATATTTTTTACTATAAACCTATCATTTTTAAGATAAAAAAAAACTTTTTTTAAAGAGAAAAAAACAGTATTACACATGTGCAACTCTATGAAAAACCTAAACCGACCAACCCCCACCACACCCCTACAAACCTAACCCCCCATCCCCTAAAAACCAACCCCACACTCCCTCACAAAAAAATAGTCTAAAAGGTGCATATATGCAATATTATAATAGTAGCATCGAAAAAACATAACATATTAAATCTTTTGTTTTTGTTGAAAAATATGCTTGAATCCAATAGGAAGATAAAAAAGTTGCAATCTTATCGTCCAATTTAAAAAAAAATAATAACATATGAAGAAGATACAAATGTTTAAACAACACACCACACACACACACACACACACACAACCACAACACACACACATATATATATATATATATATATATATAATATATGGGAGAGTTCAAGAAAAAACTCTTTTTATCGTAAAAACTCAAAATTCTATGAAACCCAATATTGTTTAAATATATTTTTTACTATAAATCTAACATTTTTAAGATAAAAAAAAAACTTTTCTTAAAGAGAAAAAAAATAGTATTACACATGTGCAACTCTATGAAAAACCTAAACCGACCAACCCCACCACCCCCTACAAACCTAAACCCCCATCCCCTAAAAACCGACCCCACACTCCCTCACAAAAAATAGTCTAAAAGGTGCATATATGCAATATTATAATAGTATATGAGGAGATTCATTTAAGAAGAAAAAGAACAAAGGGTACAAATGTAAAACATTAAATAGTATTTCTCTCATCTCATTTATTGTTTCTTTGACTAATTAATTAGGTATAAAGACTATCATCATTCACACTAAAAACTTTTGCCTACACACATCAAAAGTTATCCTACACATTTCGAAATTTATCTTACACGTTCTAAAATTTATCCTACACAACTCGTAATTTGTTCTACACACCTCGTAATTTTTCATACACTCTAAATTAATTTTTTTTGAAAAATTTATATTTTTAAAAAATATATATTTTGAAAATAAGTTACAAATTTAATTTAGTTAGTTATTAAAGAGGAAGACTACAATTTAATAACGTATGAAAGTTTACCAATATACCCTTATAATGATATTAAATACAAAAATGTAATGAAACAAGCTAAAGTATTCCTATTGGTTGAGATTTCTTTTTTTTATTCTTATAAAAAAATTCTTTTCATTTAAACTCTCCAATATATATATATAATTTATTTAATTTGGCCGTCCATTAAAAGTCCATTTCCCTCTATAAATAAGAAATTTTCAAGTTTTTTTTTCTAACTATAACTTTTTAATTGAACCATATATATATATACACACACTTTAGAAAGGTTGTCATAAGTGTATGGGGTGTGACTTTTCATAGCTTGAAAATGCTTTCACTACTAGCCTAACTAATTAACATTGTTCTCACTATATGACATTAAAATTTAAAAAATAAATTATTGAACAATCAAAATCGCTCTTTTATCAACTTTACTAATAAAACTGAAAATCAACTTCACTAATAAAAGTGAAATAGAAAGTAAGGAATGATATGCGAATGTTTTAATTACAATATTGTAATTAAAATAGAGGGGAACCACCACTATATACACAAATGCTAAACCTATAAACTTTAAAGACCATGGAGATATCTGTCTTAGACATATGGGCTAAACACAACTAAACCTTAATAATAACTAGCAATAATTATAAATAATGCCCCTCTTCAAGATGGAACATATATGCTCCAACTTTTATAAATAAAATATAGACACATAGCCATGACCCATCCCCAACTAGTACATCACTGATCATGTTGGATCTTCAACAAGTATATTGGAATCTAGAACAGGAATTTGGGAATGCAACTTAAGACATTTACATGGTGACAATTAGCTTAAAAACAAAAGAAATCTCGAATTGGAACATGAAAGTGAAACTAGAACTAGAAATCTGAAATAGGACTAGGGGACCGATTCGGTAGCAGGATACTTGGATACGAGTGTAACGCCTCGTATTTCCGTATTCCTATTTTTAGAAAGTTCATATTCGCATTCTATTTTTAGAAACGTTACAATTGTACTCCAGCTCCGTTATCACAAATCGAGGCGTTAATTATAATGAAATTCATATTTTATACATATTTGCTATTCGCACAACCGATCGTTAAACACATGTTTACATACAAACCGACACTTGTTATACGTGCAAATACCCACACATACACTCTCGATACTCAAATTATACTTGCATACATGTTAAACACTTAAAAACATGCCAAAACACCAAGTTTTAGCTTAAAATACGAAAAAACCAAAGTTCAGGGCCAAATTGCAAAATCTGCCTAAATTAGGCTCTGGCGGGGCGCGAGAGATTTGCCTCTGCCTCTTGCGGGTGGCGAGAGACCTCGATCCGCAGTAGAATACTTCCAGCTCGCGGGTTGGCCTGTTTTCTCCACCTTTTTCACACCCAATCATCTCAAAACCTCATTTAACACTAAACCCTAACTACTCACTATATAAACAAGCATCCTAACCCTCTTTTTCACTTTCCAAACACTTCCAAATCATCAAAACTCTCTCTGCTGAAAAATCAAGAACAAGGCAGAAACTTTCTAATGTAAAAATGAGTTCAAACTCACTTTTCTCCATCTTTTCTTCACCAATTCTTCCTCTTCAAAGCTTGGAACACCTCTAGGAGTGTTTCCACAGGTTTGCCATGGCAAACCAAGGTGGGACATCACCATTTTGAGGTCCAACTTTCTGTTTTGGAAGAAGACTTTACAAACTTTCATTAAACTTATGTTTTCTCATACAAACTTGTGCTTCTTGTGCTACTAATAAAGTCCATGGTTAGTAAGCTTGGCCAAGATTGATTCATACAAATCGAAGGTGTAAATCACCCTCCAAACTGTCACACCCCGGCCCGCAGCGGAAATGGTGATCGGAGCATGATTGGGTTTTCATCAAAGCTCATGACATTTACTACAAAGTTTCATATTTATTATTTCTTTTTAAAGAAGAACATTACAATAAACATACAAGTACAACATTAAGTAGTAGGTGGTATATTTGACTTGAAGGGAGGATGTTTTAATTTTGACGATTACATAATTAGAAGAGGGTGAGAGTTTAAATCTTATTTGAGGCGGTAACGTTCCTAGTAAGGGTTGAATACCCTGCTACAGGAATCTCTTTTTGATGCCTAAAGTATAAGAATGCGGAACATGGATAAACTGGGTTGATTGACTAGGCATGATTTTATGCATAAGAGTTTTGAGGGAATTGATACGTTTGAAATGATAAGGTATGCATCATAAAACAAAAACTTCAACCATGACGATATTTAAACCTACACGGAACTTCTCATAACCTCCTGGTAATGCTTTTGATCCCTTGCCAAGAATACTTATATATAGGAAGTACCAGCGGCGTATCCACCATATTCTTGTCAAATTTTCATTGGCTTTATCAGTAAATTATGATAAGTTCTATGTGACTCTAAAACATAAACAAACACAACAACCAAAGCTTGAGTCTCAATTCTGAAAGGATACATGACTGAATGATGACAGTACCTCTCTCGTTTGTTATGATGAAGGGGTTAGTCTATGTAAAAGTGAGACACAACCCAACTTCTTTAAATGATGTGATCGAGGTACGTCGAGATGTTTGATGATATGAATGTTAAATCAATGAGTATAAAACAAAACTGTAATATCAATTGGCATTAAAATTCTTGGATACATAAATTCCCAATTTATAACTGGGAGACGTAAAGATTGAGATAACATAAAGAAAACATTTAAAACTAAACGGTTGGAGTTGAGTCTTGACTCTTGGTGAGGGAAAGGTAGTTGGGTGACTCGTTTGGGCCGTTATTATCTTCAACAGGATTGGTGTTGATGTTATAAGCTCTTCCTCTTGCTGGTGGTGGAGCTGGGTTTGCTTGATTTGCTTGGTTAACTGGGTTTGCTTGAGCTTGGGCGTTTATGATGTTAACCAATCGAGGGCACGTGTTTCTAAAGTGGGTAGGGTCGCCACAATTAAAACAAGCTCGAACGTATGGGAACATGGGGTATTGGGGTTGTTGATATGTTTGGATCATGTTTTGAGTAGGGGGTGATGCTTGGTTTTGAGGGGCACGACAAGTTTTGCTCCAATGACCATAACGCCCACAATTTGCACACAGTCGACAAGGTACGGTAGATGGATGGTGATTAAAAACAGGTGTTGCATTGAGGGTGAGGTCCAATGTAAGGTTTCTTATTTGGGTAAGTAGAATTAGGTGCTACTTGAGTGATTGGGATAGCTTGGAGGGGTATGGCTTGTGAAGCTGGTTGATTGCCTTGGGTAATAGCGAAATTTTGCCCGTCTCGTTTTCTCTTAGGAGTGGTTTGAGAAGAGGATTCGGTTTGGGTGGAGTTTGAGGTTTTGGTTGATGCTTTATCCTTCTTCTTCTCCTCCGTGAAGTCTTTATTCCATATGCAGTTTTCGGTGAGCTCTGTAGCTAACTCCATTGCTGCTTCCAAAGTTGCATGTGTGGTACTTATTACAGGGTCTTGAATTTTTGAAGGAAGACCTCGAATGTAGTGCTCGATCAAACGGTAGAGGGGAGTGAACAAGTTGGGGACCATCTGATTTAACTCAAGGAATCTCTTGTTGTATGTGGTGTGGTCACCCTCCTTTTGTTTCAAAGAATAGAACTCATCTTCCAATTTCTTGATTTCGCTTCTTGGACAGAAACGTCTTGTCATGATTTCCTTCAACTCTTCCCAAGTCAAAGTCATAGCATTCTCAGTACCTCGTTTGGCCTTCTCTGTATTCCACCATGTAAGTGCTACTCCAAACAAACGACCGGTAGCATATCGCACCTTGCGATCATCGGGACAATCGCAATTGAGAAAAGTGTTTTCCATCTCCTCAAACCAATGGAGGAGAGCGGTGACACCTTCAGTCCCTTAGTATTTTGGAGGATCGCATGATTTGAAATGCTTGAAGGTGCATTTAGTGGTATTTGAGGGAGAGTTGACAACATTTTGATCTTCTTGATTGATTGGGTTGACGGAATTAGCGGTAAGGGCTTGTTGAACTTGAACTACGATGTTGGGTATTACGGCAGCCATTTGTTGAGCGATTTGGGCAGCCATGCGCTTGCGGGTTTTTCCTGATCTCATTTTTCTCCCGAGAGAGACTAGAAGACATCTACAAGAAATACATATCAAGAGTATGAGTTTGACGTTTTAGGTGTCATGTGTCGTATTTAGAAATGAACATTCATAAAACAAATGAAGAATAATAAATTTACTACATCCATAGGATGTCTTGGGCTTTGCTCGTAATTGGGCCTTGCATGCCGCCATATTTCACCTTCGTAATCATGTGGGCCCCCATGATTACCGGGTCTTTCATATGGTTCGTATGTGTTAGCCTGGTAACGTACACTAAAACCCGGAGAAAATCGAGAAATATGAATGTAACGTATGAAATTCGGAGTGCATCCAGGTGTGGACACGGTGACACCTCAACGTGGGGTTAGTTCGAACGACGTTTGGTGTGGCATGCTTTGGCCTAATAGGTCCTTCGTGCTCTCATCGTTAGTCCCCAGGTAGGCAAACTGGTCCGTTATATTGGATTTATATGAATGCCAACCTAGACAGGACGTTCTGACTACCGGTACTTGTACCCTTACGTTACTACATGCCCGTCGTAGAACTCACTTTGATGAGATTGAAAAACGAAAATTGCGACAAAATCTTGAATAAAGGAAATATGAGGATGATTTGAATATGTGAACATGGAAATATGCGTGATGAATGTATATGTAAGCATGTTATGTTTGACAATAAGTATAACTCATTAAAATATCACACAATATGATAGTGGAAGTGTTTGCATGCATTTGTGTGTGTAATAAATACGAAACAAATAAACATATGAGTTTGCATGTAACCACATAAACAATTAAAATCTAATCAACTATAGTATAGGCTCTAAGGGTCTAATAACCTATCCTATATCCCTATAGTCAAAAGCTCTGATACCAATCTGTCACACCCCGACCCGCAGCGAAAAGGGTGATCGGGGCATGATTGGGTTTTCATCAAAGCTCATGACATTTACTACAAAGTTTCATATTTATTATTTTTTTTAAAGAAGAACATTACAATAAACATACAAGTACAACATGTTCAAATACATATTTCATGACTTCATTATTTTTCTTCTAAGGCAATTTCCTATGTGTTCCTTGCTTCAACCTGTCCACCTGTATCATGTGTAAAAATAGGGTTTTGGGTCAACAAAAAGTTGGCGAGTGAATCTTATTTAAACATTTGAAAGGATTAGTTATGTTGGTTATTTGAATAAAATTGTGCATAACCAAATATGAATAAACGTAAATGTAAATTTAACCACAAAACACATAATATCAAATAATGCACACACACACACCAAATGATGAATAATGAGATCAAGGCTCAATCAAACGGAGCCGATCGAATGAGGCACCTGATGCTCAACTCGTCTCCCACGAGGAACTGATGGGCCTAATGAATGATTTGCACGCAACTTGACAAAATGTAAACACGCATCACAACAAACAATATTTACATCTCGAGTTTAGATCATATAATGGTAATAGCACGAGTTTAAATAAATGGAATAACTAAAGCGACACATGATACACCCCAAAACATGAATAAAAAGGGGAATTTGTAGGAATTCACTCACAGTGGGTGCGTTCTTTGATGACGTTGGATGCGCACGAATTTTAGGATTTGATCGACGAGAAAAAACTAACCTAAAATAATAACGAAATGGTTCGGTAAATAAATGGATTTTATTCGAGATTAATGTTTTTAATTAGTGCTTTTAATGGAATTCTTTTTAGATTTATTTTCGTGAGTTTAAGGAATTTTCTAACTTGAAAAATATTATTTTTAAGTGTTTTTAATTGATTTTTAAATAAAATAAATAAATAAAAGAAATAAAAAAATTTGACTTTTTGACCGTTGACCGTTGACCGGTCGGACTATGTTTAACCATGCGCTGAATGAGGTTCGAACTCGGGACCTCTCGTACGCGTGCACGTAGCTCTACCAACTGAGCTACGTGTCTAACCCGAAATATTCTCTGTTTTAATTATATTTATATACTAATTACTTTTAAACTTATTTGGTTTTCTATTAAAAAGGATTTATATGGCCGAACCGGTTGCAGGGACCCGGAGTCGAACTCGGGTCCTTCGGTTCGAATGCGCACAGCCCAACCAGTTGGGCTGTGTGTCTAATCTGTTTAACTTATGGATTATATTACTCTTATAAACATTCTGTGCATTGTTCTGATTTAGTTCTAAAAATGTTGGTTTTAATTCTGAAAGTCGGTACGCTGTGCGATTCGAACTCGTGACGTGCGTATTGTTTGCGCACACAGTCCACCGCTGGACTGTGTGTCTAACCTGTTTGAATATCTGGTTTTAATTATATTAATACCTATTCTCGACTTCATCTTATTCATTTACAAGAACTCAGATCAGTGAGATCCGACTGTTTTGTTTAATTCGATTATCAAAACTTATAGTTGGTTGGAATGTAATAGTTAACGAGATTAAAGAATAGAATGTACCAAAACAGCGCGTTTACTTCAGATTTCCGGCAGGAGTCTTCGGCTCTGATTTGTGACTCTCGGCTGAGTGAAGTGTTTGACAGTTTAGATTCTTGTGTTATGAAATTAAGTTATTGAGTAAGAGATATCAAGAGTTTTTAGATGATTATACCGATCGACAGTGAGACTTCGATGTTTCAGTGAAATTCCGGTGAGTGTGAGATTTCCCGGCGGCGTAGTCTGGGACAGATTCTGGTTGAAGGATTGAAGTTAATACATGTCGAATAATGGATTACAAACAAAAGAGTCGAGAATTTTACCGATTTGAAGTAGTCTCGGTTTTCCGGTGAAAGTCCGGCGACTGTAAAATATCTCCGGCGACGTTTTTTGAGATGAATTAAGCTTCGGAAACGATCGTGGTTCTGAGCGAAAGGATTTTAAGAGTGTTCAAGTGGGTATTTATAGTGAACACAGGCTGAATTGAGTCAAGGTCCGCGAATTAGGATTTCCGTCGGTTATGACGGAAATTGATTGCCGGCAACGGTTTATAACCGATGTCGACATCAATTGGAGCGGTTTAGTCGAAACGGATTTGGCCAAAATCGCGGATTGCCGGATTTTCCGGTGATTGCGAGCTCTGAGTGCGCGTGATTTCTCTGGTTTGAATTCGGGTTTACTTTAAGTATCATTTAATTCAGTATTATTACAAAGAAACGCGTGTGGCGGAGTGGTGTGTTGTGTGTTTGTTCATCCGGGTGACCCGGGTTCGAAACCCGGCGTCTGCATTTATTTTTTTATTCAGTTTTTATTAGAAATTTTAAATTATGGTTTTTAAATTCTAATATATTTATTAATTATGTATCGTTTAAAATTAATATCAACTATAAATACGCAACGAAATTTATAACTGGATATTTGATTGATAAACGAAGCGGATTTTGAAAACCCGTTTTTCGACGGATGTTACTATTTTTGATAGGGTTATTAACCCACAAGTGATGAAACGATCCGAGCTTGTCATGATTCTTGGGACCAAGACTTGTGTTTTGGTATAGGTGTGAATACTTGGAAGCCTTGGCTATCCTACCTTCATTCCACCGCCTCACTTGATGTTTTCATCTTGTTATCCCAAGTGGTTTTCTCGATCCAAAGAGACTTAACCCCGTCTAGTCTCCGACACTTAGTTAACTCTTTCTATGTCGGGAATGGCTCACCCCGGTTAAAGCTTGCTTAGCTACTTGGTATTGCAAGAAGTTGTACATTTCCTTTCATTCATGACCATCCGAATCATCCTTGTGATAATTTGTGTATTGGTAAATCTTACAAATGAGGTTAAAGGATGGTTATCCTCCTACCTCCATGCTTCACTTATATGACAATCTATGATAATCTTGATGGACTTAGCTTAGAATTATTATATATATATATATATATATACACACACATACATAACCGAATCCTTGATGATAATCAACATGGTTACTTGTCATGGTAATAGGTTTATATTGTCTAAGTCTTGAACCTCTCGTTAACGATTCTAATGGCATCTTGACCCATGAAATCACATCAACCCATACGAGACTTATAATGTTAAGAATGAGGGTTTAAGTCTAGATAATTACTTTCTCATATACATACTTTTACATACTTTAATTCCGAATCTAAATCCTCCATTGACCTCCGAATATTCACACACTTTCGTTTACCCCATGTAGGGTAACCTTGGTGTTCCATCCTCCAAACTCTCCAACTTTTCACGAGAATAACAAAGGAAGCTTTGCAAAACCGTGAGTATATTCGACCCCGTTTTACTTTTACACATTTGGGTGCAATACATGTACTTTATGCAAAATCACACAAACATGCTTATACATAAATCACAAAACAATCTTTATACATACTCTTTGTGCTAAACTTGAAATCACACATGGTTATACTTTGTCATTAGCTTTTATCAAGCCTCCCTTAACATGTATAGCGCTATAGGAGTAACGCACCGCCCGTAAACTTGAGGTCATGTTATGTTAAACACATACAGTCTTTTCATTGCTATAAATAGATTACGCTAGCGGAAAACTTTGGATTGACTTGTATAATTGCATGATAGTTTAATGTATGTTAGCCTCGAGATTAGACATTTATGCCTGAAGATTTGTTTAAAACGTTTATACGATGCTACTATTCAAACTTGTATGCTCGCCAATGCCTTGTGTGTTGAACTATACTTTAACATGTATTACAGGTTGATTGTTGATGATGATGACGTTGGAAATGAGTAGGATGACTTAGATACTCATCTAAAGTTTGTATTAGAACATGTTGTTGTACTTGTATCTCGTTTCAAACACGTTGTATTTGATTTCAAATACTTGATCATTATCCAAGAACTGAAATTTTGTTATTTAAATACTTGTCACTTATTAGCGTTATGAAGTCTCGAGCAATCTCGTTCGTCCTGCCCCGGTGTTTCCGCCATCGGTTGGGGTGTGACAACGAGCCAGATACCTAGTATCCAGAACATGAGCTAGAATATGACAGGAAATGAGTACACAGGCATCTATGACAACATCATGAACATGTGAGCCCTTATGAGAACAATGAATAATGGCTTAGGGATAGAAAAAATAAGCCTAGATCTGAACAATGAACAACGAAATTTAGGACATGGACAAATAAGCCCTGATTAGATAGTGCACAATGATCTCAAGGACAAGAACGTGTAAGGTATGCTTGGAAGACCGAATATCGTCTTCTCGACAGAAACAATCGAGCTTAGACAAGGTTTCTAGTAAGATTCTTGACTGATAGATGCTTGTTAGCATTGGTGATGACAAGAATGTATTGAGACTAAAAAATACCTAAGCAATCAGACTAAAACGGGAGTCGAGCAATCTATAATGAAAATAAAGGCTCAAACATTAATTACAATATTCACTCGCTTTTACATGGTATTAGAGCTAAAGCTCTATCTACAATACAAACTTTACTCACTGTCACATGATACAAACCCTAAACTAGGCGTTGCCACCCTATGCGTCCCTGTTCATTCCAAGTTTCAGTTCTCAGTTCTTTTTGCATGTTCCAGCTATGTGCTTGTGTCCCTCTTCCAGTTCCCACAACTGTGTTAGGTTCCGATGCAGTTTTTTAACTCGCTCTAGATTCGATTACAAGTTCAACATATTCCCGTTATTTAATCATTAGAGAAATCTATTTCGATGGGTCGCTGTAACTTACCTACTGCCATTACCTTCAGAGACCCTCAATAAGGCTAGGGCTACTAGGACTCTAGTCATGCTTATGTAATCTTCTTAGATATCATATGGAGTGGAATTTTAAGAGTCTTTCCATATGGGAGTCTAGAAACCGGTTTTAATACCAAATGAGGTCTCCGTAAGCAAATACATTTTGTGTTAGAGCTATGAGGCTCATGTTCTCCCTTACTAAGGTTTGAAGTACTATCAACTTTGACTACCGACTTTGAGCAGATCTCTCATAAGCTAACACCAAGATTACTATGTCACGACGAAGAGACTGGTACGATGGTCTAAATGCTTTACGAGTCCGAGATAACTTGTTGATGAGTGGTAAGTTGACAAGGAGGTCATGGTAAAGTCTCAAAGTAGTACAAGTTAGGGAAATTTGGTAATTTTCGTAGACGTATAGACTCAGTTATGAACAAAAACCATAGTTTATCTCGTTCTAGTTTTAGCGTTAGACAAACATATGCATCTAGAATAGATTAGTTATCTCCTATGTCGGTGGTGATTCTAAAATGTATCACTAGTATGCCATTAGTAAAATCGTATAATGTTTTTTTTTTTTTCAAAACCACAAAATTCACTTTTTAAAGAACAGAAAAAACACTAATAGGTTCCACATCCTACGTAGTTGTCAAGGAATTAGCTCAAACCTCAGAGTGATTCTTATCAACTCCCAGCTATAACCACTAAACACCTACTTACCCTATCCCTGGATCTTCTATGAATCTGTCAAGCCCAAGGATACACCTATACGTTCGCTTGTATTACCTTGCTCCATATTAGATTTGTGGAGTACTGACACACATGTATCTATACTATCAAAACCTTGTTAATGCCAAAATAATCTTTGTGACCTTTTATCCAAACTTCAATATGTCCATCAATGATGGATCACCAATCTTGAAAGCCTAGCAATGTTTAACCATGAAATAGCGTACCGAGTCCAAATTCACTACATGGACATCTTGGTCCCGGGCATTATAACTCTGCCATTACGTTCTTTGTCGAATAAATGTTGATTATGACACCGCACCAGCTTCAGCTAGTGTTCCTAAGTAACTATCCAGAGATCTTATCAAACTATTCGAAGAAAAATGGATAACTAATTATGAACAAATCCATCAAGCTCTAGTTCAGACTACAACTACCCAGCTACCCGGACTTTTTTCGCCACCAAAATCTACTAATTGGAGTTAGATTTGCCAAACAATATCAGAGAGATGTTTTTTCCACAATCCACATGATGTAGCAGTCAAGCCCCAAAGCTGACAGAACACTACCCTTATGACGTATGCAATTCCCAAGTATGCTTAGTGGAAGTATATAAGGTTGAGTATAAAGAAGATAATATTCTAAAGAAGAAGAAATGATCACAAAGTTCATACTAAGAAGTTGGAGATCCTAGCATTGGTCTTCTTGGTGAACTATTAGGCAAGTTTGGTTACTATCTTCCTTTGGGTAACTTACCACCAACACCAAAACCAAAGCCATGAAAACTTTCATATAAGGCAACTTTCATCACCCAAATACCCTCCTACATAACCAATTGAATGCTATGTCATTACCCCATCCACACAATCCCTAGATTACGAAACAAAGCTCCCACAGTTAACCTCGTTTGAAAACCTCTAACGTAAACCCAAACACAACTAGAAAATCAAAGCCACTACCTTTATGGGTCCTAGTGGTGCTACAAACATGACTACTTTTGAAGCAACGTTGGATTGGGAAAGTGAAAATGATGTAGCCTATAAGAATGTTCTTGAAGCTGTCCTAACCCAATAGAACAATTTTACAAAGACCCAAGAAGTCGTACTTACAAAGTGCACTCCCAAGAGAGTATCATATATGACGTTAGAGCCAAACTTCAAGGACTTTACAATGAATTATTCTAGGAGGGAGGAAATGGGATTCTGTCTCATTTGGTAGCATATGTGCGGGGTTTAGAAGAGGTGATCATTATTCTATGGTTTGGAAGAGGTGATCATTATTCTATCATCATATATTTGCTTGTTATTGCTAGTGGAACGGTTGTTGGTTTTATTTGTGGATGGTTAATTTCTAGTTTACCAGAGGACGTACTTCTTGTTGGAGATGCTTTTATGGCGTTTGCTTTATTTGGGCTTGTTCAACAGACTAAAGATTCAGGGATGGTGATGTTTGCGAGAATGATTTTAAGGGTAACAAGTATGGCTCGAATTGAAAGTTGTTACAAACATGGTGGTTGGTAGTCTCTATGGGTCATTAGGTAGAGTTGAGACTTTTTGTTGCTTCTGGTGTCTTTCTAGATCTACAAGTTGTGTTTTAAGGAACTTCGTTTCAGCTTACTTTTGAATCAGGTTTCTTGGGGTATACGAAGTAGGTCGTATTGCAAACCATTCAGAGTAGTTCATATATGACACTCTCAAGAGTGTGTACTTTGTTGACCAAGGCTTCCTGGTCTTTGTGAAGACCTTAGTAAAATTGGTGTTTTGTTGTGAGGGAACTACTCATAGTCGGCAATCACAGAGCATACAAATTCGAACCATTGTAAGGGAGAGCAAAAGCCTCATGGCTTTGACACAAAATGGATTTACTTGTTGAGACCTCATTTGGTATCAAAGCCGGTATATTGATTTCTACATGGTATGACTTAAAATTCCACTTGATATGATATTCGAGAAGATTACATAAGCATGGCTAGAGACCTAGTAACCCTTGCCTTATTGTCTCCAAAGGTGATGGTGGCAGGTGAGTTACAACGATCTATCGAAATTTCTTTAAGGATAAGATATCCGTGGGACTTGAACTTGGAATCAAATCTGCTACTTACAGAACATGATGAGTTAGCGGGAAACTGGAATAGGGACATTAGCACATGATTGGAACAAGTAAAAAGAACCGGTGTTTTCATAGCAAGCAAAGGGGTTAGCTTACTTTTAGATATGCTTCATTGTTCTGCTCTTCTTCTTTGGACACATATGGCATGGTGTAGGAACTGTAACTTGGAGTGAACAGGGACAGTGTGGCGGCGCACGATTTTGGGTTCGTATCAAGTGAGGGTAGGGTTTTATATTGTACATAAGAGTTTTAGCTATAATATCATGTAAATGTGAGTCATAATATCTGTTTGTTGTAATTACAATGGAGGTGTAACCCTCCACGTATATACAAGTGATAAACCTATTAATTCCACCTACCTCATCCAGAAGCAAAACACTAATAATAACTAGTCATATTTATAATTAACATCATATATAAGGCCATTGCCACATGCATCATCCAGAAGCAAAAATTCCCCTTTACCACTTGGGAATCCAGCTAGAAAGAGTCGATCCCAAAGATTAGATTTTCTATATAATAGAATCCGATATCGTATATACACATAGCAAAATGCAGTAGACAAGATTACACGTAAAGACAAGGGATATGGTTCCAAACTTCAGGCACATCTTAACCTAAATATGTCTTTCTTGTGTTTGGAAAATCTGATGTACTAAATGCCAATAAAACCGTAAGATGTCCCACTTTAACCAACTATAACCGTTAAGGGTGTGGACAAGCCGAGCCATTAATGAGTTACAAGATATCGACTTGCTAAAAACTTAAATCATGACGACCACAAATTTGCTTGAGTCTAAAAATAAACTTATCCAATAAACGAGCCTGAGCTTGGATCGTGAGCTTATTATTATTTATATATTTTCTATTTAATACATTAAATATGTGTGGGTATATATATATATATTATAGAAAAAAGATAATTAAAAATATATAAGATATTTGTATATGTGTGTAAATTAATTAATAAAAATAAACGAGTAGAATACAATCGAAGCTCAACCGTTAGAATTCAACTAAAAAACAAGCTGAGCTCGAGCTTAGTTGGGCTTGTATTTACTTAATAGCCTAGCATCAGGCAATTCTACTCTCAGTTTTCCATAATTTCTATTGTCTATGGTGTTGCAATTTGAACTAGACAAATAGCATGGTGTTAGAATTTGAACTAGACAAATAGCAAGGAGTCAGGAAAATTGGTGTTCAATATATACTGGAAACTCTTAGTTTCTAGAACTAGTAACAAGTTCATACAGGCTATATATAATGGTTAATTTTCTTGATGAAATTTTTTTATGCACTTACATAATTTAAGATTTTACGGTCACTAATATCTCCAAACCGTATTAAGAGTTAGCCATTCCCAAAGACTTCATGCCAAATCCTCACTCTTCAAGCTAGGAGCAACCGTATTTCCACCAACGATCAAAAAACAATCATAACCTTGAACAATTATGCACACAGTTGGATGTTCAATGCAACTTACTACCTGACTAATTAACTAGACAGCAGCCCTAAGAGCAAAAGGGTGTCTTCAAATACATATTTCGTACCTGAATTTTTCACTTTATTTCTTTCTTGCACGAATGGATAGCAAAAAGTTTCCTCTTTTTGCTGGCATGCATTTCCAATGCAAACTGTGTACATTAATTAAGCCAAAACGTTATAATAAACCAGAAGAAAGTATATATATTAGGGATAGAAAACCCTAAAAACGAAAATTTGAAACTCTTTTTGGGAAAGAGAAAAGTGTAGTCAAGACAATAGTGGATTAATAAGAGATGATGAGGAAGTACCTTGTTCATGATTTCATAAGAACACCATTTCGTCCTCCCAAATAGCAACGAAGGTACAGGTTTTAGAACTTCCAAGTTGAATATATATTATAATAATAATATTATGATAATAATATAGAAAACTTAATGGAAAAAATATAGATAAATGATGGTACAAATCTTGCAGGAACCAGCAGGTGACATTATCTCTATCTTATCTATTACTACGATCCACTGTGTCCCTCTTCTTCTGTTGTTGATTTAACTCTTTGATCACCGTATATTAATATGTTTAAAGATACAGCCAAAGAAGAGAAAACTTCAAAGAGATAAAGAGATAAGAACAAAGAGGTGGTGGTGTCAGCTTTTTCATTAGCACAGTGGTGTGGTGGTATTGTTTTGATTGATAGATAGATCCCAATAGGCAGGTGTCCATCTCTACTGCACCTTCTCCAGTTTTCCATTTTCAGCCTATAAACATGAAAAATATGCATAAAATACACATACCCACATGATATATATTAGTATACTACCACTAACACAAAAACACACATAAAATCAACACACAGAAAGAAAGAAAGAAAGAATAGGACCCTGACAGAAAGAGAAGTGAGCACACGCATAATTTCAACAAGAGTATAATCTCTATATACAATTGCCGGCGTGTGCTCGCTCTCTTCTGTCAGTTCTCAACCAAACTTCTCTTTCTCGTGCCACAAGATGATACTAATGAAATAAACTAAAACGATTATGCTGAATCATTACTCGATCCAAACATAAATTAGTAACACTTTTCTGGTATGTGATAACATGTTGATGAAGAAAGCTTCCCAAGAGTGATGTGTGTTCATGATTCATTTTATAAAAGAAAGATGAAGATATGATATGACCATCAGTCATCATTTCTATCTTCTCCACTTGTTTTTTGTCTTCTTTGAGTTTCCACAATTATTAATGATAAACATCAAGATATCATGTGGTGAGGGATAAAAAGAAGGAACCACCCTAGTGGTTTCTTTAATCTTTTCGATTTAAACTTAAGATTACGCAGGTAAATTGGAGATAAGAAAGATCGGAGGACATGGAATTGGTGTGTCGGGTGGGTATTGGTTAGGTTTAGGGTAATGGCTACGTGGAAGAAGATTATTGGGTGAGGAGGATGGCTATGTTTCTGGTGACAGTAGGTTGTAGATGCGATGGGTCATGGGTCCAGTGTTGTCGCTAAGAATTTGACTTTGAAGTTTCAGACCAATGTTTGCATCAATCGATGGACAATAAACCCACCTTAATCTTAATGTCATGTGGGAAAAGCCAAAATATATGTAGAAAACGTTTAGGCTCTAGATATTTCATAAAAATGAAGATGCAGAACACGACTCATGGTTGAAAAGACAACACCTTAGTCGTTTCCCACCTTAGTCGTTTCCCCTGTTGGCGGGACTCACAAATGACTATTAATATGCAAATACATGCCAATGAGATGGTGGTGGATTGATAAGCAAGAGACTTGGTGTTTTAAGGGATCCAGGTTCGATTCCTGCCATTTCCATTATCTTCTGCGGCACCTGGTGATGATGGGAGACTAGGTGAATATGTGGAGATCGTTAATTCGATCGTTGAACTGAGCGGGTTTTACCTCACCGCACTGTCGTACCTTCGGGCGAGTGTTCACGGGCTTTGGCGCTAGATGAGTGTTTTCCCCGGTTCGGAGGCGAGTGTATCCTGATGTGTTTAATTTCGCCAGTAGCCCATTTGAAAGATTCGTTAACTGTTAAAAAAGAAATATGCAAACACGTGGCACTTTTTAGTGGTAACGTTCGTGTGATGGAAAAACGTCTAGGTAGACGTTCGTAGGGTTGTTCATAATTTGTTTTGAATTTAAAAATTTTGAAATTCGATTTAATTCGATTCGATTATCAAGAATTCGAATTCTATTACATTCGAGTCCAGTAACTCGATTATGAATCTAATACGAATTTATAATTTTAATTTCAATTCGAAATTCGAATTAAAATTATATATATAATACACATATAACTTTTATTGGGTTATAGTATAAATTAATATCTAAATTTATTGTAAGTATTAAAATTTCACATTCTTACAAAGCCCATATCTTAAACAAATTTTTTATATATTTTAACTGAATTTGAATCAAAACGAATTTATTTGAATTTATCCGAATTCGATACGAATTCAAATTTTTAATCAAATTCGAATTAGGGTTTTAATTTGAATACAAATTCGAATTGAATTGCCTAGTTCTTAATCGAATTCGAATCCAATACGAATTCAAGCAAACAATAAATTATTTGAAAAATTCGATTTGAGCAAATCGAAAATTTGATATTCGAATCGATTAACACCCCTACCCCTAGACGTTATCTCTGAAAATGTCTAGGGTGTAGCGAAACAGTTAGGGTCAAGGAAAATGTCTGAAGCCTGGTTATTTCCTTTAAGTGAGAACGAGCTAAATGTTGCCATGTTTCACCTAACACATCTACATACTCGTCCCACCATAGTCGTTTCCCCTGTTAGCGGAGTTTCTAAGAGCCGCCACGTGTAGAGAAAATGTCTAGTACTTAGACTTTACCTTTATTCCAGCCATTTGCAGACCGCCACAGGTAGAGGGAAACCTCTGGGAGCCGTCAACTCTATAACGGATAGGGGTCATACATTTTCCCTGACCTTAGACGCTTTCATTGCACCCTTGACGTTTTCATCTGACAAGACGGCTACGTAGACATTACCACTTCAAAGTGCCATGTGTCAACATATTAATGGTCCATATGTGGGTCCTGCTAACAGGAAAACAGCTAAGGGGCTGCCTTTTCAACCACATGTTGTCTTCTGCATCTTCTTGTATTTTTGTCAAACGTCTAGAGCCCATATGTTTTTCATCTTTATTTTAGCTGTTACCACATGACCAATGTTTACTTTGGTTATTTTCTTGGTTAGAAACTATTGGCTAACAGGGAAACAGCTAAGGGGCTGCCTTTTCAACCACGTGTTGTCTTCTGCATCTTGTTGTATTTTTGTCAAACGTCTAGAGCCTAGATGTTTTTCATCTTTATTTTAGCTTTTCCCACATGACCAATGTTTATTTTGGTTATTTTCTTGGTTAGAAACTATTGTAGATGTATAGCTACGTATTCATAGCTTCTTTCTAACTATTTAAGTTAGCTTTGTTATTAGTGACCCGTATTTGGTTATAAGTTCCTGTATATAAAATCCAACTAGAAGTCACTTGTATACTTTTCATTATCTCCTTTAATTTCTTCATCGTATTAGAGTTTTTGTCTCGGCCTTCAACTAGTTTCATTTCTGGTTCATTTTTTGGTTTTTTCCCGTTAACCGGTACATTGGTTAAAAATAATCAGTTAGTTCCTTAAAGTCCATAGCCTGTTACAAACCGCGGGTTCTTTTAACTCCTAATCCATTATAGGAGTACCTGCTGTTAACTAGTTATGCTTCCGGTTAATAACCGGTTTTGATTAACAAACCGATTTTCCCCACCTCTAACGCCAAATTCAGTTGTTAGTTGTCCAGATACAAGTCTAGGCTACCATTTTTGTGTTACAAATGACACTCACCATTTCGCAATAAATTGTTTGAAAATAAAGTCTTTCATGATTTCATCCTAAGGTTTGATGAACATTCTAAGGTTTGATGAAAAAAATTATATTATTAAAAAACCGTCGTTGAATTTTGGTATGGTGTGTGTGTTTTTTTCCTATTTTAAACTTATTAAGAAAAGTATTTACCAAGTAAACAATGGTATTAATTTGGATATGGTTGGACAAAAAGTATTTGAGGTCTTCCAAAGTTCCGCTTTAATACTCTGAAATCTGAATATAACGACCCGTTACGTTTTCATTAAAATGAACCGACATGGAGTTATAGTCAATATGTTTGTTGGAGAACAAATACTAGACCACCATTTGAGGTCACTTCATGGAACGATCTCATAAGTGGACCTCAAAAATAATAATATCTTTGTCACCTTAGACATAGGATACATATTAAATTTAAATGTGAGGACCGCTATGCTTTGAAATTAATTAACTTTATTCTTTAGCTAGAGTTTTATGGGTGATTGCTAGGTATAGCATGAGACTGTCTCATGCTTTACGAGAGAATGACATCTATGAGCTCCTCAATGATTCAAACTAAAGAAAATTCATGTCATTGCTTAAACAAAGCTAACATAACAATCATTTTTTGTTTATCATTCTGAATCTTGACCGGGAATAAAATAGTTAAACATACGTGTGAGGGAAGGTGATCCATGTATCATGTTTAATGGAATGTCTACAACAAAGGGAATAAGGGATAAGTGATATTTTAAATATGGAAATAAAAATTCTGCCATAGTGTGAGAGCTTAGAGATCATAGGATGTAGTCTGTAGCATTACCGAGGGAAATGGCATGTTTCTTGAAGTTTATTGTTGGTCCGGATCGGTTGATCAAACAACAAGAACAAGTGCTTCCCTATATCACTAGAATGGTGGAATCAAACCAAGTGATTTGAGCAATTTGTAAAGACAATAAGAACAAGCAAATTACTTAAAGCTCCAAAGTATATTACTCTCAAGTTGCAAATTGTTTACAAGTGCAACCAAC
The DNA here is from genome assembly GCA_947069175.1 of Scalesia atractyloides. NCBI lineage: Eukaryota > Viridiplantae > Streptophyta > Magnoliopsida > Asterales > Asteraceae > Scalesia > Scalesia atractyloides. Next base: position 39,185,946 of record CAMTDV010000020.1, on the reverse strand, counting down.
ACACACGCACTATACAAATAAGAATTGAGCTATACTTATAGAACTCGCCAACTAACAATGTTGGTGGTATGCTAGAACTAATCTACACGGTTTATTCTAGTAAGATAAATACAAACGTTGATCATAAAAAACAAATAACTAACACAAACCTTTTACATGATTGGTGGCGTGCTTAGATAGTAACAAATATATATGAAACAATGCACATACCAGTTTTAAGGTAAAACCCTAATAATACGAACTACACATGTGACAGGCGAGCGTACCTATCATAGTATAACATAGTTCAGGTAATTATCAAGTAACAATCTTAGGACACAAAGATTTATCACTTATTTATAACTGATTATATTAATTAGCATTGATAATAGCATATGAAGTGCTAAAATGGATTAATACCGACTAAGGTTGATCCTACTAAACTAGGGTTAAGGCTTTAGATACCCATTTACACATAATCAAGTAATGCTAGTATTGATGTGTATTCTTATGACTTAGGGTTTCTAAACTAGTGCCAAGAATGAACTACGAACATAGCGTCTTACGAACTATTCAAAGTTAAGCCATATATAGAAGATTCACTAGTTTCTAGATCCTTTAATTTAGATCCATCTTATAGGTAGACCACATGTTTTACAATTATGACGATTAATTATATATTACCGGTTAAGGTTTCAAGCCTAAGTTAATGTATGTCAATACAACTTAAAGATATAAGATATCGGATCTAACATGCATAACCTTATATAAAGATCGATACAACCACACAATCAACATCATAATCAATATCCAACATGTACTCATATGCATCACATATTAATTCATAAAAAACCACTAATATCGTACTAATACAAAAATGAATCATTAAACATAAGCCGAATCAACTAATCATCTCCTCCAGACAGTTATAACAGAGTCTAGCCGAACATGATAGACAAAATCAAGACATAAACTGAATTTAATATCAAATACAAAGTTCCAAGACTAGAAAACAAAACTGATGTAACATAGAGAATCGAATCTTGCTTCCTCAAACATTAAATCTTCAATTCTCTCGCATGTTCTCTTCCGTTTCCTCCAAGCAATAGTTCAACAGCCATTTTTTGCTTTGTAGTCATAAGTAGTTATGTTTTAGGGTTTCCCATCATATCTTTTATATAGGTGGTATTTCTCTGGCCTAGCCCACTAAGGCCCATTTCCCAATATCGTTCTTGTCTTCTAACTGGCGACGATCAAGGCCATACCCGTACGAGTCATGCGCCTCCTCTCTCACCCATACTTCTCGCATATTGTTCCTGAATCATCTTTTACATCCAAGTTCTCTCCTTTTCACCAATTACCTGCATATCATCAATAATACGTTAATAACTATATATCTATTAGACCCTATACGTTTTAATCGAAAAGATGCAGCGGAAATGCGTACCATAATATTTCTTTCTTTATAAATGTTCTATCAAACTGGAAAACCATTTAAAAACGAATCCTTAAGAAAATATTACATCATTCATCTTTAATTAATGTACCGATATAACATGTGAATACGAACAAAGTGACCACCTTCTGTACAATCCATGTTCTATAACTCGAACTTCGCCCGCTTGTCCCACGTGATAAATATAATGTTTCATGTAACCTGCGGTCACCATAAACAACCGACACTTTAGTGAATGGTGACACCATACTTATATTGTAAACATCTAGCTAAAAGATCATATTGCATTCTAAAGACGCAAGATGTCTTGTTCGATCATCCTTCAAAACTCATTCGTTACTTCCCGGCATCAACTCACTCGGATACAACGTTATCATACCTGCACTTTTCAGTTCATTCTTAACGATAACATGATTTGTAACGTGCACCCTTAAACATATTGAAACCCACAACTTCACATAAATATATTTTATTAAATCTTTGTTCATTAGGTTACATCACATGCATTCACGTTTATATATCCGAGCACGTACTTATGTTTCCCATACCCACATATACACTTATAAATTCGTACTACATATACTCAATGTAAATTTTATTTATATACACATGTACAATCACAATAATTCAATTTCCACCAAGTACATTACTTTGTTAGACATACTATTTTCCATATATAAACATGCTTATGTATTAGTTTCGTCCCTTAACACGTGACATTCTTTGTTTGTTTGACCCGTTCATAACGGGTAAACACTTTGACCATTCTTTCACTAAAACATTCTCCGTTCGTTTGACCTGTTCATAACGGGTAAACACTTTAACCAATCTATTATATCATCAGTATTAATACTATTTTAAATCAGTATGTTGTACTAATTAATCATTTTGCTGTAATTTAGCATTTTCACCCTTTTAACTTTCTGAATCAGGTTTTCAAGGAAACTAATGACGTAGCCTATTGAAATAGATTTCCAAGCATATAAAGAACGTCTCCATACGATGTATACATGATTTTATATGATTTTTATAAGATTATGATGTCACAGGAAATAATAATACGAATTTTAATTTCGGAAATCACTTACCTTATACATCGAAAAATCGTACTTGCTCCCTTACCTCATCTTGACCCGTTAGTCCTCCGTGCTTGAGTCGATTGATAAGATTCACATCCTTACATGTCATTACATTCATATCATGGTTAGCATATATGATCATACATACAAATATCATTTCTTTCCATTCATACATTACTTGACTTTCATTAGTCAATTACCGCATACATAAGTCATATACGAATAGTTACCTTGTTCCAAATCCACGCAAAATTCAATTATCATCATATAATGCACATAAATCATCTAGTACATAACACATGACTTCTACTCTTACAATTGTGTCGGAAAGCCTATCAATGATTTTCGTAGATCGTTGACTTTTAGAAAGTCAGCTGTCTTAATTACACCTTTTCAACCTATGAACATGAATCTTCCTTAATATGGTGTACCATGGTATTGACATCATACGCATTTCATACTCATATTGTATGACATATACAACTACTTGATCACCAAATTACATGCACATACATAATCCATCCCATCCACACTAGCATTTTTATATCTTCATAACTAACACTATAACCCGTACTTAGCTAACCCGACATCATTCCAAATTTACCCTTTTTTTAGGATTCTCATATGCTTATCATTTACATATAAATCACAATTCACATGGTGTGTATTACATCACACAAGCATATAGCGCAAACTCCTAAAGCATACCTCTACCGAATAACACATTAACTACCTTCTCACATGGAATTCATCAAGAACATATTCCTCATGATATTTCACTATCAATACATCATAAGTACATTATATATATACTTACCTACAACATGCATAGAATTTCACATATCGTTGCCATTTAGGCATTTCATAAAACACTTGGTATGCGTACTACTTTCTAAGCCTAATTTATAAGTATTTCATGCTTTTCTTCCTACTTATCACTTCTATTCATCAACACAACTAAATATCAAACAAATTTCCATACCATACTTAACCTAAATAACAAGTATACGTCACATACTACAAAATACATCAATTTGAACAAGACTTAGACATAGTGATTCACCCATGTCGCCACCTACACCACCAATGGTGGTTTCACCTTCAAATATCAAATTACTCAAAATCATTCCTAACTCATGTTCCATATGGTGATTCTAACACATATTCATGCTTAAATTCATACTAATTCATGGATTGTTCAACAACCCACTTTATACAAAATCACAAAATAAAAAATTATAACTTACCACGTGTTTGTTAGGATGAGATTATGAGAGTTCTTCCTCCATGCAAGGCATCATCACTCAATTCGATCTTGATGTGGTTAAATTTGTGATATGTTGAACTTGAGAGAGTTCTTTCTATCTCTCTGTACATCGACATATGCACACACATATTCACTAGATTTTTGATTTCTTTTTCTTTTAATAACTTAACTTTCTAACATGCCCATCTTTAGTCCCTTTGTTTAGTTAATTGTTTTGTTTGATCACATGTTCCTTCCTTACTAATTAACTTGTATTTTTAACTAAGTTAACTAACTTAATTATTTAACCCACCTCATGTCATAAAACAATGAAACATACTGGTAAATTAAACGTTTGGGTTTTGGGACGTTACAATATCCTTATTAGATTTGAGATAATTGACCTTAAATGAAGGTCTCTTAACACTGAACTACTATATATCCGTATCATGGTCATTTTTTTTACCTTAACGGGGACGCAAGTCTAGAACTTCTATGATGCTACACATACACGTGTACATATTACCGCATACGGCCATCAATAAGTGACAATCTTATCACATCCATCTCATGAATAAGTGTTTTCAATCACAATGCATACATCTATAATTTGAGAGTCAAGTTCACCTCTTCCAATGTGATGGCACTAACCTGAGCATGGACTTGTTCTCGCTGCATGCGCCCGAAAATCAAGATCCTCATTAATAAGTGATTTTATCACTTAGGGCTTATTTTCAACTTAAAATAAGAGAGTTTTCTCATATCTTATACATAAAACAGATGATAAACAAATATAGTCACCAGTAAGATGAACTCTTGTGTATACCTTGATACAGGAATGTATCTTGAGTGGATGAACATCGGTCGGTAAGTATACATCATTAACGTAAATGTATCCCCAAGCTATATGATTACATCTGATTGTTGAGTTTAAGTGGATCACAGTACCGATAATTATAGTAGGATGCTTATCTAACTTACTAATAAATCTAACAACATTGGCTACAAAACCTGTTTCTCACACCAACTCTTGTAGTTGGTCAACATATTGTTCCAAACCTATTTAACATGTAATTGGCTACAAAATTTTTTTCACTCACCGACTCTTGTAGTTGGACAACGTATTGCAATACCAAACTTTTAGCTAAGAACCTGACTGAAAAACTTATGTTACTCAACAACTTTATGTACCCTTTATTTTCACATATGTTTCAGGTGCTAATATTTGATGCTATTAAAGTATGCTTCACGCTGGAATCGGACTTGGGCCTTAGTTACTTTAAATTAAAAAGAACTACTTTAATATTGTGTTTTGTATTTGAAAACAATGTAATTCGATAAATTAATGTAATAAAATATTAGTGCCAAGTGTTGTGAACAATCGTGTAATGTAACTCCCTGACGTTTCCGCCACAAGTTCCACGTGGTCAGGGTGTTACAGATTGGTATCAGAGCCATGGTTATGGCGAATTAGGTTATTAGAATGCTTTAGACCTAGACTATAACCTTCCTAGGACCCAAACATGGGGTAACTCATGACTAGATTCTTAGTGGTTCAAATTATACAAAACCATCATCTATCCTTAGATGATTCCAAGACATACAAGATAATCAATTATCCATTAAAAGTCAAATTTTCAAATTAAACAAAATCAACATGTATCCTTAGATGATTTATTAGCCTTAAATGTTTTTCAAATTCTCGTCAATGTCTTGGAATTAAATAATGTGAACACATGCATTCTACAAGGGTGAACATATGTACCCGAAATTTTCTGTCTAAGTCTAGAGTTTTCATACAAATCCACATAATCAGACCTATCACTGGTTACCTGTGAACGCGTGGGTTGAGTGTCCACTTATAGGCTAAAGCATGTCTTTGCAAAACATTATAAAGACCCATTTACTTTGATTAGTCACTGTATTGTGTTTTTGTTTTATGTAGTGAATAAACTGTTACAATCCTTATGCATCGTTAGTATTTTGAAGTTCCTTTTTGATTTTCAAGTATTTTATCTATATCCTATGGATCTTACTCCTTTTCCCTTATGTTTTATCTCTTAAGATGCCTCCTTATCGCGATACTACCCAAAACTCTGAACTGGCTGCCATGATCGCTCAGCAAATGGTCATGTTACTCCCAACTCTTAAGACACAACTCAATCAACCAAACAATAATAATAACAACAATGTAAATGCACCTACTACTTATTCATTCAAACAATTCAATTCCGCAAACCCCATCAAATACTTTGGGTCTGAGGGAGCCACTGGGCTCCTACAATGGTTTGTGGGCATTGAAAGCACCTTCCGCTATTGTCGGTGTCTTAACAATCGCAAAGTAGAGTTTGCCTCAAGTGTCTTTCAAAACTGAACCTTCATGTGGTGGAATGGAGTTATGAGAGATTGCAGCGCGGATGAAGCTATGGCATTAACTTGGGAGAAACTTAGAACTCTTATGATGAAAGAATTGTACCCACAAAATGAGATTAGGGTTCTCGGTACGAATTCTGTGATCTTCAAAAATAGTGGAGAGAATTGTGCTTATACCGCCGATATGAACAATTGAGCCTTCTTTGCCCAACCATGATCACACCTTTAGACCGGGCCATTAAGAAATATATCAAGGGTCTACCGAGCAGACTAGCCACTATAAGGGAGGTTATCGAACTAGCCGCAACCTTAACAAATTCTCAAGTCAAGAAGGGAAAGCTCTTTCGTAAAGGTGGTAAAAAGCAACCTGCTAAGGTTACTCAAGAGATTTCGTTAGAAGTGAAAACCGAACCCTACAGAAATTCTAAGAAGCATAATGCTTCAATGAATTTTGAAGTTGTTGCCCTAACCCCCAGTTAAGCTAGTTGCTGCCAACCAGATATTTTCACGCCCTGTTATAAAATCATATGCTGGTACTGCACCCTTGTGCAATCGATGTAACTTTCACCACCAAAATCATTTACCTTGTCGCCAGTGTACCCTTTGTGGATGATTTGATCATTTGGCCAATGTCTATCGTTTTCCTACAACTCAAACCATGTTGTCATAAATCATGTTCCACCTCAAGCATTACATGCTCGTCGTCATTACCCACCTGGATCCTACTACAATTTTGCCAATTTTAATCACTACAGAAACAATTGTCCTAAACTTGTTAATGCCAATCCAGCGCATAGATGTGCATTTAACATAAATGTTAATGAGGCTCGTGCTAATAATGACGTAGTTAATGGTACATTCCTTGTTAATAATCAACCTACCTCTATTCTTTTTAATTTGGGTGCCGATAAAAGTTTTGTGTCTTACGCTTTTAAATCTTTTCTTTCTATACCTCGAACTAAGCTAAGAAAACCTTTACAGTAGAAATAACTAGTGGAGATCCCCTTGAACTCAACTCCATTATTTATAGTTGTCAACTAAACCTTAACGACCATCTTTTTTCCCATCGACCTCACGCCTATGCAACTCAGGAGTTTCAACATCATAGTAGGCATGGACTGGTTAACCAAAAACCATGCCGCAGTTATTTGTTACAACAAAATCATTAGTTTGCCTCTCCCGTCTAGAGAAGTTTTAGAAGTCTATGGAGAGAAACTGTCCAGGGACTCAAACTCATGACTTACTCCCAAGCCCAGAGATACCTACGAAAGAAATATTTGGCCTTCATGGTACATATCATAGAGGAGAAGGGCAAGGGTAAAAGTTTCCAAGACATCCCCATCGTTCGGGATTTTCTGAGGTATTTCCCGAAGAACTGCCTGGCTTACCCCATGTACGCCAAGTGGAATTCCGCATCGATCTTGTTCCTGGTGCCAACTCGATTTTCCAAATCTCCTTACTGTCTTACGCCATCTGAGAGGCAAGAATTGACGAGTCAACTCTAGGAATTTTTAGACATGGGTTTCATTCATCTGAGCTTTTCTCCCTAGGGTGCTCCTATGTTTTTTGTAAAGAAGAAGGATGGTTCTTTCCACATGTGCATCGACTATCATGAGCTTAACAAACTCAAAATTAAAAATTGATATCCCCTACCTCGTATTAATGATCTTTCTGATCAACTCCAAGGTGCTACCTTTTTTTTTCCAAAATTGACCTTTGTTTTGGTTACCATCAATTTCATGTTCTCGAAGAAGATATCCCCAAAATAACTTTTCGTACCCGATACGGCCATTACGAGTTCACTATCATGCCTTTTGTCTTGACTAATGCTCCTATCGCTTGCATGGACTTAGTTAATAGGGTTTGCATGCCTTATTTGGATAACTTCATCATTGTTATCATTGATGACATCCTAATTTATTCGAAATCTCGGAGGACCACAAACATCACATTCATTTGACAATGGAACTCCTGAAGAAGGAACAACTTTATGCTAATTTCTCCAAATGTGAATTTTGGCTTAAAGAAAAGTAATTCTTGGGTCACATTGTCAAAGAATAAGGTATACATGTGGATCCCGCCAAAATAAAAGCAATTAAGGATTGGAGTACACCCACTACTCCTACCGAAGTTCGTTCTTTTCTTGGCCTCGCCCGCTATCACCGTCGCTTTATCGCAAACTTTTCCAAGATTGTGGTTCCCCTCACTTCGCTAACTCAAAAAGGTAAACCTTTTAAGTAGGGACCCAAACAAGAAGAAGCCTTTCAAACCTTGAAACAAAAACTTTGTGATGATCCTATTTTATCCCTACCCCGATTGCAACAACGATTTTGTTGTATATTGTGATGCCTCATATCTAGGCATTGGCTATGTTCTTATGTAAAGAGACAAAATCATAGCCCATGCTTCAAGACAATTAAAAATCCATGAAAAGAACTACACAACTCATGATCTTGAGTTGGATGTCGTTATTTCGCCCTCAAAATTTGGAGACACTACCTCTCTGGTACCAAGTGTCAAGTGTGTGGTTTTCACTGACCACAAAAGTATCCAACATATCTTCAATCAGAAAGAACTGAAGAGACAATGATGTTGGATCGAGCTTCTTAATGACTATGACTGTGAAATTCGTTACCATCCTGGTAAAGCGAGTGTCGTGGCTGACGCACTTAGTCGTAACGAACGTGTCAACTTCATTATGTTTAGGTACAAATTTATATCCAAACACATATTCTTCAAGCCCAACGTACTTTTGTGACCCAAGGCGTGATGTGTAATGAAATGCCACAAAATCTTGAGCCTCAACTTGAAACTAAAGATGATGGGTTACTCTATTACTTGAGTTGGTTTGTGGGTTCTGAACCGTGATGATCTTCGTACCTTGTTAATGAATGAGGCCCACAAGTCTAATCACTCTATCCATCCTGATATGGATAAAATGTACATGGATCTTCGTACCCTTTAATGGTGGCCTGGTATGAATATAGCCTTGTACGTGTCCAAATGCCTTACATGCCTTATAGTCAAGGTAGAACACCAACATCTTTCCTGGTTGCTTGAACAACCAGAAGTTCTAGTATGGAAGTGGGAGAACATCACCATGGATCTGATCACTAAATTACCATGCACTTCTAGAGGTCATGATACCATTTGGGTAATCATTGACTGTTTAACTAACTTAGCACACTTTTAGCCTATTCGCGAGGATCTCTCAGCTGACAAACTTGCTAAGATCTATATTGATGAGATTGTATCTTGTCATGGTGTTCCTTTAAACATCATTTCGGATCGTGTTGCTCGTTTCTCTTGTCGTTTTTGGAAGACCATGCTATCTGCCATGGGAACCAAATTAAATCTAAGCACCGCTTATCATCCTCAAACCAATGAACTGGCTGAAAGGACCATTCAAACACTTAAGGATATGCTTAGAGCTTGTGTGATTGACTTTGGTGGTAGTTGAGATTCGCGTCTACCTTTGATCGAATTCTCCTACAACAACACTTATCACTCTAGCATCAACATGGCTCCTTTTGAAGCCCTTTATGGGTGAAAATGTCGTTCTCATTTATGTTGGAATGAAGTTGGTGAAGACCAAATCACCAGACCTGAACTTATTCAAGAAACAATAGACAAAATCATGAAAATCCTTGGTAACCTTCTGGCGGCTAGAAGTCGTCAAAAGAGTTACATTGACAAACGACACAAACCTTTGGAATTCCAAATTGATGACCATGTTCTTCTTAAATTATCCCTTTGGAAGGGTGTGGTTAGATTTGGGTAAAAGGGTAAACTAGCTCCTTATTGTGTGGGTTCTTTCAAGATCATTGAAAAGATTGGAAATGTAGCCTACAAATTTGAACCACCCCCTGAGCTTGGAAACATTCATCTAACCTTCCACGTGTCCAACTTGAAAAAGTGCCTAGCTGATGAAAACCTCTACATCCCTCTCGACGAAATTCGCATTGATGACGCTATGCATTTTGTCGAGAAACTTGTGGCAATCATGGACCGTGAAGTAAAGAAACTTAAGTATAGTTCTTTGAAAATCCAAATGTGGCCCAAAGTTTAGTTGGGCACGGGAGGACTAATTGAAAGCTAAATACGAAATTCCCAAAAGTAGAGGATTCTGTAACCCTAGCAAATTTTTAAACTTGTAAACCTTTGATCATTTTTGTATTAAATTTTATTTCTAATTTATGAAATTCATTATCTTACACGCAAGCCAAATGGTATTATCGTATCATCGGAACTTATCCTAAGTATCTTGTGCCTTAAAACCTCCCTCATAGTCAAAATAAATCAACGTTGGGGGTTAAAAATCATCAAAAGGGCACAGTTGGAAGTCTAGTGGCCAAAACTTCCAAAAAGCAATGTTTTTGCGCGTCTTACAAGCCATAAGGCCTTACATCTTATAGCTCGTAAGGGACCCCCAGACAGCTGAAATATGCTGGTAGCAGCCTTGTTCACTAAGTATGCCACCTATCTTCGAATTTTACCATAATTAATCCAGTTTTGCCACATATTAATAAGTCCCTATGTCCATCCTAAGTCACTTGGGAAACTCTTGTGCATCCTTAATCACTATAAATAGCCCTTTAAACCTTCCATTTTCTTCACACATCATCAAAACACTTCAAGTCAGGTTTGAAGTTCCTTTTCTTATGCATTCAAGCTCTATCTTTGAGTGTTTTGAGAAGCCTTATGAAGTTAGTAAGTGTTCTTGCTTTAGCTCTTTCATTAGCATTTAGTTTCATAGTCTAATTTTATCCAAAGGTCCGAAATTGTCAACCGTTTGACTTTCATGTTGACCTTTGATTCTGACCACTTTGGTCAAACCAATTTCAGATTCTTTTCATCTAAATGATCATCATAATGTAGGGTATAAATCCCTATATTTACATGACATGATCATCACTTTTAAATGGGTCAAGTGACAAGTCAAACATATATTTTCTTAAAAGTTAAAAATACACTTTTTACAAATAGTATGTAACATGTATTTTGAATTCAAAACAATTGTACAACATACTAAAATTTATTCTAAAATGTTGAGACGAATCCATTTTGACCATCCCGGATATGCGCATACGACCCGTTAAAATGACGTAAACCATTTAAACAAGACAAATCTTTTTTAAAACTCTTCCAAATCAGAATGTAAGGTTAACACATCATAATACATGAGATCCTTCGCTCGTACAATCATAAACCACATTTTATCCAGTCTTCTGTTTAAGTAAAAAACCATAATAAAATCTACACTAACAACGTAAATTGTGAGTACATAGTCCCCATTTTTCTTAAACCTTTGGGGTGATTTATATGTGCCAACTTTATTTAAATTTGCAAACTTATTACATATGGTTTATATAAAGTATACTTTCCTTTTGTATGAAACTTGGAGGTGCGTCATCCATAACGACCACACACATTTATACAAAAACATAAAAGTTTTCAATATTAAACCATACAATTTGTGCTTAAACAATTTATCGTCATATGATTATTACTAAACCATTTTTGCGATACACTTGGCTACAAAAACTATTTCTCACACCAACTCTTGTAGTTGGTCAACATATTGCAATACCTAACCTATTTGACATGTAATTGGCTACATAATTTATTTTATTCATCGACTTTTATAGCTGGACAACGTATTGCAATACCAAACTTTTAGCTAAGAACTTGACAGAAAAACCTATGTTACTCACCAACGTTATATTGACCCTTTATTTCACATATGTTTCAAGTGTTAATGTTTGATGCTATTCAAGTATGCTTCATGTAAGAATCGGACTCGGTCCTTAGTTACTATAAATTAAAGAACTACTTATAATATTATGTTTTGCATTTAAAACAATGTAATTCGATAAATTAATGTAATAAAATATAGTGCCATTTGTTGTGAATAATCTTGTAATGTGACTCCCCGACGTTTCTGCCACAAGTTACATGTGGTCAGGGTGTTACACACTGTGGATTTTATTGGCTCAAGGTCTTTAAAGATGCAGAGGATTATGTTAAGGCTTGTAACACGTGTCAGTGAACTGATAACATATTTAGACACAGTGAAATGCCCCAACCCAAAATCTAAGTATGTGAAATATTTGATGTATGTGGTATTGACTTCGTTGGACTATTTCCTAATTCTTATGGAAACAAATAGATCCTAGTGGCAGTTGATTATGTATCCACATGGGTTGAGGATCTGGCACTTCCCACTAATGATACACATGTTGTAGTCAAATATTTAAAGAAGCTAATATCCCAGTTTGGGCCCAAGAACACTAATAAGTGATCGAGGTACACATTTTTGCATTGTCCAATTAGAGAAGGCGTGAAAGCACTGTGGGATCACCCTAGGCTTGCTACTGCTTATCACACTCAATCAAGCGGACAAGTGGAGGTTACCAAAAGAGGAATAAAAAGGATTTTGGATAGGATGGTGCGCAATAATCAGAAGGAGTGGTAGAAAAACTAGATGATGCATTATGGGCATTCAGAACTGCATTTAAAACTCCCACAGGCACTACACCGTTTAGGTTAGTGTACAGGAATGCATGCCATCTAGTAGTGGAATTAGAACATAAAGCTTAATGAGCTTTAAAACAGGCCAACTTTGACCTAGCCTAAACTAAGGAGCACCGATTGCATTAGATAAAAAAGCTAGAGGAGCTCAAGAATCAAGCCTACAAAAATTCGTTAGTCTATAAAGAGCAAATGAAGAAACTCCACAATCGTCACTTGACCGATAACAAAGATTTCAAGTGTGGGGATCATGTTCTTTTATACAACGTACGATTGAGGCTTTTTCCTAGTAAGTTAAAATAAAGCTGGACAAGACCGTGGGTAAAGAAGCATATCCTTATGAAACGATCTACCTCGTGAATGAAGAAGGTGGAACGTTCAAGCTTCATGGTCATAGAATAAAAAGATTTATCGAAGGCCCTACTAAACTAAATGAGGTTGTAGAATTTGATCTCCACCATGTGCCTGAATAATAATGAACGTAGGTTTACTTCTGGCTAAAGACGCTTATACTTAACGCTTCTGGGAGGCAACCCAAGGGTCTAAAATTTCTACATTATGCAGAGAAAGTTTATCTGATCATCACATTCGTAAGGCCTACTGACCTTAGAGATTTATGACCTGTACCCACCAAGCCTTACTAATTGTACCTTAGCGAACTGAGCCTACATGATAACTGGTCCAGCTGACGGCTCGTACACTTCAGAACCGCGTCAACTTATCAAAATCTATATAGTTGATATTTTGAAACCCTAATTCTCTCAGTCAGCCTACTCACATTGAAGAGATATCAAGCATTCAAAGGATTTTGAGAATGGACGACTTGAAGGTTAGTATTCGTGCTCATTCATGCTTTATTTATATTTAGTTAGTCATTATGATCTTTGTAGAGTTTTCAGAAAAAACTTTTCGTTAATGTTGATGCATATGTCTATTGCCTACATCATCAAGTCATATCGAGTCTGTGATAGGATAGTTCATGTATAGATTTCAAAATGTTTGTACGTGTTATGCCTACCTTCGTATAAAGGTAATACAAGTCACTTCGTACGAAGGTGATTAACTTATTTCGTACGAAGGTAAGCCAGATCGTATGAAGGTAGCAAGTGTGTCACTTCGTACGAAAGTGATCCACTTCGTATGAAGGTAGAAAGTCTAGTTCGCATGGAGTGAGATGTCTATAAATAGGTGTGTGAGCTAGTTCATTTGTAATGAATTATTTTGGTAGACTGAATGACGGAGCCCTGCTGAGTGTTTTCAGGATCTTGTAAACGTTGAACAATTAATGAAAAAATGAAAACTGATAAATTGAGGAAACATAATCTTGTTAAACATGTCACATAATCTAAAACGGATTCCGCATGTTTAATACTAGGTTAAGCAAGATAGATCTTATTATGCCAAATCAAGAAGTTTTTGCCCTAACTATCAACAAAAAAATATTACAGGGGTAGAAATGGTTGGGGATATAATAAGAAAAATTATAACAAGTTTGAAAAATCAAAATTTGTAAAGAAAACGACTTTTGTGCCTGCAAGTTCAGAAAGTACAAAAGAATGTCAAATTTTCAAACAATCTAATGAAATTTTTTTCACTGAACAAGAACGAAAACAGGTTGAGGAATCCTCTGTTTTAACTGACAGCAGGACGTGCTTTCGATGTAATCAAGTTAGGCACATTGCTAGAAAAGCTACACCTGTTTCCGATGTTAAGAAAAATTCCGAAGATGTGAAACAAAAATCACCGATGTTTGTTCCAACACAGGTTTGGAAATAAATCAAAGGATCTACAAATAAAGTGAAACAAGTTAATACTAAGTTTTCAAATTTTGAAACTGGTGAATCTTCAAAAAGTAATGAATAAAAAGATTCTTTGTTTTATTTCAAGAAAGCAATGTCTAAAAACCAAACATGGGTGATAAAAGATAAAATTGTGTTTGAAAAGGTTAAGAAATTTGTTTCAACTAAAAAGTTAGAGAAGGTTGAACAAAAGAAAGAAGAAGAAGTTAAAAAATTGTTGTCAACTGAAAGTTTAGAGGACTTTCCTAAACTTGGAACAGTTACAGATACATCTGATTGTGTAAAGGAAATTAAAGTTGAAGTTGAAGAAAATCCAACAACGACTGAAAAGACTTGGGTGTCTTTATTCAACTAATTGTGTATGTTTGTGTTCAGGAATTTTGAGAGATCAAAGTACATCATAAAGAGCAAAGTTCCTTTCCACATGAAGAAGAGTTTGGTCAGAATAATATGATATATTTCCAGGCATGGCTATGATGGGTTTATTAAAACGTTTAACTTTTTTGAAAAAATATTGAAAATTTTCAAAGAACCCTCACTGTTGAACGGACAAAACGGTTGAAAAGATATATTTATATTTTTTTAAATAAAAAGTGTCAAGGTTTTGTCATCATGAGGGGGAGAAAGGTTTAAGAAGAAAATGTGAAGCAGTAATAGATGGTGAATTGAAGTGACTCTCATTAGTCGGTTAATATTTCTTTCTATAAAAAGAAAAATACAAAGATATGTTTTTGATTTTAGGGGGAGAGAAAATTTGAGAAAATACAAAAACATATATAAAAATGAAAAAACTACAAAAACCATGAAAACACAAAAAGAGTTTTCATGTAAAAATAAGAAATGATAGTACATCAGTGGACTATAATAGTATGCTAAAGAAATGTAGTGTTAAAATGTTTAAACAGGTCTCACTGATGATGTGACAATAGGCTTCACACATTCTGTTAGGATCTGAGTTTGATATTGATGTGATTGTTTAGATGAAATCAATGAAAGAGGATAAATAATCAATGCAACAGTCCATGGAAATGTGTAAAACTCTGAAATCACAACAATAGAAAGAATGTTTTTATCGACATGCTTTTGTAATTGTAATCATGTATGCATGCAAATCACATACTCCCCCTCAGCCTAAGATCACTCTAATTTGTTTGTACAAAATGTGTAGAAGAAAGTGATAGATAGAACAATACAGGCACTATTCTATTTATAGTACATTGCAAACCACTGAGCATCTTATGGCTGACGTCACTATGAAAGTGATATTTAACAAACTAACAAACTCTATCCTTTGCTAGACCTAAACATTGTTATATTAAAATATGATATAAAGTTTGTTGATAACAACTGCTAAGATATCCTTTGTTGGTCTTTAGCAGACCCTTGCTTCAACAGTCTTTTAGCCTTCATTAGAGTTTCTCGCTAGCAGACCTTTGCTTCCGGTAGAGGTTTGTCTTTAACAGATCTTGTGAACAGTGTTTAAGTGTGAGCAGAGTTTTGAGCAACAGACCTTTATTTAGAGATTTGATGATGTAGATTGCTTTGGCTTTCAATCATTTGTTCTTTTATTGGGTTCAATAGATCCAACAATCTGCCCCTATAACAGATGATGCCAAAACTCTTCTTTATTTCTGATATTTATTTCTCAACAAAAATTCTCTAATTTGCCCTTTGAACTGTAGTTCAAAGTTCATAGAGAACATGTCTTCAAATTCCTTTTGCAATTCAAGGTTCAGTAGATCTTGGAGGTCAACTGCATCCAGACCATATGCATCCTCCATTTTCAGCTTTTGAATCTTGCCATTTGATCTGAGTAGAGTCAATTCATGGGTGTCTGAGATTGACTTCCACTTTAGAATTTTTAAATCAACTGGCTTTGTGGGGGAAGACTTATTGTTGAGCTTGGTGGAAGTAATTTGCTTACAAGTTTGGAGATTGTTTCTTTTAGTTTATCACTTGCAGCATAAGTATGATAGAGTAATTGATTTTTAATTCCCTCTTTTTTGTGTTCTTCAAACCTCTGTTCATCATCCTCATCCATCTGCTTTTGCCTTTTTACTTGATGTTAGGAAATTGTGGGTAAACAGAGGATAAGGGCTGTTTTTTAAAGGTTTGGGTCTGATGAGGGACAACATGTCACACCCCGTATTTCCAACCAAAACACCGGTGGGCCCGGGTGGGGAATATTGTGACGTAAGTTGATATCATCATAGTCAAATAACACAACACAACAGATTTCTTGGACTTTAAATTACTATTACAAACTAAATGTTCAAAGTACGAAAATAATATATAGACGGATTGTAATGAAAGATCCGCAGGCGGATCGTAAAATATACAAAAAAATGTGTAATAGACTTTCAGCAGATCTAAGGATTTGCAAGATCCTCTTATATCACTACTAAGCAGCTTCCAGGCTATTTCGTATTGTACCTGCAACTTAGTCTTTTGAAAATACGTCAGCTTTCGCTGGTAAATACACCCAACTGACTCGTTTTGAAAACATTTCGAAAATGTATTTAAGTGCATAAGGCACGAAAATCTTTTATAACTTGGGAAAGTTAGCCTTGTAACCTTGTTAACAGCTTTACATGTTTGTCCATAATGGGGCCCCGTACAGAGACCGAGACATGATTAACGTACACACCACTTATGAACCCACGAAGGAGTTATCCCCAACTAGTGGGTAAAAAATAATTTAGCATTCACATCTGTCGGGCGTATGCCTACACCTCGTGCTTTGGTCATGGCCATTATCTAATGTAATGAGCCAAGGATATCCAGGACACAGTCGTTAACCCCCAATATTTAAGTTATCAAACAAAACTGATCAAAACGGAATATGCGGATTTTACTAGCCATAATCTGGAATTCGATTGATCCCATTTCCGACCAAGCGGTAATAATTTACCGTAACCCAAGCCCGTATAGAGGAAATAAGTCAAGAGTATCTAGCTGAGCTAGTCTTGATTAAGAATGCAAGATTTAATATCTCAGCCATATTCAAAATGAAATAAGTGCATATAGCATTTACTAGAAGGCTCTAGTATGGATTATGCATAAGCTAATCAATTAAAAGGCTAACGGTCTTAATTTAAGTCATAGACTTAGACCGACTAGCGTCAAGGATCAAAATGGTATAATACGCTAGATTAAGCGATGACCAGATAGAATGTAGTTTAAACCCAACAAGTACTATGAATTGTATAATATTAAACCATAAGCATTCTGGATTTTAAGAATTAAAATGATAAGGTTAAACCCGTTTCAGTTAATTTCCGTAAACTAGTTACATATACTTAACCGTATGCATATAAGAGATATCAGGTAACCGCTTAAGTCATGAACAAGTTTTATATGCCATCATACTTTAAATAAGTTGTAATATCAGTAGGATATCAACTTACATGCCCGTTAAGGTTTTAAAATGAGATTATGCCTCATAAGGGCGTTCTGGTAATTATATATCTTATAAAAGGAACTTGAATATATTTTGATGTTATGATCATAAGTATTCTGGAAAAATATTTAATTTATGGTATAATATCAGTAAGATACTGATCATATGTGCAATTTATCATTTATGACCAAATTATGCACCGTAGTGGCATTTTGGTCATTTTACACATAGTTTATAATTTATTTGGGATTTTGAGTTCGTATTATGTACCTACTGTAAAAATATTTTAAATAAGTTTTAAATCAGGAGGTAACATGTCTCGGTTGATAAATATGGTTGAAAACCATACTATGCGCCGAAATGGCGTTTATTTCGTAAAATGACAATTTCGGCGTAAACTCGGTATATAAACTGACTCGACATCCCAAATAATCTTACTTATAATATTAAATCAATAGCAAATTCATTTTCAAGTTCATTATTGATTAAAACCTTATTTTATAAACCTTATTTTATGTAAAAATGGCATTTAGGTCAAAAAGTGGCATAATAACGGAACTTGTGCATAAACTCAGATTCTGATTATGATCATGTAATATAACCTCAAGGGATTTGCGACATTATATTACGATCATAATGCAACCTTAGATCAGTAGCTAACTAATCTAAATCGGGTCAGAATCGAAAGTCAAAGTAGAAGTCAAATTTTGCGACTTTCGGTTGCGAACCGACCTTAGAACTGAAATTGATGAGTCGAACATGTTCTCACATGTTCTAATAGTTATTACCAACTTGTTAAAGTGCCAAAACATTTTTATAACATAAAACTTAGATTATAATATTTTCAAAATCTGGCATGTTTTACTTTTTAATAATAAAACTTTGACCCGTCAATTGGTCTAGCAAACGTGATCTTTAGGAGGTGCCCTTAATAGAGATTAACACCTACCTTATTACGATCACTTATTAATGTTCGTTATGAAAAATAGCTGGACCATTATGGCTTAACCAAAAGTCAAAGCGTTTTCCGTAAAAGCTTGACTTTTGGCTATAAAAAGCCTATAAATGAAAATGCAAGAGAAATGAACACATACAAGTGATCCTTGGATGAAATAGGACTAAGTTGGATGCTCCTTTAAGTTAGGAACTTCCAGAGGAGGGAATAGAATGTTTATGAGAAAGGTGCAAGTTCAAGTGAAGAACCATTACACCTATTTATAATTGGATAGCTTGAAGGAGGTGATGCCAGGTGTTAGCAAGTGTTAGAGGATGCCTACAAGTTTCCTAAAATGTGACATAGAAGTTTGGAAGTCCATGGTTTCGAATCAAATGGTGTTTGGCAACTTGTGTGGTTGTCAAGCAAAACTTTCTGCAGATATAACCTTCTAGCGGCCCGCGAGAGACCAGGCCATGTCTCTCGCGGCCCACGAGCGATCCATGGAAACTTTTAAACTTTGTCACATTTAGCCCCTCAACTTATTAAACTTCTAAAACACCTTTATAAACATATTAGCCCTCCGTAGCCAATATTTGGCGTACCCGGGAGTATGCACGGATATTGTCAAGCTCTCGGTTTGTTAAAAGGTCACTCAGAGGTATAAATTAACATGTTGACACTTTAACCCCTCCGTTGTCCAACCTTTACATATTTACATAATTAATCCCTCTCATCCAACCAGTGGTTATATGAGGGTTAGGACATCGTAAAGGGTCACTCAGAGGCTTGCTTTAAGCATGTTGACACTAATGGTCACTCAGTGGCTTAGTTTAAGCATGTTGACACTAATGGTCACTAAGAGGCTCAGTTTAAGCATGTTGACACTAATGGTCACTCAGAGGCTCAGTTTAAGCATGTTGACACTAATGGTCACTCAGAGGCTCAGTTAAGCATGTTGACACCTTTAGTCCTTATTAGACTTATTATAAAAGTAATGACACGTGTCACTATATTATTGGACAAGATTTTACGAGGTGTTACACAACATCTATTGAGTAGTCTGGCTTTCTTGGAACTATAGGATCTTTCTTTCTAAGCTCTTCCAGTTTTTTGTAGGTATCTACAACCCTGGACTCAGACCATCTAGCAACTGACCTTGCACTACCATAGTTAGCAGCAACCAACTCTTGCTTCATCCTTTTAAACTTTAAAGCTCTGTTCTGATCCATCTTCATGTTTTTCTTCCAATCAGGTGGTGTTGGCTTGTGTAGAGGATCTTTGAGCATTGCTTGTATTCTGTCAATTTCTTCTTTGAGATCAGTTGATGACCAATCTTTGAACTGTGCTTTGGTAGCTTTGTAAGGTTTGTGTTGCATAATGTGGTCAAGATAATCTTGTTTCAGTTCTTCATCAAGCTTAGCATTTATAGGTCTTTCTGACATAGACTTACTCACGTCTTTGGCACAGTCTTCAATTTTTCTCACTTTTCTCAGTTCACAAGAAAAAATACCTTGAGTAGTCCTATCATCTTTCCCTTTAATCTTGTCTTTGGCTATGTTTTTAGCATGTTTGGCCTTCAACTTTAGATATTCATCTAAGTTTCTTGGCTTTCTGTAACCAAAAAGATATGGAAAGTCTAGCTTTGAGATATTCTTTGCTGTGAAGAATGATTCAATTTCTTTTTGCATAGCCATCAATTCTAGAGGATATTTGGTAGCACAAGGTATGATGGATGGTGGTTGATAAATGGTTGTAAGTGAAGTTGTTTTAAGTGAAGATGATGAGGATGGTGATGAAGTGATAGGTTTTGATGACAAAAGGACTGGTGATGGAACCCGTCATCATCATCTTCAACAATAGAAGTTTTCCTTTTGCGTTGGAATTTGATTTGAGGTGAATGTGGTCACGTTGGAATTCTTGGTGGTGTGGATAATGTTTGGGTTAATGTAGGAAATGTGATCATGGCAGAGGTTTGATTAACATCTGTTGGAACATCTTTTGTTCCAGCATCTACTGGCACATCAGCTGTACTAACATCTATTGGTGGTGGAGATGATTTCTTTGGTGAGGGTTTTTCTTTCTTTTGAGGTGGTGGTGTTGGTTTTGTTGGAGCAGAGGATAGACTTGTTGTAGGCATGGCAGTGGTTTTAGAAGAGGTGGTTGTTGGCTGTCTGACATTTCTTGTTGACTTTCTTCTTTTTGAAGTGCCAATATCTTCTTTTTCCATATGCTTAGCCTATTCATATTCAATGAGCTTGGAAGCCTTGCTTTCCAGTGTATCTTGCCTTTTTTACTTTTCTTTAGCAATCTCTTTTGCTTGTTTGTTCAGGGTCTCATCAATCCCTTTTTGTACACTAGCATTTGATGTTGTAGCAGAAGTTTGGTTTGTAGCTTGTAGCAGACCCTGGCTTTTGTTGCACCTTTGAATCTGGTTGCAACTTTCTCAGTTATCACTCTCCCCCTTTTTGGCATCATCATCTACTTCTTCTTGAAGGACTGTTGTAGGGGCATAGCCAGTTATTTTTACCAAATGTTCTTTAATGGCCTTGATGTCAACTTGAGTGTCTTTGTATCTAGCCTCAAACATGTTTCTGATTAGCTTCATATGAATTTCATGGTGGATGTCTGCCAAATTCCTTTGAGCTAGAATGATTGATTGCACAGATTTCCATAGCTCCTTGGTAATTTGCTATGTTAATGGTTGGCTTTGAGAATTTTGTAACATCTGCTTCATCATTTCTTTCATTTCAGTGATTGAAGACTCCGTTGATGTCATTCTCTCCGTCAATTTTTTGTGTCTCAGTCTATCACCTAATGTAATAGGATAATCTGAATCCCTACTAGAGGTAGTTGTATTTGGTTCATCAACAGGAGGAATCTTCATGTTAGCAGAACTTAATGCCCATTTTTCTTGGTACTTGGGACTTCCAAATGAGTAGAGGTTACAATTATAACCTCAATAGTTGTTGCCTTTAAGGAAGTCTGATGGATGTAACCATTGTCCAATTGAAACATTGTTGTGTCATCAGTTATAACGGTTGCTTCACTTAAATTACCACCAAGAGTTACTTGTAACTCATGAGGTGTAGCCTCCTCAGCTTTTTCTGGGTTAGCAAAGAGATTGATCTCAGACTCAGTCATGTGGAGGTGAACTCTCATGAATAGATGATTGAGAGCAACTGATTTGTGTTTGAGTTATCCAAATTGCACGAAACAGAGGTATGATAGTAGGTGGAATTGAGATTGATGGTTGTGGAGTAGAAAGAGAATTTACCCTAGGAGAGGGGCTTTGAAACAAAGATTCAAGTGAATCTTCTGCTTCATATTATGGGCTCCTTGTGCTTACAACTAGATCCTATTGTGAGGAAGCATGAGTAGTTTGGCTTGGAAGTGGAGATCTTTCCAACTATTGTGAGGAAGTAACAACAGTGGTTTCATGTGGCTTTTATGCTACCATAAAGTTATCCTCTGGGATCTCATCTTCCAGAGGTGGCTTTTTATGAATATTGGTTTTGGTGGGCTTTTTGGATTTGGATGGTTTCCTTTTCGATTTTTCTGGTATGGGTTTCACAACACTGGTTGTGGTGTCATGATCACCAGGAGTAGTAGATTTAGCAACAGAGGTTTGAGCTTGAGATGTGGACTCATCCAAAATATTCTCATCACCCTTTGCTTTTGTTTTGAAAACCCTTGACTCCATATTTTTTATTCTAGTAAACGTATTAGTTATTAAACTCTTCATCTCAAAAACAACTCCTTGTTTAAAATCTTTTTTGGAAGTTGTTTTTGTAGATAATAACTCAAAAGTCTAAGATACAAAATAAAAGCTTTATTTTTTGAAATTTTATTATAATTTGCCAACAAGTCCATAAACAACACCTTGGATAGATTAAAATAAGATTTTGTTAAAATAGCATATCCCAGCAATTGATATTTTGTAGAATCTCATTAAATGAGGTGGTCTTTGCTGAAAGACAAGTAAGCTATGGAAAAAATATCTCATTTTACTAGGAAAGTTAGGTTTGAAAATGGTAACACCAGTCAACTGACCCTCATACCCATGTTCTATGAACTCAGCATGTAACTCCTACTTGCTAAAGGAAGTGTTACCTTCTAGGTCATTTAGACCAAAGGTTGTAGAAATTGAAGATAGGGAAATTTCCACAAGGGTTTCTCCGACCTTGGAAATGATAGCATATAGCTTCTTCTTTTGGTATTCAACTTTAGCATTTTCCCAAAACTGTCGGAGAGTATCCACATAAATTGGTGTGTTTGCAAGCATGATGTCCTTGTATTTTGAAGATGTGAGAACATCAATTATTGGATGGAATGAAGTATTATTTTCAGTTTTCTCGAATGTGGGGAGGTAGTTATGTGGGGGTTTGATGTCAAGAGTCATGATCGGAGATGGAAGTGAGGAATAATGAAGAAGATGAGAGTAATGGAAACCGCTTTTGAGAATTTTGAATTCGAGACAGCAAGTAAAAACTCTGTTTGGATGGAACAGTGATATATAAAGGGAAAAAGTGAATGCTGATGCGGCAGCAGTTTGAAAGATCTGATGGCTAATCATCTGTCCACGTGTAACCTCTAATGGATAATGGATGATAGTTGTTAGGGAAGCTGTTGCTGGGAACCAGCAGTGGTTGAGAACAGTGGTGATTTTACTCTATTAAAGGATAGATATTAGTGGATAAGGCAAAACCGTGGTTTAGCCCAGCAGTGGACGGGAACAATGGACAAGATAGCAGAGTTTACTTCATTAGTGGTTTAGCTATTTTTAAGGATGAAATTTTGATTTTCTGAAAACATTTTAATGCCTTTAATTCATGGAAAACAAAAAATTCGCTTTTAATCCACATTAAGCATGCAAATTCTAGAGATCAAGCTTTTAAAGTTGATGTATCTAAAGCCTTTGTTAGAATATCTGCTAGTTGATCCTTAGTTGGAACATGCTGCAGAGAAATCAAACCTTTTTCATAGCAATCCCTCACAAAGTGACGTCTAATGTCAATGTGCTTGGTTGTTGAATGTGAAACTGGATTTTTAATGATGTTTTCAGCTGCTTAACTATCTAACATGAGAGGAGTCTTTAAAGCAGTTACACCAAAATCCAGCAATTGATTTTGAAGTCATAGGAGTTGAGTAATGCAACTTGCAGTAGCAATATACTCAGCCTCAGCTGTTGATGTTGAAACTGCAGCTTGTTTTTTACTTTGCCAAGAAACTAAGCAATTTCCTAGAAATTGACAACCTCCTAAAGTTGACTTCCTTGTGGCATGGCATCTAGCAAAAATCACTATCTGAGTAACCTGAAAGCTCAATATTCTCATTAGCAGGATACTAGATGTCAAGTGTGGGAGCACCTTTTATGTATCTGAATATCCTTTTTACAGCAATAAGATTTGACTTCCTAGGTGTTGACAGGGATCTTGCACAGACATATGTAGTAAACATGATCTCTAGCCTAGATGCAGTTAGGTACAATAAAGACCCAATCATGCTTCTATAAAGAGTTTGATCAACCAAGTCATATTTGCAATAAATAGTGACTAGCTTTGATGTAGCCATCAGAGTACTACATGGTTTACAGTCATTCATATCAAATTTGGTAAGTAGTTCTTTGACATAATTACTTTGATGAATGAAAGTACCATTTTGCAATTTCTTAACTTGGAGACCAAGAAAGCATTGGAGTTCACCCATAGCATTGCATGTGGATCCAAAATGATGTCATCCACATAAATTTAGACAAACATCAATTCCTTTCCTCTCCGTTTTAAAAATAAAGTTTTATCAATTTTACCTCTTGTAAAGCCTATCGATAAGAGAAAGGTGGAAAGAGTTTCATACCAGGCTCTAGGTGCTTGTTTCAAGCCATATAAAGCTTTGTTTAGCTTCTAAACATGATCTGGATAAAAAGCATCTTCAAAACCAGGGGGTTGGCATACATATACCTCTTCCTTGAGCTTGCCATATAGGATTGCACACTTTATCCATTTGATACATCTTGATGGTATGGTTAGCAGCAAAGGCTAAAAACAATCTGATGGTCTCCAATCTTGTAGCAGGAGCAAAAGTTTCATCATAATCAATGCCTTCTTCTTGTCTATAGCCTTAAACCACAAGCCTAGCTTTGTTTTTTTTACAACAATGCCCTTTTCATCTGTTTTGTTCTTGAAGACTCATTTTGTGCCAATGGGACATACATCCTGAGGAAATGGTACAAGTTCCCACACTTGTTATCTTTTGAACTGTAGGAGCTCGTCTTGCATGGCCTCTACCCATCTGTTTTCTTTGAGTGCCTCTTGGTACTTGACAGGTTGTGTGAGTGATAGAAAACCAACAAAAAGACAAATGTTTTGGGATTGACTTCTTATGAGAACCCCTTCATGATGTTGCCAATAATTTGGTCAGATAGATGGTTTTTAGGGTAGATTAGATCTCACTTATATGGAATAATGGCATTTTGAGGTGAACGCTGCAGATGGGAATCATCTGAGCTAACATCTGTTGGTAATTTTGAAGTGCCAACATCTGTTTGGAATGGAGGTGGAGGTATGGGTGGAATAGGGGTAAAGATGGGTTGACTTTTGTTCACAGAGGATGGACTTTTGTCAACAGGGGTTTGACTAGATGAGCTGGAAGATGTTTGAGGATCAACAACTGTTGATGTTAATCCTGCAGTGGCAGAGTTTTCACAGTTGTTAGTAACATCTGTTGCTCTGGTAGATGAAATGACTTTGTTTGTGGAATCACAATGTCATATCCATAATCTTGATGTGAAGACTATGGTATACCTACATTGTTAGTCTTGATAGACACATCTTCAAATGTAAATTTATCTAAATCAAACAGTTCAGTAGGATTTGTTGGGATTTTTAATGAAGAAAGTTCATTGAACTTTACATTCAAGGTCTCTTCCACACACATAGTCATTGAATTAAGGACTCTGTAGGCTTTATCAGTGGTTGAGTATCCAAGAAAATAACCACAATCTACTTTGGCTGCAAATTTTGAAACTGAATCTTTTAAGTTCAGAATAAAACATGGGCATCCAAAGATTTTGAAATATGAGATCAGAGGTTTAATTTTGTACAGAATTTCATAAGCAGTCTTTTGATGTCTGGGTTAATTAAAACTCTGTTCTGTACATAGCAAGCAATGTTTACAGCCTCTACCCAAAATGACAAAGGTAAACCTGAGTATGCAAACATTGTTGTAACAGCTTCAATCAAAGTTCTATTTTTCCTTTCAACCACCCCATTTTGTTCTGGTGTACTTGGGATGCTGTATTGCCTAACAATCCCTTTTAACACACAGAAATCATCCAACTCCTTATTTTTAAACTCTGTCCCATTGTCACTCCTAAAGACTTTTACTGGCAGGTCAAATTACTTTTCAACTTATTTTACAAAGTTTTGCAAAATACCTGCAGTCTCATCTTTGGAGTGCATGAAATAGGTCCATGTAAACCTTGAAAATAAACTATTACAAGACAATATCTCTTCCTTTTAAGACTATGACATTTACAGGGCCAAACAAGTCCATGTGTAACAACTGCAAACACTAGCTTGTTTTGGACTCTTCAATTGTTTTGTATGAACTTTTATATTGTTTACCTTTTAAACATGAAACATAATGTTCATCACATGTGAATTGTTTTGATGGAATACCTCTTACAAGACCTTGTTTGGAGAGTGTAGTGACAGTTTTAAGATTTGTGTGACCAAGTCTTCTATGCCATAGTTTTGTCTCTTTGTTAGAAGCAACTGAGTACAGACATGCATTAGACATTGGATTATCTTTCAACATATCAACTACATACACATTTCTCTCAGCTATGATTTGATCAATCTTTCTAACCACTTCTGGCCCAACAATCTGACAAATTTTCTTAGTGAAGAATGAGCCATAGCCTTTTTCACTCATTTGAGATACACTAAGAAGATTAAATTTCAGACTATCAATAAGATGGACATGTTCAAACTTGAGTTTCCCAGCCTGGACTGTCCCTGACCCTAACACCTTCCCTTTTGAATTGTTACCAAAGGATATATCACCCCCTTCATGTGCCATGAAATCTTTAAGTAGGGCTCTACATCTTGTCATGTGCCTGGAGCCTCTACTATCTGCATACCATAAACTATCAAGGCAAGTAGAAGCTCCCTGCACATTAGTAAACAATTAGTTTAGGTGAGTTTCCAAAGCCAGCATGGCTTTGGATGGGGTCAAAGAATATGGTCAGTGTTTTGAACAGATTTTGATAACATCTACTGTGAACCATTTCCTATTAACTGATCATAACCATGAGGATGCCTATTAACTCTTTGTTTAGATGGTCTTTTGTTGACCTCATAGCCAAGTGGTACACTCTTGTTAGTAGGTTGGCCATATCCTTCTGGAAATTTATTATCTGGTGGTGCATCTGTTACTTGAACTTCTGGGAGTAGAGGTTATATTCAATTGTTTGGTAACAGATGTTTGGACAGGGACAAAAGTTTGTTTGGTCTTTCATTTCTTGAACTCTCAAGTGTTTTAGATTTATTCTCATTTCTTTTGACATCAAAATTTTTAAGATAAACACACTCTTGAGTTTTGTGGTTTGATCTACCAAAAATGGTGCAATTTGGACAGGGATAAAATTCTGTATCTTTTATCGTTAGTGTCGTCTTATCGCGTATCGATAAAGAGTTACCTTACAAGCGTCCGTGATTATCAAGTTAACATTTTTGTGTCGGAAGTGTTCCAATGTGCCTGGAACATTAAATCAATGGCATTATTATGTGCTCGATGTGAATATTAGATAAAAACTTATTTTCTACAATTATCGTAATTATTCCATTGATCGCACGAATAGTAATTTTTAGTCCGTTTTAAAGACAACTTATATTTCACCAAACGAATACTAATACGTGATCAATAATTGACATTGATTAGTATTTGGTGTGATAGGGGATAAGTGATGTCATGAGAATATTTAAGTAATAAACCTTAGTTTTTATTTCGTAAGTGTTCATTAGTGAAACGCCAATTCATTTACAAGTTGTCAAAGACAAAGTGAACAACGAAAATCACGACCACATTTGAACTTTACACATTTCTAAAGAAAACTTAGTCATACTTATAAAGTTAATCGTTTATATCTAGTTATATACCATTCAACATTCACAAAAGATGTAGAACAAAAGTCTTTGGTTAATTTTTAACAACTACATTTTAAATTGCATGACAACCAAAATGTTTGGACCCGTTTGCATAAGTTAAGCGCGGAAGCGTACCGAGAGCGATTTGGAGTGTGTTCGTTCCGAGCATAGCATGCCATTAAAGTTTGACTTTACCTACATCACAACAACATGAACTGAAATTAAATTACATGTAATTACATCCTACTAACTTCCAACAAACATGATATGCATTCATTATGCATTTTCCATTCATTAATATAACCCATTCGCAACGAATCACATACATAACCATTCATAAATATAACATTCTAATTCGTTGACCCGTTCATAATGGATAACGTCATGATCGTTCTTAATCATGATATTCTAATTTGTTTGACCCGTTCATAACGGATCAAAATCAATAATTAAACCTCTACTTAATTAACAATTTATGATATTTTGGAATGCAAACTTTAACTTAACATAAAGATGACAAAAACACTATAAATGTCTAATACTTGTAAGTATGAGAACTTACCTTAGTCGTGCTTCACTTGTGACTCGAATTGGCTCGTGTCTACCTCTTTCGCTCCTATAAATTTTACCATCAACATACTTCAATCTCATGTCTTCATTCAATTCTTTTCTTAACATAGTTGAGTTAGTTAACTATCATTTTACCAATTCTAACCATTTAGCATCATATTCACATGAGATCATCTTTAACACATAGAAATCTTAATTCAATGCATTTCATCAAACACTTGGTGCGCATACCACAAACAAGGCATAATGTACAAGTATCCTATGCATTCTTTTACTAGTTCATATCATGGATCATCAAAACCAACTAAACTCATATAATCTTCATTCTATAGTAAATTCATCTAACATATAACCACTATATGCAACTACATACATTAACATTACACTAATTTTGCACATTTTTCATCGTCAAACTCATAATACTACTATTTCAAGTGGGTTTTCAATTTTAAATCATCAGGATAGTCAAATTCAAGCATAATACATGTTCTATGTGGTACTTCTAACTTATAATCATACTAATTTCACATGAATTCATAGAATGATTGAAACTCACTTCATTCAAGATCACCAAATCATAAAATTCAACTTACCTTGTGTTAAGAATACTTAGATGATCAAGAAACCTAGTTCATGCATTTTATTTTAGCCCTAGAACACCTTCAATTTGCTGCTGAATTCTTGTTATTTGTTAAGGGAGAAGAGTTTTCTTCTTCTCTCTCCCTCTATATGTCGACACATACATCAACATCATGCACTTCCTTTTCGCTTATTAAGTTTATCAAAGTTCACATTTAGTCCCTCCTAATTGTTCACATCTCATTTCATTCACAATTTAACTTCCTTTTTATGCTAAAGTTAAATTAGAATAACTAAGTTAATTTCTATTAGTTATCTTATTCGTACTAAGGTGTTGTAGTGACTTTCTAATTAAATAAAAGGGTATAATAGCATTTACGCATTTTGGGGTGTTACAAGTCCACCCCCTTAAAGAAGGTTTGTCCTTGAAACCTGAATACGTACGGTTTAATAACATGCATACACATTACGTAGTCCAACTCTTTTGGGTATAGTCCCACTACGAACATACATACTTTACCACTCAAACGTTTACCTACACTTTACATGTTCACAAGTCTATTAAACAAGTGCAATTCACAACATCTATGCTAATGATTCTTTTACATACTAGTCTACGCATACACTCATGTCTTACTACATTTAACTATGGTTTACACATTAAATTACATCCCGTGTATACACATTCACTTAATTTCCTTTGAACACCCTACTATAATAGGCACACCATTTCCTTTTTTTCTTTTTTTAAGCATGTTACCATATACTAGTTCTGTTACTTCACATATCTATAGAGTTATAATAAGTTTTACTTATTAAAAACTTAGCCATGTCCATAAAGAAAACATATCAACATACATGCCACATCTTTGTACTTGCCCTCCTAAGTTTCCATTCTTACATGTACATCACAAAACTCTATAGTAGGCTTGGGATACCTTTGGGAAGCTTATTAGGGCCTTGGAAGTAAGGAAGAGTGAGAAAAACGAGAAAAATGGGTTTCTGATTTCGGAACCGCGTAGACAGCAAGATATGGCGTCGACTCCAATAAGACAAGGCATCACAGACGCCTCCTCTGCAGCTCATACGTTGATTTTGTGTTTTGTTCTTTCTACTCACTAATCGTGTTCTAATACGTGAAATAAATTATTATTCAAGTTCTCAATTCATTCCATACCTTTCTCAACCCAATCCATATGTTCTTCGGCTAGATCTTTCTACTAACAAATTTTACCCGTTTGCCCTACATTGAGGTTTCACCGGATTGACGTTGAGCGACCATTACAACCATTCTCATCCTAGCAATTCCATTATTTGTACATCCTTACTTGATTCCAATTATTCAAATATAGATGACTTTAGCTAAACAAAATAAGAAATGAGATCGATAGTCACTTACATTAAGCATCCGTATTCGTGATCGCTTCCTCGCCTCCTTTTGACCCATTTGCCTTTCGTTCTTGCGTCATCTTGACATGATGCTTATCCTTAAATGTCACCACATTTACCTTCCCATTAGCATACAAGATTTTATATACCACCTATCATATCAAGTTCATATCTCACATTTGACTTTCACATATCATTTATAAAAAGCACAAGGCATAGATTCAACGATGCATGATTCCAAATTCATGCAAATTTAACATATCATCAACTATAACATATAAGGATCTAACATGCATCATTCAATCCTTCTATTCTTACAATCATATTAGGATTTCTAATCATGCTATTCTCATACTCGTTGACTTTTCTGAAAAGTCAACGGTCAAGTATGCAAATTTCCAATTTAGGAACATATGTCCATATCAGTATAGTCGGTATGCTAATGGCACCATAAACACTTCCTACCCATTAGTGAAATACACATAACCATGTAATCGCCTAGTTAAATACACAAACACGCATAATCAATTTTTTTACACATGCTAATGCTTTCCTTATCTTACATTTGATAACCACATATAAGGTAGTTAATTAACATAATCATAACATTATCATTCACTAGCAAGTTCATATGTTTTACTTTTAGCACACGTTCACTTCTTAATCGAAATTTAAGTAATTAACATAACAGATGGAGAGTCACCCATTCAAGCACAATGTACAAGCCCCTAACGTATAATTTTTTCCAAAACATACACTCAACCCGAATTCTTGTACGAGTTCCATCCATAGCTGATGAGCAAATGGGCAGCTTAACAAAAGATGGTACGGATTCTTCGTACTGGTGCTGCACAGGGAGCAATAAATAGAAGACATAGAATTAATAACTCTAAAGGATGGTTTTAGGGATTTAAAGGATGCTACAGGCTTCAATGTAATAACTATAATTAACGCCATTGAGTAACATAGAAATCATTTCATGGAACAGAACTAGGAGAGAATTGTAAACTGATAAACTTTTAGTATTAGAAGTTAATCATTAATTCTAAGTTATGACAAAAGAAACGGACATTTGAAACAACTTAGAAATACACTTGCCCAAATATTGTTGATGGCATCACCATCATCATGCAATACTTGTAACAAAGAGGATGATGATGAAGGTTGAGAAAATGACAAAAAATGAGAATAGAAGCATAAGTTTCCCAAGTCTTGAACTACAACTTTGCAAAGAGGTGCAGCTCAAAATCAAAGATTAACCATAAAACCAAAAATATTAATATTTCAACTATTTACAGTTCTATAATATTGATATTATAAACAAAAAATTATTGCTAATATTTTGTTAAAATTTGAACAAAAAGACGGTCAACCAAACACAAGCCCAACCTAAACCAAAATATCATCCATATGAGTATGTTAAAATCCATATTGACCGATTACCCAACCCACTCACTTTGCCACCTCTACCTTGTTTTTCTTCATTATTAAAGTTTAACTGCAATCATGAACTATTGTCAATTGAACTACTGTGAATTTCAAGCTTTCATTTACTTTTATTTTTCTAATGAGCATTAGATACAATTAGAACCGACACAAAAATAAAGAGTTACCTGGAACATAATGCAAGCAATGGAAATATTTGTTTCTTCAAATTATCATATCATTTCACATATTTTCTCAAGAGTGAGCTGTTGTTTTAACTTTAAACAAAAGCTTGATATTTGGCTTCCACCTGGCGTATATCATCAAGCCTACCAAGCGCTCGACCATTAAGAAACGAAAGGTCATCACTCTGAGGATGTTGGTGCATATTTGTGACAACAGCTTAGATTTGGTATTTGGATATCTTGTAATTAGTAAAGTGATAAACGGTTAGCGGGTTTAGTTTTGTAATAGTGAATTAGAAGTAATTGGGCTGAACGAGACACAAAATAGTGCATGGTAGGCGAATTGGGCTTTAAACCCATTAGCAGTCCATGTAGGAAACCCTAGCCCATGGGCATAACCTATCTCTATATAAAGGGAGGTTTGCATTAGGGTTTAGGTCGCTCAGTTGCTGGTTCTATTGGTGTGTTGCTGTTTAGAGAGAGAGTCTTGAATTGGTTTTAAAGACTTTGTGTTAGATAATCAATAGAAGACTGTTTGAAGGAAACTGTTCTTGTTCGTGTTCTTGTTCTTGTTTCTGTGAAATCTGATCTAGGGGATTCCGCACTCTAGATTAGATAGACGATTCTGTGAAGATCCATACGGACTAGGGGACCTCAATTGGTATCAGAGCATTTGGCTCTTGATTATTGCTCGGTTCAGAATCGGTGACAGCAGAAAGATTAGGGAGCTAGCAATCCGAACCGTATTGAAGAGGTTCCTGAGACACAGCATGGAAGAGTCACAATATTCAGAAACGAGGTCCAAAAATGAAGAAGGAGATTGAAGAACAAACATTTGCTTGAATTCCTTGCCTCACCCTGAGATGAGAGGGAATTTTGGACGTTTTGGAGGCTGTTCTTGAAGTTTATGACGGCTGGTTTAGGGTTTCTGCAGGTATTTCGGATTAACAGCAGGTATTTCGGATTGAAGAAAGGCATCTTGGATCAAAAAGTGAAGCTTTTCGGAATGCAGACTTGAATTTCGGATCAGAAATCTGCATTTCGGATCATCAGAAGTGTAATTCGGATCTGAATAGCTCATTTCAGATTCCATTTCAGATTGAATTTCAGATTGAATTTCGGATTGAATTTCAGATCAGAAGCTATTTCGGATTCCATCTCGGATCAGAAGCTATTCCGAATTCCATCTCGGATCAGAACTATTCTGGATTCCATCTCGGATCAGAGTAGTCTATTCCGGATTTCCATTTCGGATCAGAACAGTGCATTCCGGATTTCATCTCGGATCACTATTCCGGATTACCATTTCGGATTAGCAATTCGGACTACTGTTCTGGATTGTCATCTCGGATTGTCAATCAGAGTTACTATTCCTGATTTGACATTGTTCTGAGTTATACATAGAAAGGTGGAAAGTTAACCAGCTGACGTAACCAGAGTTAAACGTTTACGAACATAGAATTTGATCCATAGACAATTTTGACGAACCAATTGGATGGTTAGGCTCGTGTGATTTTTAGGGCAAAAAAAGGGCACGAAAATTCCTAAAATCGTAATTGGAAAATATACATCATTAGAATTGTATCGTCGAGATGAATCTAACAGTATAATTTGGTAACCACCCATTTCGGACAAGTTTTAATGTTTTTAACGAGCCGGTTCGGTAAAAATGTCGAATATGTCTAATCTAAATGAGCTGTTAAGAATGGAACACGAGGCTGGTACCACAAACAAACCTCCAAAGATGCTGAAGGTAGAGAACTATCTTACTTGGAAGGATAGGTTTCAATCCTTTATTGAATATCAGGACACACGGATGTGGATATGTATTCAATATGGGTACGCTAACCCAACGCATGATTTTGAGGGCAGACAACGTGTTACTGCTTATGTAAACATGTCTGAAGCTGAAAAGAGGATGTATGAGTCTGAAAAGAAAGCCTTAGCTGCTATAAAGATGTCGTTACCTGATGGCATCAAACATACATTCAAGCGTTATACTACATCAAAGGAGATGTGGGATGCCCTAGAGAAGAGGTATGAGGGCAATACCGATGTGAAGAAAAACAAGGTTGATCTGCTAAAGAAACAGTTTGCTGTGTTCAAAGGAATGAGAAATGAATCGCTTGAAGATATTATCACGAGATATTATCATCTGATGTCAGAAATAGATAATTATGACATAGAGGGATACACAGATGTGGAGAAAAACGATAAGTAGCTGGATGCTTTACCTACAAAGTGGGATATCTATACTTTCATGATAAAAGGTGAAGCTGATTATGAAAAGAAAGACTTGGAAGAGGTTGTTGGGAAACTGAGAGCTTATGAGCTCAATATGAAGAAGAAGGAGACTGGATATGATCAGCTTCAAGATCCGGGGATTTATAAAGGTCTTACACCTTCATCTTCCAACAATGCTTCTAGTGATACTGCAACTGCATTTCTCTCATGTGAGGATATGCAGATCGTGACAAATACTGAGGGTGAAGTATGTTTTGTTGCTGCTTCAGGAGGCTCATCAAGGACTAATAGACAACAATCAAGTAACAGCAGTTCTAAGTCTATGCCTCTTAGTGTCAAAAGTGCTGAAGATCACCTGGCATTGCTTTCTTCTTTCGTTGCTTCCTACGAGAACTATATTCAGGGAAGAATATCTAATCCTGCTACGTTTGATGAAGACTATGATCAGATCGACCCTGATGACTTAGAGGAGATGGATTTGCAATGGCAGATGGCCATGATCTCTAGAAGGGTGAAGAGGTTCATGAACAGAACGGGCAGGAAGTTCGTTGGAAAGAGTGTGGGTTTTGACAAGTCAAAAGTGAAGTGTTACAACTGTCATAACTATGGACATTTTGCTAGAGAATGTCAACGACCAAAAACTGAATCTCGTTCTAATTCATCCTATCATGATTCTCCTGGTCATCGTTCAAGCAACAGAAATGCATCGACTAACACTGGATCAAAGGCCCTGATTTCTACTGCTAGAGAGGGTTCTTATGATTGGAGTGTTCATCTAGAGAGTGATAACAATGCCTCACAGGCATTCATGGCTGAGATAGCAGATGCTGAGGAAGAGCAAGAGAAGGTAGCTGAAAAAGCTGATGGAGAACAGAATGCTACAGAAAAGAAGATGGTTGGTAATTTTGATGCTTCTATGGCTGATCTAAGCAAATGAACAGACGAGGTATGTTCTAACTCCGGTAGTTCTATTTGCTTAAAATGTCGTGAACAGCAAAGTGAAGTTGACACATTAACAAAGCAAAACCAAAGTATGGCTAATGAGCTCTCAAACCTTAAAGAATCAAACTTTTTCGTAAAACGAAATGAGTCACTATACTTGAAGAAAATTAAAGGTTATGAAGAAGAAATCAATATTCTAACCAGTAAGCTTAATGAAAAACTTCAAGTTATTGACTTAGCTCATGATACGATGAGTGAGAAAACAAAAGAGGTTTCTGAAAAGTGCAAAGAGTTGTCTGAAGCACAACTTAAAATTTGTGAACTTGAAAAGAAATTAAATCAATTCATAGATTCATTTTTTGTCATGAAACACATGATTAATGGCCTGAAGAAGAGTAATGACAAGACTTGTGTAGGCTTCAAAGGTTTGAATGAAGTTCCACCACCTCTTGGTCATGACTATTCTTTCTTGCCAGATGAAGAAGAGCTTACAGACTTTGTGTCAACTACACCTGGTAGTTCCACATCAGAGGATGTTGATGTGTCTTAGAATGCTAAGAAGGATAATAACAGGGAACCAGTTTTGAAAACAAAAATTACACACCCTAAGAATCAAAAACAATTTTTTGGTAAAAAGGTTGATTTTGTTAAAGGGGGTGACATGAATGAAGAGGTCCATGTTATTACTAAAGATTCTAATGTGCAGTTTGCTAAGAACAAAAACAAAGAAAAATCAGAAATTAAGCAAACTAAACAAGATCCTTCGAAGGCATCGTCATCATCATCTTCATCTCTTGATGAATCTAAGCAAGAGGCTTCAGTTAAGAAGTCTTCGGCTTGAAAATCATGCTTCAAATGTCATGAAAAGGGACATGTAGCTAGCTGCTGTCCTAACAAAAAGAGTGAAGCATAGGTAAGTGAGAAACAGAGAGAAAAATCACCAGTAAAAAGTGGTGATGGTGAGAAGAATGTTAACTCACCAAGGATATCTCCTACCAGGCAACAGAGTGTTGTTGTGGGTGTAGATAAGGCTGAAAAAGGAACTCACCAAGTTCCTCGTTTTCAAAGAAATCAACAAAGATTTCAGCCTGCATCTACATCAGGCAGATATGATAGACCTAGAAGTAGTTCATCAAGAATGAATAACTTTAATGGTCCATCAAATAATTTCAGAAGTCAAGGTCAATATCAAAATCGATACCAGAATGTTGGTAGTTGAAATTTTTATAACGATGGCTTTAAATAATTGTCATCATCAAAATTCATGGAACCAAAATCATAATTTCCAAAGGTCGAAAAGTCCAAACATGGTTAGAAAACTTCAGGACCACGGACCTAGTGGAAATCAAAAACCATTTCCATCAACTGGTCTAAGATCCAAGACTCCTGTTAGGAGTGATGGATATTGGATGGATGTTCTCGTGGTTGATGAATCTGGAAGACCCAAGACCACTAAGGCTTGGGTCCCCCAATCTAACTAGTTTTGTTGGGTGGTGCAGGAGCTGATAAGGAGGATTATCAACTTGTGGTATGTTGATTGTGGCTGCTACAGGCACATGACGAGGGATGTGAGGCTGTTGACTAAGTTTGAGAATATAGATGGTGGTTATGTGAATTTTGTAGGTGATAAAGGAGGGCACATTACCGGTCGAGGAAAAGTGACCAACGGGAAGATCACACTGGACAAAGTGAACTATGTTGAGCAGCTGAAGCACAATCTGATGAGCGTGTCTCAAGTCTGCGACAAGGGTCACTCGGTCCACTTTACTAAGTCTGAAGCTTTGGTGTTGAAACCTAGTTTTGTGATACCGGATGATTGGATACTGATGAGAGCGCCAAGGAGAAATGACACTTATGTCATGGACATGGGTGCCAAGGATTCTTCCTCTGTGGTGGCGTGTTTACTATCAAAAGCATCTGAGGCTGAGTCATTGCTGTGGCACAGACGCATGGCCCACATCCACTACCGAAAAATGAATTATATTATCAAAAATGGTTTAGTGGAAGGGGTGCCAGTGCAGAGGTTTCAGGTGGAAGATACATGTCTTCCATGTCAAAAGGGAAAAAAAAACATAAGAAACCTCACAAGTCTAAAACAGTAAATTCCATAGATGCCCCATATGAATTACTTCATATGGATCTATTCGGTCCGGTGAATGTAAGGAGCATAGGTGGAAAGTACTATTGTTTAGTTGTAACTGATGATTACTCACGATATTCATGGGTTTTCTTTTTAGGTATAAAAGATGAGACATCGGAGATGCTGATAGATCTTTTTACAAAATTAGAAAATGTCCATGATTCACGGATCAAGAGGATAAGGAGTGATAATGGCACGGAGTTCAAGAATCAGGTTCTGGATCTCTATTGTCTTCGCAAGGGAATTGAACATCAATATTCTGCTCCTTATACACCTCAACAGAATGGAGTCGCTGAGAGGAAGAACAGGACGTTGATTGAAGGGGCAAGGACTATGCTATCTGATTCAAAGCTTCCAGTTCTTTTCTTGGGAGAAGCTGTGAACACAGCTTGTTTTGTCCTAAACAAAGTTTTGACGGTTAAACGGTTTAACAAAACACGTCACAAACTATTGTTTAACCGAAAACCAAACTTAAAAGGCTTTGAACCATTTGGATTACCCTGCACCATATACGAAACAGAGATAAGCAAAAATTCGGTGAGGTAGCTGATGAGGGTTACTTTCTAGGCTATATGCCTGGAACACCGAATAAAAGGGTGTTTAATCTAAAAACTGGTAAAATTGAGGCGGTGTTTAACATGGAAATCACTAGTTATTCACCTCAACAATCAACGAGTGGTCCTCCTATATTATATGATTATGATAGTGTGTTTAAATCATTTAATATTCCTGATTTTTCCAACTCAGATGTGTCTCAAGTGATCCACTCGGTGATCAGTGAATATGGAGAGTGTGACTTCATGCCTAGATCGAGTGTATTGATGACAGATGCTCTAGAAACTTCTTCTAGTGCAGCTCCAGAGGACTCTAGTGATAGTGAGTCTGAACCTATTCAAGGGGAGGACTTCACTAATTCGTTTGCAAATTCTAACATTCAGGGGGAGGTTGGATCTAATCTGGGAGAAAATCTGGTTGTTGACACCATTGCTACCACACGTGTCCACAGAAATCATCCAGTTGAAAACATCATTGGTGATGCTACTGCAGGTGTTCAGGCAAGAAGAGGTGTGCTCGAAGGTTCCTGTTTGTTTACTTCGATTCAAAAGACTGGGTTGATTCATGAATGTTCATATAGCTGCTTTATTGCCCAAGAGGAGCCGAAGAATGTTCATATGGCTCTAAAAGACAATTGTTGGGTTGAAGCAATGCAAGAGGAACCGGCTCAGTTCAAGAAGTTGAAAGTTTGGGAGCTAGTTGACTTTCCTATAGGAGAGAAGGAAATAGGCACTAAGTGGGTGTTCAAGTGCAAGAAAGACGATCGAGGGATCGTGATAAGGAATAAGGCTCGGTTGGTGGTAAAAGGGTTCAATCAGCAAGAGGGGATTGATTACAATGAAGTGTTTGCACCAGTAGCAAGGTTGGAGGCAATTCGTTTGTTCCTAGCTTTTGCTTCATTCAAGGGCTTCAAAGTTTACCAACTTGACGTGAAGAGCGCGTTTCTTTACGGGAAAGTCCAAGAAGTGGTGTATGTCTCACAGCCAGACGGGTTTACTGATCCAGACTATCCAGATGGAGTCTATCAACTTGATAAGGCATTGTATGGACTACATCAGGCACCAAGGGCATCGTATGAGACACTATCAGCATATTTGTTAAAACATAGTTTCGAAAGGGGTCAGATTGACAATACATTGTTCATTAAAAGGAAGAAGGAAGATTTTCTGCTGGTACAAGTATACGTAGATGACATCATCTTTGGGTCATCTGATGAGAGCATGTGTCATGATTTCGAAGAGGTAATGAAGAGCAAGTTTGAGATGAGTGCGATGGGTGAATTATCCTACTTTTTTGGGTATACAAGTTGAACAGAAGAAAGATGGGATGTTTATACATCAGACAAAGTATGTGTATGACATTTTGTCTCGTTTCAAAATTGTAACACCCCAAAAACGAGTTTGGTAATCAAACCACGTTAATATTAAAGAGCGGGTAAAGGACCGTTAGCGGATAAAGTTAAACTATGAACAAAATAACTAGGAACAAATAAACCTAGTTAAAAACATGTATACAAGTAACCAAACAATGAGTTGTAGTCTCATTCATATCAAAACTAAACTTGAGGGACCAAAACTGCCAAAAAGGGAACTTGTATTATAAATATCAAAAATTAAAAACATTAAAAACATAGTGAGTGTGTATGTCTGTGTGTGTTCTACGGCTGGAGACAAGGGGCAAACCCTTGTTCTTCTTAAATCATCAAATTGAATGATGAATTGAGCTCGGAATCGATGCATGAACGCATATAAACGATCACCTAATCGAGGGGATCATAAGGTATGTCTCAAAACTTAGATTTGGTGAAAATCATAACTTGAGACATGTTGATTACTTGCAATTAGATAGTTGGATTATGATCCAGAGATGAAATTAAGTGTATGTGTATGATTGATTCTGTTAAACTTAAAGAAATCATGCACAATTTGATGTAAGATTTCTTGTTAGTGATTAACAAGTAAATAATGAAATGGGTTCTTGACTATATGATGAAATTGATAATGTAGGAATGTTTATGATCATCATACTTGTATGCATGTGTTAGATACTCGAACAAATTAGAGATTCGAGTAAGTAATCATGCATGACTTGAAATGAGTTTTGTGATATAATGAAAATAATGCTATGTCTATGTTAATTTGATATTAGCAATTGTATGAACTTGGTTAGGGAAATGTAACTATAATGGTGGCCTAAAAATAGCGCTTACGGGTAATAACGAAATGCCTAAAGGGGTTGTTAAACTTATTCGCGAGTTTGTAGGAGTAAATAGGCAGTTGACTTTTAAAAGTCAAACTGACCTATACTAAGATCGAATGATAAATTTGATATAAAATCCGTAAGATGGAATAGTCGTGTTAGATGATGACTAACCTAACCATCTTACGATTGATAAATGATAGTTTGACGCTTGACAAGCTAGGAGGAGGCTTGGGAAGAAGCGGGTCAAACGGAACAAGTACGCGGAAAAGGGCATAATTAGATCTCAAGGTAAGTAAAGCTTACATCTTTAAAATATAAGAATTAGTTATGTAGTTGAATAAAGCATTTTAGGTATTCAGAACGAGATTCCGAAATATAAAAGTTCCAATACGGACAGATATGGGTTGGAACAAGTGAATACGGTATTAAACCATGATTTATGGTAAAAAGGGTAAAACGGTAAATTAGTCATGTGATGACGACTAAATAAGGAGTTTTGAAAAGGATTCCATATGGCGTAAGCCATAATGGGTCAAACGAATTAAGAGATAGTTTTCTTTTTAGCAATATGATCATATAGTGTAAAACGAAATGGGTTAAATAGGTGAGATGGCAATTAAGTGCCATCTCATAATAACAAATGGTTATTTAGACCGAACAGGTCAAATGGTGATGGTATTACCATTTGACAATGATGACTAATATCGGTTGTTGAATTTTTGTAATCTTAGAAAGAACAGAGAATGATATTTGAACGGATCAATGTATGAGCCGCGCGTGTAACGGGTCAAAACGCTCAATAAGGACTTAAAGGTCCGATGAGAGTTAAAAATGAGTCATAAATGAATAATGGATTACCTAAGGTAAGGTGAATCCAATAATCTAATCCATCAACATTATGTTCTTACGAACATAATGATTTTACATAGATTATGGTTAAATGTTCATTTTGGTCAAAACATGTTATAGTAAGTCCTTCGTCGTAAAAGAAGAGACTAAGTTGACCAAAATGCCCTCGAGTGATGAAAATAAGTA
The DNA here is from genome assembly GCA_947069175.1 of Scalesia atractyloides. Taxonomy (NCBI): domain Eukaryota; kingdom Viridiplantae; phylum Streptophyta; class Magnoliopsida; order Asterales; family Asteraceae; genus Scalesia; species Scalesia atractyloides. Next base: position 39,144,734 of record CAMTDV010000020.1, on the reverse strand, counting down.
AACGACTCTAATATTAGTTTAAAATTGAGTTTTATAATATAATAGACCTTTGCGGTATCGTAAAAGAGATAAAGCATAAACCTTTTGGTTTAATGCCCTTTAAATGATCTTTTCCGTAAACTGTCGAACCAAAGGGTGGATGTTGTATAAAAATGAAATTTTTATAATAAATCCACCATAAATAATGTTGTGGTGGGAATTAGATAGATATCTTAGTGTAGAAATGATAATATAGAAGGTTTGGTTGAAATAAGCGTTGGATTACGCTAAAACAACCAAACGGGTCAAAATAATAAATTGAATGAAAGTTTAGATAAATAAAGCGACGTATTTCGCTAAGGAAACTATATGGGTAATATTGGAGTGTTAAAGCATACCGAAATGGATGCGTAAATGTATAGTTTGGTTTAAATGGGGTTAAAGGGCAAAATCGGAAAATAGGAGCATAAACGGGGATAAATGCATAAGTTATATGAAATAAGAATCCGGGTCAAGGATTTCGGGTTAAATATGTAAGAAAATATTCAACAGATATTTAGAAACAAGTTTCATGAGAAACGGATATAGATTTAATAAGTTATGAAAGTTTCGCAATAAAAACGGCAAAAACGGAAATCTTTGTGTTAGCTCATCTTAAGCTACGGTGGCCAGTTGTAGCTTACCATAGGAAACCGATTAATGAAAACAGAAAATTTAGTTATGCGAAAATGTTTTCCGTAAGCCCCAGATCATGTTTAGAAGCGCGAGATCTGAAACAGGTGGAACGAACAAATATAACAATACAGCAGCATTTTCGCTGCAGAAGGCAGGATCGCCGACGCCTTGATTGGCCGTCTCCGACGCTACATAGTTGATCCGACGACTTAAATGACTGTGTACGGCAGTCTTGACCCGACGCAGTTATTCGTGGGGCGTCGCCGACGAGGCTATATGCCGTCGCCGACGCCACCTAAAATTTTATGTTTTTCTGATTTGATTTCTTGGTCAAGTTGATTATGTTTTGCCACTCGGAAGTTTGCTATAATGCTAATAATTGAAAATCTCCAGTTCACGGTAATCGCAAGCACTTTCGGACAACGATCAAGGTCGAAGGAGAACCGAACACGATCAAAGTTTAGCTTCCACATTTGGTTTCAAAGCTATGGAACTAATCAGTAAAGACTTGTCAAAATGTTATTGTTAATAAAGTTTTAATACACTCGAAAATTTGTAATGATGTTTATTCGCAATTACTCATTTAAATATGAAATTTTTAATAAAATTCAATATAAAAAGACAGGGTCTTACAAAAATGGAGGAGTGCGCTACTTTCAATACACCTATCTGTGAGAATCACAATCTAGGTCCAGATCATGAGAGTGTGGAGGATGTTGATCCAACTCAATACTGGGAAATGATTGGTTCTCTAGATGTACTTGACTGCTTCAAGACCCGACATCATGTTCGCAGTATGTCTTTGTGCCAGATATCAAGCGAATCCAAAAGCCCACATGAAAGCGGTGAAGCGGATTCTTCGTTACTTGAAGGGGAAACCTAAACTTGGGTTATGGTATCCAGCTGCTAGTGATTTGAAGTTTGTTGCTTTCACTGATTCAGACTTTGGAGGATGCAAATCTACAAGGAAATCTACCACAGGTGGTTGTCAGTTCTTAGGAGGGAGGCTCGTGTCATGGCAATGCAAGAAGCAGTCTTGTGTGTCTACCTCTACGTGTGAAGCTGAATATATTGCTGCGGGTAGCTGTTGCTCTCAGGTTCTCTGGATCCAACAGCAGATGCGCGATTACGGTTTGAATTTCACTCGTACTCCTATTATGATAGACAATAATGCCACTATCTCAATCACCAACAATCCCGTAAAACACCGTCGCACAAAACATTTTGACATTCGTCATCATTTTATACGGGATTGTGATGAAAACAAATAATTGAACTTCATCGAGTTGACACACTTGATAACCTGGCAGATATTTACACAAAAGCGTTGACAGGGCTCGCTTTGAACATTTAGTCGAACTCAACGGGATGAGGAATCCTGAATAACCATTTTTCCATAAAAATAGTTTATGTAAATAAATTTACTGCTTTTCAAAAATCAAAAAACATAAAAGAAAATAGAAAATCAAAAATGAGTTTTTCACTGTGTGAAAAGAAGAAATGATAGTACATCAGCAAGTTAGACTGTCACACTAAAATTAAAAGAAAATTGCTTAAGTGTGATAGCAGCTTCATCATATGATGTACAAGTAGGCAAAAAGGCATGAAATAATCAACATACCTTTGTGATACAAATATAATAGACCATGTATGAGCTGGTAACATATCAGGTGGCGTATGGTTTTATAACCTTAAATATTGCGTTGATAGATTGCCAAAATCTAAGGTTTTAGGTCTTTATATCGTTATTTCATCCGGGGTATCAAGGTTGTCCTTCTGCTGCATCCAGATATATGCTGACCTAGGCACAACCAAGATATCTTAAAAGAGCTAAAATGCCAAATCCCATAAATTGAAGAAGCTCTCCTAGAGAGTCATTCAAATGTGCAAATTGCATTATTCGTATCAAAATTTGGTATTTGCCCTAACCCTCGTTGGATATTTGGTCTCTTTGCTGTACGAAAGTACTGACCTGATCACCAATTATCTAACGTTGTAAATCAAATATGATGAATTTCGGTATACTCACCTACTACGATGATTTTTGTGCATACCTTGATCGCGGGGGTATCTCCTGAAGTGGGACACACTAGTATATCAAGTATAAATTATCTCAACAGATCACGAGGAAATGGTACTTGAAATGTTCATGTATTTTGTTTAAGTGGATAAACAATACTGGTAATCGTCTTGAACTGCTTTTCATGAATGTTGCATATAAAATAATCAAATAGTGTGAAAACAGTTTGATGTTGCTGATATGATCTTCTTACGGGTGAATCTCACAAAAATAGAGTGTTTATTATTTTGTTATTTATTTGCTTTCAGAAAATATAAAAATCCAAAAATATTTCTTTTTCTTGTAAATTCTTAATGTACGGATATTGGTTGTTCATGGATGAGTTGTTACCGATAGGGGGAGACGATGTTAGAAGCTGAGTTCAACATTTTACGATCTTGCAGGTTCATGGTGTTTAAAAGTTTTGAGTTTTTGGTTGAGTTGAGAAGTGCTTAATCTATGATGCAGTTTTACTATCTCTTGAATAATAATAATTTGTTTAACTTGTGTTGAAAAATTCTTATGGTTTCTCGAGATGTTTGTTTTATAGTATACAGATTGTAGCAGTATGTTGCTGAGAAGTTTGGTGAAGAGGAGTTTGCTTGGATGCATGGTAGAACCTCCTTTCTACATTGCAGACAAAGTTGAAGAGTTTTGGAGATTGCTATGCAAGTACTAAACTGGAGTTTACTCAAACGCTAACGATTTAGAAGATTTGGTGATTGGATACATCAGCTTAGGCCGAGTCTGTTGCTGACGGAAGCTATTAAAGCTGAAGCTATCCAATGACCAACGTTTTTCAAAGATGTTGAAGATTGCAAGAAGACTGAAGACTAAGTTATTTTATTGAAGCTATTGTCAAGGTGGAGTTTGTTGGTGCATATTTGTGACAACAGATTAGATTTGGTCTTTGGATATCTTGTAATTAGTAAAATGATAAACTGTTCGTGGGTTTAGTTTTGTAATAGTGAATTAAAAGTAATTGGGCTGAACTAGACACAAAATAGTGCATGGTAGGCGAATTGGGCTTTAAACCCATTAGCATAACCTATCTCTATATAAAGGGAGGTTTGCATTAGGGTTTAGGTTGCTCAGTTGCTGGTTCTATTGTTGTGTTGCTGTTTAGAGATAGAGTCCTGAATTGGTTGTAAACACTTTGTGTTAGATAATCAATAGAAAACTGTTTGAAGGAAACTGTTCTTGTTCGTGTTCTTATTTCTGTGAAATCTGATCTAGGGGATTCCGCACTCTAGATTAGATAGACGATTCTGTGAAGATCCATACGGACTAGGGGACCTACAGAGGAGATGCCCGTAACCCCTAATATTATTAAAGCAAACCTTTCTCCAAAAATAAGTTTACCTGTTTTTCCTTATTTCTTCCTTTGCTTTAAAGTCTACACAAGAGAAATATAAAAATCTACACCAAGTTTAACTTCCAACCCATAAATCAACATTCTAAATAATAAATACTCTAAACTGGCACAAGTAGAAAAACACTCACAAGTATTACAACATTTGGTTCAGTCAACACAAACAAAAATAGATACGTGATTACGATCGCGGAAGATGAATAGATACTTGATGTTCTTCTACACACGATACATTAATAGATCGGCGATAACAATCAAGGAAAAATAACATGCAATTAAGTAAACAATAAGTGGTTAACAATATACAAATATTCTTTGTGGCATAAAAAAAAATAATGACGTAAAATCAAGTTTCCATACAAATAAGATCCTAACAAATAGAAAACCATACAAAGAAATCGATGAAGATACTATCAAATACAAAACCATACTTGCAAGATGATGTTGATTCCTGAAACAAATAAGATCCGTGAGTCAGAATAAAGAACACACTAACATCAACATACACATACGAGTAATATGCATACCTTTTCTAGCCGGTCGAAGATCTTCAAGATAAGACAACAATCACCAATTACGATCAAAGGGTTTACAGAAGATCGTGTAGATATAGATAATGAACGCCGATTGATGAAAGGGTTTACTAGAAAACGTGTATAGAGATAATGGAAATGGTGAATGAAAAAAAGAAGGGATTTTGTAGGATCCGTTGTGTACTGTGGGTACGATTATGCGAATTGGAGCTCCAATAAATGAAAAAAGCGGACCCATGTTTTGGAGCCAAAACCAAGCTCTATAATTGCGACACATCATCCCATTTTTTCATTTATTATATACTAGTGCTAATACTCATGAATTTCACGGGATAGATAAAATAATATGTTTTCAAATAGATAAGAAACTGTTAAAAAACACAAACAAATATAAAAACAATAAACTTGAAGCAAATTGATATTTAATCCGTAGTTACATACTATAAGAAAACATTGACAATATCAAAAATAAATACAAAACAAAAACTATAAATTTGAGAATATCTCTTTATAAACAACATTGGTTGTTTTATTTGTAACATTTCCATCACAATCTAAAATTAGAATTTTAAGCCATCCATACTTTTAACTCTTGAGAGTACCACGTAAAGTTGTCGTGAGTGAATACAGGTTGCCCTAGAAATAATCCAACTTTTGATAATGATTGACACTGGCCTTTGTTTATTGTCATTGTGAAACAAACACAATGTGGAAACTGCCTTCTTTGTAGCTTGAAAGGAATTCGTTTGTCAGATGGTGACAAATTGATTCTTGGAATAAAAGTTCATGTTCCAATGTTACATCGTAAAATGATCTTCACTTCAATAACACGGTCACCGAGTGTAATGACTTGTAATCTAGTCCCATTGCATAAGCCATTTTCTGATCAATGTTATGTAAAAGAATTACGGAACACCAACTTTTAAAACCAACTTGTGATTTGGCATCCTTGAAAGTTTAAGACCATTTGGATGTCCGGAGGGTATACATTGTGTTGCATATTCTCATTTACATTCTCGGATTGGCATATCGAATCAGAACTAAGATACTCCTTTTGATCACCAGGAAACACTGATAATAACACATCATTGATTTCGTGAACAATCTCATTTTTTGGAGTAAGAGGTGCTCTTTCTTGAAAAAAGGTTGGATCTTTGAAATTTTGAAGTATTGAAGGATACACAAAGTTGATTAAACCACCAATTGGATTGATAGAATTAGTAATCAAGAGATCTTTTGGTATATCAATCACAGCATCACCATCATTTGCTCCACCAACCTTCCCTCTCCCAAATCCAAAAGCCATTTTGCAAAATCTTTTGTCTTTCCAATAACTGTTTTATCACTTCCGACGGTTAATCTCATATTTTTTGATAGCTTTAGAAGTTTGCATTTGTTCCAAATGTACGATGAACTTAATGAAGCATTATCAATGTCTTGTCTAGAACCATTAGGAACAACTGGAAGAATCTGTCTAAAGTCACCGCCAAATACAATTACCTTTCCTCCAAATGGTAAATCTATGTTATTTGACGAATCATGACTAAGTATGTCTTTTAAACTTCTATCCAATGCTTCAAATGCATGTTTATGAATCTTTAGAGCTTCATCCCAAAAAATAAGTTGTGTTTTTTGTAATAGTTGTGCAATATCGGTCCCAAGCTTGACACGACAAAGAGAATCCTCATTTAGATTCAAAGGAATGGCAAATCTAGAATGTAGAGTTCTACCTCCTGAAAGTAACAAAGATGCAATACCACTTGAAACAACATTTAATACAATTTCACCTTTACTTCAAATGGCTGCAGATAATGTCTTCCATAGAAAAGTCTTACCAGTACCACCATATCCATAAGGAAAAATACACCTCCTTTGTTCTGTCTAACAGCTTCCATGATATCATCAAAAACTTGTCGTTGTTCATCTGTTAAAGCTACTATCATAGTACTTAACTCATTTTCTAGTGTACTCAGGTCGTAAGATAACTCTTCGTTAATCAAACGATTGTTAGCTGAAGAAATAGACTCGTCATCAGGATACAACATAGTTAAATAGTTTCTCAGCGATGAGTTATTACGAAGTAAGAACTTCTAGATTAAGTAAAATTCTTGATTTGATATTCTCAATATGGTAAGTCTGTAAAATGTATATATATATATATAATGTATATATATATATATATATATATATATAAGTTATAATAATGTGTAAAGATACAATAATAAAATTAAATGAATCAACAACACTTGTTGAAATTGTTCATAGAAAAAAACTAAAAAAAATAACCAAATTGTTAAATAATGATAAAATGAAAAAAAAACATAATATTGACATCTAAAGCATTTAGTTATCTCATCTGATAAATATTTCCATGTATTTTCTCATACAAAATCCGGTCTAGACAAACTACCAGACATTAGCATTGTTCCAAATAATGTTCGTAGATAATAAGCATTTCCATAAATATTTGCTTCCTTAATAGCTTCAATATACTCGTTGTCATCATCCAAAAGGCTAAGAGCATACATGCATCTCTGAATGTAGGATATACATGTCTGTTGATTGTTCAAGTATCTTCAATTGATTTGGGTCCCTTTACTTTGTTTAACAAAATTCTTAAAAAAATATCCTTCACGAGCAGAAGGGAACACAAAATGAATCCTACCAATTGAACCAGCTTTTTGCCTTGGTTCCCAAATTCGAGTATTCAATTTATAAACATTTTTTGTAGGAAACTCGACATACGTGAGTTCTCGTGCTGCCGGCAATTTTTCGTTACACTTCTTCCAAGATAAGAATATCGAAGACGCAACAGATGGTTTGTTGGGAACATTATCAATGTCATCATCTGCACCATAAATTACATTTGTTGACCAGGTAGTTGGAAAGGAAGTCACATAACTGAAGGATGCCTACAGTGAACATCATATGAAAAATTCGCCATGATGCTTCACATGCAGAAATATATCTGCAATCATAATACTCGTTTATCTCATCTATTGCTGGTTCTTGATCATCTTGATTGTCACTTTCCACGACTCTAAGAGTTGTTCTATCAGGACCTTTGTTAATGTACTTAAACAAATATTTGATAGAATCAACTTGATTGCACCACTCAACTTTAATTTGTGTCTAGTATCTTTTTAAGAGCAGTTTGTTGTATGGAATAACATACCTGTTATCTAATTTGACACCAGATTTTTCAACAAATGAGCCGAAATACCTTATACGGTATAATGGAAAGCCATTGTTATCTAAGCAGGAATTGTTAATGAACTTCTTTGGAAACTTTTTTTGAACATTTTCGGTCGATCATGCATGGGCAATTCATATTGTGAACATACAATTCAGGATCTTCACTTTTATCTTGAATTCAGCAGAAATGATTGGATCCAGATAATCAACAGACGCTATCTTGCTATCCGAATGCATAAATATACAAATATGTGCATGGGGAAGTCCACGTTTTTTTTAATTCAATGGTATAAACCACTATAGAGTATGAGAAAGTAAATATTATTATTTATAAATAAGAAATATTGTATAATAAAAAAAATTAGAATATTCAAAAACAAAAAAAAATATTCAAATAACAGCACATAACAATTATAAGTTGAGAATAATAAAAATATGTATTTGAAAGGAAACATACCTGCATTAACCTTTCCAAGTAACTCATTGTCTTTCAAGTCTTTGATTATGGAATCAAGTTTCATTTTAAAAATTCGACACAATATGTATGGCATGTCTTCAGGTTTAACGATAGTGTCTTTCAAAAAACTTTTTAACTTCTGGTCACTTTGGATTACATGTAATAGTAATAAAGAAATCAGGATAACCGAACCATTTGCATAGAGCCATTGCATCTAAGTAGTTTTGCATCATATAGGGAGAACCACCGGTGAAAGAAGGAGTATGACACGAGTGCCCATTTTCGACATATCTTTGTTTCCCTCATCATTTGCATTCCGTATGTTCTCAAAAGAATCAGATCTCAAATGAGTTTGTTGTCTGCGTATGTAAAACAACCTTTCACTCTCAATCATAGTGTATGCATCAACCACAAAATGTAGGAAAAGTCATTTTTCATTATGAATGAGTGAGAAAGTATTCACACGGTCTTAGATTCGATAAGCAAAGAATTCTCTCATTATACACATAGGTTGTTTGCTATTACTTGAGGGTGTAACACCTCTGTGAAGAACATCAACTCTGTACATATCATCGCCATAAGGAAAAAAAGAGGATATTGGAGAGCAAGATAAGAAGGACGTAATTCACTAACTCGCACTATACGCCATGTTTTTGTTTTGACAACAATATCTCGAATTTCAACAGCCTGAGTTATGTCTCCAACAACCAACGCTGCAACTTTGGATGCTTCCGGTAGGTTGTATGTTCTTCCATCTTTCGGTCTCTTAGCAATAAGACGGAGCTTTAGATCGATATGAGGATTATATTTAAAACAATCTCTAGCCATCCGATAATTTTTAACCAACGTATTATGAGAATCTAACATACGTTTTAGTTGTTCTATAATTTCCACATCAATAGCTTGTTCATTAGATGAAGACAATTCCTTGAATTGCTGTTATTTTATAACAATTTGAAAATTCAAATTTATATTAGTGACTTTATATTAATATTTTAATTAATAACATAAATATTAATTGACATAGAAAAAAGTAAAAGCATACCCAAATATGCTTTGCCTGTTGGGAACTTCATTATCTGTGTCATATATATACAACTCGCTGAATTTTGGCTCTTCTCTGTCCTGAGGTAAAAGACTTCCTATTGTATGATGGTTTTGTCCACTCAACCTGAACACGAATTGAGCGTTCCCATGATTGGCAGTTCTATCGATCCTCCCTCCCATTGAAGTGAATGAGAGCATCGAGATATTATTTTAAGAAAAACTTGCTTTTAAAATCTAAACCAAAGTATAGATCTTTATAATTTTGAAGAGGTTCTTTTAATTCTGGTAGCACAACTTTTCCATAGCCACAACAAAGCGAGAAGTCTGATTTGTTTGCCTTTTTTGGTCCCCTATTCGCCTCAGATTTCCATAATTTGGCATGACATAATAGACATACTATGGTCTGGTCACCATGATCCAAGTAATCTGTTGTTTTTTGTTTGGCAGAAACGAAAGACCTTATATAAATTAGTTTCTAAAAACGAATAAATGAAAAAAAATAAATAAGACCCACAAAAAAAGTATACGTGATACCTTTTGATATGCCTATTAATGTGTCTTGGTTGATTTCAAGAACATCGTTATCCCCATCTGTTGTCAAGTCAACCATAGGTCTAGGGGTTATGGTTTGACGATGACTTATTAATTACGCTTTCCAGATGATAACCTTGTGAAACTTGAATTTTGATTTAATGTCAATGTAGTTTTTGGTGTAATATCAATTGAAGATAAAGGTCTTCTCGTAACACCTGACGTTGATGGTGTTTGGTCATTACTGTTACAACTAAGAAAACCTATAAAAAAGGTTGAATTAAATAGAAGTATAAATAATAACTATCATGGTTGATATAATAATTGAGTAAGTGACAAAATTACCTGAAAATTAACGTAATTAAAAGGGACTGAAACATATATGTTTGTTAAAACACTACTGGATGATGGATGGTGACCTGTAAATGATGTATTTGGACTAAAATTCTCTTTGTGATGCATTGATACATTGACATTTTTGGCTGACGATACGGAATGTTGACCATTACTTGGGGTTCGTATGTTATTGAGTTTTTTGTTATTCAAATATAGTCTTCTTGCTTTTCTTCTTTCAGCGGCCTTATCATGTTGAATGGTTGTGATTAGAAACTGAACAAAAACCTCAAATAAGTGAAAAATGTTACCAAATGATCAATAAAGATAATGTCAATTTTTAAATGTCTTTTAAATTATATTTTATTAAATGTTCAAATTCAAGCATAATAGTCAAATCGTAATGACTTTTACATCTTAAAAAATAATCATTAAGATAATTCAATTCAAAATAAAAAAACTACTTATTTATAGATACGGCATGTATTAATATATTTGAAACGAAATTAAAATAAAATCATAAATAAACAAAGTAAGTGAACTACAAATTTGTTAGAGCTGTAATTAGGTTTAAAAAGGTAAACATAACTGTTATAGGATCTTTGGTGTAGTTAAAAATAAACAATCATATAAAATAAATGTTAGGTATACTTATAAATAAACAATCATTTAAAAAGGTAAAGATAAATGTTATTGGATAGTTATAAATAACAATCATTAGTTATAGCATTTTTAATATTTGATAAATAACAACTTACAATATGATAAATATGGTTAAATATTTAAACATCGTAATACTATAAGAAGCCATTGATTAAAACATTTCATCAACATTAGCACCTAAATCCGAAAATTTGAAAACAAAAACCATTCATTAAAACCAAACTTGAATCCAAACATTCAACATAAAAAGCTAAAATCCGAAAATCTCAGAACGATGATAACTGGAAAAACAACTAAAGTTAAAAGTTTAGAAATTGGAGAGCATAATTATTGACCGGAGGATTCGTCAAGCTTGTACACCTCAACCAAGTTACGCTTCAATTCGCCATAGGCGTTTATCTTTTTTGTGCTTTCATTTTGCAAGAAATTCCTTCAGGTGCTTGTCTCCAAAAGTGATAAAGGAATTTCACTCTCACGGGTACAAGATATTGAATCCTGAAAACATAACACAAAATAAATATCAGCCACCGAAAAAGTTCATTTCAACAGTTTTATCAACTTCAAGGAAATAAATAATGTGATAAAACGGAATCTTCATTACGATAAGATCTATTATATGTGATACCTTGATATTAACCATGTCTTGGGACTGAGGATTAGTACATTGGACATCGATTGACACCGAGTTGGAGGGCTAGATTGTCAAAAGAAAGGGAGTGTTAAAACACTCATTGAAAGTTGATAATATAATACGTACTAATTTATTGACTTGATAACGAAATAAGGTTAAATTTATAATCTATTCAACTTTGGATTTCTTTTCGAGATTGATATTATGACTGGATCATCGATTAGCTTGATCACTGTAAAAAACTTGTAATTGTTTTTCAAATTAAACTTCGCTATATCGATCTTGAAGGCAAACTTTTTGTCCATCAATTCTTTGAACTCATTTGGAAAGATGTTATTTTCCCCTTGTAAAAAATAATGAAATTATAAATTGTGTATAATAAATATGAACCATTAGATTATTTAGAAAGTTAGCAATGAGGAAATTATACATCTAAAATTTTATCAACCAACTCCTTAGCAGACTTCTTCAAAATTTTCTGGGCATCACGATCAAACAAAGTCAAGGACAAACTCTAGTTTTTTCATGTAGCCTTAAAGGGATTTTAAACCTACAAAGTTTAAAAAAAATTTAAAGATAGAAAATGAAAATGTAATGACTTAAAAAATAACTAATAAGTATAGTTATAAATAAAATAAAAATTAAGAACAAACACATTATAGTATCTTTAAAAACCTTAGAATAGCATAAACAACGCTTCATTGCAACTCTCACCAGTGCATTCAAGTATTTGTTTTTCCTCAAACGGATTAGACCCATTAGGTATTACATTTGGAATAGGCTTTGTTATAACCTTCTTATTGCACTTCTTGCAAGCATTATAAAACTACTCAATACCCGAGGTAATGCACTTGATTGTACTAACAACAATAACAGATGTGACCTATATGATGCGTAAAAGTAGTTACTGTTCTTTTATTGTTAACAACTTACATAAAAAATAAAAAGAAAGTACATTACGTAAAAATAATACAAAATAAAAGAGCACCTGATCAATTTCATTGACTTCTTCCATAGTAGGGTAGACTGTTTTTGTCAAGAAATCATCACGCCAATTGGGAAGCATTAGTGAAGAAGTTACACAATGGCTTTGGCTTGCAATCTGTTGACAAAACTATATAATTTTATTCTAAATACAAAAAAATTTATAAGACAAAATATACATAGAAAATAATTGTCTAAGATAGAAAGTATCAAACTTTTTCTTGAAAACCGTAATCTCATCAATGTAAAGACTGCTAGCATTGTAATATGTTGAAACATAAGCACAACCTGAATAAAATAAATGAAAAAAGTTAAAGAGTTACTAAATATTAAAGCTAAATATAAGTGGTAGCAAACATTACACCATTTTTTAAAATGAATAAAAAAGGAGATTAAAAAAACCTTGAGAAACTTATATCTTCCAAACTGCAAGATAATAACAGCAAGAACACCATCCTCCTTCTTGGAAAGGTATTTCCACATTTTTCAGCATACGACTCAAATAAAGTAACAAAAATGTTACGGGCCCTAGAAAAATTAGATAATTAAACAGTGTATAACAAATATATAAAAATATGGAATTTAAAAAGTGACTCGCTCTAAATCATGTAACTGAAGGTTCATCTTTTTAGATAGTTTGCCATTTTTCAATTTGAATTCCTCAATCTCAAAATACGTATGAACATAGCTGATGAGATCTAAACAAAATATTAATATAAATTTGTAGTTAGTGGCATATAATAATTTAATAAATACAAGTTGATATAATAAAAATAATACAGAAATAAAAGATTAGATATCATGTTGTGTACTAACAACAGTTGAATCGTTGGGAATGAGGTTGCCACGAAGCTGATCAAAGGCAGCAAATGAAAACCCATGTATAGGTCCCACAAAATCACTACATTTTTTTACGGTAGTGTCGAAATTTAGAAAAAGTTTATGTGGATGATCCACACACTTGTATGATGATGTATTGTCACCTAAGGAGGGTTTCTTGATCAGTAGACAAACTTTCTCTTCAAGCAGCTTTTCAAACTTAATGAAGTACTTGTTCATTATAGTTCCTTGGATCTTATTGCCCTGAAACAAATAATTGAATAAATATACAAAAGATATTTGCAGGTTTAAGATTTTAACTTAATTATATAATATATGCATATAATTTCAAAAATACTGTCTGAAGTTTCAGATGTCGATACAATAAATAAATGTAACTATTTTTGGTTAAGGTTTGAGAAAAAAAACTAAAACCTTGAATAAATACAACTTTTAAACCATAAAAAATAAATTAATATATATCGGCCTGAATATATGTAAAATACCTCCTCGTCCATAAGAATCATCTCGATTGCATATGTTTCCCAAGGACCTTAAACGGAGGTTGCCTCCATAGTTTGATAATACGAACTTTGATGTTGTAGCTATCACATGAAACATCAAAGTGGTTCAGAAAGGTGATGTCCATAGGATCCATGAATTAAACTGTAATAAAGTAGAAATTCATGGTGAATTGAATAAAATATTAAGTTACAAGAAAATGAATATCACCATAACACAAAACAAACATGAAGTAAAAAAGTGTTATACATGATGATAGTGTGGTTTAACAATAACAATTTATATAAAGAACTTACCAGTAGACTTAAGAGGAGAAAATGTTGTAGTGGGCGATCTATAAGAGGTGGTGTTTGATGGTTTTTAAAGTACCCTTTAAAAAACTGAATGATTTCAAATTCCTAAAAATATAGGAAGTTAGTTTATTAACTCGCATTAATAATTGTTTCCTGAAAAAAGCTAATCAATTTGATCATGTTGAGATCAAATCTCAGCAGTATAAAATAGGAAAACCATTTTGAAAAGGGAAGTTACCTTAAAAAGTGGTGAATCCGACATGAAAAAGGATGATTGTCTAAAATATATGAAGTTAGTTTATTAACTCGCGTTAATAATTGTTTCCCGAAAAAAGCTAAACAATTTGATCATGTTGAGATCAAATCTCAGCAGTATAAAATAGAAAAACCATTTTGAAAAGGGAAGTTACCTTAAAAAGTGGTGAATCCGACATGAAAAAGGATGATTGGCCAAGGTACCAAAAATATTGGGATGTAATTTTGGTAACCCCTCAAAATTTCGTATTATAAAAAAAAATATAGAACGTGATAAATATGGAATTCTAGAAATACAAAAGGCCACGTTACCAAAAGTAACTGGACATAATTTTCGTAACTCTCGAAATTTGATAATTTGATAAATTATCAAAATAGGAATTCAAAATCACGAAATTTGACAAATTATCATAATAAGAATTAAAATTCAAATTCCAAAAAGATTGCAATTTCATTTTGAGTAGCAAGCACCACCTAAACTGTAAATAAATCCTTAATTATTATTTTTTTTGCATAGAACTGAGCTGTGTAGTCCAGAGAGCTAGTATTTTCTTAAAAACAATTGAACTTTTTGGACAACTGAATCTACTAATCTACTAAGCAAGTCTGTAAAGTTTAATCATACCTGAAAAAAAACATTCCGGGCCATCTTTCAATTCGTCATCATATTTCAGAGTTACCATGATCGATTTGTCACAATCAATCTCAAATAAGAAATAAGGTTTAGTTTTAAGTTTATAATTATTTCATAAGAAATAAGGTTTCGTTAAAAGTTTATAATTATTTCGTAACTAAAACTCTCCATGAGTAACCGTGGGAAGGTCAACATCTGTTGGAATGCGCTTATAAAAGTTACCATAATATTCTTGAACTTGAAAACCCTGTATAATTAATGGAAAAAAACCACCTTTTGTGACTAATATCAATAAAATCAAATGATAATTATGGAGGATGTGAGAGCTGACTGCACCTAAACGCTTGATTGCTTCAAACTCTTGAGGCCTTGTGACATTTCACCTGAAAAAACAATGTATAATAACATATTAATGACTATCTGTCCTTTAGTACCAACGGAAGGCGAAATACCAACATAAAGCAAGACTGGTATATTGAACACTGATTTTAACCGTATACACACTCAATCTAGTATCATATATATCTAATTACACGAATGGTCCATGCGGCATATTCATATTTTTTATTTGGGCGACGGGCCCCATTTGAGAAATTATGGATTTGGTTCCAACTTTTTGGACAATTGTTCTAATTTTGAAAATAGCGCAAAGAGAAACCTTCTATTATATAAAAATATGCATCTACACTAATCAACCAACCAATCTTCACTATACAATATTGAATCTTATTACAGCCTAAACAAACCAAAAAAATAATTAAACAATTTCACCATCATTATCAAATTTATCCACAACTCAATCCTCAAATATCATATTCATATTTACATCATTACCTGCCAAGATATGAACACTCGACTGCGCAAACGTATTTCCACCCTCATCGCGATCAATAATGAATATTTTGAGATGACAATCATTTCCATATAGAGCTATGACGAAATATCCCATAAGATGTAGACATTCGTTAACACATATTCAATATATACACATATAAAAACCAAAAAGTTAAGGTATTAAGTCGTCCAAAAAAAGTGCTCGGAAGATAACCTAAAATACATGTCACGGCTCACACCTCTAAAAAACACCTCTAAACATAGATATGACCTGAAATTACCAAGGAAATTGTGTTCATTAAATAATCCCCGACATATTATTGTACTTAATTTGTGATAAAACTAACTGAGAGAGACGATGACCACGTTATGGTTTCATGGCTTTCCAACGATGAGAGTAATGGTCCTCGAGTGATTCAGATTTGATTGCAGGTGAACCAGATCTGCCGTTTTGGTGTCACCGCCGATACACCCCATTCTGGAGATAGAGGGAAAGAGAGAGAAGAGACAGTCGTGACTCTGGCGGGCGATGGCGATGGAGTGTGGTGGCCGAAGACCGGTAGTAGTGGTGGTGATCTATGAAGAGACAGAGGAAAGAAAATTTTGGGTTGCAACAAAATCAAGAACAGAGATGAGAGAACACTAATGGCGGCCGGAACAAAAATTAGGTTTAACTTAACAACAGGTCTAGAGAGACGGGTATGAAATATCCATGTGTTCTCTTTCCCGGTTACAAAAGCTCAACCCATTTAATTAATTCGCTTATGTGGGTAATGGGCGGGAAAAAAAGGGTTGGGGTTGCTTGTAAGATTGACACGTGTCCAAGTTTTTGTTCTTTTATTAAAGAGGATAGATATATAAGATAAAATAGGGTGGGGTTCTAAAGTGAACACTAGTGTATTTGTGAACTAAGTGAACAGATCAATCCATTGATTTACACACGTTTATAGCTAGAATTTCATCATCGAATCGTAAAATACACTAGTATATTTAATCATCAAATCCTGACCATTAATTTACACACGAGTATGGCTAGGATGGTTCGCTTAGTTCACAAATACACTATATATATATATATAAGGAGGGTTATCTTGAGAACACTAAATATAGTGAAAACCGTGATAACGAATGAAAAACCAATCATAACCAATTTTTATAATACAAACCTCATGGTAATTAGAGTACAGCATCAGAAAAAGAATTTACAACATCAAATAATTCATTTCTTCTCACAAAATCACTCTTATTAGATTTTTACATATGTGTAAATTTTCATTATTTACGAATTCACGTAAATTTAAACGTGTAATTAAATTCTAACATTGTATTCGAATAATAATGATAAGTGTAAAAAAGTTCTTGAATTCGAATTGTTTTTCGTGGTTTTTTTCATTCGTTCTTACGGTTCTCACAATATTTAGCGTTCTGATTTAAACCTTCCCATATAAGACTATATATATATATATATATAGGTAGAGGTTCATGTGAGAAAATTTAAATGTGTGAGAAGGATAAGAAAGATTATGGAGGTAACATGTGTCCCTTTTTATTTTGGTAGTTTAAAGGCATAAGTGTAATTTAACTAATAAATCTAATTATGGAATGAATATATGCAACTGATTTTTGGCAGTTATTGTAGGGATTTTCGAATTTGAAATAACACCCTAACTCATAAAAACACCACAACATGTATATTGAAGGCATACATCTTATAAAGAACAGAAATATAACTCATAAAAACACACTAACTCATAAAAACACCACAGCATGTATATAGAAGGCATACATCTTATAAAGAACAGAAATATAACAAAAATAACACCATAACTCATAAAAGCACAACAGTTATATTGAAGGCACACATCTTATAAAGAACACTCTAACATTGAATATAACAGAAATAACACCATAATATAACACCGGTCAACACTTTAATCAGAATCAAAACAGAAATAACACCCTAAATATATAAAAACAGAAATAACTCTACATAAGTATATCAATATAGTACTTATATTAAAGATAAAAAAACACTCGGTATTATGGTGTAATGTTTTTTAAAAAAAAGAGCGTATAAAAAGTTATTGATGTTTAAACAAGAAGGGGAACTTTGCATGTGTATTAATGTTAGTTTTCTAATTTAAAAATATTAAATTTACCATTATACCCTTAATCTAGAAAATTAGTTAGTTTAATAGTTAACATTATTTACAGAATTGTCATTATGATCTCAACCATTAGATTAAATATCTAATGGTTTAGATTCTTTTTTATCCTTCTCACCCTTTTAAATTTTCTCACAATAACCTCACCCTATATATATATATATACGAAAATGTGGTGTGTCTATTAATCAGGTAACGATATTTGATTTTCGGTCCCCGACTGTATTGAAAAGCATGTAAAACTGGTAACAAGAGATATAGTTTGTCCCAAGTTATTTAAAAATAATATCCCAAATGGTACTAAATAAATTTTGAAAGGATTTTCAAAAAGAGTCAGTTATTAGTATTTACCAGTGAAAACTGACGTATTTTCAAAAGACTAAGCGCAGGTTAAAGCAAGTATGGACTAGGCTAGAGCAGGCTTGGTCTTAGAAATTGGAATTTGCAACTCCTTAATAAAAGACCCATTATAGTATCAAGTGGCTTTTTATTTTGATCATGCTTGTTGATATTTTGTATGAACAGCTTGTATAAACTTTATTTATTATATTCATGCTTTGCTTGTTATTACTTTACTTTATTCCATCTCCCGTTACCTATTGTGATACTATTATCAATCACACGCATAACCCCCAAATCCGGGCCAGGAATTCAGGGTGTGATAACTTGAAACTTGTATGGTACCTATGTTTGTTGCTTCTGGTTTTGCCTTATGGATAAATACGTGCATAGAAGCATACCACTTAGAAGAATAACATGGTTCGTGAGTGACGGTATATCATATTTGAATTGCTATAGTGAATGACAGTACCTTAATCAGCCAGAACGATACGATACTGACCAAATTCCCACCAACCCATTATGGAGCATGGGTATTCCCACTAGTATACTAGAAATAGGGAATCATTATTTGAGTTTTCTTTAATAAAGAGTTAATAAGAGTAAGAAGTATGTCATCTAAGTCCGTTAGCACAATAGTTCTGTTAACGTCTAAAATACATTAATCGTCGTGTAGACTACTATACATCAAATCATACCTCTTTCTAATTTCCAAGTGATGATCAAACACGTCTAAGGAAAAAACTATATCACAAACCGTTGAACACATTTCATTTAACACCCAAAATCTCATCATCTGTTAAAACAAATCTAATACAAGTAGATTTATCTACTTGCAAAAAATCGAAAACCTACTAAAAAACAGGATCGAATAAACATGCACTTTCTCGCGCCCAAACCATCTTGCCATCTTAGCTGTAAGATTCCTATATATATTTACAAGCTGCCAGCTACGGCCTCTTTGTCTTCACTGCAAAACATATCAAATTCATCATAACATTTAAACAAATTGATATGCAATCTTCAGTTTGCTAAGAAAACTTAGATAACCAAAACAGACCTTCAATTGAATGACGGCTCAGTTGCAGCGTTGCTTTACAACTCGACATTTCAGACATTCATCCCCGTTAGCCATCACTGCCATTTGAATTTAATGAAGAGGGAAAATAATAATAATTTATTATCAATACTACTATTATTTTCTTTTCTGTTATTATGCAGCATTTTCTATAGGAGTTTTTCTTATGACTTCTGACTCAATATTGGTATTTCTTGTTGATTCCGACTTCTTTTTTGGATGTCTGTGTACTTTTAACTTTTCTTGTTCAGCTTCCCTCTTGGCCGCCTTCATTTCAGCTTCTATTTGTTTGCAATTTTCATCATGGGCTTGATTAAACATTCTCACAAATGTAAGCAACGTTGAAACGACTGAAAATCATACAATGACATTATATCAAATGTCAGCTTATTAGACAATTTGGAACACCAATTGAATCAATGTCATCAAGATTTCAGTCTTTCTTTTTGATGATTACCTTGTTCATATGGGCAACGAGCAGGATCTTCTCCAAAGTAAAGAATTAAAGCATCGACATTTTTACCCTGTAAAAGAGTGTAGGTAGATGTGGCAATTTAGATCCATTTACTTTTTTTTCTAAGACGACTCATTTCAACTGAGTCAATTTTCATCATAACCCTATTTGACCCAAAACAAATTGATAATTTCTAAAACAGTCTGTTTTCTTGACTCATCACCCAACCCGGCCCGCACATTTTGACAGGCTTCTAAATCATTTCCTTCAATGATTTAGATCGTTATTTTAATAATATTATAAATATACGCCCTTTTGTAGGTAAACCCAGCCTACCATGTTTCATCATGTACTAAAAATTACCCGTAACCCAACCCGTGCTCTTTGACAGCTCGAATTTATATTTACACAAAATATTGAGACATACCACCCCAGAGTACAGCAAAGCCAGGGACTTTACTTCACTTTCCGCGGAAGTAAGAAATTTCTTCAAAGACTGAACATGGAAAACCAAAATAAACAAATAAAATTTCAGTATAAAGTATGAATGAAAGTATAGTCTTAACCGTGTTCATCAAAATAATAATTAGTTGCTATAATAGTTAAGAGTATGTGTGTACCTTCCGAAAACGTTTAGATACATGTCCATCTTTTTTACACATTCTCTTTTCCTGAAGTACTTTCTCCAGTCCTCTAGTAATAGATTGCATTTCTTCTGCCAATGCTTTTAGTTGTATCTGGATGAAATCATCAATGCAATCAACAAAAATGAAACTGAAATAACTTCCATTCAAAACATGTAAATTTCACCAAGATAACCTTTGATGCAGCTTCCAAACTGCCAAGTTCCTTGGAGAAATCCAGGAGTTCGGGTAGTTTGTCTGCAAGCACCTAAAGTATACACCGGAGATACCATTAGAAAAGCAAAAGAAACGACTTTCAGCTTCATAAAAATATATATGTATTTATTGAAGACAAAAATTAAGAGGTTCCACCTTACAAAGATAATGTAGCAGTGTCATTTTGTTATTCCTGGCACGTGTTTCGACAAGTTTAAGGATGCTATCCAATTTGAACCCAACAGCAGCACCTAGACCAAAGTCCAAAACCAAATTATTAAAACACTTTATTTTCTACAGATGTGCACATAATATCAAATGTTAAAGAAGTCAACCTACAATAAAAAAAGTCAACTAATAACTCACCTCTTGAAGTTCCTTGGTTCAAAGCATTTCCTAGAGAAAGAATTGTCTGCATGATTCTTCTCAACTTCACAGAACTCTTGATCTAGTGTAAGCACCGTCAACATACATGAAAAAGTAACGTTCTATTTGATTAAAGTGCGACTGATTAACTACAAGATTAAAGTAAAAGATAAAACTTGCCTGTTCAACCGACAAATATACAATGTTTAGGTTTGCACTAAGATCTGAAACCTAAA
This sequence comes from Scalesia atractyloides, assembly GCA_947069175.1. Classification (NCBI taxonomy): domain Eukaryota; kingdom Viridiplantae; phylum Streptophyta; class Magnoliopsida; order Asterales; family Asteraceae; genus Scalesia; species Scalesia atractyloides. Next base: position 39,123,441 of record CAMTDV010000020.1, on the reverse strand, counting down.
TTGCAAAAAGGACACTAAGTTAAAATCTAGTACTTATAATAGGCAGGAAAATGCATGTAATATTATCTTCTGACCTGTGTACTAAACTGTAACTTATAAGAGAAAACTCTGAGTTTAGCTTCAGCTCGTGGAACTTTCATCATCTCGATGAAGAACTGTTAAATAAGAAATAAATCCATATGAATAATTTCAATTGCTAGATGATTTATTAGCAGAATGGTCATAACATACCATTTCACATTTGCCCAAGCTATCCTTATCTCCTTTATATCCCTAAGCAAGAAAAAACTTCACTTATGTTACAAAAATAGCCATGGATGTATAACTTTATTTAATACCATGTACTTCAAAAGAAATGTAATAATAGAGATAGAAACTAGCTTAATATCAGTCGCGTGTAACTCATTCTTAGTTGATTAATTAACTTAACAAACATTACACCTTGATTTGTTCCATCTCCTCTTTGGTCGGACAGAACTTTGTAAGGTTATCCACCATTTCAACATCCATCACTGAATCATCCAGAGCAAGAACATAATCCTGTTAAATTTTGCAATTAAAACATTAAAAGTAATATATTATTCAGCATAAACTAGAATATATACATATATATAAGCACTGAGATGGAGTGAGCATATATTACCTAAAAACTGGAGATGTGTCGAATTGTGATTTTAATTAGATATTAACATTTTATAACTGCCATTAAGAAAAAAAGTATGTTTTATCTAAGAAATGAAAGATCTTGTGGTCATCTCAAATTGTAGTAGTCCTATGTGACATATATGTATAATTATCAATGAACCGTAAGGTTCTGTAATTGTTGTGTTTATTTGTTGATGATAAGAGGATACAAAGCAGCCCATTATATAGGGCAAGAAGATACAATTTAGACCCTCTAGACTAATAAATATAGGACTCTTGGAGTAACATTAATAATAACTTAAGACTCTTAGTCTGACATTCCCCCGCAAGTTGAGGCCGGGGAACGACCTGCAACTTGGACCTTAAAAATAGGAAGCGCTGAGAAGGAAGTGGCTTGGTGAAGACATCTGTAATTTGATCACTTGTACAAATATACTGAACATTTAGTGTTCTTTGAGCCACTTGTTCACGAACGAAGTGAAAATCAACCTCAATATGTTTTGTTCGAGCATGGAAAACAGGATTGGCAGAAAGGTAGGTGGCTCCCAGATTGTCACACCAAAGGATCGGGGGCTTTTTGACTGAAAACCCGAGTTCATGTAGAAGCGACTTTAACCAAATCAATTCAGCAACGGTATCAGCAAGTGCCTTGTACTCAGACTCGGTTGAAGATCGTGAAACTGTCCGTTGTTTACGAGCAGACCAAAAGATGAGGTTTGATCCAAGATAAATGGCAAACCCCAGGTGGATCGACGGTCGACAGGGCATCCCGCCCAATCAGAGTCAGAGAAGGCCTGGACCGTGGAGTGTTGGTTTTGCCAATGGACATCAGTAAAGGCCTGCAAGGAGGAGCACGATGTGTGACGAATAACAAGACCCAAATTTTTAGTCCCTTTTAAGTAGAGTAGAATGCGTTTAACAACCGACCAATGGTTCTCTGTGGGGGCATTCATGAACTGACATACACGGTTCACAGCGAAAGCAATATCTGGGCGAGAGAGAGTGGCATACTGTAAAGCCCCGACAACTTGGCGATACCGCACAGGGTCGGAAAGTGGCGGACAGTCATCAATGGTAAGCACCTGGGAAGGACACATAGGGGAAGACACTGGTTTGCAATCTGAGAGACCGGATCGTTGAAGAATGTCTAATAAATACTTCCGTTGTGATAAGATAAGGTCTTTGTTATGATGGACAACCTCAATCCCCAAAAAATAATGGAGTTTACCCAGATCTTTAATGGCAAAGGTGGAGCTTAGCTGATTGATGATGTTATCAATGATTGTTTGCTTGTTGCCAGTGATGATAATGTCGTCGACATATACAAGAACATAACCAAGAGTTGCATGGTTGTTCATAATGAATAACGAAGGATCCGTCTTCGACCCACAGAAACCAAGTTGGTGAAGAACAGTAGATAGCCGATGGAACCAAGTTGTTTAACAGATAGTAAGTTATTTTGAATGGCAGGTACGTGAAGAATATCAGATAGTTTAAATGTTTTATTAGGTGAGAAAAATTTGGAAGATCCAATGTGTAAAATGGGTAAAGGCTTACCATCACCAACATGGAGTGAGTCAATACCTGAATAGACCTCAGAGTTGTCAATATTCGTCAAGTCAGGAGTAACATGGCCATTAGCACCCGTGTCTGGGAGCCAAGTAGTACCAGAGGTTGATCCAGTCTCTGAGAAGGAGGCAAAATTGGCCTAAGGAGCAGACCGAGAAGAGGCAGCAGATTGGTTTGGGCACTGGGATTGTAGGTGACCAATGCCACAACGATTACAATGACCGTACACCATATTATGTGTTGAGGACCACGCAAATTGTCGTGTGGGAGCAGCCCTAGTATAGTCACACCCCCTATTGGTGCCACGATATTGTCCGCGATTAGCACCCCTACGGTTGTTACGGTTTGGCGCGGGTCGTGACGCATAGAGGGCATGTGGTGGGCTAATAGGGTTTAACTGATAGCCCAATTGGGATGCTAGTTGTTGCAATTGTGTAAGTGAAGAAGTAGGAGTAGTAAAAGAGTTACCCATGGTGGCAGTAAAAGCCGGAGAAGATGTACCAGAAGCATCAGACAGTGACTTGTGCAACATGAAGTCATGATCAGAAAGCAATCCATGTAGTTCATTGAAGGTGATTGGCGGGTGGCGTGCCAAAAGGTTAGACTTCAGCCCGCTATATTCATCACGTAAACCAGAAATTGTAAGCATGACCAAATCTTTATCTTTCATCGGCTCACCTATATTTGCCAAGGCTGAGGCGTATTCCATAGTGCGGGATAAGTAGGTAATAGGTGTTTCGTCTCCCTTCATCATGATCCGAAGTAATTGAGTTTTTAATGTGAATTCTCGTGAGGCGGCGTTGGGTGCATATGCACGTTCCAGGGAAAGCCAAAGGTCCCTGGAAGTAGTGCCCTGCACATGTTGAAAGGAAGCCTCAGCGATGGTGGACAGAATAAGCATGCGAACATGCGCATCATTGGCAATCCACCGGAGGTAATTGGGGTTATCAGTGGTGGAGGTTTCACCTTCTTTGGATGGTTCGATTGGGATTTTAGGATCTGGGTAGGGGATGGTTCCAGTAACATAATCATACAAGTTATTAGTGATTAAAAAAAGGTTCAAGCATTGCTTTCCAGTACCCATAATTTGTGGGGGTAAGGGTGAAAGGGAACTTGTGACTGTTGTGACCAGCTTTCTCAGCAGAAATGAAGGTGGCAAGTTGCGCCATGGTTGGCTGGAAAAAAAGGGAGATGTGCTGCTGTGGATTGTGCTGGCTCTGGATACCACAATGAACCGTAAGGTTCTGTAATTGTTGTGTTTATTTGTTGATGATAAGAGGATACAAAGCAGCCCATTATATAGCGCAAGAAGATACAATTTAGACCCTCTAGACTAATAAATATAGGACTCTTGGAGTAACATTAATAATAACTTAAGACTCTTAGTCTAACAATTATATTTGGTTAATTGTAGTTGAGTGTTGTTAACGTATCCCATGATTATGAAATGGCATACATCGATGAAAGAATATTGTTATCGTGACTCAATTGTTTGTTAAAGTAAATGGATCTTCCCAATATTTAAGTGAATGTGAGTTCCCAATTGTACAGTTATTGGTAAATTAAAAGCCCATTGGAGTAAGAAAAGAAGCAGATGACTTTCTACTCACCTCAAAATAAAAAGAAAAGTGGATGTAACCTCCCACTCTGTCAGAAAAGATAAGAAACACAAATTGTGGCAGTGATTACAGAGGGTCGCCTTCTCCAACTCATGATATAGGTTAAGAGTTCTCACTCTATCAACTATATCCTTGTATCTCACAAGTGGAGTTTCATTCCAAAATTTAAATTTGTGAATAATGATTCTTTTGAAACTCACAAGTGGGGCCTTGTTCAAAATTGTAAATACGGTTTTGTACTTGGTGAGTATAGTGTGGATAATATGAAATATGTGTGTTATAGTTTCCCCATTTATCATGAAAGAAAGAATTTTTGAAAGATAAAGTACAAATTGTTAAGAAGAAAGATTCATCATGTGGTAATGGTTGTAAAATTACGTTTGAGTTAGTATACCCGAATAGAAATGCCTCTTAATATCTGAACAAAGTCATCCCACATTTTGATGGTGCACGTATCTCACCCTTACATGTCGACGTCTCCACCACCAGGGGCGAAGCTTAATTGGAGCCGCGGATGCCTAGGCCCCCACCGATTTTTCGCTCAAGTGTTAATTTTATAGAAAATTTTCGAAAATTTTTTTGTAGTGTAAAATATTGGATTTTTAAGAGTCTGGCCACCACTGTGTTTTCATTCAAGCTCCGCCACTGTCCACCACAATGTAATTATCCTTCAAGTACATTGTGGCCATCTTAATCTTAGTCGTGTCGTCCATGATTCGTACCTCCTCTAGGTACCGTTCCATCTCTCAAATGAGGTCGTCGACAACCCTTAGTTCTCTCTTGCCAAGGACCGCTGACATCTTTAGGAGTTCGACCATTGTCGTGGTGGTAGAAATACAACTCCACTAACCACCGCCTTCATGCACAATTCAACTTCCAAAGATCTCCCCTTCCACTTCATTGCCTAACTTCACAATGTCGCTCATGACCATATCCCTCAAGTCATGGAGCTCACATTTCAAGTCGCCATCCCTTAAAATTGACGTGCTTTGATACTACTTGTTATCTAGTATCTTTCTGAGCTTTCGTGCTTAACTTGGTCTCCATCTTTTTCCCCGGTACTCGCAGTGATTCGAAGTGACTTACAATCAAACACAAGATTATACTAGCACCATAAGGTTATATATTGTTTGAGAACACATAACCAAATCTTTTCATGATACCTTGGCCAAAAGAGACCGTCACCTATTTATACTAGGTGATCCCAATCAAAATGAACTATTATAAGGAATTCTTTATAATTCTATACAGTTCTTATGTACATGGTTCTAGAAAGTTCTAGAAGTATCCATATGCTCTCCTTGTAATTCTAAAGAGTTCTATATCTTTCCAAGAATTTCTCCATGGATCTTTATGGAGAAATATAGACTTTTTCCACGCTCTTTTATTCAACAAGAATCTCCAAGCCTTGCGGTCCATATTTTAGGAAAATAATGATATTTTTTCGTGTTGAGATAAATTGCGAACATAAAAAAATGGTTACTTATATGCTTATGAAAATTTCATGTATTTTTCTTAATCTTTTTTGTCTTGTGTAATTTGTTATGCATGTTCATAGTTTTTCTTTTATCTCTTTGATGAATTTTACACAACAAAAATTTGAAAAAGACGGGCTTGAAAGGTTTGCATTTGGTAAGTTTCAAAAAAGAAGAGTAGGGAATGTGGACCAATACATGAAAGTACGATAGAAACCCGATTACATTCTTTAACTTGATCAGTAATATTATTGTATTTATTGAGTATTAAGATGCAAAGATTTTGAGCTTACCATCAATTCATGCAAAGGTATCTTCACCTTTGAAAGCATGATTTCACAGTTGTATGAACGCTTGTGCTCAATCTGTTAGAAGTGAAATACCAATCACTAACATATACATGGATGTTTAAACTCATTCCATAACAATATCACAGAACTTTAATGCAACTAATCTAAATGCATTTTACAAGAACTTTAATGCACACATCAAGAAGCAAACAATTTTACCAGGTGTATTATGTCGGGTTTATTAGATGCTTGCAATTTTGCTCTTGCAGCCCTATCTGACTTTGGATTTGCTGCTGAAAAGAGATTTTCAAGTTCTGACATATCAAACTCTGGTACGCTAATTAATGCACATCAACCATAAAAAAATTAGATCAAGAAACCAAAACTTAACAGAAATTTCAAGAATTAAAAAAGAAAAAGAAAATGAATCACCTTGTAACTTCATCAGGCGTTTCAGCCCACAAACTCCCTTGTGTTACTCTATTGAACTTTGACCAATGTAAAGGCTTCAGTTTCTTTGCCGGTTGACTTTTCACACCACCCATCCTTGATAAGCGTCCCTTGTTAGTAGGAGGTGGCGGGGATGGAGCAGACACACTGGAATCGTTTGAAAGAGATGGCGGTGGAGGTGGTGCACCGCCACCTCCTTTCACATTTCCTTTAGAAGAAGAAGCAGCTGGAGGAGGGGGTGATGGTGCTGGCTTAGATTTTGGTGGCGGGGGGACTGGCGGTGCTGGTGGTTTTGGTGCTGGAGGGGCTGGTGGAGGTGGAGGTCCAGTCTCCGTATTTGGAGGAGGGGGTGGAGGTGGTCCACTGGTCTCCTTTTGAGGTGGTGGTGGCGGTGGAGCAGGAGCTGATGAAGGCGTTGCAGTTTCATGCGGTTTTTCAGAAGCAGAAGGATGTGCACATGCAAATATTATATTAGGTGGCATGGATGATGAAAAAGAGAGAGATTTTTTAAAAGCATCCACGGACGTTTGTGTTGTTGATGATGATGGTAATTTTCCGGGAAGAGAAATGCTTCTAGGCCCAACAGCATCCAAGCGTGGGGTCCTTGATTTGATTTCTTCATCCTGATTGTTATTTATGTTAGGAAGTGTTTGAAGCAAATTTCTTGATTCAGTGCTTTGATGAGAACTACTTTCGAACATTTCACTAACAACATCAGATAAAGGCATCTGATGGAGCCTATTTAAGGCATCATCACTTCTGGGAACAAGCCAATCCACGCTGCCAAACATATCTTGAACCTTAGCAAATGCTTCCATTGGGAGTCCCTCTTCCTCAAAACTAGACAAATATACTGGAACCATGATAGCCGAGGCATCCATTTCGGAGAAAAGAAGCTTCATTCCATAGAACCACTTAAATATAAGTAAATATAAAACAAATATGAATGCAAAATTTCATGAAATATACCTCAGCCCTGAAGTCTTTATGAAATTGATCCTTAATATCCCAATATATGTCAATTTCATCACGACTAAGTACCAGCATATATGATTTGATGAATGCTGTGTTGAACATGGCGCGATACATTATTTTTTCTTTAAGGTCATCATGTAAGCTAATACACTCCAGCACAACATCACCTTGAATATGACAATTGATATCGATTTTAACAAGTTCATTATCTGCCTGCAGCGAATAACAAAGGTCAGAACAATAAATCAACAGTCCAAAGGTAACCAAGCTATAAATGTGCGCCCTATCTCTAACTAACTATATGATCTAGACATCTAGTGAATGATTTCCACTTCACTGTATATATAACCCGGTACATTGTGTAAATTTCAAGATTCAGACTTGGGGAGGACAATGGGCAGCACAAAGGCATGTCGAAAATTCTGTATCTTGAATACTAGAGCCACAATGTAGCTAGCCTACCAGGCAACTCACTTAATGCAGTATCTACTTCCAACCATAATAAGGCAGTGTTTGTCTTTGGCACTTTAGAGTAAGGCACCCGAATTCCGTGTATTTCAAAAAGGTTGTTTCCAAATGTGATCGGTAAAAGTTCAATTCCCTTTCAGTATAAAATCTGTTAGTTTGCAAAAAACACTCAAGACTCTTATCCTACATTACCATACAAAGAGCCTCACCCATTCTACCTTATTCATAGTAACATGTGTGGTCCTACACTGGTCCATGTAGGATAAATCTCATGGTCTAGATAGTTTGTTATCTTTAATGAAAATCAAACCCGTATAACTTGGGTCTTTGTTATGAAAGAAAAATCAGAAGGGGAACGTGTTTTCCAAACCTCCCACAAAATAAATGGAAACCAATTTGACACTAAAATTCAAGTGTTGAGAACAGATTGGTTGGCAAGTTGATTTATTTATCACACACAAGACCCGATATAAGGTTTGCAGTATATGGTTAAAACATAGATGAACCAACCAAATGTCGATCATCAAGAGGCGGTGGTTTGAATCCTTCAGTTAAAACAAAGCCCAAGGGAAGCCCTATTCTTTAGCAAAACAACCGAGACAACATATAGAAGTGTTCAGTGTTCATAGATGCCCAGATCAAAATTGGATGATAGATCAACAACAATTTACTACTCATACATCTGGGAAAACTTAGTAACCTGGATAAGCAAGAAGCAGAAGCCGGTTGCTTGTAGTAGTGCAGTGGCGAAGTTTGGGGACATATGACATGGAATATGTTTTTTGACAAAGCAATAATAATGGTTGTACCACAGAAGCAAATGTATGTGTACTTCTAAGAACAAAATAAGTGCATGAAATTGGAAATTAGATATTTACATAGACCAGTGGTATTGCATACTATAACAAAGAGAGGACACCTTACCTGATTATAGTATCGGATATTCTTTCGTCTCCTTGGGGTTGAGAACAGAAGTTTAGGAGTCCTATCAACATGTAACAAAGGATCGCGTCCATAAATCCTAAATACAGGACAACAGCCTCCCTTTCCATCAAAATCAGGAATCGTTCTCATTATTACACAATCCAAAGTGAGTGCCTTGTCAGCAGGAGGCCATTCTGAATCCGCATTCCTCCTCGATATATACTGTAAGTACCTCAACTGAGAAGGCACAGGATTCATTGGTGACATCCCAGGCAACAAATCATTAGAAGCCCGCTTATAAACCGTGTCCAAGGCCTTGTTTTCAACAGTGAAATTTTGTCTGTAAAGTGTATGAGCGGCTACCATGAATGCCAAAACCGGCCAACCACCAAGCTCGGAGTGCATTATAAGAATATTTTCTTGTGCAACTGAGAGCCAACTTTCGGTTGATTTTAGAAAATGGTGGATCACCTCCATTGAGAGCAACGGGCAACCTTCATAATGCCGAGGATAGTCCATTATTGTAATATCATAGTCTGCCAAAGCAGAGGCAATCTTGCTTTCTTTTTCTCCATCCCGGAAATCAAGAATCATGATCGAAGATTCGGGACTGCTTTCCTTGTATTGACTTATTATGTTGCCAGTGTAAGCTTTATAATCTTCTTCCCAAGCTCCACTGCTGAAACAGCAGTCAAAGACTATACACCAAATGGGTACATCATCATATATCAAACTGAAACAAGTTCTAATCTTGAACATATCCACAATTACAGATAAACAGTAAATATATTAAAAATATTGCTACACAAAGTCCTACATAAGGAAAGTATACACATATTATGAGAATTAAAATAAAGCAAATTGGATTTAATAATCCAAAGCATGACTTATTAATTCATAATAATCTATACCGACAATTCAGCCAATTGCACTCCAAACTTTCACTTTCTTTGTTAAGGGCAATCCCACTTGCAAATTCAAAAAATAATACAAATAATAAAACAAATAAAAAAATTGATGTCTAGCTTATTTAAATATTATATAAGTGTTTCTAGGTGGCTTTAGGAATTACTTTGGTTTCTATGTAGTCCACTATAATAAGCTGACTATGAATTCGCTATAAGGGGAAGCGCCGAAGCGGACTTTAGATCACACACATGCACACCAACCACATCTAACACATTTTAATGTTGAGGAACCCTAATCAAAGTCCGCTTGTAAAAGGAGCAGACACCATAGCTCGCTTATTGAATTAGTGGACACCCTAGAAACCAAGGTTTATTCCCAAACACCACCTACAAACACTTTCAAAATTTTTAAACAACCCAGACATCAAACAATTACACTTAATTTCGACTCAATTTCGCTCAGAGAGAAGATGAATTATGAGCGAAATGATGAAAAATGCCTTCCTCACGAGCAAAACCAACTGAAAATCAAGTGTAAATCTATGATGATTGTGTAAGCAACGAAAGTATAAGTTACTAGTGTCTCTGGTTAAATTGCTCGTAAATATAAATTTGCCCTAAAAAATATAAATGTACCCTAGCAATTCATTTATAAGATGATCACACTTCAATACAATATAACAAGTTAGAAAACTAAACTTGAAGAATAAATGAATATCGATACAACCACACAAGTTCATTACAATATATAATCAATCATTTACATAAACACAGATATCAAACTAAATACTCCATTAATGCTAAATATTTACCGTAGATTCTTTCAAAGACCCAAACAAGGTTATCGGGCGGTTTCTTGGGCAACAATTTACGTAACAATGCCATTGGAAATCACTGATTTGGAAACCCTAGAAACAATAATGATAAATCTCCCTAAGAGAGATTCATTGACGTTGTGATTTTGGTTAGTTTGCGACGTGAATGAATAAGGTTTTTGGTTGACAATGGCGATTGATTCGCGCGTGGTTGATTGAGCTTCGATTTTGTGTTTGTGTGAAAAGGTTTCTACGAGATCAGCATGGGGAGCTGCAGCAAACGAAGGTATTGGGAATATTCTAATATATATTATATATTGATATTGATATGAATATATATACTATTGGAGAACTTGTCAGTTGCATCGGAGCGAAAATATGGACCGAGGACATAATTCAAACCTAAAAATGTTAAAAAAATCAAATATACGTTGTGTGTGTATATATAAACACTTGCGTTTCACGGTTGCAACTCATGGGACCCTTTATAATAAACAGGGAACTCGTATGATAAACATAATATATTATTCTGCAACATTTTTTATCTGGTAGAAAACCCGCATGTTGTAGCGGAGTCGACAATTTGCATCTGAATTTTTAACTAACTTCTCTAAAATTACAAAACACATTTTATATTAACTTTGACTATTTTTTGTTCACCGATTAGTCCTTTAGTTCAAATACACAAATACAATAGAATGGATTTATGAATATATGTTCTTGATGAATGTGATGAGTTTATTATCTATGAGCTTATTTTTTATTTATAAATACTAATATGTAGTATAGATGTATTAGATATAAATGCCACTGATTAAGGGAATATGGGTATCAATGGAAGAAAATGCCAAAATTTTAAGCATTTTACCCTTCATATGTAATCTTGAAATTTGATGGGAATTTACCATTTTGTACATTAGAAATGTTTTATATAATAATATAGATAAATTATTATTAAATAACCGGTGTGATGTTGCAGGCGACAATTTACAACGAGGTATTTTATGTTATTTTATCATATTGCATAGTAAGTCTTGTAGGTTTTTTATTCATAGCATCAGTGTGGTCTACCTATAATCTTTACATATCTTAATTAAATAGTAACGAACACACAAATAAGAAAAAGTTTAGTCATAAACATAGTGAACACACGAATAAAAAAAATATAGTAACAAATATGGATTATATTGAATGATATATTTGTTAATCGATGTGGCAACCTTGTGTTGAGCCATCAAGAATTTGACCGATTAACATGTAGCATCTGAATGGGTCAGTATATTTTTAAAACTTACCCATAAGAGGCTCCATGAATCGTTAAGAGTTGCATTTTAAGTGAATGAAACACGTTCTACCTCTGACTCTACCAAACAACCCCAAATTAGTGTAAAGTTATTTTTATGAATTTAACTATCTTTTAAATTAAATATCTTTGTATTTTTTTAACTTATCTTATAAAAATCTGATAAAAAGTTCCATAAAATACCACATGTCAACATGTTGGTGCACTTGGAGGATCAAGATTAATCTACTTCCCTGTTTATACAACACAAATACGAGTGCGGAATCCTCGTAAGTATGCAAACCAAAACAAAGTAAGAATCACAGAATAACCAAAGATTCAATATCTTGATTAACTGAAGAGAACTAGTACAAACATATACAAACAATGTTCATACAGACTCATGCAAACACACTCTGTGCTCTTGTGTCTCTCTCTAGTATAGCTCTAGTATGTGACTCACTTGTCTTACTGGTCTAACTCTATACTGAGAAGTGCATGTCTGCTTATATAGTGTCCACACTCAGCAATTGTACAAAGAATGTTGCTGGTCATACGAAACACTAAAAGACATGAAGAACATCCTCCAATGATACTCGTACGAACGAACTGGCTCGTACGAATCATCAAAAGCTCGTACAAATCAAGCTGAAAGCTTGATTAGATGAACTCACTCGTACGAAGGATGAGTGGCTCGTACGAGCAATATCTTGCTCGTAAGAAACACTTCTCATTCGCACACGTAGAAGTCTTCTTCGGAGATCGTGTCATAGACATGACGTACACAAGACTTAACAGTATGCATGTATGCAACTATTTTACACAGACAATCTAATCGTCGTACTAAACCAAGATAGGAGGATATCTTGATTTGGTCGATACGACCAAACTATACAGACACAGTAAACAAAGACTGTACAATTAAAGACATAACTAAGAACAAGCGACAGACACAAAAGTGTATCAACAAACTCCCCCTTGGTTGTTGCTTGGTCTTCGGTCTTTGGTCTTCATACCGAATGTCCTGGAGTACCAACAAACTCCCTCTGAGGATCTGCTATCCATCGTTGATAGAGCATCAGGTCTTCAAAACTTTCCAGAAACATCAAACCTTTCCTGTTTCCTCTTGAGTACCACTGGAGGTAACTGGATCGGTCACGATCTCCTGTGCATTAGACTCTACCACTGGAGTTGACGTAGAGACTTTTGGCTGCGAGGATGAGGCCGAAGCATCAGGACTGCTAGTGTTTTCATTAACCTGATCATGTTTGCACTTGATCTCCTACTCTTTGCATCTATCATTCCATAGAATGTTCACCCATTTTCTGCTCATTTCAAACACGTCTTTAATACCATTAAAGCCTTCAACCAGTGTAGCATTTCGAGAATGATACCATTCTCTCAAGTCGTTATGCTTAGCAGTTAACGTTCTGCAGATCATTGTACAGCCGCATTACGTTCTTTCAGTCTGTTTATCTCAATCCCCCGAGAGTTATCAGCTGCTCTCATCTGTTGAAGCTGAGTTGCTCTTTCAGCATCTGCAGTCTTCAGTCGCTCATTTTCTTTTCTTAACTGCGCAATTTCAGAATCCTGTTTTCTAATAGTCTCTTTCAAAGAATTTATCTCCAACTGTTGTTTCACAACAGTGTTCCAATTTGAAGATATGAACTCCAAATGTTTATTAATCTGGATTGCCACAGCTTGCAACTGGGAGAACAGAAAATCCACTTTCTCATCCTTTTCCATTTCTGAGAACAAACGACTGCTTCGTTTTGTATTTTGTTGATGAGATGTAGATTGGGATTGTCGAGCTGAAGAAGTAGTAGGTTGCGATCGAACTAGAGTATCTTCAGCCGAAGGTGTTTCAGCTGCTGTGGTATTTGAAGGTTGTGGTTCAGAAGTTGTAGTGGATTCCGTCATTGCAGGTTCAGTCTCCTCCGTTATAAAGGTAGGCTGGACTTCTGCAACAAGTTCTCTTGCACCATCATTACTGTCACACACCCGACCCGCAGCGGAAATAAGAGTCGGGGCATAATTGGGTTATCACCAAAGCACATGACATTTACTATTATGTTTCATAATTAAATGAAGTCAAAGTTACATTTCTCAAACATCCAAACATGTTCATTCATTACAAGGGAAAATAACCAAACATAATAATCCAAATACTAAATCGTTTTATTTCTTCTAATCCAGGTCCTATGTGTTCCTAGCTGCTGCTGGTTCACCTGTATCATGTGTAAAATAGGAGGTTTTTGGGTCAACATAAGTTGGCGAGTGAACCTTATAGATAAACTTTTGATAATGATTTTATGGTTAGTTTATCAATAAAATATTGTGCATAATCATAAAAGAGCACATGTATGTAATCAAACATTGGCAAATATCAGTTACAATTATAACATACTTTAACATTCGATAGCATACATGAACATACCAATATCATATGATAATTAACATAAATGAACTGTGCGATCAAGGCTCAATCAAACGGAGCCGATCGTATTGCATGAACTGGAAATGTAAATTGAACTGTGCGCTCAAGGCTCAATCAAACGGAGCCGAACGTATTGCATGAACTGGAAATGTAAATTGAACTGTGCACTCAAGGCTCAATCAAACGGAGCCGAGCGTATTGCGTGTATTGAAATGTAAAATGAAATGACCGATCAAGGCTCAATCAAACGGAGCCGATCGTGCGGGCACGCCAAGATCAACCGCATAATAAAATGGGGATCAAGCTCAACCTCGATGGATGGGGAGCTGTGGCCTCGGCAATTGCATGTACTGAAATAATAATTTGCATCCAATAATAACTACTTAACAGTAATAAACTAATACAAATGTCATGATATGATGTATGCACAATAATTTCGTTATAATATGTAAATAAGCAAAACACATGATACACCCCAAAACGTGATTAAAACGGGGAATTTGAAGGGTTCACTCACATTGGGTGCGTTGGATTTGGAGATGGTGAGATGCGCACGATTTAGACGAGCGAGTCGACGAGGAATACTAATCTAAATAACAATGAAAGAATATATTAAATGGATAGATTTTATTAAGGATTTTAATGGGATTTTTAGATATATTTTTGTGAGTTTATGGCTATTTTCTGTCTTAAAAAATGTTATTTTTAAGTATTTTTAATTGATTTTTAAATTAAAATAAACAAATAAATATATAAAAAAAATATTATTATTTTACTGTTTGACCGTTGACCGTTGACCGTTGACCGGTTCGGTCAGCGGTAAATGTTTGCGCCAAGCGGGATTCGAACCGGTGACCTTCCGTTCACGTGCACGTAGCTCTACCAACTGAGCTACGTGACTAACCCGTTAGAAACCCAGTTTTAATTATATTTATATACTTATTCGAATTTACCGAAAATTCCTTTATTTTGCAAAACGTTTTAATTCCATGGACCGGTGCTTGTGACGGGATTCGAACGCGCGACGTGGAGTTTATTTTGCACACAGTCCACCGCTGGACTGTGTGTCTAACCCGGTTATATTCTTGATTTATATTATACTTAACAACTACCCGCTCTAACCCGGTTAGTTCATGAAATAAAAAAAAGAATGTAATTACGTAAAGCGTGTGCGTAGTAAGGATCGAACTCGGGACGTGTATATGAACTTTGCACACAGTCCACCGCTGGACTGTGTGTCTAACCCGTTTACAAACCGGATTTTAATTACTCTTATATTCTGAAATAGATTCATCTTCTTCGTCGGATTACACTGTCAGCGTAATTCGACTGGTTAAAGTTGATTTTGCGATTTACAAAGATCTTAGACACTATCAGTAATTCAAGAGTAAGGAATGGAGAGAGTTTAAAGAACAGAATTTACCGATTGTAGATAATCACAGAAATCCGGCGAAGGTTTTGTCGGTAAGGAAATGAACTCCGACTGTTGAAACAATTAACAGTGTGGATCGATTATTTATAGAATTAAATCACCTACACAAAGTTTAAATGAAGTGTAGGATATCTTACCAGTTCACAGTGGGATTCCGGCAATTTCAGAAACCTTCCGGCGAAGGTTAGATTTCCGATAATCGTTGGCTAAGATTGATTCTGATGATGGAGTTGTGTTAGAGATTGACTAATCACATGTTTTAAACAAAAAGAGTCGAAGGAATTACCGTGAGAATGCGAGTCCCGGTTTTCCGGTGAGTTGCAGAAAAATTCCTGCGATCGGATTACGGTTCAGAAACTTGACGAAAATGAAATTGAGTGTTGTTGTGATAGTTATGAATCGCGCAAATGATCAGAACTTGAATTAAATCAGAGTTTGATAAGTTTTCGGTTTCAAATACCGGAAATGATGAAGTCTTTATGTTCATTCAATTCGGACTTAATTAGAAACCGAAATACATCGGTTATGAGCTGGCCAAAAGAAGTCGAATTGATTTAGCGTTCGGTTTGCCGGTTTCCGTTATTCAGATGGCATCAATGGTTAATTCGAGTTCGCGTATAAGTTCCATTTGGTTGCCAATTGTTAACAGAAAACACATTGTGGCGGAGTGGTTTGGGAAGTGGATGTTAAGTCTTGGAATGCCTCAGCTGACCCGGGTTCGAGTCCCGGCAGCTTCAGTTGTTTTTTATTTATTTTATTTTAACTTTTTAACAAATTTAATTTTTATAGTTTAGTTTATTTATTAATTATGCAACGTTTAAACTCAAAATAATCATAAATAATTAATGTACTTTCATAACTTGGTATTCGATTACAAAGCGGAGCGGGTTTTGGAGACCCGATTTATACAAATGTTACAATTACCAACATTATCATTGTCATCATCATTACCCTTTCCCTTTTTATAACCAAACTTATCTTCGATCATCTTTTTCAAGCCACTTGTCGTTTTCTGGTGCAATATATTGATCATTTTCCAGAAAACCGATCAACTTACGAGGAGGTGTGCTTTCCTTGTAATGTTTTGCTGCTACACCTCTAAAGATCTTCAACGAATGTTTCATCATAACATCAACTTTTAAAACATCGTTGTCGTTCTTTGGAAGATTCAGATGTTGTACATTTAAGATCATTTGGAGAAAACGAGGATACATAAAAAACTTGTTTCCACCATAACCGGTTCTTCTCAGATTATCCTTCATGTTTGCAAAAATATACTTTGGAACACTAAACAGTTTGTTCAATGTCAAAGCTATCATCATTCCAACCAAGTCGTTATTTGCCATGTCATAACCACTTCGTCTGTTGCTCAAACACTGAATTAAAACATGTAGAAAGAACTTGTATCAGAGTGGCAACCATGCTTTGTTTAGTTGTCCCACGAGGAAATCTCCAACACATTTCATTCTAAGCAAGCATCCACGTTGACATTTCAACGATACTGAGAATGGAGCTTCAGGATCATCACCAAGCTGTAATACTGAGTGAATGGTTTCAATAGTGTCATCTACGTTCAAGTCATTTACTTTCCGCGGATAAGTTCCTGCTCATTCGCTTCAACAACTTTAGCTGACTCCCAAATTTCCTTGATCAACGTCTTGTATACTGTAGTCTTGTGCGTGGTAGCATAATGTATCCTTGAGTCATGCAAAAACTTCATTATACCGTTGTACTCAACAAATTTGTCTTCCGGATCCAAGTAGGCCGCCATGTGATGTCTAGGTTCCGACATAATTTCCACTTCTGACTTGTCAGTCCTCTTTGTTGTTGTTTTTCTTTTATGTTCCTTTTGTTCCATTATGTACACATACAGCAACTAGGATAAGAACACAAATTCATTGGGAATATACACAAAAAGTTTTATTCCAAACTTTCTGTATGTATATATTCCCTAAACAAAGAACTACTGACTCATACGAATAACAATTTATTCGTACGAAGAACAACTCATTTTACGAACTTTTGATTTAGACAACAAATGATTCATTCATATGAATCACTGGCTCGTACGAGCGATGTGTTATTCGTACGAGTGATGTTTCATTCATACGAATCTAGTTCATACAAACAACTACAAGAGAAAGTTACTGGTTTTTCATTAAAAAGATTCTTCGCTTAATTTTGTTGTTCAAGTCAGTCAAAGTCGCATGCTCAGATAATGTTTAAGTTGTTCAACTTCAAAGTATACCATCATAGTCGAGTATACCTTAACGAAATCAAAAACAACTTAAGGAGAGGTGTAAAGATGACGTGAGCAAGGTGAAAGTGAAGTTCTACCAAAGAACTTCATCACCTTTTATACCTCATCATGATACTCGTGCGAATTACAAAGCTCGTACGAAGAACTCTAAACGTACAAGACCCATCGGTCATTCGTACGAAGCACAATGGCTCGTACAAATGATATAATTCGTACGAGTCCAGGTTTTTTTTTTCAAAAACTGGACTTTCAGTTCTTCGAGGACCTTAGGTTTTTCGCTGACCTATTTAGAACTTTGCACAGATCCATACTAATCACAATTTAAGTTAGGAAACGTTCTTGTTAAACAGACTTTGCTCTTGTGAGATGAGTTTACCGTTGTAAGAAAGTACTCTTATGAAGTTATGATATCAAAACGAATGGTTTTTAGGGCATATCTTGGTAGAAAACTTTTGAGCTTCAATTTTGGCTAATTCAAAAAGAACTTAATTAAACAACAAAGTAAACTAAACTAAATAACCAGTAACAGATAAGGGTAAACTTATATATTTACTAGATAATCTTTTTCAGAGTTTCAAGGTAAGAGAATCATACCAGCTTTTAATCTTGTCAAAAACGAGTTTGTTTAAAACATCAAATTAAATAAATAAATAAACATTCTACTATGATTATCGGTATTGTTGTCCACGTAAGCTCAGCTTATCATATGTAATTATGATTAGGAGATATGATTAAGGTATGAATTATACTTACTAGCCGGTGTTCAACCACTTCACGACACATTCCCGTATCAAGATATGCACGAGAGAAAATCTTACCGGTGAGTATACTGCTTATCATCTATTTTGACGTATATGATGTGAGATACTCACTTATTTTTATTGAAAAACAAGCCTTATGTGATTAATCACTTATTGATGAGGAACTTGATTTTCAGATGCATGCAGGGCACAGGAGTAAGTTCGTGAATAGGTTAGTACCATCGTACCGACAAAGAGACGAACTTAGCTCCAGCATAAAGCTGTGATATTTTATCACTTATTTTCGGGTGAATGTGATATTTTATCACCTATTGAAGGTCGTATGCAATATTTACATGTATGTATGGTATCATGGAAGTTCTAGACTTGCATCACTGTTATTTTTCAGCAAAAGATTCAACCATGATGCCCAGATGATAAGTCAGCATAAAGACCGAATATCTCGGATCCTCGCCATAATATCAAACAAAATTTCGGAACCAAGACCATATGCCAATGAATGGTTCCCACCTGGCTTGCAGTCCGTTATGTTTATGTCAACCTGAACACTTTTAATCTGATTGTGAGCCTACGGATACATCGTTTGTAAAGCTACTTATCAATTTTTATTTTGTGTTTTTTTACTGTTTATGACAGATTACTGGTGTATTTCATCATGATCTCTTATTGATACTTGGTCGAAAACCGATGTTTCTATTACGTTTAAGTTAATGTTTTACATAACTTTTAGTTTCGGATAGCCTACTTTTGATTAGATTTGTGTTTTACAGGTTTACGGAGTTTAAGAAGTTATTCAGGAGCGTTTTGGAGCATCGGGACGAGAAACGGGTCAACCGGGATGGCAAAATGGGAAAACAGAAAAGCATGATTTGGAAAAGCCGTCGCCGACGCCCCTCAGAAGTGCCATGGGAGAAAAATAGTCGTAGACAGTGGATTAAGGCATCGGAGGAAAACCACAAGAAGCAGAGGCCGTCGCCGATGCCCCATATGGCCGTCAGCGACGCCCCTTCTAATTCCATGTCGCTGAAATTTGAATTTTGACGGATTATAACTCATGTTTGACCTATTTTGTGGGGGTTACGAGTTTGAGAGCCTTGAAACACCTCTTGGGAGCCAAGAACACCATAACCTTCATCCACAACCAATTTCAATCCATCTAATCATCCAATTGATCGTCTTTGATCATAACCCTAACCTACCATTATCATCTCCTTCATCTTCCATCCACCTTCACCTTTCATCCCAAACCCTAACCATCATCATCATCACTACCTTCTAAGCTTCAAGATGTTTGTGATCAAGCTCCAATCATCCGTTGATCAAGTTCCGTTCGTCATGAGCGGCTAATTCTCGAGGGTTTCACCCCGGTGTAAACTTTTGTAAGATTTAGGGTTGCTTTATGTTCTTAGTTGATTTGTGACAAATTGAATTGCATTTGAATTGATTGATAATTGTCTTACATTTGAACTATATTTGCGAATTGTTGAATGATGATAAAATTTGACTTTGTGAAACAAGTTTGTGTATTTATGCCTTATCTTTCAAAAGGGATTATTTGTTCGAAGTTACAAAGTGCATTGTGGTCCGTCATATGCGTGATAGCAATTGGTATCTAAGCTTTGTGATATCAAAACCGTTGATGACAAATTCAATTGAATAAATCTAAAATCGTTTAGTAACCCTAAGTTGTGCAATTGTTGAACCGGGTTTGAACCTTGTTTTAATCAAGTAATTTAGTTTTTATGCAATTGTTTAAGTTAGTAATTAAGTAGTCAAACCAATTGTGTTGGATCATTCCAACATCCTTTCAAACAAACAACCATTTAAACAACATAATTAGCAAGCTTCATAATTTGTGATAACAACCCTTAAGAATCAAGTGCATCCATAGCAAACCACAAACTCTTCGTGGTTCGACCCCTTACAACCACTAACGCATTGTTAAGGGTAATTCGGGACTATAAATATTATCTTTGACCGGGGCGTGACACCCCGATCACTTATCTATCCAAGAAACTCAAATTTGATTTTTGGTTTTTCTATTGTTTTTGTATTTTTCTAATCCCCCCCTTAAATAAAGAAGGTAATAAAAACTTAAACTAAATAAAAGACGTATTTTGGTATTTTTACATTTTCTCATGTTTTTGTATTTTCTTGAAATATTCTCTCCCTAAAATATAAAACTAAGAGAAAATAGAAAATCTTTTTGTAATTTTAGATTTTGAAGAAAATTTTTACGAAAAGTGATTAGCCAAGGATGAATTACTCGGGTTTCACCTTGATGCCATTGACCAAAAGTAGATAATCAAAACGAGATTTATCAAAAGCTTTTGTAAACAGGTCGGCACGTTGGTGATCGGTGTGGATTTTAACAGCATTGATAAGTTTCTTTTCATAACAATCTCGTATGAAATGATACTTAATCTCAATGTGTTTGGTTTTTGAGTGCTGTACAGGATTATGAGTGATCTGTAAAGCAGCTTCGTTATCAACAAAAATAGGAGTAGTTAGAAATTCAAAACCGTAGTCGCGCATTTGCTGTTGGACCCATAGAACCTGAGAGCAGCAACTATAAGCCGAAATATACTCAGCCTCACAGGTTGACGTAGCTACACAAGTTTGCTTTTTGCACTGCCATGTGACTAGGTGATTTCCCAAGAACTGACATCCTGCTGATATTGATTTTGCATCGATCTTGCAGCCACCATGATCAGAATCACTAAAGGCTGTCAAATCAAAATTTTATCATCCTTAGGGTACCATAGACCAGTGTCCGGGCGACCCTTCAAATAACGAAAAATTCTTTTCACAACCATCAAATGAGAAACCTTCGGACTGGACTGGTAGCGAACTAGAAGACATGTTGGGTACATTATCGGGTCTCGAAGCAGTAAGATACATGAGGGATCTGATCATAGCACGATAAAGAGATGGTTCCACATGTTCACTCATTCCATCAGGAGTAATCCCATGATTATGAGCTAATGGAGTTCCCAAAGGCTTTGAGTCATCCATCTGAAATCATTTGAGAATATCAACGACATACTTGGTTTGATGGATGAAAATCCCGTCTTTAGATTGATGAACCTGCAAACCTAAAAGAAAGTCATTTCTCCCATAGCGCTCATCTCGAATTTCTCATGCATGACCTGCTCAAATTCTTTGCCCATTTTCTCATTGGTCGACCCAAAAATAATATCATCAACATACACCTGTACCAGCAATAAGACCTCATTATGTTCCTTGATGAAGAGAGTACAGTCGATCAATCCACGTCGAAAACGATTCTTCAGAAGATAGGAAGACAACGTTTCATACCAAGCCTGAGGAGCCTGATGAAGACCATATAACGCCATATTGAGAAGCCAAACCTTGTCAAGATGGATTGGATCTTCAAAACGAGGCGATTGCTCAAGATATACCTCTTTCAACCACACCATGAAGAATGCACTCTTAACATCCATTTGGTAGACAATAAACTTCTTGTAGGATGCATATGTCACACCCCTTGTAATTCCATCACATCAGAGCTGGACGTGAACTAAACTGGTATCTTCATTGCACAGCAAAAGTAAATGTGAGTGCTAAGACTTTTAGACAGTGAACGCCTGCTAAGTACTCAAATCCCCATTGGTTCTCCTATTCCAACCATGCCATACTTGTAATTGTAACCTGAGAAAGAACATGCGAAAAAGTCAACATAAAGTTGGCGAGTTCATAGTTTGTTTGTTTTTGTTTCAAATGAATCATAAAACATTTGAACACTTTGCATTCGAAAACCGGTTTGTGGGATCATAGTATCCCAAAGCATTTGAAATGCCATGTCTATATGCATGTATTGAAATGTTTTCCATGCTGTCTGTAAACCAATGCATATAACAGTTGTGTCTGTAAACCGGCAATAAAATGTTTTCAATCGTATCTGTAAACCAGTATTGAAATGTTTTCTGTTATCTTTGTAAACCGGTATTGAAATGTTTTCTGTTATCTTTGTAAACCGGTAAGAATTGTTTTCCGATATATTTGTAAACCGGTATTGAAATCGTAGTATTTAGTATGCCTATGGAATCTAAGGATCAGTCAGTGTGTAGCTAATACACTGCCCTATGTGCCATAAGTAAGTAACCAATCCGAGACAACTCTGACATCATTGGGATCACAAAAGCACTCCTAACCGGTTAACATACCAGGAGTGGAGCGTGTCTCAAACTCGATAGATCTATACCTTTTGCACCTTGGTCACTACGTGATTAATGGTTACTATTTTCATCATCCTACTTACGCACAGTGATCTGTTATCATCTAATCCCATAGCTACATACCAATTGTTATAAATCTGTGTTGTTGGGCCTCGCCCATGTTATCCGTGTTATTGGGCCTAGCCAATGTTTTCTTGTCATTAGGCCTAGCCCATGTTTTCTTATCATTGGACCTAGCCCATGTTTTCTTGTCATTGGGCCTAGCCCATGTTATAAATAAAATTGGGGCCTCGCCTCCTAGTTGTGACTATGAGAATCCCATCACTAGTCATAAAACTGATGCATGTTTCGAAAAGCTTTGTATAGGTGTGAAAACCGGTAAGTTTAGCATAAACCTTTTGTAAACCATTTGAGTTCATTGAAATTTGTTTGTAACATGGTTTAGAAATATATGATTTTCGTTCATCGAAACATTGTACACTTTCGCAAAACTTGCATGCCTTTCCACCCCCAAAAACATTTATAAAAATGTGAAACGATAAAAAGTGGGGGTTATGAACTCACCTTGATATCCTTGTGCAAAGCTAGCTTAATGTGATTTCCATAGTGTTGTCTCCACAACTTGACTTGCTAGCATGCAATCTAAGGCATTCTTAAAACGGAATAACTTGTAAGTTTCTAGATATAACGTAGCTAAACTACGTGTCACCGAGCTCTATCGAATCGTTACTCATACGATTCTATGAAATTGTCATTGTCTTAACTCGGTTAACCAACATATGGTTTTCTTAGAAACGATTCTGTTTCGAGAGACTTGAAATATTTGTTTACATATAAACATAACTATATTTCATGAAATCATATTTACTCGTTATGTACATCGGTTCAGTTTTTTACTAGAAATTTTAAACGAGTTACGTAGTCGGATCGATTGTTATTTTTATAATTTTGGCGATATGTAAAATCGTTAACGGGTCGGTTTTGAGCTCAGATTCATGATAAATATTATTAATATTTATAAACTAATATAATTAAATTTCGCGTCGAAATTAATTTTTACCGAGTCTTGATTGACCCATTGACCCGACAGTTGACCGGGTTTGACTGCGTTGACTGCGTTGACTTGCGTTGACCATGTTTGACCGAGTTGACTTGGTGTTGACCGAGTCAAACCGAACCCCGAACCGAGTTTGAACGGAGTGAGCCGGTACTGAACCGAGTCGAAGCGTCACTGAACCGAACCAAACTTGACTGAACCGAAATTGATTCGACTCGAACCCGAGCCGAAGTTGAACTGAACCGAAACTCGAACCTGTTGACCTATACCAAAACTGAACCGAAATGAAGCGAAATAAACCAAATCTTGAATCGAACCCAAACCCGAAACCAGAACTGGAAGTATACCATACCAGATTTCGAACCAAACTCACCGTTACCGCCGTCAACCGTCGCCGCCGCCGTGGAACGTTGTCCAGCCGATTGTCCGGCTCGAAGCCGCCGGTGAAACTGTTTCCGGAAACGCCGTGAGACACGACAGCTGCCGCCACCTGTCTCACTCGTCGCCGATATCTCTCTCTCTCTCTACCAGGTCTGTCTCTCTCTCTCTCTACCGGTCGATCTGTCTGTGTGCGTTCAAGATGCAAGAGAGGGTGTGTTGGGTCATGTGCGTGTGTAGCCGGAGGTCATCGGAGTACCGCCAGAGATAAATCCGGCTACCGGATTTGGTAGAGAGAAGGCAGAGAGTTTCTTCTTGTGGGGGCTAGGGTTTGTTAAAGAAAATGAGGGAATTCGGGTTGAGTTTATATTTATAGCTAGGGTTTTAAGCGGGTTGGGCCCAAGGCCCGTTAGTGCATGTTCAAGCCCAATATTCTCTAAGGCCCGTTTTTGAACCCGAAGGTTGCGTTATGTCATAATACGTTTAATTAGGATCAAAAACACGTAAATGTTGTCGTTAGTCGATTGGTTGACGCGACGGTTTGCAGTTGCGTTAAAATTTGCGTAAATCTCTACGGTTATCGTTTTATCCGTTTTTCGATCCGGTTTCTACTGCGAGTATCAAAATTTGAAAACGAATCCAAATATATAAAAATATATATTAATATTTAGACGTAACTCTACTCCGTGGCTTCCGTTTCTTTGTTGGTGCGTTCCGGTTTCCACGTAACTTCCGCGTTGTGCTTTGCGACGCCCGAATATCCAAATATATCGCATAGTCATAACTGTATGATAAATACAAGTATAAGATTCATGTTTTTAGACGTTGTCAGTATTTGTTTGGCATCAGTTCGCTTATCGTTCAATTTTGTGTTTAGTGTTCTCGATTATAGCAAAATCACGTAACGTGAATCAAGTAGACGTTCCTAGGCTCTCCAGGGGCCTGATCGAGTTTATTTACATCTAATTACGTTAATTATGATGGTATTACTATTTGATATGTGCTTAATTACAACTAGAAACTACCGGTTGTCACATTCTCCCCTTGTTATAAAAATTTCGTCCTTGGAATTTAAGTTATGTTATCTCCTTAAATTTTTGTCATGCGTAGATATGTATTAATACTACCTAGGTAAATGACCATGTAATCGCATTGAGACTTGTCTGGATTATATGAATACAATGATTTACTACAATAATATGAACCCACTGCTTCAATGGAATCTGTTTTCAGAACGATGCCAAGTGAACGAAACGTAATGATATAATCACTAATGTGACTGAGTTTACATGGGTCATGCAATTGAGAATCTCAAAAATTAGGTTTCCAAGACGTTCACAATCTGTGAATGAATTTCATAAACACTAGGAATTTCTACCAACGGAGACTAGCCTTGGTTGTTGGATTGGTGAGATTTAGAATCAACAAGCTCAACTGAATTAGAAACATGAAGGTGAACTGTTAACCTTTCGAACCACAAGTTTACACTATTGAATTTCAAGGATACACCGAAATACAATCGATGTTAGTGTATCATTGTCTTAGTACATAGTTGCATTAAGACCACTTTCAATGATTAGCCCAAGCTACAAGTTTATACCGACACCACAAGGTGTCACAGCCATCGAAATAATTCAATAATAGCGGTGACAGAACAAATTCACCGTGTTTACAATTAAATGAAAGATTCAATCAAGTAAGTCTGAATATTTGTTCCAAATAAATCTTATAGGATTTTCAACTGAAAATGAAAGAACAAATAAATATAAATTTTTCGGTCGCTAGTGGAAGAACAACAAATATTCCAAAATTTTCGACCGATGATGAAAGAACCGTTACGAGGTACACTGAAATAGATCATAATTTGTGTACCATCTTCTTAATACACAATTGTATTAAGAATGTTTTAAAAAATGATCTAACAAGGGGGATTTAAAAATGAATAAATAATCAAGTAATTAAATTCGTACATGAGTTGTGAAAGCGATGTCAGCGCAAGCTTCAACTAGTGTAACGCCACCACAAGGTGTCGTAGCCAACCAATGATTTAATGAAGGATGCAGACTGAACCAGTCTACTATGGTTCGAAATACATGAATTGCTTGTTGATATTACTTTGAATATGACGGCCTCAATCCATCATATGAAATCCTTGAATTGACTTTGTACACAGTGAGCAAGTTCAAACAATTGAACTTGGTTTGACACAATCCAACAATAAATACATGATTCGAACAAGTTTCGATATGTTTACTACAAAAATCCCATGTATGCAACTTGGAAAGAAAATGAAATTTCAAGAATTCGTTAACTCGATATCAAGGAGTCAATATTTGCAATAAGGCAGGTCATCTAGATCACAAAGCAAAAAAACATGAGTATAGCGAACCAACCTTTGAATTATTAATGAAATGACCATTCGAAGTGAAGACCCTGATGGTCTCCACGTATCAAGTTAACCACATGCGTAGCAACAAAGCATGCGTATCGTATAAATTTGTCAAGAAATGATGCAATATGCGTTCGCTAATCAAGAAAGAATTTCCCGTGACACAATGATCATTATGAGGAGTAGAGGTGTGCAAACCTACTCAAAATATGCAAAGTTGAAATTTCAACAAAAGGAATTCGAGGACTTTACCTGGTATTTCCTGTGATGACTCATTGTTTCGTGATATTACCACCGAATATCGTATATGGCGTGGTTGTCATTAATGAAGTAAGGAGAATGCGATGACATGTGACTTCTTTTGCAGCGCCATTTGTTGTGATTACCATTATAATAAGTACCGACTGTTATGAATTCTCGTTTGAACGTACCTCAGCGTGTTTCGGTGTCGTTTACAGGACCACGTGACAAATTGTCGTATTCTGGTCGGTAGTTCTCCCGCTGACGGGATTAGCATCGTTGGTGAAATGTCGTGCTTCCTCAAGGCCACGCCTAGAAAGTCATATGTGATGTACTTCAACAGCCGTCATCGTATCGGTTGCCTTTCACGTATGTTTACGCACTAGTGTTTTCGTTTTGCGTAGGCTACATGTTCGGGTAAATAAAATAGTATCGATAGTATATGTAATCGTGTTTGCCCGAGTTATTAGTCGCAGTTCCTACGTGATGACCTTTAATAGATATTGACATAAGCTTTCCAAAGGTCTTAAATGCATGTTGTCAAAACTCTCAAAGTTTTGCTTACAATATGTAATGTCTCATGTACCGTGTATCAAACACAACACTAGTGTATGATTAAAATCATAATGTTGACTTAATGTTTTCGGCCACGGTTGGAATCCATATTCGAGTGCTAGGCGTTCTGTATATATTCAAGTCTTAATGATCTAATGTCCCCAAAGGAAAATGAGGTTAAAGCCTAGGTATCTCCACAGAAACCTAATTCACTGAAACCTATAGCTCTGATACTACTCTGTCACACCCCCAGTAATTCCATCACATCAGAGTTGGGCGTGAACTAAACTGGTATCTTCATTGCACAGTGGAAGTAAATGTGAGTGCTAAGACTTTTAGACATTGAACGCCCGCTAAGTACTTGAATCCCCATGGGTTCTCATATTCCAACCATGCCATACTTGTAATTGTAACCTGAGAAAGAACATGCGAAAAAGTCAACTTAAAGTTGGCGAGTTCATAGTTTGTTTGTTTTTGTTTCAAATGAATCATAAAACATTTGAACACTTTGCATTCGAAAACCGGTTTGTGGGATTATAGTATCCCAAAGCATTTGAAATGTCATGTCTATATGCATGTATTGAAATGTTTTCCATGTTGTTTGTAAACCAATGCATATAACAGTTGTGTCTTTAAACCGGTAATAAAATGTTTTCAATCGTATCGGTAAACCGGTATTGAAATGTTTTCTGTTATCTTTGTAAACCGGTATTGAAATGTTTTCTGTTATCTTTATAAACCGGTATGGAAATGTTTTCTGTTATCTTTGTTAACCGGTAAGAATTTTTTTTCGATATATTTGTAAACCGGTATTGAAATCGTAGTATTTAGTATGCCTATGGAATCTAAGGATCAGTCAGTGTGTAGCTAATACACTGCCCTATGTGCCATAAGTAAGTAACCAACCTGAGACAACTCTGACATCATTGGGATCACAAAAGCACTCCTAACCGGTTAACATACCAGGAGTGGAGCGTGTCTCAAACTCGATAGATCTATACCTTTTGCACCTTAGTCACTACGTGATTAATGGTTACTATTTTCATCATCCTACTTACGCACAGTGATCTGTTATCATCTAATCCCATAGCTACATACCAATTGTTATAAATCTGTGTTGTTGGGCCTCGCCCATGTTATCCGTGTTATTAGGCCTAGCCAATGTTTTCTTGTTATTGGGCCTAGCCCATGTTTTCTTGTCATTGGGACTAGTCCATGTTCTCTTGTCATTGGGCCTAGCCCATGTTATAAATAAAATTGGGGCCTCGCCCCCTAGTTGTGACTATGAGAATCCCGTCACTAGTCATAAAACTCATGCATGTTTCGAAAAGCTTTATATAGCTGTGAAAACCGGTAAGTTTAGCTTAAACCTTTCGTAAACCATTTGAGTTCATTGCCTCTTGGTAACATGGTTTAGAAATATATGATTTCCGTTCATTGAAACATTGTATGCTTTCGCAAAACTTGCATGTCTTTCCACCCCCAAAAACATTTATAAAAATGTAAAACGGTAAAAAGTGAGGGTTATGAACTCACCTTGATATCCTTGTGCAAAGCTAGCTTAATGTGATTTCTATAGTGTTGTCTCCACAACTTGACTTGCTAGCATGCAATCTAAGGCATTCCTAAAACGGAATAACTTGTAAGTTTCTAGATATAACGTAGCTAAACTACGTGTCACCGATCTCTACCGAATCGTTACTCATACGATTCTATGAAATTGTCATTGTCTTAACTCGGTTAACCAACCTATGTTTTCTAAGAAACGATTTTGTTTTTGAGAGACTTGAAATATTTGTTTACATATAAACATAACTATATTTCATGAAATCATATTTACTCGTTATGTACGTTGACGGATAATAGTACGACTCTTCGTAGTTTTCGTAGGATATAATGTATATATACTTGTAAATATACCTGTATAGATAATATATTTCGTATCCGAGCAAGAGTCTGGCGTATCGTTTATAATAAATAACGATGTCATCGTACGCTTGTTATAGTCTAGACACCCTTAATATATGATTTCCGAATTCCATCGTT
The DNA here is from genome assembly GCA_947069175.1 of Scalesia atractyloides. Lineage (NCBI taxonomy): Eukaryota > Viridiplantae > Streptophyta > Magnoliopsida > Asterales > Asteraceae > Scalesia > Scalesia atractyloides. Next base: position 39,094,267 of record CAMTDV010000020.1, on the reverse strand, counting down.
TGAAATAATTATACCCTTTATAATTGCCTCGTAAAAGGGTTCGAAAAAGCTTGACGTGTCGAAATAAATATAAACATTATATTTATTCTATAAAAGTATTCGGATGAGTTATCGATGTTTTCAAATCTAATTTCCGAATTTCGACGTTTGAAGTAATATAAATAATTATATTTAGTTTATAATCGACTACCGAATGTTTGTTATATTGTAACCACGGTCGTTGAAATGTTATCGGCCCGATCTTGTAGGTTATAATAGCGTCGGCAAATAAATATATGCATATATTTATTTTATAATAATCGCTAGATTCGGGTGTTTTGTCTTTGAAATACAAGTTTCGTGCTACGTATTTTTGATTAAAATCGGGCAAAGTTTCCTCTGTTTTCGGACGATCCCGACAAGACAAGTTGTCGATTTAATTTGTCAAAACGCAATAATCAATGTAATACTAATATATATAACTTTCCCGTCGTGTTCAAACATAAATTTTCGCCAATTATAATTCCGATTTATATATGTATATATCGTAATGTTATCGGTTCAGTTTTCAACTAGAAATTTTAAACGAGTTACGGAGTCGGATCGATTGTAATTTTTATAATTTTGGCGATATGTAATCATTAACGGGTCGGTTTTGACCTCGGTTTCGCAATAAATATTAATAGTATTTATAAACTAATATAATTAAATTTCGCGTCAAAATTAATTTTTACTTAGTGTTGATTGACCCATTGACCCGACAGTTGACCGGGTTTGACCAGTTGATTGCGTTGACTCGTGTTGACCATGTTTGACCGAGTTGACTTGGTGTTGACTGAGTCGAACCGAACCCCGAACCAAGTTTGAATGGAGTGAGCCGGTACTGAACCGAGTCAAACCGTCACTGAACCAAACCAAACTTGACTGAACCGAAACTGATTCGACTCGAATCCGAGCCGAAGTTGAACTGAACCGAAACTCGAATCTGTTGACCTGTACCAAAACTGAACCGAGATGAAGCCAAATAAACCAAATCTTGAATCGAACCCAAACCCGAAACCTGAATTGGAAGTATACCGTACCAGATTTCGAACCAAACTCACCGTTACCTCCGTCAACCGTCACCGCCGCCGTGGAACGTCGTCCAGCCGGAGCCGCCGTTTTACCGGCTCAGAGCCGCCGATTGTCCGGCTCGAAGCCGCCGGTGATACTGTTGACGGAACCGCCGTGAGACATGATGGTTGCCGCCACCTGTCTCACTCGTCGCCGATCTCTCTCTCTCTCTCTACCAGGTCTGTCTCTCTCTCTGCCAGTCGATCTATTTGTGTGCGTTCAAGATGCAGGAGAGGGTGTGTTGGGTCGTGTGCGTGTGTAGCCGGAGGTCACCGGAGTACCGCCGGAGATAAATCCGGCGACCAGATTTGGTAGAGAGAAGACAGAGAGTTTCTTCTTGTGGGGGCTAGGGTTTGTTAAAGAAAATTAGGGAATTAGGGTTGAGTTTATATTTATAGCTAGGGTTTTAAGCGGGTTGGGCCCAGGGCCCGTTAGTGCGTGTTCAAGCCCAATATTCTCTACGGCCCATTTTTCAACCCGAATGTTGCATTATGTTGTAATACGTTTAATTAGGATCAAAAACATGTAAATGTTGTCGTTAGTCGACCGGTTGACGCGACGGTTTGCCGGTTGCGTTAAAATTTGCGTAAAATCTCTACGGTTATCGTTTTTATCCGTTTTTCGATCCGGTTTCTATGCAAGTATCAAAATTTGAAAATGAAGCCAAATATATCAAAATATATATTAATATTTAGACGTAACTCTAGTCCGTGGCTTCTGTTTCGTTGTTGGTGCGTTCCGGTTTTCTGCGTAACTTCCGCGTTGTGCTTTGCGACGCCCGAATATCCAAATATGTCGCATAATCATAACTATATGATAAATACAAGTATAAAATTCATGTTTTTAGACGTTGTCAGTATTTGTTTGGCATCAGTTCGCTTATCATTCAATTTCCCGTTTAGTATTCTCGATTATAGCCAAATCGCGTAACGTGAATCAAGAAGACGTTCCTAGGCTCTCCAGGGGTCTGAGCGAGTTAATTTACGTCTAATTACGTTAATTATGATGGTATTACTGTTTGATATGCGCTTAATTACAACCAGAAACTACCGGTTGTCACAACATAAGCCAAGAAAATTCTTATGGCCTTAAGAGGAGCTACCAGTGCATAAACTTCAATGTAATCAATGCCTTCTACCTGATTAAAGCCCTGGATGACCAATCTTGTTTTGTTTCTCACAACAACACCTTGGTCATCCTTCTTACATTTGTAAATCCATCTTGTACCAATCTTCTTATAGTTGTCAGGCCTGTCAACCAATTTCCACATGCCTAATTTCTGAAACTGCTGAAGTTCTTCTTGCATCGCTTCAACCCATGAGTCTTCTTTCATAGCCTCCTTCCAAGATTTCGGTTCAACTTGGCAGACATAGCAAGCAAAAGACCAATCATTCTGTTCCCCAGATTCCCTAATAACCGAATACAAACCAGCATTCTAATAATTCCTGAGCTGATTACGTGTCTGCACACCACTCTGGACATCTCCTATGATATTCTGCTAAGGATGGGTATTATGAATTCGAGTTTCAAGAACATTAGGAACTCAAGACTTTATTCCCAAATTGTTGATATTCAAATCAACAGCTAATTCGTTTGCTGGATTTGATGAAGATGTAGATGCATGTCCTTCAGTAGTCCCTAGATTCTGAATATTTGACGTGACATCTGAAATTCTAGGAACTGGAGCAGAATTAGCTGCATTTGCATCATGGAACTCATCATATTCTGACGAAATATTGTAATCAACAGCATCTTCGAATTCCTCATTTTGAACAAGATTGTTAATCGAAGTAGACACTTGAGGGTTAAGAATAATTGGTCGAACTAATGATGAGTCAACTGCAATATCACTTTCCAGCAACATTTGAGCTGCTGTAGAAGCATCATCAAAAGTTGGTAGATTAAAGGAGTTAAACAGCCATCGTAGTCAAACATCCAAGGAGCACCTGAAGCTCTTACTGATTCAGTGTATCTTTGAACCTTGACTTCACCCCATTCTTCAATCTTCTTTGTTGACAAATTCCACACTCTGAAATTTGGAGTAGCATATCCAAGAAAGAAACCTTCGATAGTTTTTGGACCAAATTTACCATGTGGATCAATCATAGTGCATGGAGCTCCAAAAGGTTCTAAGAAAGAAACATCCGGTTTCCTTTTATGTAACAACTCGAAACATGTTTTTCCGTGCCTCTTCACCGTAAGAACTCTATTCATCGTATAACATGCAGTAGAAACAACTTCTCCCCAAAATTGAACATGAAGTTCTGATTCTACTAGCATACTTCTTGCTGTTTCAATCAGAGTTCTATTTTTCCTCTCAGTGACACTATTTTGTTGTGGAGTGTGTCGAGAATTGTACTCATGCAGAATGCCTAACAGAACTCATCCATAACTTGATTCTTGAATTCGGTGCTATTGTCGCTTCTGATTCTCCTTATCTTTAAATTGTACAAATTTTCAAGCAGAGTTAGGAGATTCTTGAGGATTTCAGGAACTTCATTCTTGTGTGCCAACATATTTACCCATGAAAATCTTGAGTAGTCATCAGTAACTACTAAACAATATGAATCACCAAAGGTAGTCTTGTGTTTCATAGGTCCAAAAAGGTCCATATGAAGACGTTCCAAAGGCATATTCACGGTGTTAATCTTCTTCACAGGATGAGATTTTCTCGCTTGTTCCCCTTTTGGCATGATACACAGACGTCTTGTAAATGAAAATTCTTCACTAGCACACCATTCACAAGATTGTTTTTCACCAAATAGTTCATTTTTCTCAAATGAATGTGTCCCATTCGTCTGTGCAAAGAGATTGATTCCTTTTCGGTGGCTTTTGAGACAAAACATGTAACTTATGCAGACTTGGTAATAGCTTGGCTCATGTCAAGAATATACAGGTCATTAATTCTTGGAGCCGACAAGAGAATCCATTCTTTGGGAATCTTAAAACCAGGTTTCAGCACATAACATCCGGCATCATCAAAATGAACCATGAACTTCTTGTCGCAGATTTGAGAAATGCTAAGAAGATTGTGATCAATTTGACGAACATAATTGATCTTATCAAAGCTAACAACACCATTGGATACCATTCCTTCTCCAGTGATGTATCCGCCTTTGTCTCCAGCAAAAGCAGCATAGCCTTCTCGAATGCTTTTCACATCATAAAGGAGCCTTAAGTCGCCTGTCATGTGCCTTGATGCTCCACTGTTAACAATCTAATGACTATTCATAGTTCCTCCTGGAACACCCTGCACATTTCAAAAACCTAAACAGTTTGAGATGGGGACCCAAGCCTTAATGGTCTTGGGTCGACCCTTATCATCAAGAAATGTGATTTCTATTTCTTGATGATTTGGAAATTGTGTGCCTCCACTTGAACCATCACCGGTCTTAGATTTCCAAGATGTTTTAAATTTACCAGAATGACTATTATTTACATTTTTAACACCTTCTGGTTTTATTAAATTTGAAGAACTTGGTTGCTTTTCTGAAGGATCTGGTTTCAATGCTTTTTCAATTATTTTTACTTGTTTACGTCTCTGTTTTTCTTCCTGTTCTTTAACAATGTGTTTGTCTTGTTTTGGAGAAACAGATCGATGTTGGCAAGTAGGTTCAGGAGGGGTTTTCTCAACAAATCTAGGCTTTGCTGGGGTTTGTACAATTCTTGATTATGTGGCCGAATTCTCCACATTTAAAACAAGTTCTCCTCTCAACAAACTTAGGAGATCCTGTTCTATTACTTGATGTTGAACTTGTGGGTCTTGAGGTACTTGGTTCATTTTTACACCCATTTGATGTTGAGTGTAATTGTTTTCACTGTTATGCTTTAAAATATTGACTTTGTTTACAAAATCTATATTAGACATGCCTTCAAAAGTCTCGACTTTATCAGTACCAGTAGAACTCACAAATTTAACATTCTTAAACTTCTTTTTGTAGCGAGTGCCTTTTGCTTCAACCTTTGGTTGTGGTACCTTAGGTTTTTCAGCTTGCTTTTCTTGGTGTTTTTCTTTTGAACTTGATAATGGTTGTGACTTGATTGGGTTTTTCTTCTCCAAAAATTTGGTTGTTGAATTTTCAAAAATTTGATCAATAGAGGTTGGATTTACATTTGTGATCGGAAAGTTCTTGTTAGAATATATTTTTTTGTCTCCAACCAAGGTATACAACACATTATCATTTTCATCTGTAGACACATTTGTCTTGACATATTTCATAGGATCATTCTCTTGATTTTCAACAGTTTTCACACTGGGAGTAGCAGACATTTCTATCCCTTTTTCCTCGTCAAGAGGTTGATCCTGATCATTTTTCTCGGACTCATCATCTGACGAATCATCCTCCACTGTTTTAGAGGGGTTCTGATCAACAACTGATGATGAGTTTTCTAGTTTTCTTGATTCAACTGAGGAATCGTCTAGCTTGAACCCTAGTCCTGCTGCAAATTCTTCAGGATTAAGAGGTACCAAGGGTTCAAAGCGTGGCATTACCTCTTCATCAGGCAATTTGGTATAGTTGTGTTTCAACGGAGGTGGACACGACTTATACCCAATGCATTTAACATCTCCTTTTAGTTTTTGAACGTCAATGATATGATCAAGCACATATCGGGAGTTAGAATAACTTTCCAATTTTAGCTTGATCGCATCATGTTCGCATTTGGCGATGGCTAACTCTTTCTTTGTTTCCTCAAGGAGATTAATGTAGTTATTAATTCCTGTTTGTTTGTTCAAAACTGTCTTTGTTAATTCAGAACGCTTTTCTTAAGGGTTTCTATTACAGATTTGAATTATTTTTCGTTTCGAGTTAAAGCCAAGTTAGCCTCTTTGCATTTTGACAATTCAACAACTAGGTTTTGATTGTGACTGTTTATTGTTTCAAATTTTTGTTTTTAATTCAGCACAGTCACTGCGAATTTTAGGAGAATTGGAGTTTACCTGACTTGTCGAACCGGCAACATTCGCCATGAAGGCAGTATGATGAGGGAAGGATGCACTATTTATAAAGAATTTTCCTGTTTCCTTCGATGCAGCTTCTGCTCTCTTCATCAGACCCACCTTTTGACCTTTCAGCTTTTCTGCTTCATTCAGCAACTTTCTGACCTCAGCATCACTTCCTTCCCTGATATCTGAATCAGATCCATAACCACCTGAACTTGAGCAATCTTCATCAGAACCACCATTATACCCCGAACTATCATCATCATCAGAACTGTCAATACTGTGTACATGTTTATTCGATTGATAATCTTGGCATAACATGCGGTTCCTCCTTGATTATCATTTCCCAATTGTACTAACCAATCGCATCCTTCATCTGCCTGAACTACTAAGGCTCTGTTTGTGTTGTTTGAAGGTCCTGACTGGTTAGTGTTGATTAGGTTGTTCACAGCTATATTCTTCGATCATTGTTAACTTGAGCGGTGTTTGTTGGTTGTGATTGATTTCGGAAGGGGTTGTGATTTCCTTGTTTGCTGGGTCTTGTGCACTCACGCTTGAAGTGACCTCTTTCACCACAGTTGAAGCAAGTAACATCAATTTTGTCAAAACCATATATTGTATCCTTCTTGCTCACCAAACTTGTTCTTCCTATTCAGCTCAGGTAATCCTTAGCTCTTCTTACCGCACTTGCAAATGCCCATTTGATATCCATTAGCTCCATATCATCTCTGTCTATTTGTTGGTAGTCTTCATAAGTCAAATTGATGTTTCCAATTTGACCAGCGACTAATCCGCAATGAGCACTAACCATGGTATTTAGAAGTTCCATATGTTCCTGACCATGGTATCATTTCTTTGACAAATTCCGTAATACATTACCAATATTAGATAGTTGCTCTTTCATTTACACTACCATCCATTATACACTACTTTTTACATTAACAATATTAGAAATGCACATGTGAATCTATATGTACAAACATGATAAAACATGTTTTGGTATACTACTTTGAATATACTTCCTCGTTCATCTATCATACCATCCATAATACACTACCATTACCTCCTACCATCCATAATACAATACCATTACAAATATTTCACTTTATTACATGTATATCAATACCCTTTATACCATCCAAACAACATATTACATCATAAAGTGACAAATATAACCAAACCATCAACCACTAGATATAACTAACCAAAAAACATGTATATGGGCCTACTTCATCATCTAAAACCACTAACCTTTTGTACCAAAACACGTCACATCATGGTTATACATAATGATTCACATGTGCATTTTTAGTATTGTTAATATAAAAAGTAGTGTATTACGGATGGTAATGTAAATGAAAGTGCAACTGTCTACTACTAGTAATGTATTACGGAATTTGTCCAAGAAATGATACATATGCACATGTGCATCGATAATTGTTATATAGCGATTTTTTTAAAAAAATATTTAAAAAAATTTGTGTGTTTTTTTAGATTTTTAGGTAATTTTTGTGTTCACATTGATTCTCGTGTTTTTCGCAATAAAGGTGGTTTACGCATGAAACATCCCCTATATATATATACACATGAAAATATGATTTAAAAATAATATCTTCGGTTAAATAAAAACAACTTTTAAAAAATTAACTTATCATATCCCTAATTATAAAATAAAATATTACAAAAATATCAATAGTATATCTCCTAAACAAGTTATTTAATAGTATATTTCTTAAAAGAGATTTGGGCGGAAAAAGTTTTGTGAGAAGAAAAGTGTGCGGTGACACCACACACCCATAAATATGTTGTCTTCTTTGAAAGATTTTCATATTAAAAAATTATAAACTATGATATCAGATTGATCATCATCCAGTTCACCATTATTTTCTGTAAATAGAGTATTATGGAGTGTAGCTTCCGTTGCGTGTGTTGAGTTTATCTAGAAAATCCTAGTATATCAGCTCATTGATTATAATATTACATAACATGACCTTTTAAATATAACTATAGAACATGCATCATGAACATTAAAAAGGCAAATGTTATAGAATAATATATGTTTTATTCTGGTAACTATAAGGTTTTTAAGAACCAAATTTACTTTATTAACGTTTTGAACGAATTATACACAATGACAGTGTGTGTTTTTTTATAGATTAAGGTTTTATATTGTGAGGAACATGATGATATAAAGCACTATTTTTTATTGCAAATTTGCATATTCATCTTCAATATCATATCACTTGAAGAGTGAATACTTTCATTTAATGGGAACATGAAGTCATGGTTAACGTGTTGGATTAAGTGGTAATGGTATATGCCTTTATGGGAAAGGTATGTCAACAACACCCACCTTATGTTATTGGGTGTCAATTTAATATCAAATATATTATATTTATAATATTTAGTTATGTAGCTATTATAATTATTTATTTTATATTAAGTTAAAATATATTAAACCTATTATATATTAGTTGGTAATTGTTGATAGATCATATTACCCTTATAATTAATTAGATTTTCTTTTGTGTGTATATATATAATGAGATGACTAGAGATGTTAAAGGGTTAGACAATTACAATAACATTATTAATATCAAATTCGCCACCCTCTACACCTCTCTCTCCATAACCGAATGCAACCCTAGTTGGGTTATCACCATCATAATTTTACACCCTAAGGAGGAACCAGATCACACTGACAAAGATATCGAACTCCATGGCTGCGTCTCTGACTGGATTCTCTGCTGGCATGTCTGTCCACAGATATTTCATTCATGTTTTTCATTAGGTCTGATACACGCTAACAGGGGGTTTGCTATTAAATAAATGGTTATGTAAACACTAAATTAATCAGATAACTTTTCACAAAACCAAAGAGCTTAATTTGAATGAGCTTCTGATGTATCACTTCTGCCCAAAGGTGATTTGATCTATTTATTGTTCAAGTATTACAAAACCTATGTTAATTCATGTCTAGCATACTTAACAAGTGCATAACTAAGGTGATTGTCATTTCTGGCCAAAGCTAATTTGTCACAATTACTTTGCACACATACTTAGATGATTACACTTCTGGCCAAAGCTGATTTGTCTTCATTTAAGTACAATTTTTAACTAAGTCTATTATTTTGATGTTACTAATAGACAATATCACAGTTTCATAATTAAAATGGTCATTACTTATGCCTGCCTTAGTGTAACTTGCCCTTTGATCACATTAAGACTTATTTTCTTAGTATCATCAGTTGTCACATAATTTCCACTCTCAGTGCCCAATTGTGGTATTCCACCATTGACTAGTGATAACTTTGCTACATGGAGAAACTCTCTCATGCTTACTCTTGCTTTGCTGGATTTCGATTACGCTTTAAGATAGAACAAGCATGCAGACCTTACTCCTCAGAGTACCGCTGCTGAGCAGTTGGCTCATGAAAAATGGACTAGGTGTAACCACATGTCTCTCATGTTCATGAAGCAATCCATAAGCAATGCAATTCGAGGAGGCATTCTTGATTCTGAAGATGCTAAAACCTACTTAGCTTCTGTGGAGGAGCAATTCAAGGGAACGTCTAAAGCACACGCTAGTAGTCTAATCCTATAGCTAGTGACTACTAAGTATGATGGGAGGAGCGGCAACCGTGAACATATCATGATGATGAACGACATGGCCCATAAACTGAAGGCATTAGACATGGAGATCAGTGATGGTTTTCTCGTCCATTTCGTTATTACTTCGCTTCCTTCGTCCTATGAAGCATTCAAGATCAATTACAACACTCAGAAGGATCAATGGACAATGAGTGAGCTGATCACCATGTGCGTGCAGGAGGAGGAGCGTATGAAGATGGATCCGACTACTTATGTTGCACACTTTACTACCTCCAACTCTAAGAAAAGGGAGAACACTTATCCAAGGAAGGATGCTTCTAAAGTCCAAAAGTCCAATCCTAACACAAGTGCGCCTTCCAGCTCTAAGAACTCCTTAGGCAAACCCTACTACAAGTTCTATAAAAAGACAGGACACAAGCAGAAGGAATGCCCTGACTTTAAGGAGTGGCTGGCTAAAAAAGGTAATGATTTTTTCATGATATTTGAGTCCTATAATATTAATGTTCCTGCTAATTCTTGGTGGTTTGATTCTAGTGCTATGACTCATGTCACTAACTCTACTCAGGGATTCCTTAGAATTCGGAGGCTGGGAAGAAACCAAAGAACACTTAAAGTGGGGGATGATAGAGAATTAGAAGTGAAGGCCATAGGAACTTTACAATTATTTATGAAAACAGGTTTATGCATTAAACTTTATGATACCCTATATGTTCCTGAGGTAACTCGGAACCTCATATCATGACCAAAGTTAGACATAGACAGTTTTGATATTACTCATGGTAATCGCAAACTCTCTATTCTCTATGATTCTGTGGTTTATGGTACTAGCATTCTGGATGGTGGTCTCTATAGATTAGAATTAGATGATGATTTTTCCAAATCTTTGTTGACATATAATATTAATGAATCACTCACAAAGATGAAAAAAAATTAAGACTTAGAGACTTCATCCATGTTGTGGCATCAACGTTTAGGCCACATCTCACGAGAAAGATTAAATCGACTCGTAAAGGATGAAGTCTTACCTCCTATTGAATTCCCTGATTTTGGAACATGTGTCAAATGTCTTAAAGGTAAAATGACATTAATGAATTAGAAAGGTACAACTAGGAGCTCTAATTTATTAGAACTCATTCATACAGACATTAGTGGTCCTTACCAAAGCGTTGGCATAACAGGACTTACTTCATATATCACTCTCATTGATGATTATTCTCATTACATGTACTTGTATCTCATTAAGGAAAAATTTGAATCTCTTACAACTTTTAAAGATTATAAAGCTGAAGTTGAAAAACAACTTTCGTCAAATTAAAGTTGTGAGATCAGATAGACACGGTGAATATTATGGAAGACATACTGATGTGGGTCAAGCTCCTGGTCCATTTTATGAGTTTTGTAAGGGCCAGGAGATTGTAAACCAATATACCATGCCAGGTACACCTCAGCAGAATGGTGTCGCTGAACGAAGAAATCGTACCCTTATGAACATGGTGCGTAGTATGTTAGCCAACACTAATTTACCATTATTCCTCTGGACTGAAGCGTTAAAAGCAGCTGTTCAGATACTCAATAGAGTTGCTTCTAAGTCTGTCCCTAAAACTCATTATGAATTTGGACAGGAAGGAAACCGAGTCTAAATATATGAAAGTATGGGGTTGCATTGCTGAAGCAAAACTTTACAATCATTTCCTAAGGAAACTTGACACTAAAACAGTTACCCGCTTCTTTATCATGTATCCTGATCACTCAAAGGGTTATCGTTTCTATTGTCCTTCCCGTGTCACTCGTATTGTTGAAACCAAGCGTGTCGCGTTCCTAGAGGATTTTAAGGTCAGTGGGAGCAGTACCAACCCTTACGAAGAATTGCAAGAAGTATAAGACGCTGGAGGAGAAACTCGCCGCTTACCATTACTCCGTTTACTCCTCTTGTACCAAATGCAACAACTGCACCTGAAGGTACTACACAAACTCCAAACTTACCTCCACACTCAGAACCCATTATACCTCATAACGAAGGCACATCAAACGCTTAAAACCAAGACACCGCTGAACCCGATAATCAACTCAGCAGGTCATCCAGGCAAAGAAGGCCTACTAATTGGGATGATTATATTACCTACATGACTGAAATGGATGCCGGAAAGCTCAATGATCCTATCTTTTATAATGAAGCCATTAGCAGTAATCAGTCTTCTAAATGGAATAAAGCAATGATTGATGAGCTTGAATCCATGAAGAAAAATGATATTTGGGATGTAACATCCGTCGAAAAACGGGTTTCAAAACCCGCTTCGTTTATTAATCGAATAATCAGTTATAAAATTTCGTTGCGTATTTATGATTAATATTAATTTTAAGCATTACATATTTAATAAACATATTAGAATTTAAAAACTATAATTATTAAAAAGTAAAAATAAGTGCAAAAAAAATAATATCAAGGTGCCGGTTTTCGAACCCGGGTCAGCTAGTTTATCAAACAAACACTTAACCACTCCGCCACTTGACTCGTTTGTGTAATCAATTAATCAAATAAAACTTAAGTTGCACCCATGAATTCATCTGTTTGCGCCAAGAACTGAAACCGCTCAACGACTTTCAAATAACCAGAAAACCTTTGGTGTGGTCGCGAGTTCTGAGTGTAACCGATGATTCAATGCCAATTACAACCCACGTTCTTAATCAATTCTGTCTTCAATGAACTCAATTCATATGATTTTCGAGATTGAAAACCGAAATCATATTACTCCTGATTTACACTAATAATACCATCGTCTCACATCTCGGAAACAATCGCAACACCCTCAATTTCATTTTTCACTCCAGCTTCTGTTCGTCGGAATCACTATCTGCTATCGCTGGACTTTCGCCGGAAAACCGAGACATACATCAAATCGGTAATTTTCTCGACTCTTTCATTTTCAATCCATTGTTAGACTTATACTAACTTAAATCCTTCAACCAGAATCGGTCCCAGACAACGTTACCGGATATTCTGCACTCGTCGGAAAATCTCTGGACATTTCCGAAATCACACTGTAAATCGGTATAATCATCTAAACCTCCTGATAACTCTTGTTTAGTCATTTAATTTCACAACTCATCGATCAAAATTGTTAATTGATTCAATCAGACGGAATTCACAAATCAGAGCCGACGACCATTGCCGGAATTCTGAGAAAAACAGTCTGTTCGGTACGTTCGATTCCGTAATTTTTTTTATCCGTTACCTATCAACCACTTATATGTTCGACGAACGATTTAAACCAGAACAGTCGAATATCGTTTGTCTGTGTCTTTGAATGAAGAAGACGAAGTTGAATATTATGTATAAGTTTAATTAAAACAAGATATTAAACCGGGTTAGACACACAGTCCAGCGGTGGACTGTGTGCAAACACATAGCGCACGTCACGAGTTCGAACCTTACAAACGCACCGACTTTCCGAATTAAAACCAATTTTTTTAAACAGAATCAGATCAAGCCACGGTATGTCTATAAGATTAAAATAAACCATAAATTAAACAGATAAGACACACAGCCCAACTGGTTGGGCTGTGCGCTTACAAACCAAAGGACCCGAGTTCGATCCGGCTTCCCTGCAACCGGTTCAACCAGTTTAAATCCTTTTAATATAAACCAAATAAATTAACATTTAGTTAGTATATATATATAATTAAAACATAGAATATTTCGGGTTAGACACCTAGCTCAGTTGGTAGAGCTGCGTGCACGCGTACGAGAGGTCCCGGGTTCGAACCTCACTCAGCGCACCAATTACCACTGTCCGACGTCAACGGACAGGTCAACGGTCAGCAAAAAAAGTCAAATTTTTTATTTTTTTATTATTTATTTAATTTAAAAATCAATTAAAAATACTTAAAAATAATATTTTTAAAGTTAGAAAATGACCTTAAACTCACAAAAATAAATCTAAAAATCCTATTAAAATTGTTAATAAAATCCACTTATTTAACCGAACCATTTCGTTATTATTTTAGGTTAGTTTATCCTTGTCGATCAAATCCCGAAACTCGTGCGCATTCAACATCATCAAAAGAACGCACCCAATGTGAGTGAATCTCTACCAATTCCCCGTTTTAATCACATTTTGGGGTGTATCATGTGTCGCTTATTATTTATTACATTAAAACACTTGTGCATCCATCATATCCATGATCAAATGTGTATCCAAAATGTATCAATTGTTTGTGTGGTTAATGTTTAGATTAAATTTATCATTTTCAGTACATACATCATCATAGGCTCGTCTGTTCCCCATTACCTATGAGCGGAATGTGGCGTTGCCAACATACGATCGGCTCCGTTTGATTGAGCCTTGATCTCACATACATCATCATAGGCTCGTATGTTCCCCATTACCTATGAGCGGAACGTGACGTTGCCAACATACGATCGGCTCCGTTTGATTGAGCCTTGATCTCACAATACATTATCATTCATGTCATATACTCAAGCAAGGTGGTTTGTGATTGTTTGTTCATTTACGTTTGCTCACATATGATTATTGCACAATTTTTCCATATTAAATACAACAAGAAATCAATAACAAATGTTTTTAACAAGGTTCACTCACCAACTTTTGTTGACCCAAAATTCCCCATTTTACACATGATACAGGTGATCCAGTTGAAGCAAGAAACATATAGGACGGCCTAGAAGAATAAATCAGTTTAGGCTTTGGATTGTTTTGCTTAGTTTCTTTTTCCTTGTAACTGTATGAACTTGTTTTGAATATTGAAGTTGTAATTCGAATTTAATAAATATGAAACATTTTAGTAAATATCATGAGCTTTGATGATAACCCAATTATGCCCCGACTCTTATTCCGCTGCGGGTCGGGGTGTGACATGGGATTTGGTTGAATTACCCAACGATGTAAAACTCGTAGGATGTAAATGGGTATTCAAAACAAAACAAGATCCGAATGGGAACGTTGAATGCTATAAAGCGAGATTTGTTGCAAAGGGCTACACTCAGAAAAAGGGAATTGATTATCAAGAGACATTTTCACATGTCTCTAGTAAAGATTCATTAAGGATCGTTATGGCCCTAGTAGCTCATTTTGACTTAGAGCTGCATCAGATGGATGTTAAAACCGCTTTCCTTAACGGAGACTTAGATGAAGATGTTTACATGAAACAACCTGAAGGCTTTAAACCTAAAGGTCAGGAATATCTAGTCTGTAAGTTGAAGAAATCCTTTTACGGGTTAAAACAAGCATCGCGTCAATGGTACCTCAAGTTCGATGAAGTCATGAAGAAACAAGGTTTTGTGAAGAATCAATTGGATCAATGCACCTACCTCAAGATGAGTGGGAGCAACTTTACTATACTTTTCCTTTACGTAGATGATATTCTATTGGCAAGTAATAGTTTAAACATGTTGCATGAGTCGAAGCGATTACTCTCGCGTAACTTCGACATGAAGGATCTCGTAGATGCTTCTTACATCATTGGCATCGAAATTCACCGAGACAGACACAAAGGGATCTTAGGATTGTCCCAAAAGGCTTACATAGATCGTGTCCTTACACGTTATAACATGCAATAGTGCAAACCCTCAGCCACTCTAGTAGTTAAGGGAGATGTTTTCGATTCATTCCAATGTCTGACAATAGAGGTTGAAAAGGAGCAGATGAGCCATATACCTTACGCGTCAGTAGTTGGGAGCCTAATGTATGCTCAAGTCTGTACTAGCCCAGATATCGCTTATATTGCTGGAATACTAGGCCGTTATCATACTAATCCTGGCCTGATCACTGGAAACCAGCTAAGAAACTACTTAGATATCTGCATGGGACGCAAGACTATAAACTGACTTGTAGAAGAAGTGATCATTTAGATATGGTAGGCTATTCTAATTCTGACTTTGCCAAGTGCAAAGATGACAAAAAATCAACTTCGGGCTATATTTTTATGTTAGTAGGCGGACCGATCTCATGGAAGAGTCATAAACAACAGTTAACTACAACTTCCACAATGATGGCAGAATACATTGTTGTTTATAACGCAACCTGTCATGGAATGTTGCTTAGAAATCTGATCACTGGACTCAAAATTGTTAATTCCATTTCTAGTTTCTCGAACAGTAACAGTTCGACTGGAGCTGGTTTATATCTCGATACAAAGTACTTGTTCTTACGTGAACGAGTTGAGGAAAATAATCTTTGCATTGAGTATATAAGTATTAAAAATATGCTTGCGGGTCTGATGACTAAAGGTCTCCCACCTAAAGTTTTCGAAGAACATGTTTCGAATATGAGATTTACTAAAGACCTTATTTAATATCATATTGTACTTACTTATCGTACTTACTTATGTTTTAATTAATGAAATTTCCTCAGTTTGATTTTGTATGTCTCTAACATATGTTCTGTCGGTGTAATGACATATAGACAAATATAAATACAAGTCAAATGCTAAAGGGCTTATTTGCATATTTTAATCATAACTGTTAGGTTTTAGATTGAGGTTGTAGTATGACTAATGGGGGTCCTGAGTCGAATGATGATTCAACGGCTGTATTTCTCTGCTACAGTTCTTGGTTTAAATGTAAGATGAGTGTTAACTCCTGAACAGGCTTATCTATACTCATGATAAATGATTACTCGGCTAAGTGGGAGAATGTAAGACTAAATATATTATATTTATAATATTTAATCATGTAGCAATCATAATCATTTATTATATATTTAATCAAAATATATTAAACCTATTATATAGTAGTTGGTAATTGTTGATGGACCATATTACCATTATTAAATAATTAGGTTTCCTTCTAGGTGTATATAAGGAGATGACTAGAGAGGTTAATGGTTAGACAATTACAATAACATTATTAACATCAAATTCGCCACCCCTACACCTCTCTCTCCATAACCGAATTCAACCCTAGTTCGGTTATCACCATCATAATCTTATACCCTAAGGAGGAATCAGATCACACTGACAAAGATGTCGAACTCCATGGTTGCATCTCTGACTGGATTCCTTACTGGCTTGTCTGTCGTCAAAGGTATTTCATTCATGTTTTCCATTATGTTTAAACAGAACTGATCAACAGTCAATAGACATGTTATGTTTATTTATAATACAGGAATATGTATGTATGTTAGATGTCAAATAACAAAACTCAATCTAAGAGACTAATCTGGTGGGTGAGAGAGTTCATTTAATATATAAATCTCATATTAGTTGCCTATACAATTGATGTGTGACAAGTCTAATACCTTGCAATGGTTTCAGTCCATAACAATCGACCATCCTTAAAGGCCGACGTCCTCGTTGGTCATGACTTGCTCTTTCCAAGCCACCACCCCTTGGGCCACCAGTCCAAGCCTCGTTAGCCACGGCTGGCTCTCTCCATGCAACCATTTCGTGGGCCACCACTCCGAGCCTCGTTAGTCACGCGATGTGGGATAAGTCTCATTCCTTGCAATGGTTTTAGTCCATAACAATCGACCCTCCTTGGGCCACCAGTCCTAGTTGGTTACGGCTCGCTCTTTCCAAGCCACAGCTCCATGGGCCACCAATCCAAGCCTCGTTGGTCACGGCCACCACTTCGTGGGCCAACATTCCAAGCCTCGTTAGTCACGCTCACGTTGGTCACACCTGGCTCTCTCCAGATCACCACTCTGAGTCTGGCTCTGTTACAAATGTTACATACCAAACAAGAGAACTCAACTCAAAAGACTAGTCTGATAGGTGAGAGAGCCCATTTGATATAAACTCCACATTGATTACCCATACAACCAATGTTGAACAAATTATATATCTTAAAATAGTTTTAGTCCATAACAATGATTTCGATCCATAACACTTTATATCATGTATGTTTTTATATACATAAAAAGTTTCTAACTATTTTGTTACAATAATCAACCCGATATATATTATTTGTTCTAATAGGACAATGATTAGCTGTTTGAAACAAATGTCACAATCACCGCCAGAATATCCCAATAAATATTACTATGCTTTAATTGCAGTTTACAATCGTGTCTGTAAAAACAAAAAAAAACACTGTAAATTACAGATTTAGCTTCTTGTAAACTGCACTTTACAATCAATAGTGTAGATTTTAAAGTAGCTAGTGTACGAAACTAAATTTCCATTACTTTGTTTTAAAGGACTACGATTATTTATCAATGATTAGTTGATAGATAGCATTTGCACTCATTAATTTACTTGTACCAATATGATGGTTGTATATTAATAAAATAAAACCTTTAAACATCTTAAAATGGGAGGTATTGGGTTCAAGTCTTACAGACGACATGAGTAAAAAAGAAATTTTCGTTCAAAAAACTAATTTATTTGTATTATCATTATTATTAGAGTTAATTACTGTTTTCGATCATGTGGTTTGTCAAAAATCACTATTTCAGTCCATTAGTTTATAAATTGCGATTTCAGTCCCTGTGGTTTCACTTTCGTAATCATTTCAGTCCACCTCGCAACCATTTCAGTCCCTGTACTTACAGAATAAATGGATTGAAGTGGTTACGAAAGTGAAACCACAGGGACTGAAATGGTTACGAAAGTGAAGCCACAGGGACTGAAATCGTAAATTTTAAACTAATGGACTGAAATAGTGAATTTTAACAAACCACGGGGACGAAAAAAGTAATTAACTCTTATTATTATTATTATTATTATTATTATTATTATTATTATTATTATATTTCTTTGTTATATGTAACATCTAACTTCGATTATAAGAAGTATCTGTACATTTTATTTTATTAATCAACCTCATATCATGCATGCAATATAACCTAGTGTATGTATGTAAATAAAAATAATTAGATAACTAATATCCTACTTCTGATAAACGATTTTTAAGAATTTTATGTGTCAACACCATGTCATTCCTTAAAAATTCTTTTTAAATCAAAAATGATTTTTAATTTTTTAAATCGGGTTAATATTAGAATTGCAACATTGCTTATTTTAAAATCATTAACTTAATATTTGTCCTTACTTTACATACATCTTTAAGATGGTTAATATTTTTGGTTAGATGAGATCTACTAAACTTTTCCACAAAATCCGCTCTTACTTTTATAAGTTATAATGATATTGATATTTTTGGATTGAATCTTACCAAAAACAAGTTTTTATGAACTTTTATAGTATATTTATAATGATAATGATATCGATGAATTAAATTACGTAAAAATGGCCTTTACTTCAAATATGCAACGAATTCTATGATATATTTGACGAAAATAATTTCATTACTTTATTGCTAAGGATGTAAAAATGATTAAGAAACTTCTTAAATAATTGATGACTACGACGAGAGTTGTTAAGCACTTTAGAAGTGGGTTGGATATTGATTACTATGAGCAAAAGGTTGCAAGTTTGTGAGATGATTACCAAGTACGAATACACCTATTTGTTTTATTATGTGCAAACAAACAATTTTAATTATTCAACTTGTGTAATACACAAGACTACCACCTATGATACCTAATTAATAAGTAACTTGTTATATCACATGTCACACTTCTATGAGACAAAGGTTGTTTTTTTTTTCGTTTATCTTATTTCACCTATTCGTATATTTTTCTCAGTTTAAATAATTTAATTGAAAAAAAGCAATAGTAATAAAACATAATATATATATATATATACACACACACTTAAGTGTTTAGCTATACGTAATTTCAATCATATATTATTTTAAATTATTGTTTAATATTTTTTTAAATCTTAATTACTAACTAACTAATATTTTATTTATTCAACACATGTAATACATGAGTTTTTAATCGAGTAATAATTAACGAGTAGGATATCCCTTCTTCTCAAAAAAAAATTGTTTTAATTCACTGTATGTATTTAACACACTATATAAGATTATATATAATATGGCTCAAATGGGCTCGCGAGCCGCAATGCGAATACTTATTTGTTTGTATGGGCACTATACATGTCAAAAAAACGTGTCAACCAAAAAAAGGAAACGATGACAAAATAACATAGTTCATTAAATATTTAATTATAGAGCAAATTACAAAATATGTCATTTATGTTTGCATCGGGTTGCAAAGTGTGTCATTCATCTTCAAAATTTACAGAAAACATACTTTATATTTGCAAAGTCTAACACGTTACGTCCTTTGGCCTAAACTTCGTTAAATTATAGCGTTAAATCTAATAACATGGACCCCGCATCAGGTATTTTTGTTATTTTACCTTATTTATTTATTTACTCAAATAAACAAACATAAAAATAATAATTTAAAAACTTGATGTATCTCTATCTGTCTCTCTAAAACACACATACAAACAGTCACACACTATCTCTCTCTTACAACAATCAAACTGTTTGATCTAGTGGACCCTACAAAAGAACAGATGATTAGAAAGCCAAAATAGTCTACAACCTCTGATTACAAATAACAGTGCTTTGAAGATCTGCTCCTCCCATAGGCAAAGACTCAATATCTGTTACTCTAAAGTATGCCAATGCCAATATCTGTTGAAGACAAACTCTGCTTAAAGCCAAAGGTCTACTAAAGAGAACCTCTGCTGATGAAGACTAAAGTCTGATGAAGCTAAGGTCTTCTATGGATCAACAAATGATAAAGACCAACAGAGGATAAAGCTCAACAGAGTTTACTTATATTATTAATGTAACAGTGCTTAGGCTCTAGCAGATGTTAGGAGTTTGTTAGGATCTTAGATGTCGCTATCTAGGTGACGTCAGCTTAGATGCTTCAGATGTTTCGTTTGTACTATAAATAGAACAGTGCCTATACTGTTCTATTCATCACTTTTCACCTTGACATTTTTGTATGAACAAACAAAGAGTGATTAGGCTGAGGGGGAGTTGTATTCTTCATGCATATGTAAACTTGTGATTACGAATTTATAAAAGCATGTTGATGAAAGCAATATCTTCATTGTTGTGATTGAAAAGTTAACTATTCCGCTGCATATTTCATCTCTGTTTTATCTTCTTTCATTATTTCCATCTTAACTATCACAACAATCAAACTCATATCCTAACACAAACACCCACCAGCATCTCTTTCAACCTCTACCATCAGACACCAGCCACCACAACCTGCCACTTCACCATCTACCCACACAACCTAAAACCCCTAAAAATTCTCTTACCACCATCGCAACACCCCCACTTTAGAATCTCTTATGTCGAGAAGAAACAATGCAGACGCGGCCCCTGCCATCGATGAATCTGCATGTAGTTCGACTTCAGATCTTATTGGAAATCCGCATGTAGTTCAATTTGAGAGATCTAGATCCGATTTCTGATCGCTATAGTGTCAATCGATGAATTGGCAGTGTTTGGTTCTGAGTTATGGTGAATGAATCAAATAGTGAAAATCATGATGAAATTATTGATTGAAAAGATTGGATGTTGTGTTTTTTATATGAAAGAGTTGGTAACTAAATGGGTATTGAGTAGATCCATGTAATTCGGCATTTCTTTGGCAATGGCCAAACTCTACCTGTCTCAAAAATTGGAACTACCTCAATTCACAATCGGTTATGGTTAAACCATGTTCTTGTCGTCCCCCATCTCACCAAAAGTTCGCTATCTATTAGTAGACTTACAAATGAATAACCTGTTGATGCGTTTTCTTGACATTGAGCTTAGAAATAGCTTAAGTGAAAAGCTATTAGATGCGCAAAAGCAAGCCTTACTAGAGACTAATGCTCCTAAGGAAGGATTAGGCGGAACTGTGAATCAGTTAGCGCCTGGAAAGGATGGAATCCCTAGATTCAATGGAAGAATCTGGGTTCCAATCTTTGGAGGACTTAGAGATCTAATCTCCAGGAAGCGCATAGTTCAAGATACTCAGTTCACCCAGGAGGTGACAAAATGTATCAAGATTTGAAGAAGAATTATTGGTGGATGGGTTTGAAGAGATCCATAGCCACCTATGTAGCCCAGTGTCTGACGTGTTCGCAAGTTAAAGCCGAACATCAGAAGCCGTCAGGACTTTTGCAATAAATGAAAATTCCAACCTGAAAATGGAAAATGGTAACTATGGATTTGATTACCAAGTTACCTAAGACCAAAAGTGGAAATGACACTATTTGTGTCATTGTGGATAGGCTGACTAAGTCAGCACATTTCTTGCCAATAAAGGAAACGTATAATTTAGATAAATTGGCTAAGATGTATGTGGACAAGATTGTGTCCCTACACGGTGTGCCAGTATCTATTGTATCTAACAGAGATACTAGACACACATCTCACTTTTGGAAAAGTTTCCAACAATATTTAGGCACACGATTGAACTTTAGTACGGCTTACCATCCACAGACTGATGGTCAAAGTGAGCGTACTATCCAAACACTGGAAGACATGCTTAGGGCATGTGTGATTGATTTAGGTGGAAGTTGGGATGACCACTTACCCCTAATAGAATTCTCCTACAATAATAGTTTCATACTAGCATCAAGGATGCTCCTTTTGAGGCCTTGTATGCGAGAAAATGTAGAACGCCCGCGTGTTGGGCAGAAGTTGGGGAAGCCCAACTATCAGGACCAGAGTTTGTCCTGGAGACCACATAAAAGATTGTGCAAATCCATGATCATCTCAAAGCTGCCAGGGATAGGCAAAAGAGCTATGCTAACAAGAGGCGTAAACCTCTTAAGTTCCAAGTGGGGACAAAGTCATGTTAAAAGTATCACCCTGGAAGGGTGTGATGAGTTTTGGAAAGAAAGGCAAGTTGAGCCCAAGATATATTGAACCATTCAAGATAATCGAATGTGTCGGCACTGTAGCTTACAAGCTCAGGTTGCCATAGGAGCTTAGTGGAATCCATGATGTATTCCACATATCTAACCTTAAGAAATGTCTAGCCGACGAGTCGCTAGCAATGTCGCACAAAGATGTGCAAATTGATGAAAACTTGAGGTTTATTGAGAAGCCAATTTCGATCGAGGATCGACAGGTTAAGAAGCTCCGAATAAAAATGACACCTATAGTAAAGGTTAAGTGAGACGCTTTTAGACGTCCTAAGTATACATGGGAGGTTGAGTCCACTATGCGACAAAAGTACCCCCATCTTTTTAAATAAAATCTCGAGGTCGAGAATTCTTTTAAGAGGGTGAGGATGTAACACCCTATAAAATCGTGTCCAATAGTATAGTGACACGTGTTGAATTTTAAACATAGTCTATTAAAGACCAATAAGGACTAAAGGCGTCAACATGCTCAAACTGAGCCTCTGAGTGACGGTCCGATGTCAACATGCATAAATAACAGCATCTGAGTGACTGATATGTCAACATGCTTGAATCATTAGCCTCTGAGTGACTGATATGTCAACATGCTAAAAATGTGGCCTCTGAGTGACTGATATGTCAACATGCCCAGCCTCTGAGTGACATCGAAATCAACATCCTTTTAATAAGCCTCTAAGTGATCCTTTATGAAGTCCTAACTCTCATTCGTGCCATTTGTTGGACGTGAGGGATCAATTCTGTATACATGTGAAAGTTGGATAATGGATGGATTAAAAGTGTCAACATGTTAATTTATACCTCTGAGTGACCTTTTAACAAACCGAGAGCTCGACAATGTCCGGGCATAATCCCGGGTATGCCAAGTATTGGCTACGGAGGGCTAAAAGTGCCAAAAAGGTGTTTTAAAAGGGTTTTAGAAGCTTTTTAAAGTTAAGGAGCTAAAGTGTCAAATTCTGAAACTGATTAAGGGGCGCTCACGGGGCGCGAGAGGTAAGGCCTGTGCCTCTGCGGCCCGCCAGAGGACCTTTGCTGCAGAAAAATTAACTTGGCCTCCAAAAAAAGCTCCAAAAACCATTTATTCGAAACTATGGACTTGCAATCAACTATGCCACATTTTGGGACACTTGTAAGCTTCATCTTACACCCCTAAACACCTGGCATCACCTCCTTTGAGTTCTCCAACTATAAATAGGTGCTTAAGTTCACCATTCCAACTTGCACCTTTCTCATTTATTCACTCTTCTCCCTCCTCTGGAAGTTCCTAACTGAAAGGAACATCCAACATAGTTCTTTTGCACCCTTGGGATCACTGGTAAGAGTTCCTTCCTAATGCATTTTTGTTTATAGGCTTTTATAGCCAAAAGTCAAGCGTTTCACGGAAAACGCTTTGACTTTTGGTTAAGACCATTATGGTCCAGCCATTGTTCGACACGAACATGGCTAAGTGATCGTAATAAGGTAGGTGTTAATCCCTATAAAGGGCACCTCCTGAAGATCACGTTTGCTAGACCAATTGACGGGTCAAAGTTATGATATTAAAAAGTCAAACATGCCATTTTTTGGAAAAATCATAAATTGATCTTATATATGTTATGAAACCTGTTTTGACACTTAAACAAGTTGGTAATAATTATTATAACATATGAGAACATGTTCGGCTCGTCAATTTCAGTTCTAGGGTCGGTTCGCAACCGAAAGTCGCAAAGTTTGACTTCTGCTTTGACTTTTGATTCTGACGCGATTTAGATTAGTTACGTACTGATCTAAAGTTGCATTATGATCATAATATAATGTATCATAACCCTCTAAGGTTATATTACATGATCATAATCAGAATCCAAGTTTATGCGCAAGTTCCATAATTATGCCATCTTTGACCAAAATGCCCTTTCTGCATAAAACAAGGTTTTAAATGGTAATGAACTTGAAAATGAGTTTTCTACTGATGTAATATTATAAGTAGGATTATTTGAGATGTTAAACCAAGTTATAAACTGAGTTTTCAAGCAGATCCTTAAACTATGTCGATAAATGACGATTTTAGCCCTTGTGGCTCATAAAATAGTTTTAATCAAACCTTTTTGAGGTAAATCTTTTACCTACTGATATGTTATATTAAATAACATATCTAAGATATTTTAATCTGACCATAATGTCAGTTTTCATTAAATATCGCATAAAACGTTATTTTACGACATAACAGTCGCTTCGGCGCATAGTATGGTTTTAAACCATATTAATTGACCTAGACTTTTTGCCTACTGATTTTAAAACTTATTTTAAACATATTTACAGGAGGTACATGTTATAAACTTAGAATCCCAAATAATTTATAAACTATGTGTAAAATGACCAAAATGCCCCTTCGGTGCATAGTTTGGTCATAAAAGATAATACACATATGAATGACATCTTACTGATATTATATCATAAATTAATTATTTTTCCAGAACATTTATTATCATAATCTTAAATTTTATTCAAGTTCCTTTTATACAATGTAAAATTACCGAAAACGCCCTTATGAGGGATAATTTCGTTTTAAAACCTTAACGGGCATATAAATTGATATCCTACTGATATTTTAACTTATTTAAAATATAATGGCATATAGAACTTGTCCATGACTTATCCGGTTACCTGATATCGCTGATATGCGTACGGTTAAGTATATGTAACTATTTATGGAAATTAATCGAACCGGGTTTAACCTTGTCATTTAAGTCTCAAAATCCAGAATGTTTATAGTTTATCCATATTACACAAGTCAAAGTACTTGTTGGGATTAAACTACATTCAATACGATCATCGTTTAATCTAGCGTTATACGTATTGATCCTGTACGCTACTCGATCTAAGTCTGTAACTTAAATAAGACCATTAGTATTTAATTGGTTAGCTTATGCCGTAATCCAGACTAGAGACTTGCCGGTAAATGCTATATGCACTTAGTACTTTTGTATACGGCTGAGTTATTAAAATTAAAGAAGACTAGCTCAGGTAAATACTCTCGACTTTTTTCCCTATACGGGCTTGGGTTACGGTAAATTATTACCGCTTGGTCGGAAATGGGATCAATCGAGTGCCGGATTGTGGCTAGTAAATCCGCATATTCTGTTTTGATCAGTTTTGTTTGATAACTTAAACATCAGGGGTTAACTACCGTGTCCTGGATATCCTCGGCTCATTACAATAGAAATGGCTACGACCTTAGCGCGGGTGTAGGCATACATCCGATAGACACTCAATAATGCATTCCCACAAGGTTGGGAGGAATTGACTCCTTCGTGAGTCCAAAGTGGTGTGTACGTTAATCATGTCTCGGTCCCCGTACCGGGCCCTGTATGTATGGACAAACATGTAAATATGTTAACAAGGTTGAACAGTTAAATTTCCCAAGTTATAAAAAGATTTTGTGCTGATACGCACTTAAAACATTTTTGAAATGTTTTCAAAGTAAGTCAGTTGAGTGTATTTACTAGCGAAAGCTGACGTATTTTCAAAAGACTAAACTGCAAGTACAATACGAAATAGGCTGGAAGTGCTCGATAGTGATGTGGATCTTGCAAATCCTAAATCTGCCCAAAGTCTGCTTTATATTCTTTCCATGTACAATTTATGATCCGCTTGTGGATCTTCTATTACGAGCCTGTATATTATTTTGTATTTTCGAACATTCGGTTTGTAATAGTAATTTTAATCCAAGACTTCCGCTGTTCCGTGTTTAATTGACTATGATGATTATCAACTGACGTCACGATACTCCCCAACCGGGCCCACCGGCGTATGGATTTGGGTTGGAAATCCGGGGTGTGACAAGGTTGGTATCAGAGCCAACGTTTGAGAGAATTAAACACTATCCTTCTTGTGTTTAATCCTAAAATTACATGAGCACATTCCTTAGACTTCCGAGTCTAGGCATTGACCTAGGATTTACTCATTTTATTATTAAGTTACTAGTATTGTTTTTGAATTTATTTTTAACAGGAAAATGCCGCCACGTGTGAGAGGACAAAGTGGGAGAGGAAAAGGTCCAATGAGAGGAGGACCATTGGCGCGCATCCCTCCTCAACCTCACAACTCATATTCCTACCAAGAATCAGGAGATTCGTCTCCTTGGCAACCAGCGAGACATTCTCATAGACACTCGCCCCCACATTCCCAAAATTCTTATCACTCTCACCACTTCTATCATTCACACCATTCTCACCATTCCATCATTCCTACCATGAAGAATTTAACCCTAACCATTACTTTAACATGCCTCCAGCCAATCAAAATCAGTTGGACCAGCCAAACCCTATGGACGAGGACTCCGACCCGGAGATGCCGCCGTCGGGATCGAATACGCATCCCATAGAAATTTCAAGCGATTTGAACTCTTATGCCGGATCGCCCTACCAAGGTCCTAATGAATGGGACCAATACTGGAATCAACTTCGCCCACACTCCTTCTCATCACTCTCAACCACCCCCAATATAAGAAGATGTCCACATGGAACCAGTGGACCGACCTCAACCACCACCCGGGCCCACCGGCGTATGGATTTGGGTTGGAAATCCGGGGTGTGACAAGGTTGGACGTAGTCCAAATATAGATATGTTAAGCTTAAGAGTTGTGATGTTATTCACACTAGTATAGGCAATGAATTGTTATACCCAATGTTGAAAGCCAATATGGTTGACATACCATGGCTAAATGAAATTTTATTGATATATAGAAACCAAGGCTTAAAGATGGCTAACTCAAATGAAGCACAAAGTAGCCATTGGAATGTTGATTCTAACCAAGCCGAAAACAGAGATATTGATAATGATAATTTTCAAGCTTCATTGATGCAGCTGTAGAAAAGGCCATGGGAAAGGCCATAGAAAAGCTTAGGGAATCGAGTGCTACTCGATCCAGACCCTTATCTATTCCCCCATCTTCAGCTCATAGGAGAGCTCCGTTCACTCTTCCAATGCGAAGAGTGAACCAAAAAAAATAGATTTTGCTGAAAGGACCCATTCTTTTAAGGACGGGTGTACCTATAAGTATTTCGTCTCCTGTAAGTCCCGAGACTTTAACGGGAAAAAAGGAGTGGTGGAAGCCTTAAAATGGCTAGATGAGATGGAGACGATTGTAGATATCAGCGGTTGTGCTGATAAGGATGTGGTCAAGTATGTATGACAGTCCTTTAAGGGCGATACCCTAATCTGGTGGAAAGCCATGATCCAATCTACAGGTAAAGTACACCTGTATAATTTGGGATGGTCCAAATTTGTGGACCTAGTTAAGAAAACTTACTAACCACCCCATGAGGTGGAGAAATTAGAGACAGACTTTTTGTCTCTTTCAATGAAAAACCTAGATTGTCAGAAGTACGTTTCTGACTTTAACTCCCTATCTAGGTTAGTTTCCTATTTGATCACCCCCGAATCCTAACGCATTGCGCGTTTTATAAATGGGTTGGCGCCCGAGATAAAGGACATGGTAAAGGCTGCTCAGCCTACTACCTATAGGTCCGCTGTAGACCTATCTCTTTCCCTCACCCTTGATTTGGTAAGACAAAGGTCAGTTAGGACTGAAACTGACGGAAAGAGGAACGGGAGGATAATAACTCCCAAAGATTTAAAAAGAAAGGAAATTTCGGGTTCAAGAAGAACCAGCACGTGTCTAATGACAAACCTCTGTGCAAGAACTGTAAATATAGGCATTGGGGACAGTGTAGTATAACTCCACAAACCAAACCCTATGGTATCTGCAAAAGAAAAGGGCATAAAACCTTAGATTGCAAGGATCTTAAGGATGCAGTTTGCTACAACTGCAATGAAAAGGGGCATATAACGTTCAATTGCCCCAAAAACCCCAAAAACAATGATGCAAAGCCTGGAGAGGCCAAGAAGGGGAATGCCCGTGCCTTTCAAATGAATGCCAGGGAGGCTGTTAATGATAACAATGTCATAACAGGTACATTCCTCATTAACAACATTTACGCTAGAGTTCTTTTCGATTCGGGTGCGGATAAATCATTTGTTGATCATAAGTTTAGTAAACTATTAAACTTACCCATAAGAACTCTATATAAAACTTACGAGATAGAACTTGCTGATGGAAGTATAGAATCAGCATCTTCCATTCTTGATGGATGTTCCATATCCATTAAGAATCATTCAATCCCTATCTCTTTGCTGCCAATGAAATTGGCGGGGTTCGATGTAGTTTTAGGCATGGATTGGTTATCTCATAACCAAGCCCGCATTGCCTGTGTTAAGAAACTCATCAAGATTAAGACCCCATCTGGTGAAATAATCACCATCCACGGAGACTCACTATGGACTGCCAGACAAGGTGTCGTTATTTAAGGCATCCAAGTGTTTGAGAAAAGGTTGTGTTATCTACATGGCACAAGTTACCATAAATGAGCCTAAGCTAAATATTGAAGATTTACCAGTTATCTCGGAGTATTCCGATGTATTCCCAGAAGAATTACCAGGTCTACCTCCAGACAGACAAGTGGAATTCAGGATTGATATTATACCAGGATCAGCATCAGTGGCTAGAGCTCTATATAGGCTAGCACCAACGGAAATGAAGGAATTGAGGACGCAGCTAGACGAACTCTTGGAGAAAGGCTTTATTCAGCCTAGTTCCTCGCCTTGGGGAGCTCCTATTCTGTTTGTAAAGAAGAAAGATGGTTCGATGCGAATGTGCATTGACTACCGAGAGCTGAACAAGTTAACAATCAAGAATAGATATCCTCTGCCTAGGATTGATGATTTTTTGATCAACTTCAAGGGTCTAGTTACTTCTCCAAGATCGATTTGAGATCAGGATATCATCAGCTGAAGGTTAGAAGTGAAGATGTTCCTGAGTCTGCCTTCAGGACCCGTTACGGTCATTTTGAATTCTTGGTGATGCCTTTTGGGCTCACAAATGCACTTGCAGCATTCAAGGATTTCATGAATAGAGTCTGCAAACCATATTTGGATAAATTTGTCATTGTCTTTATAGACGACATACTTATCTATTCTCATAATCAAGTTGATCACGAGAAACATCTTAGGTGCATTTTGGAACTGCTAAGACAAGAGAAGTTTTATGCTAAATTCTCTAAGTGTGAGTTTTGGCTTAGAGAAGTCCAATTTCTTGGACATATGGTAAGTGAGCGGGGTATCCAAGTAGATCCCGCTAAAATCGAGGCCATCATAAATTGGGAAGTACCCAAGACCCCATCAGAGATACGTAGTTTCCTAGGATTGGCTGGTTACTATAGGAGGTTCATTGAGAACTTTTCAAGAATAGCCACTCCTTTAACTACCTTGACCCGTAAGAATGTTAAGTATAATTGGGGTCCAAAGCAACAAGAATCTTTTGAGGTTCTTAAACACAAGTTGAGCAATGCTCCTATGTTATCTCTACCTGAGGGTAATGAGGAATTTGTAGTCTACTGTGATGCATTGCACACTGGCATGGGCTGTGTGCTAATGCAAAAAGGCAAAGTGATTGCCTATGCCATCACGATAGTTAAAGGTGCACGAAAGGAATTACACCACCCACGACTTGGAATTGGGTGTCGTTGTATTTGCACAAAAACTGTGGAGACATTACTTGTATGGCACAAAGTTTATTATATACACAGACCATAAAAGTCTCCAGCATTTGCTCAATCAGAAGGAATTGAACATGCAATAACGTCTATCATGGAAACGCTTAATGACTATGATTGCGAGATTCGCTACCATCCAGGCAAGGCAAATGTAGTTGCCGATGCCTTAAGTCGCAAGGAACGGATTAAACCTATAAGGATTAACGCCAAGAGCATTGAACTCAGAAATAGCTTAAGTGAGAAGCTATTAGATGCGCAAAAGCAAGCCTTATCAGAGACTAATGCTCCTAAGGAAGGATTAGGAGGAACTGTGGATCAGTTAGCGCCTGGAAAGGATGGAATCCTTAGATTCAATGGAAGAATCTGGGTTCCAATCTTTGGGGGACTTAGAGATCTAATCCTCCAGGAAGCGCATAGTTCAAGATACTCAGTTCACCCAGGAGGTGACAAAATGTATCAAGATTTGAAGAAGAATTATTGGTGGATGGGTTTGAAGAGATCCATAGCCACCTATGTAGCCAAGTGTCTGACGTGTTCGCAAGTTAAAGCCGAACATCAGAAGCCGTCAGGACTTCTGTAACAAATGAAAATTCCAACCTGAAAATGGAAAATGGTAACTATGGATTTGATTACCAAGTTACCTAAGACCAAAAGTGGAAATGACACTATTTGGGCCATTGTGGATAGGCAGACTAAGTCAGCACATTTCTTGGCAATAAAGGAAACGTATAATTTAGATAAATTGGCTAAGATGTATGTGGACAAGATTGTGTCCCTACACGGTGTGCCAGTATTTATTGTATCTGACAGAGATACTAGATACACATCTCACTTTTGGAAAAGTTTCAAACAATATTTAGGCACACGATTGAACTTTAGTACGGCTTACCATCCACAGACTGATGGTCAAAGTGAGCGTACTATCCAAACACTGGAAGACATGCTTAGGGCATGTGTGATTGATTTAGGTGGAAGTTGGGATGACCACTTACCCCTAATAGAATTCTCCTACAATAATAGTTATCATACTAGCATCAAGGCTGCTCCTTTTGAGGCCTTGTATGGGAGAAAATGTAGAACGCCTGCCTGTTGGGCAGAAGTTAGGGAAGCCCAACTATCAGGACCAGAGATTGTCCTGGAGACCACGGAAAAGATTATGCAAATCCATGATCATCTCAAAGCTGCCAGGGATAGGCAAAAGAGCTATGCTGACAAGAGGCGTAAACCTCTTAAGTTCCAAGTAGGGGACAAAGTCATGTTAAAAGGATCACCCTGGAAGGGTGTGATGCGTTTTGGAAAGAAGGGCAAGTTGAGCCCAAGATATTTTGGACCATTCGAGATAATCGAATGTGTCGGCACTGTAGCTTACAAGCTCAGGTTGCCAGAGGAGCTTAGTGAAATCCATGATGTATTCCACATATCTAACCTTAAGAAATGTCTAGCCAACGAGTCGCTAGCAATGTCGCACAAAGATTTGCAAATTGATGAAAACTTGAGGTTCATTGAGAAGCCGATTTCGATCGAGGATCGACAGGTTAAGAAGCTCCGAATAAAAATGATACCTATGGTAAAGGTTAAGTGGGACGCTTTTAGACGTCCTAAGTATACATGGGAGGTTGAGTCCACTATGTGACAAAAGTACCCCATCTTTTTGAATAAAATCTCGAGGTCGAGAATTCTTTTAAGGGGGTGAGGATGTAACACCCTGTAAAATCGCGTCCAATAGTATAGTAACACGTGTTGAATTTTAAACATAGTCTATTAAAGACCAATAAGGACTAAAGGCGTCAACATGCTCAAACTGAGCCTCTGAGTGATGGTCCGATGTCAACATGCATAAATAACAGCCTCTGAGTGACTGATATGTCAACATGCTTGAATCATTAGCCTCTGAGTGACTGATATGTCAACATGCTAAAAACGTGGCCTCTGAGTGACTGATATGTCAACATGCCCAGTCTCTGAGTGACATCGGAATCAACATCCTTTTAATAAGCCTCTGAGTGATCCTTTATGAAGTCCTAACTCTCATTCGTGCCATTTGTTGGACATGAGGGTTCAATTCTGTATACATGTGAAAGTTGGATAATGGATGGATTAAAAGTGTCAACATGTTAATTTATACCTCTGAGTGACCTGTTGATAAACTGAGAGCTCAACAATGTCTGGGCATAATCCCGGGTATGCCAAGTATTGGCTGCAGAGGGCTAAAAGTGCCAAAAAGGTGTTTTAAAAGGGTTTTAGAAGCTTTTTAAAGTTAAGGGGTAAAGTGTCAAATTCTAAAACTGATTAAGGGGCGCTCACGGGGCGCGAGAGGTAAGGCCTGTGCCTCTCGCGGCCCGCCAGAGGACCTCTGCTGCAGAAAAATTAACTTGGCCACCAAAAAAAGCTCCAAAAACCATTTATTCGAAACTATGGACTTGCAATCAGCTATGCCACGTTTTGGGACACTTGTAAGCTTCTTCTTACACCCCTAAACACCTGGCATCACCTCCTTTGAGTTCTCCAACTATAAATAGGTGCTTAAGTTCACCATTCCAACTTGCACCTTTCTCATTTATTCACTCTTCTCCCTCCTCTGGAAGTTCCTAACTGAAAGGATCATCCAACATAGTTCTTTTGACCCTAGGAATCACTGGTAAGTGTTCCTTCCTTGTGCATTTTCGTTTATAGGCTTTTATAGCCAAAAGTCAAGCGTTTTTACGGAAAACGCTTTGACTTTCGTTAAGACCATTATGGTCAAGCCATTGTTCGAAATGAACATGGCTAAGTGACCGTAATAAGGTAGGTGTTAATCCCTATAAAGGACACCTCCTGAAGATCACGTTTGCTAGACCAATTGACGGGTCAAAGTTAAGATATTAAAAAGTCAAACAAGCCATTTTTCAGAAAAATCATAAATTGATCTTATATGTTATGAAACCTGTTTTGACACTTAAACAAGTTGGTAATAATTATTAGAACATGTGAGAACTTGTTCGGCTCGTCAATTTCTGTTCTAGGATCGGTTCGCAACCGAAAGTCGTGAAGTTTGACTTCTGCTTTGACTTTCGATTCTGATCCGATTTAGATTAGTTACCTACTGATCTAAAGTTGCATTATGATCATAATATAATGTAGCATAACCCTCTAAGGTTATATTACATGATCATAATCAGAATCCAAGTTTATGCGCAAGTTCCATAATTATGCCATCTTTGACCAAAATGTCTTTCTGCATAAAACAAGGTTTTAATGGTAATGAACTTGAAAATGAGTTTCTACTGATGTAATATTATAAGTAGGATTATTTGGGATGTTAAACCAAGTTATAAACTGAGTTTTCAAGCAGGTCCTTAAACTATGTCGATAAATGACGATTTTAGCCCTTGTGGCTCATAAAATAGTTTTAATCAAATCTTTTCGAGGTAAATCTTTTACCTACTGATATGTTATATTAAATAACATATCTAAGATATTTTAATTTGACCATAATGTCAGTTTTCATTAAATATCGCATAAAACGTCATTTTACGACATAACTGTCGCTTAGGCGCATAGTATGGTTTTAAACCATATTAATTGACCTAGACTTTTTGCCTACTGATTTTAAAACTTATTTTAAACATATTTACAGGAGGTACATGTTATAAACTTAGAATCCCAAATAATTTATAAACTATGTGTAAAATGACCAAAATGCCCATTCGGTGCATAGTTTGGTCATAAAAGATAAAATACACATATGAATGACATCTTACTGATATTATATCATAAATTAATTATTTTTCCAGAACACTTATGATCATAATCTTAAATTTTATTCAAGTTCCTTTTATACAATGTAAAATTACCGAAAACGCCCTTGTGAGGCATAATTTCGTTTTAAAACCTTAACGGGCATATAAGTTGATATCCTACTGATATTTTAACTTATTTAAAATATAATGGCATATATAACTTGTCCATGACTTATCCGGTTACCCAATATCGCTAATATGCGTACGGTGAAGTATATGTAACTAGTTTACGGAAATTAACCGAAACGGGTTTAACCTTGTCATTTAAGTCTCAAAATCCAGAATGTTTATAGTTTACCCATATTATACAAGTCAAGGTACTTGTTGGGATTAAACTACATTCTATCCCATCATTGTTTAATCTAGCGTCATACGTTTTGGTCAAGTACGCTAGTCGGTCTAAGTCAACGACTTAAATAAGACCGTTAGTATTTAATTGGTTAGTTTATGCCATAATCCAGACTAGAGACTTGTTGTGGTTATAATTTTTATTATATTTTAGTACCTTTTACTCATAGATCTAGCTTTAAATTTATAAAACACGATACAATATTACCACTCCAGACACGTTAAGGCAAGTGCACCCATCGTGGACGTAGTATAGTGATGGTAAGATACCGAGGTCGTTCAAGGACACAAGAGCTTTTAGTACCGGCTTATCTTTAACGTCTAATCTAACCAATTTTTTTATAAAGTTTTGAAAAGTAAAAGTAGAAACGTAAATAAAAAGGAAAACAAATAAACAAGAAAGAATTACTTGATACCAACTCCTCTTTTACATATCCTCTGATGATTTCCACACTTTGGGCATTTTAATAGATTATTTTAGTTATAGTAGTAGGCTCCTCTTGTGAAGGCGACGTTACCCTTAACCTATTGGTCTGAGTCAGTAGGGATACAGTCCCGCAAGGATGGAATATTGGAAGATAATTAAGTAAGTTATTAATGCGAAAAGTGGTAGGCCCCTCTTGTGAAGGCGACATTACCCTAGGCCATATTGGTCTGAGTCAGCAGGGATACAGTCTCGCAAGACCGGATAAAGTTTTAATATTATAAGGGTTCAACCCATTCGTACCCCCCCCCCCGATTTGAGGCTATCTGCCTCAAGGGAAGTCCTAATACGCTTGAACCAAGTCCTCGCAGGATCTATACATTGAACGAGACAAGAACTTTACCCAAACACCTTTCTAACCCCCTTCCAGGTTGTTAACATGCTTTATATAGACCGTAAAGACACCAATGAGTGAATAAACGAAACATGAAGAAATGTTTAAATAAAGTTCACTTTCAATATAACAAAATTACTTATTAAAGTCATTAATACCTACCCAAATAAAAAGTTGCTAAAGGTTAGAAATCAAAAGTAATACATAAAAGATTTGCCTTCACCAAGTGATGTAAGAGATTTAGCCAAGCATGGCCTTGTTTGACAAGAACTCTTACGATCAATCTTGGATCCCGAGACTACTATATACTCTAAAGATTAAAGATGGATGATAGTGGTGGGTGTTGGTGTTGTAGTGGTGGTGGACTAATGGCAAGTGTGAGAGAAGTGGTTTGCCAAGGGATGCCTTTCTCATGAACCAAGCACCTCTATTTATGTCACACTCCAATTTTCGATGTAACGAAAGCGTGCGCGAGGTGCGGCAAGAGCGGCAATCGTTTCATTTAACCAAGTAAACGACAATTTTAATACATTACAAAATGTTCATTCATACTTTTTATTTAATACGTAATTTACATACCAACTTTTGTTTTGAAACATACCACAAGTTTAACAACATTATTTAAAATTCAAACACGACTTCACAAACACAATAACAAAAGACTGGATGAAACATAAAATCTTAAGTTCACAACAAACGAACATGTTTTCCCCGAAGGCCATCCACTAGTTTCCTGTAATACATGTTAGTTTTGAAAACGATGTCAACAAAAGCTGGTGAATTCATGTTATAAATTTGTGTATCAAATGAATCTTCAAAACATTTGAAATAATAAATTCATTTAATATAGCTTAGTGAAACTTGTAAAATCATTAATGTGTTGCAAGGACACTAATCTGTATGGCGAATAAGGTGGCAACCAACCCTTGACGATTTATTGTGCTCGTTTTAGACACAAAAGCACTCTAATACGATCTGTTATTATTGCCGTAGTAGAGTGAGGCTCACCCAAACCCAATAGATCTATCCCCTTGTTCCTTGGTACTTGTTATTCATTAATGGTCTCAATGCTTGAGCCTTATTCACATGTGATCTAAATATTTTCATTTCCCATCGATACTAAATGTAACATGTATACATCCCCGCACATTTAAAAACCATAAAAACGTTAAAATAAAAGGGGAAACATGAACACACATATTTGCATTCCATGCAAATCTCTATTTGATTCTTGATGCTTTGTTCGTTTCTCGACCTACAAGTGTCCTAATCTATTAGACACTTAGGCTCTCTTTAATTTTTCGTACAAATATTTTATCTTGAGTTTCATACTTGTAATTGTTGGTTTTTCTTTGTTGGTATACATATATATATTTCTTTCATCTATATATTCTAGATTGATTACATGTAAATGGGTCTAGCCTATAATTTAATTGTAAAAATTCAATCTAAAAGTTTATTACATATGGGCCTAGCCCAATACTTTTTGTAAGTATGGACCTAGCCCAATTTGCTTACTATGTGTGGGCCTAGCCCAATTCGTTTCATGGATGTGGGCTTAGCCCGATTCATCTCATATATATATGCCTAGCCCAATTTAATTTTGTTTAAAGTGGGTTAAGCCCAGTTGGTTTGTAAAAGTGGGTCTAGCCCAAGTTAAAAATGAAAGAGTGGGCCTAGCCCAAAATAGTTTATAGAAATGGATTAGCCCAATTTTAGTTTTTTAAAAGTGGGCTTAGCCCAAAGTTAGTTTTTATAGAAATGGATTAGCCAAATTTATTTCTTTATAAAGGTGGGCTTGGCCCAAAGTTAATTTTTATATAAGTGGGCTTAGCCCATGCAAATTTTATAAAAGTGGGCTTAGCCCAAAGTTTGATTTTTATACAAGTGGGCCTAGCCCAAACTAATTTATATAAATGGGCTAATCCATATATTTTATAAAAAAAGTTAGCCCAATATAATTTTTATAAAAATGGGCTTAGTCTAATAGTTGTTTAGTTGTGCTTAATCCAAGTTTTTAAAATACTTACTAGTAAATGTTATAACTTATAAAAATTTATTTGTAAAAACTATTAATTACAAGTTCAATTTTTATAAATCCTAGTAAATATTAGATGTAACGGTTGATTTGTTCGTTTTGACAGTTATGTTCGCGTCGACCATTTTATTCGTTTCGTCTTTGTCGTTTGTTTCGTTTATACCATATACTTTATTTTGTCTGAATTGTCCAAGTTGTCCGAATTGTCCGATATATTATTTTGTCAAAAGTTGAACACTTATACATATTTTTATACAAAATATATGTACACATATTAGTGATTTCAACATATATATTTTTATCAAAAATATATTTTTATCTCCTTTTTATGTTAAAAAATTTATGTAATTATATCTTAAACTTTTTTCACCCAAACTTTTGTTTGAAACAAGATTTAAAGTTCCTCATCACTTTTAATCACAAAATCTTTAGTTTAATCACATCTTAATCAAGATTAATTTTTATAAAAATTTTTCCATTGTTTCCTTTAAAATATAAGCTTTCCTACGTTTATATAAACATGTTTTAAATCATTTTTCTAACTCAAATCATCATCAGATCACATATATTATACAAAAGTATTAACAAAAATGTCATGAACTTGTTATAGTTTTAAACTTTCTTAAAATGGAAACTTTATTATCACTTTTTAACAAAATTTCCAAATCATAACTTTTATTAATAATCTATAACTTGTATGATCATCTTTAAAATATGAAATCATGTTCATGACTCTTTTTGTTAATGAATCTTGCTAATCTAAATATGCATGTGTTTATATCGTCTATTTATACATAAAAATGCAAGATTCAAGTTTACTAGTTTATGACAAATTCAAGATCATCCATAATCATCAAGAAAACCACATAATTATGTTAGTAATTATAGTTTATTAGTGTTTTTCAAGTGGGTTTTTAAATATCTTTTTAGATGATCTTGTGTATTTTTATGAAATATAAAGTATAAGATTAGTTTAAGGATTTTACTACTAGCACTTGGCTAGGGGTGATCTAAAAGATAAAAAAGTGTTGATCAAGAGTTCCAAGCTTCAAAGTAAGCCTCCTAATCTTTACAAACACTTTAGATCATCCTTGGATCTTCATGCAAGCTTGAATTTCTTGTGTTTGGTTTTTAAAAAGTTAAAGATGAAGATGATGATGCCTTGGCCGATTTTTAGGAGCAAAAGGAAGGAGTGTTTGTTGAGTTTTGGTGTTGGAAGAAATGGAATGGTTTTGATTTTTGGTGTTATGTTTATGTTCTTACACCTCAAGATACACCAACTAAACCCACAATTTGCCAACACATAATCAAGTGATTAGTGGCATGGGAAAAAACACCCATGTAGCCGTGAGGTTGGGGGGTTGATTATTTTTTTTATAAATAACGTATAATTTTTATAAACTTTTATAAACTTTAACAATTTTATATATAAGTGTTTATAAAATTAATACCCCAACACTTTAAGTTGATGTTATAATATGCCAAAATAACTCACTAGTCTTAATGTTTCATTGTTTGGTTGATAAATTGGTTTGGGTCTTGTACCGGGTAAAATACTGACATATTGTGTTATTCTAGTACAATTCTTACTCTCCCGTTAAGTAATCTAGCTCTTCAGACTAATAAATTTGTTATTTTGAGTTCAATTCCGGTACCCGCTTTGTTGTCAGATTTTTTACTGAACAAACTGTGTAGCTTTAAATAATAGGATTTATATACGGGTTTTATACTATTTTTAACACCTGTTAATATTCTTAACTAAAAATATTTATTTTTGGATTTTCGGACATTTGCTGTTTTATGCTACGGAATGTTGTATTTGCTGCAAAATGTTGTATTTTGCTGCAGACTTGGACAATTTGGTGTTTAAATAAATTTTTTATGGTATAATAGAGAAGACATATCTTATGTCTTAATTCTGAAATATCAGACTGTACCGTAACCAATACTGATATTTATTACGTGTTCGCGTCTTTGTCATCTGTGTAGGATATGGTTTTATCTGTTCATGATTATGACAAATTCATTATCATACCAAACTATGATTTTGTTGAATCCCTAGACTTTTAAGACTTGAAAACTAAAATTAAGTCAAGTTGTGCGGTAAATAGACAATGTAATAGTTGTTCATATTGTACAGAATTACCGAAATTTTGCCAGTTGTCACAATTTATAGCTGGAAACAGAAGGCGACCACGGCCCTGTGCCCTCCTAGCACGGACCCGTGGTAGACTTTTTCTCTCCCTTCATTAACTGTAGATGTTAGGTCGTTGTAC
The DNA here is from genome assembly GCA_947069175.1 of Scalesia atractyloides. Taxonomy (NCBI): domain Eukaryota; kingdom Viridiplantae; phylum Streptophyta; class Magnoliopsida; order Asterales; family Asteraceae; genus Scalesia; species Scalesia atractyloides. Next base: position 39,055,014 of record CAMTDV010000020.1, on the reverse strand, counting down.
CAACACGCCCCATGGTGACAGAGCACGGCCCCGTGGTCAGTGTACTTGTTGTACTATCCCAGATTCTACGAATCTTAAAGTTGACCACGACCCATGTTGACTTGGCACAGTCCCCTGTTGCTTGTTTGTTGTTGTTGTCTTTTTCTGAAGAGAATCTTTGACTGGGCACGGCCCCGTGCCTGGTGGACACGGCCCGTGCCTAAGCTTCTGTCTTCGTTATTTTTGTTGTTTTTGGATGTGAAGGGGGGTTTGACAAGTTGTGTTAATCCCTCTTCTTTGTATTTGTGTTGCTTTTGGCTGTTAATTTGCTTCTTTTGTTCGTTTAAGCTCTTTTGATCCTGTAATATAAAGTAAACAAAGAAACACGCTTTTTACAACATTACTACCGAAAAAGGATTGATTTTATGCCTTGTTTGATGGAATTTATATGTTAAATTTTGCGCACATCAAATACCCCCACACTTGAATCTTTGCTTGTACTCAAGTAAAAGTCTATAATGTGGCTTACACACCCAAAAAGAATTGGTAGAAGAGAAGTTTTAGGTTTATCTATGGAGTGTTGGGAATCCAAATTCTAAATTTGTTTTGTTTTTATTTTATTTACAATCTTATTCGTCATGATTTATTTAGAACACATTTTAAGAAAAATTATTTGTTTTGGGCATAACATGCCTTTATAAAATTCCATTTAGTTATATTAAAATATACATACCCACAAGTGGTCATTCAACACTCAACTGAAGATGTTTAAGTGAAATCGCTCGGATCCGATGTGGTGCGTACGCCTACCATAGGCTTGACAAACAATCAAACATTCTCATTTGTGACGTTTAATCTCTGTAAATATCAAGAGGGTTTTAAAAGGGTAGGTTTTTTGGCTAGGGGTAGTTATTTTTGGGTAAGAATGGTGAAAAGTGTAAAATTGTTGGTTTTGAACAATTTTTGTGGCTTAGAAAAAAACTTTAACCAATGTTTTTTAGCTAAAGTTGAAACTAAGCCATACTTTGTTATTTATAACCGAACTTTTTAATTAAATAAACGGTGTAAATAAAAAGAAATTTTTGTGGATATGGGTGGTTGTTTTGCAAAAGGATAAATTTTTACGGGTTTAGAAACGAAAGGGTTAAGGCTCAAAGGGGTTTAACTAGGGGATTTGAAAGGAACATAAAGTTTTAAAATGAAAAATGGGTTGTAATCCTAATGCCTCTATCATTTACTTACTTAGATTAGTGTCGGTAAGGATTGAGAATGAATTGCTTTGGCAAGTTCTAGATTTGTAAGAACCAAACGGGCTATTCATACAAGAAACGAAAAATTGAGCAATTAGTATAGATATGTATTTTTATGCTCGGTAAAGGATCAAAAACTCACTTTTGTGGGAAAAGGGTTATAATGTAAAAGCTTATATACAATCAAATTTTACAAAAATTTGTTATGCCCATTTTATAATTTTCTTACTTGGTTCTTATTATCATGACGCTATCAAGTGTAAATTTGTAAAAACATAATTTTTAGAACTTCTTTTTCCCAAAATAAAACAAGATAAGTAAAAATATGAAAAATTTTGAAAAATATTTGGGGTGATTAGCGGTTTTCCAAGAAGAGTTTTGTGTAAGGCTTGATTTTAGGACAAACAATTCAGGGTTTTAACATCCCCCAAACTTAAATTACACGTTGTCCTCAATTTGTCCCAGATATGATTTGTTTTGATTAAATGTGCAAAAAGTGGGGTTAAGAATAAATTTTAAGGTTACTTGGCACTGGGCAGGGGGCGTGCAAGATGGACACGGCCCCGTGGTCAAAGTGCCAGTAACATGAAAATTTAAAAGCTTACAGAAGGCTGGGCACGAGGGCGTGTGCTATGGGCACGACCCCATGGCAAATGTTTGTAACAGATTGGGAGCTGTGTTTCGTCGCTTCGCGTCTGATTTCTAGGCTTGGTGAACACTATGCTTAGTGTGTCCAAGGCTCCCACGGTACCTGTAAGCTATAATCCTACCACAATACAACAATCTAACACAAAATAACAAGTTCCTACATTACGATTGCTTTACTTGTCTACCACCATCAGACGAAAAGAAAAAATAAAAATGCAAGAAAGTAAATTGTTTAGAGAAGCAAATTGTTCATCAGGACGCAGCCCGGAAAATACCAAATTGTTCAAAGTTCAAAGAGAGATAACCTGAAGGATTGATTTGTCGCCCACCACCGCCATTGCCTAGTTCGAGTCCATGTCCTTGCTCTCTTCCTCCTCCTCTTCCGCCTCGTCATGATACGCCATGTGCTCCTGTATGTATGTAATGTATTTTTGCATGCCAACGATATTGCGTTCCATGCTTCTGATCCGGCTGCTTGAGCTTTGTCCCAAGCTATAAGCATTCCTGGACACTTGGAGGTTTTCCTGCATGATATTATATAAATTTTGGAGGTTAGGAAAATCACGTCCTCCTTGAGAGGAGGAGCCCACGTCTTCCTTGAGAGGAGGAGCTCCGGGCGTGTCCGGAGTACCAAGGATGGTTAGGGTCATCTTCGATTGCGAGGACCTCATCCAAGTCATTTGGGTTCCACACCCGACCACGTGCATCCTTAAAGGGCATGAGACCATCGTTGCAATCAATTATAAGACCCAAACTTTGGCATAAGGCTAGATCGGCCTTTGCCACACCCACTCCCTAGTGGAACCCACTCGGAATGCGCCTAATGTACTTCTTGAATAGCTTGGTGATCCATCATCTGAAGAATATCGGTGTACTGGTGTTGGCGGTGGCATTTGCGGACACGTTCCTCAACAACATGTGTGCGACATTGATAGGTTGATGATTCAGGATGCAATATAGGCAAGTTAGCTACTGAAGATTCACCAACCCACCACTATCCTTCCTTTAGAACAAAGAGCCACTAAGGACCCGATGAATGTATCAGATTAGAGGGTCCCTTATCTTTGTGCTGCTCGGATCATAGTGGCCATCCGATCTGCGCCTATGCAGCTTGTCTCAGGTTATCGGGGAGTTCACAGACTCCTTCCGTGAAGTCTGGCTCAGCTGTGTCTTCTTAAGTGTATTGCCCAATATTCACGCAAAACTGGGCGACGGAAATGCTATACCATTCTCCCCCACACCTAAACTTAACTACATTTGACTCAAATAGATCCAGGTCATTCTTCTCGAAAATGAGTGTGCTTAAGAATTCCATGTTATACTTGTGAACGAATCTGAGTCGGGTCTCTAGAAAGGTACGGAGTGAACCAGTGATCAGAGCATCATACCTCTCCCATTGCCCTACAGTTTCAAGTATGGTATAACACACTTGTCTTGGCTGTTCTTCATGCCTTGCTTGTAACACTTCAAAGCGATTCTTGTACTCAAGCTCACAAATTTGAACCTTAGTAACTTATGAGGTACCATTCCTGCAAGAAAGAACAGTAAGACAGTCGTGTGTTGAAAATTAGGCGAAAAAGGAAATCAGGGGGTCTGACACGGCCTCATGCCTACCAGGCACGACCCCGTGTCTCCAGAATGGGGTGCCCATGGCCCCGTGGTCAGTGGGCACGGCCCTGTGGTGAACCTTCTGTTAACCCAATTTTAAGGTTTTCGAGCCGGCTTCGAAAAATTCAAATTTTTTTGTTCATGTGCGGTTTACCTCGAAAATCGAACCCCAAGTGTCAATTTCGCACAGCCTACTTGTTTACCCTTTCGGTTTTAACTTTTTTCGGTTATGAACGAGGGTATGTGAAAAAGTCTTTGAACAATTCGATTTTTCTGACAATGGTTGGTTATTTACTTCTCACAACACTTCTATTTACTACTAATAACAAGATCTAAGTAAAGATTTGGGATTGGCACGGGTCTAGTTTTTGAACCCTAGATTTTCCCCCAATTTTTTTTATGTTAAACTACAGGCAAAGTGTTAATCTAAGTAATCTGATGTTAGAATCATACCTTGACGATGGATTTTGGTAAGAAATCGTCAAAAATCGGTGGAAGTAGGGCAGGAACCAGCTGCTTCAAAGAAACGGGGCATGGTTTTTGTGTTGACAAAGTGAAGAAGAAGGGGTTATAAACCCGTCTGCAGATTTGCCGGCCCATGGCCAATTTTTTTTAGTTGCGTGTGTGTGACTGTTTCTCTAGGGGTTCCCTTTTTGGTACTTACCAGTTTCGCTTTCATTTTTCTTCTTCCAAATGTACCTACAAGATATTTAAAATAAAAGAAAGAAAGCTACACATATTTACAATTTAACGTTTGGTTACTCCTTGATTACTTTTCCGCTTCTTAGAGTATTATTTTAACTTTCTCATTCTCAAGGAAACCTCTATAGAGCTTAAGCCTTTGTCATTTGACTTTGAAAAGTTCACCATTTGGAGACTTAATTTCTATAGCGCCATGTGGAAAGAATCGAAGTCTTGAGTTAAACAAGAGCACTTGATCCCCCTTCTGAAATTCTTTAGGTATGCTTATTTTATCGTGTATGTTTTTCATGCGTTCCTTATAAATTTCTGAGTTGTAACATGCTTAATTTCTCATTTCTTCTAATTCATTTAACTAATAAAATCGACTTTTACTGGAAGTTTCTTGGTCTAGGTTTACGTTTTTAATGCCAAGTATGCTTTGTGTGCGCTTTCTACTAGAAGGTGACATTTTTTTCCATAGACGGCTTATATGGGGGTAGTGCCTATTGGTGTTTTATAGGTTGTTCGAAAGGCCCATAAAATGTCGTCTAATTTATCTGCCCAATCTTTTTTATTTTGACCCACAGTTTTTTCTAAGATTCTTTTTAAACCGCGATTGGTTACTTCGGCCTGGCCATTGGTTTGAGAATGATAGGCGGTTAAAACACGATGATAGACCCTATATTTTGTTTAATTGGTAATTACAAAAGTGGGTGCCTCTATCACTAATAATTGCTTTTGGAGTGCCGAAACGAGAGAATAATTGTGTTAGGAATTTTACCAGAATTCTTACATCATTTGTTGGAAAAGCTTCGGCTTCGGCCCATTTAGACATGTAATCGACTGGCACAAGAATATATTTGTTCCCTCTTGATGGTGGAAAATGTCCCACAAAATTGAAACCCCAAACATCAAAGATTTCACAAATAAGAATGACACTTTGAGTCATTTCATTCTTGGATGAGATATTACCTGTTCGTTGGCATGCGTCACATGTTTTTTATTAAATTATATGCATCCTTATGGATAGTTGGCCAATAAAATCCTGAATCAAATACATTACGTGCGGTGCTCATTGCTCCATGATGTCCTCTATATGGTCCTCCGTGACAATGGCGAAGAATCTTTCTTGCTTCTTGACCATGGACGCATCTTCGTATAAGTTAGTCGGCACAAATTTTAAAAAGATATGGGTCTTCCCAAAAATAGTGTTTTAAATCGGCAAAGAATATTTTTCTTTGATAATGTGACCAACATTTTACTAAAATGACATCGCAACAAAATATTTTCTTTGTGCGTCGGTAAAAAAAAACATGCTTTTTGGGGGTAGCGAGATAGTTAGCATATTCAGCGTACGGTTCTTCTTGATATTCGACCATTTCTAAGGATTCGATGGGGAATTTTTCATCGATGAGCTCTTCTTGTGTTAGTTCCAAAGCGGGATCTTCCAAGCAAGATAGGTGATCAGTGGCGGTGTTTTCACCCCTCGTTTGTCTTTTATTTCAATGTCGAATTGTTGGAGGAGAAGAATCCAACTAATCAAACGTGGTTTGGCATCTTGTTTTTTGAAAAGGTATCGGATGGCGGCATGGTCCGTATAAACTATTGTTTTAGAAAGAACAAGATAGGAACGAAATTTATCAAAAGCAAATACTACGGTAAGTAATTCCTTTTCGGTAGTTGTATAATTTTCTTGAGCATTGTTAAGAGTTTTACTTGCATAGTATATTAGGTTAAAATGTTTTTCTTTTTGTTGTCCTAAGAAGGCTCCAACTACAAAGTTGCTTACATCACACCTGATTTTAAAAGGTAATTTCCAATCGGGAGCTATCATGATTGGTGCATTGACTAGCATTTTTTAGTGTAAGTAAAGCATTATTGCAATCCTTGTCGAAGATAAATGGGCATCTTTTTCAAGTAATTTTGTTAGAGGTCTAGAGACTTTTGGAAAGTCTTTGATAAATCGCCTATAGAATCCGGCATGTCCTAAGAAGCTTCGTATAGCTCGAACGAAGGATGGGGGAGGTAATTGGGAAATAGTGTCTATTTTTGCCCAATAAACTTCCATTCCTTCGCTTGAGATTTTATTACCGAGTACTATTCCCTTCGTTACCATGAAATGGCATATTTCCCAATTAAGGGCGAGGTTAGTTTCCTCACATCGGGATAGCATTCGTTCAAGATTATCGAGACATTGGTCATATTTATCTCCAAAGATAGAAAAATCATCCAGGAAAACTTCCATAGTGTTTTCTATCATATCGTGGAAGATGGCAACCATACAACATTGAAACGTTACGGGGGCATTGCATAGACCAAAAGGCAGGCGTCGATAAGAAAAAGTTCCATATGGACATGTGAAAGTTGTTTTTTCTTGGTCCTCCGGTGCGATGGGTATTTGGAAATATCCGGAGAAACCATCTAAAAACAATAAAATTTATGACCGGATAGTCTTTCTAGCATTTGGTAGATAAATGACAAAGGAAAGTGGTCTTTCTTTGTTGCCTCGTTTAATTTGCGATAGTCTATACATACCGTCCATCCGGTGACGGTTCTTGTTGGAATAAGCTCATTTTTTTCATTAGTTACAATCGTCATACCTCCTTTTTTTGGTACAACTTGGACGGTGCTCACCCAAGGGCTATCGGAGATAGGATAGATGAGTCCAGGGTCTAGTAGTTTGATGACTTCATTTTTAACCACTTCTTGTACATTTGGATTTACTTTTCTTTGTGGTTATATTACCGTTCTAAAGTCATCTTCCATTAAAATTTTGTGTGTGCTCATGGATAGACTAATGCCTTTGATGTCCACAAGTTTCCATGCGATTGCTTTTTTGTGTTTTTTCAAAAGTGTTATTAATTTTTCTTTTTCAAAAAGTTTTAGTTTTGAAGAAATGATGACGGGGAGCTTACCATGATCGTCTAAAATGCATATTCTAGACCTTTTGGTAGTTTCTTGAGTTTGAACGATGGTGGGTCTTCAAGAGACTGCTTATTTTCTTCTTTATTAAGATCGATGGTAAAAAAGGTTTGTTTGGTGACGTCTTATTCTTCGGCGGGTTGTTCTTCTGTTGCCTCCGTATCGGGTGGCTCTTTTTCATCTTCAATTAGGGGGTCATCATTACCAATGGGATATTTCATTGATTGGTCAAGATTGACGTACCTTTTGTTAGTCCCTAATTTAAGTGGTTGGTTGTTTTGCTTCCAATTGACTAAGGTTTGATGGGTTTTTATGAATGGTTGTCCCAACACGAGCGGCACATCATCTAAGATGATAAACTCAGTTGGTACTACCGTTTGATTCGTTTGAATTAAGACATCCTCAATCACCCCTTTTGGCTTTTATCACTTTTCGATTTTGAGAGAAAAATAGGACTTTTAAGTGGAGAAAAATCAGTAGTACCCAATTTTTCAAAAACGTAGTTTGGCATTATGTTAACACATAGATCTCTATCAATTAGCACGTTACTAACAAAGATGTTTTGAAAAAAAACATGGTACCAGTTTTATGTTCAATTCATAGTGTGCATCTTATATTAGTGAAGTTTGATCATTTGTTAAGTTAATGCTAACCATTTCCTCGTTTTAGTGGTAGTGTTTAACTCTTTTAAAAAATTGGTATGAGGAGATACCAAACAATAATTTTCAAAAGATGGTTGTAAAATTTGAATTTCTTGAAAGTTCGGTTTCGTTTTGAAATCATCATTTTTAGACATACCTTCTTTGTGGTTTGGTTCATGCATAAGTTTTTCATTTTGTGGTTCTTCGATTTTTACTTCTTCGATTATTACCTCTTTAGTACAAATGGCCTCGTCTTTCTCACGAGATCTCTTAAGTAAGACTTCTAATTTCTTGAGACTTTGTATGAGGCTTTCAACTTCGGGACGATTGTTGGTGGAGTGTTGTTTGTTTCAAACGGATTGGTACCCCAATCAAAACTTGATTTAGGAGCTCAAACCTTGGTTCTTCATACGTGGAGTATGAGGTTGGTGGTTGAAGAAGGTAACAATGTTGTACCGAATGGGATTCACCGTAAATGGTACAATATGGTTCCTCGTAATCATCCTCAATGTAGTAGTGGGTATAATCTTCTGAGTATTAATCCACTGAAAGATACTCAGAAGAGTAACGAGCCTCAGGATCAGAAAACAGAAAAATAAAATTTAACAGGGAAACGACCACGGCCCCGTGGGCAAACCTGTATCTGGGTGTTTGAAAAGTTTTGATTAAATTTCTACAGCACGGAGCGTGGCCAGCTGACACGGCCCCCTTGCAACCTACTGTAAAAGTTTAAAATTTTTGAAAATAGGCGCCCAGTTTTGAAAAACGTACAAAATCTGATTAGGCTGCTAATTTTAAGCTTTCTTAAAATCCTTGTGTCCCCGGCAACGGCGCCAAAAACTTGACGTGGTCGAGTGTTGTTATAATTTTTATTATATTTAGGTACTTTTTACTCGTAGATCAAGCTTTAAATTTAAAAAAACACGATACAATACTACCACTCTACACACGTTAGGGCAAGTGCACCCATCGTGGACGTAGTATAGTGATGGTAAGATACCGAGGTCGTCTAAGGACACAAGAGCTTTAAGCACCGGCTTATCGTTAACGTCTAGTCTAACCAAATTTTTTATAAAGTTTTGAAAAGTAAAAGTAGAAACGTAAATAAAAAGGAAACAAATAACAAGAAAGAATCACTTGATTCCGACTCCTCTTTACATATCCTTTGATTATTTCCGCACTTTGGGCATTTTAAGAGATTATCTTAGTTGTAGTAGGAGACCCTCTTGTGAAGGCGACGTTACCCTCAACCTATTGGTCTGAGTCAGCAGGGACACAGTCCCGCAAGGTCGGAATATTGGAAGATAATTAAGTTATTTATGTGAAAAGTGGTAGGCCGGTAGGCCCCTCTTGTGAAGGCGACATTACCCTCGGCCATTAATACATACCCAAATAAAAGTTGTCAAATGTTGGAAATCAAAAGTAATACATAAGAGATTTGTCTTCACCAAGTGATGTAAGAGATTTAGCCAATCATGACCTTTGTTTGACAAGAACTCTTACGATCAATGTTGGATCCCGAGACTACTACACACTCTAAAAGATAAATATGGATAATAGTGGTGGGTGTTGGTGTTGTAGTGGTGGTGGACTGATGACAAGTGTAAAATACACATATTTATCCTATGTATATTGTATAATTTTATTAGTTCTAGAGTCGTTTTTATAAGTTTTCAGTTTTTATTTTATTTGTTGGTGTATTTGTGGGTCCCAGTGAAAAAAGTACTAAAATTAGCTTTAACAGAGGATAAACTAAGAACCGGGAGTTAATAAATTCAAGGGACCAAAACTGTCATATTTGGAAAGCTTAAAAAGGCATATCGCAAATTGTTATTTAAAGTTGGAGGCCACAGTGAATTTGTTTGAAAGTAAAAAATTAATTGTGAATTATTATAAAAAGCGAGGGACCATTATTGTACATGTAAATTAGTTCCACATAAAGGATTCTGATCCTAACCGACATTAACAAATTAGGTTGACCAAAAAGAAAACAAGTTGACCGATATTTTTGTCTCTTGTGGAATTAGTATTTGATTAGGATTGTATTTGGTGTGGTATTTAAGTATGGTATATCTAAAAATTAAGCGACTATTCTGCACAAAAAAGTTTGAAAGCACATTCTTGGAGGTACAAGAGGAGGCAACGAAGTGTCGGTTCTGAAGATCGAAGTCCGAGATCGTGTATTAAAGAGTGCAACCCGTAAGACCTCGGTTTCGTTTTTATTCGTTTTTTTGTTTCGAACAAAATGTTTTCTACGTTTAAACTTTGTTTTAATTATATAAACATGTTTAGAGGCTAAACTTCTATAATCGCCTAGGATTGATGAACTAATTCACATGTTTTGACTTTGTTCGGTTTGACTTTTTACCAAGTTTATGTGTTTGATTTATAATAGTTTTTATTGTTGTTGATTATGATCATGTGTACTATTATTTGTTGATATTAATCGATTGGTTACATTATTGATGTGTTTGTAAAGAAAAAATTCACCATAGACACGTTAAAATCATTAGTTAATTCGTTAATCTGGCTAATTCTCGTTTTAACCCTATTATTAGAAATAATATAGGTAACTTAATCAATTAAAAATCAGTAGACATAAGTGTGCACCCAATTCCGTTGAATAGAAATATAATTTGGGATAGCTAGAATTTGTTTATTCGTTGTTTGGTAGTTTAGGCACTCGATAGGCTCAGGGTTTTTCTATTTATTCATGTCTAAAAGATTCTAGATTTCCGGTGTATCAATTTAAAACTAGCTTCACAATTAAAAGTTGATAAAGTGAGTTACTTTTTCATGTCTCTAGTTGTGTGATTGGTTTCGATAGGTCGAGTCGTTTCAATCTAGCATTTCATTCAATATTTGATTGCGCATCATAGATCGGTTCTTAGGCTTTTGTGTGTGGGTCACTTTCATCTTGTCTAATTACTATAGGATTATTCTTCTCCAACGAGAGGATAGTCGGTCTAAAATCAGAAAACTTGGTAATTGTCAACTGTAGAATTCTTGCATGTGGTTAAGGATTCTTACCTAGGTGGTTTGTTCATCATTACTGGTTACACTCGTGCTTGCTTTTGCTCTTGTTCGTCTTAGTTCTCGTTAGTTAAATTTAGGTTATTAGTTAGTTAATTAAAACTAAATGATTAAACTCCCAAATTAATTTTAGCTAGTTATTCGGTTTAGATTGAGTTTTAGAGTTTGCCACATCTACTCCCTAGGTTCGATACTCGGTCTTACTCACTTTACTATTTCACCCCGGTACACTTGCCATTAGTGTGTAGTTTTTAGGTAATTCTGTAATTAAAGTTGTTCATAAATTGAGTACACATTCACACACATCACTTGGCACGACCCCGTGTTGGTTGTCTGTTGCTGTTGTCTTTTTCTACTTAGAATCTTTGACTGGGTACGACCCCGTGCCTAAGCTTTTTTCTTCGTTATTTTTGTTGTTTTTGGATGTGAATGGGGGTTTGGCAAGTTGTGTCAATCCCTCTTCTTTTTATTTGTGTTGGTTTTGGTTGTTAATTTGCTTCTTTTGTTCGTTTAAGCTCTTTTGATCCTGTAATTTAAAATTAAACAAAGAAACATATTTTTTTCCAACATTAGTATCGAAAAAGGATTGATTTTATGCCTTGTTAATGTAATTTATATGTTGCATTTTGCGCACATCATTTCTTCTAATAAATTCTTTCACATTTAGGATCAAAAGTCAAAGGAAGTGATAGCAAGGGGAAGTTGTTAGAATGGCCTTTATACTCTTAGGGAAGGGCCGCAAACACTTGTGGCATCTATTCTTAAAGCATCTTTTGATAAGTGGCATAATAGACTTGGTCATGTTTCTTTTACATTATTTCTAAATTACCTAAAGCTAGTCACCTATGTGTTACCTCATTGTTACTTAAACGAGGACTTCATTGTCAGTTATCAAAGTCCCGGCGTTTACTATTTAATTTAAATCATAAACGTATAATGCATGTTTTAGATCTTATTCATTATGATCTTTGGGCACCCGCACCGATTACATCATCGGATGGTTATTCATATTATGTAATATTTACTGATGATCATTCCAGGTCCACATGATTCTACCCTTTAAAGCACAAATCTGAATTTTAAAACGCTTTGGCAGTATTCTTACCTTTTGTGCAAATTCAATTCTCATGCAAAGTTGAAGTTTTTCAAAGTGATGGTGGTACCGAATTCACCAATAATCGAGTGCAAGAATTGTTTCAACAAAATAGGACGCATCATTGATTCTCATGTTCACATACACCACCACAAATGGGAGAGCTAAAAGAAAACAATGTCATATAATGAGACATGACTCACAATGTTATTTAACGCTCATGCCCCGACAAATTTATGGACAGATGCTTGTACATCGCAACATATATCATAAACTAGTTACCCAATCCTCTTCTTGGTTACAAATCACCCTTTGAAGTTCTATATGGTCACACCCCTACTTATGCAAATTTTCAGGTGTGGGATGCAAAGTTTTCCCATATTTACGGGACTATGCCAAAAACAAACTTTCACCTCCAAGTGCCTCATGTATTTTCATTGGCTATACTCTAAGTATAAAGGTTATCAATATATGGATCCTGTCACTTCTCACATATATGTTACACGACATGCACAATTTGATGGGGATGCATTCCCTTTTAGTGGACATGTTCCACTGATTGTTGAGGGAAAATTGGTGTTCTCAAACTTTGATGAAACTATTCCATCCTTGTCTCACATTTTACATGATTCATCCACATCTCATGAAACCACGACCCAAACCTCCAACAACATAAACTGTCGGCCCAAAGGTGCTATATGCCCATGACCCTTAACATACGACATAAACACTTCGCATAACAATATCCCAAGCCCAACCCAAACCAATATACCAGACTCCCATCCACCCACGAGTCGCATTCCAATCCAAACCACTATACCCGACCCATTATCCTAAACAAATTCTCCAACCCACGAACTCCCAGCCCAAACCTCTATTAAGAAGCACCGGTTGAACCTAGGGATATCCGGGAATATATAAGGTACAACCAAGGTATTTATGCATAAAGGGTTGTCCTTTCACTTCACTCTCCTGGGTGAACTCACTTAAGCTGATCTGCAAAACTAGTAGCGCCGTTAGTCTCGTCACGGGGAAAAGGGTGGTTTTCTCTGTGACCACACTCCGGCGTGAAAATAAGTATTTAAGGATTGCGGGTAAGGTAGTAAGTAAGTTGTAAGTGAGTGGGTGTGTATGCGTGTCTTTTACCTGGAGATCCAATACTTATTTATAGCCGAAAAGATGTGTTCAGGAGATGGGCTGGTGGGCCTTGGGCCTGGCCCATACAGCCAGAGACATCCGTTTTGTCCCTCTGTGTCAGACATTAAATGTTCCCTGCAGGAGAATTAACGTCATTTGTCAGGAGGTGTGTTCTGTCGAATGTTGAGTGGTGCCACGTGTAAAGGCATCCCTCTGTGATGTCAGGCCTGCTGCCAGCCGAAAGTGGAGAAGGTGGAACAGTCACTGGCAGAGATATGGTTGGTGTGCAGTCTGACGAATACATTACTAATCATGAGACACTGTCACACGCAACCTGCCGAGCAACCCTTGGTCACAGTTTTGCCACTTTGTACCCTTGAGTATGGTCAACACCTCTCTGCGAGGCTGTCAGTGTTTTTCCCGCCAACCCAGGGTGTCAGGGGTATATCCTTTTGTCCCAAGACATGAGGCGCTTCTCATGTGTGTCTTGTCCTTGCAAGGTTTTAGGATTCATAGCTCAGAGGGATGTTGTTCTGCGCAGGGTCTAGTAACTTGTGCACATGAGTCTAACTTGCCGTTGTGCCAAGTACAAAAGGCTCGTTATGTGACTTGTGTTATTTAGTCTAACTTGTCGTTCAGCTGAGTGAGCAGACTCGTTGTTTGACTTGATTGCATTGGTCTAATTTACCGTTGCACTGAGTGCGCAAGGCTCATTGTATGACCTATTGGGGTTGGTCTAATTCACCATTGCGCTGAGTGCACAAGGCTCATTATATGACCAATTGGTGTTGGTCTAATTCACCGTTGTGCTGAGTGCGCAAGGCTCATTGTATGACCTATTGGTGTTGAAGAACACGCACCATTGCATATTGCATGCAAGGTTATCTTTGTAAAAAGTAGTTAAGGGTATGGTTCTTTACGCATGCGTACGGTTTTGGGACCATACCCCCTTAAGTCCCCCTAGTCTAGTGCTGCTCCTACGCGTATATTGTAAAGTGGGAGGAGTGCTGGACTAAAAGAATTGTTGCATGCGTCGTTAATGTAATGGCGAAAATTTTACAAGGGTTGGGAGAAAACGTTTGTGTGAAGGAAACATTTTGTCATCAAGCTCTTGGAATTCGAAACTCTGCTTTCCTGACATTGCAGGTGAGAAAAAGTGGGATTTGCACGTGAATTGTTGCACTCAGCCGTTTTGCTTGCCATTCATTAATGAATTGGCAGAGAGAGTGGCGGCCACGCGCGCATGTTAACTATCGTTGGCAACTTGCCTGCCACGCGTCTTTTTCTGGTTGGCTGTTACTGGCACGCGTGTGTCACGTCCTCCAACCGCATTAGATGCGAGCACTATAAATAGAGGTATTCCGCTAGGGTTTTCCTCATTCACTTAAACTTGTCTTTCACTTTCTTCTCTGCATTCCTTCAGTTCTTGTGTTTCTTCTTCAAAGTTGTCTTAAAATTTTTTCTTTTCTTTGCGTCTAATGGCTTCCAGAGGGCCTGAACATGCCTCTAGTGCTGGGGCTTCGACCCCCTTGCCGGCTCAACGCCGGCAACTGTTTGAGGATATAGTTTCTGGTTTTCAGTTCCCCCAACCGAGGGCCCGGTTACCGGCTAACGGTGAAACAGCCGCTGATGCTCTGGCTGGTTAGATCAACGTTTTTTTATGATTTTTTCGGTGAAGGTAACTTCCGGTTGCCTGTCACCAAGTTTTTTCTTGAAGTTCCGCAGTACTACGGCTTCCACCTCTCCAGTTGAATCCGATGGGGATAGTGAGGATAAAGCATTGAGTTTTTGTGCCGGTTGACGGGGTCTGTTCCCACCGTCGACCGTTTCTGCATTTTTTACCGACTCCATTGTTCAATGGGGTTTTATTCTTTTCAGCACCGTGCGCAGGCACGGAAAATTTTGCTCTCTCCTCCCAAGTCCTTCCATGATTGGAAGGCAAAATTCTTTTTTGTGAAGGTCGTTGTTATTCCTGTGCCTTTGACGTTCCGGGGGCCGGATGAGATTCCGGCGGAGACCATCCCAATACCAGTGTTGGACCCCTGGTATTGTGATCTGGAGGAGATCCCAGCGATTTAGTTGCCAGAGAGGATACTAGTGGCGGCGTGGATGAGCCTGCTTTGGAAACCCGGCCGCCAATACCGGCCAGTATACGTGGAGGGGGATCGGAGTAAGTGTTCTTATTCCGTTGTGTTTCCTTGACTTTGAGTTGTTTGTTGGCTAACATGCATGTGTGTTCTTGCAGGAGCCCCATTGTTCTTGGTCGCCTTCCAGAGGAACGAAGGGCGGATCGAAAGGCTCCCCTTAGGCCCAAATGAACCACTTGGTATGCACAGGTCCTGGGCAATTTTGCCCTAATTAAAGATGCGGACCTGGACGCCCCCACACCTTCAACTAAAGGTGTACAAATCGGTTTTTTTCAAAAACCGGTTTCGGTTATTAACCGAACCGGTTTTTCTCTTCAAAAAAATAACCGGTTTTTTTATAACCGGTTCCGGTTACTAACCGGTTTTTCCAACTCAAAACAATAACCGGTCCAACCGGTTAGGACCGGTTTTTAACCGGTTTATTCCAAAAAAACCGGTTTTTTTTACCGGTTAAACCGATTTTTTATAACCGGTTTCGGTTTTAAAACCGGTTTCGAAGCTCGAGATCCCTAACCAGTCTACAACCGCCGATTCGGTTCGGTTTTAAACTGGTTAAAAAAACCGGTTTCGATTTTAAAACCGGTTTTTTTGTACACCTCTACCTTCAGCTGGTAAGTTCCTGTTGTTGAATATTGCAACTTTGCAAGTGACTTACGCGTTGTTATGCTGTGATGCAGGCGCTCTTGGGGATTTGGGCATTGGCCCAGATCACAAGAAGAAGCGACACACGGGGTCAAGCGTGGTGGTTGAGAAGGAGGTGGCTCAACCCGGGGCGAGCCCTCCCAAAGGTAAGCGCGTTGTAACTGACAAGTGGAAAGCTTATGTAGTTGTGTCTGACTCATGGGAGGGTCTTTATCCTGTAGGTGCAAAGAAGGATGCACCAAACCCGATGGTTAATGCGACCACCAAACCTGCTAGTCCTGTGGATGCTGAGGCCAACCCAGAAGTGCCTCTGAAGCGAAAGAGGCGTCCGAAGGAGGACTTCTCCTAGCAATCACCTAAAAAGGTTGCGCAGAAACATATGGGGAAGAAGACAGATCTGGGGACATTAACTGCTAAGATATCCCTTGGTAATTTCGATAACTTTCACTAGTCTCTCCACATATTTATGTCATGTATTACTAACTTTTGTTGTTGTGCAGCGGGCGATGAGCCTGTTTTTGAGGAATCCACCACATGTTCAGCGCCCACTGATTCTCCCATGACCCCGCCAGGTGGTACAGGTGAAGACTCTGCTGCTGGGGCAGAAGAACCAGTAATGGTGAGGGAAAGGCTCACGTGGTGGTGGAAAGTTCTGGTATAGGTACTAATGCGGGATCTGTGGTGCTGGAGGAACTCGCGCAGGTGGTAGGGGAACCGCGAGTCATGGTGGAAAGGTCTGTGGTTGTTGTTGAGGAATCGCGGGTGGAGTTTGAAGAACCCGCGGTTGATGTGGAGGAAATGGGGTTCGTTGTGGAAGAACCCGTTGTGGTGGCAGAAGAACGCGCGCATCCGGGTGGCGTGATTTTTGTTGGTGAGGCGGAGCCGGTGGGAATGGCTTCCGTCCATGATGCTCAGACCGGTGCTCCACAAGAGGAGCATGCGGAAGAACCGGCACCAGGGGGTGGCGCGGGGGGTTCTGGTAGAAACCCTTCCGCCGAAGAGTCTCCAATCCGCCGGATGAAACTCCGGGGGATTGTTATTACGGGTCCTACTCCTCCGTTCAAGCTGAAGAGATCCACACTCCAGTGTGAAAAATAGAGAAAGGAGATGACTTTTCTCACTCGCCGGCGTGCTGTGAGTTTTTTAAGGGAGCTTTCCCTCCAGTAGAGGTACGTGTTCTTTCTGATAATGAAGAAGAAGAGACTTACCAAACATACCTCCAGGCAGCTGCATGGTCCGCCTTTGTGACTTACAAGATTGTTCGAGAATAGCGGGGCTTGGTGAAGCAAAAGAAAGATCTTGAGGCTACCCAAACGGTCCTTGGTAAAGAGCGAGCCCAAGTGGCTATGCGTGAAGCTGCGGTGCAGGCAAAGGAGACTGCCTATGCCGACAACCAGCGAGCTGAAGAATGGGCCGCGCTGGGTGGAAGAGACGGGCCGAAGCCTTGGACGCCAAACTTGCGGAGGAGCGTAGGTTGTGGAAAGAGGCTTGTGAAAGGGATAACAGGGAGAACAAATCCCTGAGAGATGAACTGGCCTGGTTGCACGCTGATGTGGCGCGAGAGAAGAAAGAGAAGGAGGCGGCGGTTGCCGCGGCTGCACAGGCTAGTGTGCAACGCGCACACAGTGAGCAGAAAGACGTACCCCCTTGTCTTTGTGTTCACTCATTTTTTATGTTACTGAATTACGATACTAACCTTGTTGTGAAGGAATAGGTTGAGGCTTGCGCTGCTCTAGAGAGCGCCAAGAAAGACCTCCAAGCAGCCTTGGTGGAGAAGGCTGAGCTTCAGCGCAGGCTGCGGTTGGCGGAAACGAAGGTGGAGGCGGGCGAGAAAAAGTTGGAGGATTCTGAAGACGCCCGCGCCATCTCCGAGTCGTTGGTGGAGTCGCTGACCAACAACATGTTGTGGCTTCAGCAGCATGGAATTGTTAATGTAAGTACTCCGCTTGGTTTTTGATCATTATGTGATGGCTTTGATTTTTCTTTGAATTTGCAGATTGCGAACTCCATTCTGAACTCTACGGAGTTAGATGGCGCAAAATTGTCAATGTAAGTACTCCGCTTGGTTTTTGATCATTATGTGATGACTCTGAATTTTTCTTTGAATTTGCAGATTGCGAACTCCATTCTGAACTCTGCGAGTTAGATTGCGCAGTAGCCAAGCTAGTGGTTGATGCGCACCATGATGGGCATGTGCAAGGCTATGCTGAGTGTGTGCAACACGTCACTCATGCATTGGATGTTCCATGGGATTCCAGCCATGCTTCCACTCATGGGGTCATTACCGGAGCTGCTTTCGAGAGGGCACAACAAGGGTATAACCGTCTTGATATCCCAGCGTTGGAATTAGTAAACGAGGGGTTCACCCACGATGACTTCGTCGACCGCTTGAAGGTATCTTTCCGAAAGAAGCCGAGGCCGCTGCT
Source organism: Scalesia atractyloides (assembly GCA_947069175.1). NCBI lineage: Eukaryota > Viridiplantae > Streptophyta > Magnoliopsida > Asterales > Asteraceae > Scalesia > Scalesia atractyloides. Next base: position 39,036,807 of record CAMTDV010000020.1, on the reverse strand, counting down.
GAGGAAGAAGACTAGTGTAGGATCCTTCATGTAATATCTTTGTAGGATCTTTGGTTGTGATGCGCACTGCACTGTTTTGTAAATATTTTATCCTTAATGAAATGGTTCTTCCTTGTTACAATATTTACGTGAAATGGACCAACTTTTTGTAGGCATAGCGAATGAAACTGGTAATGAACTCGTGTGTGAACATCAACTCCCATGCGCGTCTCATAGGTTGTGACTTAGGGTTCAAGAGTCATTGTATGCCAAGGTGTTTTCACGTATGCCCAAAGTGGTTCCGCGCATTTGTAACGAAACATTAAGATAAAAATAAATCATGAAACTCTTATCTTTATTACATAATAGGGCATAAGAGCCATATTCAGAGTAGACAAAAGATAATGAGGTTGCAAGTTTACATGTAGCACCGTCTTAGCTGTTGCGCGTTCCATGTCCTAGGGATGTTTGTTCCATCTAGGCGCTTAAGGGTGTATGCGCCTTTTCCCAGGACTTCATGGATAACATAAGGACCTTCCCATTTGGGTGCCAGCTTTCCAGGATGTTCGGCGTTAGACGCCTCATTGTCGCGTAGAACAAAGTCACCAGGTAAAAAGGTACATATGCGGACTCACACATTGTAATACTTTTCGAGCTTGGACTTGTATTTTGCCTCGTTGAAGATAGCTTTTTCACGCCTTTCTTCTAGCAAGTCCAAGTCAAGTTTGCGCTCGTCTTCATTGTTTTGTCTTTGCGCAGCGAGCATGCGTGGTGATGGGAGGCCTATCTCTGCGGGAATTACTGCCTTCGTCCTATACACAAGGCTAAAAGGAGTTTCGCTCGTGTTGGTTTTAGGCATGGTTCGATGAGCCCAGAGGATGCTTGGCAACTCGTGTACCAAGCCTCTGCGCGCTGTACCCAACCTCGTCTTGATCCCTTTGACTATGCTTTTGTTAATGCTTCCCACTTGGCCGTTTCCTTGGGGATGCGCGACCAAAGTGAAAACGTGCTCGATATGCAGTTCCTTCATCCATTGCTGTAGCTCTTCAGCAGCGAAATTGGGACCGTTATCGGTGACTATGCGCAGGGGTAACCCGAAGCGGCATATAATGTGTTCCTATATGAACTTTTGCACTACAGTTGCTGTGGTGGATGCAAGGGGTTTGGCTTCTATCCATTTGGTGAAATAATCGACTGCAACGATTATGAACTTCACCGCTCCTGAAACGTCTGGGAATGGTCCCACCATATCGATTGCCCATTGTTGAAAAGGCCACGCGGTTGTCACCGGGATCAGAGTATTCTTGGGGCGCAGTGTCTTTGGAGCGTGATGATGCACACTTACGTAGTGTTTCGACCGTATCAAGGTGCATGCCAGGCCAATAGTAACCGGCGTTCATGATCTTCGCCACGACCATGCACGGACCAGCATGAACTCCGCATAATCCTTCGTGTGTTTCGCTGATCAAGTATTGTGTGTCTTGCGTGTCAACACAGTGGAGGAGCGGCCCAAGATATGACTTTCGATATAAGATATCGTCTGCCATTTCATAGTTGAGTGCCTTGTTCTGGACCTTCCTTGCTTCCGCTTTGTTTTTGGGGAGGCTCCCGTGTTGTAAGAACATGATAATGGGGGACATCCAAGACGGATTTCCCACTTCAATGATGTTGACTTGTTGCAAAGGAACAGAAGGGTTTTTTAGTACCTCGATGCGCACATTGCGCGCAAGGTGCTTGAAGCTTGTAGCGGCTAACTTGCTGAGAGCGTTGGCGTGTTTGTTCTCGCTTCGATTGACATGGTTTATTCTGAAGTGTTGGAATTTGATTATTAAGGATTGCGCATGTTATAGAGGCCATTGACCTGTCTGGCGACTAGGAGGGAATCGACGTGGGCCTCCAAATTCTGCGCACCCATTTTGATTGCTAACCGAAGGCCTGCCAGGAACGCTTCAGACTCAGCTTCGTTATTTGTACTTTTAAAATCCAACCTGATGGCATAGGTAAATTCTTAATTGTCAGGGCTTATTAAGCGAAGACCTACCCTTGCGCCGTCATCGTTAGATGCGCCGTCGGTATGAAGTGTCCATGCGCGTCATTTGTAACCGGCGTTGGGTTCTGTACAGCTTCACACTCTTGCGCTTTATTCTGCGGCACTTCCGCAATGAAATCAACTAGTATCTGGCCTTTTATTGCTAGGCGTGGTTTATACACGATATTGTGTCCACCAAGCTCAATCGCCCATTTTGCTAGCCGACCAGATATGTCTGGCTCCGACAAAATTTGACCTAAATGATAGTTCAAAAGAACTGTTAATTCGTGACCGGAAAAATATCGGCACAACCGCCGGGATGCATGGACCAAAGCTAGAGCAAGCTTTTCCATCATGGGATATCGAGTTTCTGGGTCAGTAAGCATCTTGCTGACGTAGTAAATCGGTGTTTGAATTCCTGCGCCTTCTACTAGCAGGACGGCTCCCAGAGCGATATCTGATGCGGAAAGGTAAAGTATCAGTGGCTCGTTCTTCTGCGGTGCGGTGAGCGTGGGTAGCTGGATTAAACATTCCTTCATTTGGGTGAAGGCTTTCTCCACATCCAGAGTCCACTGAAACGTGTTCTTCTTCACACAATTCCGCAAGGTGCAAATGAATGGGAAGGATTTCATCACGTGGTTGGCCAGGAACCTGTTCAGCGCAGCCAGCCGCCCCGCCAACTGCTGGATTTCTTTGATAGTTGAGGGTGATGGCATACGCTGAATTGCTTCCACTTTATCGGGATTGACTTTGAAGCCATCGCGTGTAACGACGAATCCCAAAAATTTGCCTTCCTCCATTCCAAAAGAGCACTTGCTAGGGTTCAGCTTCAGATTTGCCTTACGCAAGGAGGCAAACATTTTTTGAATGTTTGTCAACATTTTCTCCTCATCCGAGCTCATGATGATGAGGTCATCAATGTATACTTCCACGGTTTCACCAATGTCATCCCCAAAGACATGGTCCATCAAACGTTGGTAGGTGGCTCCTACATTGTGCAATCCGAAGGGCATTTTGTGTAGTAGAAAATGCCATTGTCTGTTCGGAATGCGGTCTTGTGTTCGTCTTCCTTCTTCATTTGGATTTGGTGGTAGCCTTTGTAGCAGTCAAGCAAGCATTTCCACCTGAATGAAGCAAGAGAGTCCACCTTTTTGTCGATTTCCCGTAAGGCGTAACAGTCCTTGGGACATGCCTTGTTGAGATCCTTGAAATCGACACACATGCGCCAACTGCCGTTGGACTTTTGGACCATGACTGGGTTGGCTACCCATGTCTGATAACGTACCTCTCGGATGATTCCTGCTTGGAGAAGCTCTATGACTGGCTCATTCAGAGCGCAGGTCTTCTCAGGACCGAAGCTGTGCTTTTTCTGTACTATGGGCTGAACTGAAGGAAATGTGTGCAATGCATGCTCAGCTATTTCCCTTGGCACTCCAGTCATATTCGCGAGTGACCATGCAAAAATATCAGAATTACGGAACAGCAGCTGTTTCAGCCGCGCCTTGATTGCGGGAGTCATGGCGGGCCCCAAGAGTACAGTCTGTTCCGGGTACTTGTTGTTGAGCAGCCACTTTTCTGGTTCACCGTTGGATGATGGCTTAGGTTGCTTTATTTGTGATTTCTTTTCAACAGACATGATTTCCTTCCTTGCATACATAATGGCCACTCCGGTTTCCGTGGGGAAACCGCAAGCGGCGTGGGGAATGGAAGTAATCATGCTGAAATCCCGTTGAGCACGTCGGCCTAGAATCACGTCATAGCGCGAGGTTGCGGGCATGACCATGAAGTTGACTGGACCGTGCGAGTGTGGCGTCCATCGGAAAGAGTCATCGGGAAAGAAATTTGGCCCAAGGGGAAAACAGCCTCGTTGAAGAACTCCAGTGAGTGGGAAATACACCTGTTCCAGGCGTGCTTCATCCTCTGGGTCTAACTGTTGGAAGTTTTGTTCATAGATAATGTCCATAGAGCTCCCATGGTCTATGAACATGTAGTCGGTGCAGTAGTGGCCAAAGATGCCAGTTATCACTACCGGTCGGTCTTCTTGTGGGCCCCCAGGGACTACGGGGAAGATGACCTGTTGTTCACGCAAGTGAGGCGTGCACCACTACTGGTGACTGCGCTTGCGCGAAGGTCCACCCTGAATCATATGAACAGACTTCATTTTTTTGTTACTCGGGCCCTCGCCGCCTCGAGTGATTTGGCGTACCTCCTTGCGCACGTTTTGCAGTAAGTGGGTGAGCTTCCCACTCTTAAGCGCCTTTTTCAATCTCCATGCCCAAGGAGATGCAATTATCAGTTGTGTGCCCCATGTCTTTATGATAATCGCAGAAAAGGTTGGGGTCTTGACCTTTCTTATTGCGCATCGGCGGTGGTTGCTTGAACTGATGGTCTTCTGTGCTGAGGACCTCCGCCGGTGTTTTCGTCTGTGGGGTCCAGTGACGGTCGCGATTATCTTGCTTTATTGCTTTTTGGGTGGCGAGCTTATTGATGGTCGTGCGAATGTCGACCAGTGTGTGGGGAGGGTTCTGGCTGTGGTCCCTCCACCCTTTACACTTCTTCCCAAAAGCACTGCTCAAGTCTTGGGGATGGTGTTGAGGTAGGGGAGGTCTACTATTATTGAGGTTGTGCTCCGTCTGCGCGTAGACCTTTGCCACTGCCATGAGTTTCTCCCAGCTTTTAGGGAGGCCTATAGTTCCTGACAAGACTTTGATCATCTCGCCACAGCGTATGGCATACTTGAACTGTGCGTGAATCAGGTGTTCGTGCACGTCCCCTATCTCTAGCACCTCTTTATTAAAGCGGGTGATGAAATCTTCAAGGCTTTCATCATCGTGCCGCTAGATGTTCATTACATCAGAGGAGTCTCTAACGTAACACCGTTGTTGACTGAAGTGCGTCAGGAACTTATCTTTCAAGTCGTTCCATGACGCGAGTTTGCCCGTGGCCAAATTATCAAACCACAGGCGTGCAACACCTGTGAGGATTTGAACGAACAGGTGACACCACATAGGTAGTGTCCATCCTCCAATCAGTCCAGCGCTGGTGAAGAGACGCAGGTGATCGTCCGGGTCTGTCAACTCGTTGTATTTTTCGAGATTGGAGGGAAGTTTTGCACGCTCCAAGGGTGCAAGCGCTATCTCCTTGATAAACTTGGAATGTTTGGCCGTGTCAGCCGGCCGGTAGATCAAGTTATACTCATGTTCCGCTTCCGGGTTGTAGCCACCTCGTGGAGCGGATCTGTACGCCGCATGATTCTTTGGCAGCCGGTGCAAAACGCTGGCGCTATCATCTTCGCCATAGGTTTTGTCGTCCTCACGCTGGGTGTACCGCTCCCCGTGGGGACGCGGGCCCAATGGTGAGTGGACAGATGCTCGCCTAAGAGAGTGAGACTCCGGTTTTGGCTGCGGTTGCGTGTACTCCATCTCTTGGGGACGGAGGTCATATGGTACGCTCGCCCTAGCTGGCGAGTCGTAACTCAATATCCTTAGTGCAGGCGAAGCATGCACCTGAACAGCGGGCTGCACTGGGGCAGCGGGAGTGTTTGTCTGTGCGCAGAGCTGCGTATAGACGACATTCAAGGCCGTCTGAGACTTTATGTACCAAGACATCGGGGTCTCACCCGGGGGTAAGACCGATGTGATCGGTACAAAGGGAGTCTCTAGTTGGGCTCCGGGAGTGACCGGGATGTTTACACGACCAGAGTCGTGTTGAGTTCCGGCATTCTCGGAAGAATCTTCTTCCACTTGTCCGTTGATTCGAGAGGCATGACCTGTGTTCTTGCCTTCGGCTCAAGGACCTCGTGGGGTGTTTGATGGGAAATCAGCCATATGAACGTGAGGCTTGCCAAAAAAGTGAAAATGAAGGGAACTATTTGGTTAAAAAGAGAGAAAGTCCCACGGATGGCGCCAATGAAAAAGCACCGGTTGAACCTAGGGATATTCAGGAATATATATGTTACAACCAAGGTAGTTCTGCATAAAGGGGTTGTCCTTTCACTTCACTCTCCGGGGTGAACTCACTTAAGCTGATCTACAAAACTAGCAGTGCCGTTAGTCTCGTCATGGGGAAAAGGGTGGTGTTCTCCGTGACCACACTCCGCGTGAGAATAAGTATTTGAGGATTGCGGTAAGGTAGTAAGTAAGTAGTAAGTGAGTGGGTATGTATGCGTGTCTTTTACCTGGAGATCCAATACTTATTTATAGCTGAAAAGATGTGTTCAGGAGATGAGCTGGTAGGCCTTGGGCGCGACCCATACAGCCAGAGACATCCGTTTTGTCTCTCTGTGTCAGACATTAAATGTTCCCTGTAGGAGAATTAATGCCCTTTGTCAGGAGGTGTGTTCTGTCGGATGTTGAGTGGTGCCACATGTAAAGGCAACCGTCTCTGGTGTCAGGCTTACTGCTAGCCGAAAGTAGAGAAGGTGGAACAGTCATTGGCAGAGATATGGTTGGTGTGCAGTCTGACGTCTGCATTACTGCTCATGCGACACTGTCACACGCAACCTGCCAAGCAACCCTTGGTCACAGTTCTACCACCTTGTCCCCTTGAGTATGGTCAACACCTCTTAGTGCTTACCTCTTCTGCGAGGCTGTCAGTGTTTTTCCCGCCAGCGCAGGGTGTCAGGGGTATATCCTTTTGTCCCAAGACTATGAGATGCTTCTCATGTGTGTCTTGTCCTTGCAAGGTTTTAGGATTCATAGCTCAGAGGGATGTTGTTCTGTGCAGGGTCTAGTAACCTGAGCACATGAGTATAACTTGCCATTGTGCCAAGTACACAAGGCTCGTTGTGTGACTTGTGTTATTTTGTCTAACTTGTCGTTGCACTGAGTACGCAAGACTCGTTGTTTGACTTGATTGTTGTCACACCCCGACTTTCCTCAGCCAATCCAAACACCGGTGGGCCCGGATGGGAATATCGTGACTTAAGTTGATAACATCATAAACAATTAAACACAACACAACGGAAGTCTTGGAGTAAAATTACTATTACAAACGAATGTTCAAAATACAAAATAATATACAGACGGCTCGTAATAAAAGATCCACAGGCGGATCGAAAATTGTACAAAAGTGTATAACAGACTTTGGGCAGATCTAGGATTTGCAAGATCCTCTTATCACTATCGAGCACTTCTAGCCTATTTTCGTATTGTACCTACAAGCTTAGTCTTTTAAAAATACGTCAGCTTTCGCTGGTAAATACACCCAACTGACTCATTTTGAAAACATTTTGAAAATGTTTTAAGTGCACGTTGGCATAAAATCTTGTACAACTTGGGAAAGTTACTTTGTAACCTTGTTAACAGATTCACTTGTTTGTCCATACATACAGGTGCCAGTGTGAAAACCGAGATATGATTAACGTACACACCACTTAAGAACTCACGAAGGAGTTATCCCCAACTTTGTGGGTAAATGCATTTAAGCATCTGTCAGGTGTATGCCTACACCCCGCACTAAGGTCGTGGCCATTATCTAATGTAATGTGCCGAGGATATCCAGGACACGGTAGTTAACCCTGATGTTTAAGTTATCAAACAAAACTGATTAAAACGGAATATGCGGGTTTACTAGCCACAATCCGACATTCGATTGATCCCATTTCCGACCAAGCGGTAATAATTTACCGTAACCCAAGCTCGTATAGGGGAAATAAGTCGAGAATATTTACCTAAGCTAGTCTTCGTTTAAATGCAAGATTTAATAACTCAGCCGTATACAAAAGTACTAAGTGCAGATAGCATTTACCGGCAAGTCTCTAGTTTAGATTATGGCATAAGCTAACCAATTAAATACTAACGGTCTTATTTAAGTTACAGACTTAGACCGAGTAACGTACAGGATCAATACGTATAACGCTAGATTAAACGATGATCGGATAGAATGTAGTTTAATCCCAACAAGTACTTTGACTTGTGTAATATGGATAAACTATAAACATTCTGGATTTTGAGACTTAAATGACAAGGTTAGACCTGTTTCGCTTAATTTTCGTAAATTAGTTACATATACTTAACCGTACGCATATCAGCGATATCGGGTAACCGGATAAGTCATGGAAAAGTTTTATTGCTATTATATTTTAAATAAGTTGTAATATCAGTAGGATATCAACTTATATGCCTGTTAAGGTTTAAAATAAAACTATGCCTCATAAGGGCGTTTCGGTGTGTAAAAGGAACTTGAATATAATTTAAGGTTATGATAATAAGTATTCTGGAAAAAGTAATTTATTTATGATATAATATCAGTAGGTTATTGATTATATGTGTAATTTATCTTTTAATGACCAAAATTTGTACCGAAGGGGCATTTTGGTCATTTTACACATAGTCTTAAAATTTTTTGGGATTCTGAGTTTATATCATGTACCTACTCTAAAAATTATTTAAAATAAGTTTTAAAATTAGTAGGTAACAAGTCTTGGTTGTTTAATATGGTCTAAAACTATACTATGCGCCGAGACAGCGCTTATGTCGTAAAATGACGATTTATGCGACGTTTAATGAAATGATGTTAAGGTCAGGTTACCATGTCTTAGATATGTTATCTAATACAACACATCAGTAGGTAAAAGACTTACTTTGAAAAGGTATGCTTAAAACCATTTTATGAGCTATAAGGGTTTTATCGTCATTTATCGACATAATACAAGGGCTTGTTCAGAAACTCAGTTTATAATCTGATTTAACATCCCAAATAATCCTACTTATAATATTACATCAGTAGGAAACTTATTTTCAAGTTCGTTATTGATTAAACCTTATTTTATGCAAATAGGGCATTTTAGTCAAAATGGCATAATTACGGAACTTGTGCATAAACTCAGATTCTGATTATGATCATGTAATATAACCTCAGAGGGTTATGCTATATTATATTACGATCATAATGCAATCTTAGATCAGTAGCTAACTAATCTAAACGGGTCAGAATCGAAAGTCAAAGCAGAAGTCAAACTTTACAACTTTCGGTTGCGAACCGACCCTAGAACTGAAATTGACGAGCCGAACATGTTCTTACATGTTCTAATAATTATTACCAACTTGTTTAAGTTTCAAAACATGTTTCATAACATATATAAGCTCAAATTATAACATTTCTGAAAAATGACCTGTTTGACTTTTTAATATTTAAAGTTTGACCTATCAATTGGCCTGTTTGACCTTTATAGGGACTAACACAGACCTTATTACGATCACTTAGCCATGTTTGTTACGAACAATGGCTAGACCATAATGGTCTTAACCGAGAGTCAAAGCGTTTTCCGTAAAACACTTGACTTTTGGCTATAAAAGCCTATAAACGAAAACGAAAGAGAAAGGAACACTTACAAGTGATTCCTAGGATGCAATAGAACTATGTTGGATGCTCCTTTCAATTAGGAACTTCCAGAGGAGGGAGATAGAGTGATAAATGGGAATGGTGCAAGTTCAAATTATGAAGCATTGCACCTATTTATAGTTGGAGAGCTTGAAGGAGGTGATGCCAGGTGTTAAGGGGTGTTAGAGGGAGCTTACAAGTGTCCTAAAACGTGGCATAGCTGTTTGAAAGTCCATGGTTTCAAAACAATGGTTTTTGGCAACATATGTGGAGGCCAAGCAAAAATTCTGCAGACACAGGCCTCTCGCGCCCCGCGAGAGACATGTCCAATGTCTCTCGGGCCCCCACGAGCGCCCCATGGCCAGTTTCAAAGTTTGTCACATTTAGCCCCTCAACTTATTAAACCCTCCTAAAACACCTTTATAGCATATTTGGCCCTCCGTAACCGATATTTGGCGCACCCGGGAGTATGCCTGGACATTGTCGAGCTCTTGGTTTGGTAAAAGGTCACTCAGAGGTATAAATTAACATGTTGACACTTTTAACCCATCCATTATACAACTTTTACATATTAACAGATTTAATCCCTCTCGTCCAACAAATGGGACATATGAGAGTTAGGACTTCGTAAAGGATCACTCAGAGGCCCACTATAAGCATGTTGACTCCGATGTCACTCAGAGGTTGGGCATGTTGACATATCAGTCACTCAGAGACAAGTTTTAAGCGTGTTGACATATCAGTCACTCAGAGGCTAAGTTTAAGCATGTTGACATATCAGTCACTCAGAGGCTAAGTTTAAGCATGTTGACATCAGAAGGTCACTCAGAGGCTCAGTTTTGAGCATGTTGACACCTTTAGTCCTTATTAGTGTTTAATAGACTAAAATAAAAATACAACACGTGTCACTATACTATTGGACACGATTTTACGAGGTGTTACAATTGCATTGGCCTAATTTACCGTTACGTTGAGTGCGCAAGGCTCATTGTGTGACCTATTGGTGTTGGTCTAATTCACCGTTGTGCTGAGTGCGCAAGGCTCATTGTATGACCTATTGGTGTTGAAGAACACGCACCATTGCATGTTGCATGCAATGTTATCTTTGTAAAAAGTAGTTAAGGGTATGGTTCTTTACGCAAGTGTAGGATTTTTGGGACCATACCCTCTCATCTATACCCGATCAATCCCTTCCCCTCACCTTCGACCCACACCTCCAACATAACCCACCACTTTATGCCCACTCGGTCCAAATCTGGGATCTTCAAGCCTAAATATTATGCCGACCTATCAATTTTCTCCGATTGTTTTTGTTGCTCATGATCCCAAGGGTTACAAATCTGCAGCTAAGCACCTACAGTGGGTGAATGCCATGCAAGAAGAAATGCATGCTTTACGAAACAATAAAACGTGGGTTCTTGTCCCACACCCCATGCACTCAAATATAGTTGGCTCAAAATGGATCTATCGTACAAACTACAAATCTGATGGGACTATTGATCGTTACAAGGCAAGGTTAGTAGCCCAAGGTTTCACGCAAATTCCCTTACTATTATTATTTTGCTTTCCAAATTTTCTAAAACCTATAATGTTTAATTTATATAAATAGAGATAAATCTTATCCAAAAATATTTCATTATTTTCATGTTAATAAAACCAATAAAACATAGTATTTGTTTCATAAAATAAGTTAAATTTGAATAAAATTGGAATTTAAATTTCATTTCTTATTTCTTATGTTGTTTGTTTTAGCAAAAGAAGGAATTGAAATTCTAAAAAAAAACGGAATCTGCATTTCAATTTTAATCAGATTCCATTTCATTATGTGAAATGAATACACCTAAATTCCAAGTTTAATTTTTACGCAAATTCGAATTCTAATTCTTTTATATTACACGAGATGAAGTTACTCTTTTACGATTTATTTTGAACATGAGTCCAGGACAATTAAATCATCGCTTAAACTGCTACCGGTCAAACTTGGACCCTTGGTTAAACTAGGAGCTAATTTTATTAAATGATTAACAAATAAAAGCCAGCAACTCTGGTAACCAAATAGCAAAAAAACAAAAAGAAAAAGAAAAAAAAACTTTCACGATCGCTAACGCCTGACTCCATTGCGAATCAAGGTGTAGCTCGTTGGCAACAGCGAGCTAAAATATGTACTTTTATAGATAGTCGACCACTCGAGGCTACCACAACGACGCCATTGATGATTTCATTGCAGTGATTCTTGTTGATCAAAGAGATGTTAGTACATTATGCGTTTCTCACATTTCAGCCGAAGAATATTCTAGAAATCGTCAACCGTCAGCTCTAGTTGCAGCTGGTAAGATCAATTTTCTGCAAATTGAAGCTGATTGTTTGCTTTTCTAAGTAGGATTATGTGATATGACTGTATGTATATGCTTAAATTGAAGGTATACTACACTTTCTTGTAATTATCTTTTAGGAATCGGTTAATATATAAAACCTAGACTGCTAGAGTAGCTTGGATGATATGTATATTAATCATCTTTGCGATGGAATTGATGCGAATAAATTCAGAATGTATGATCCAGTTATTATGAACTTTTTGTACCTTAGAATCATCTTCAAGGGAGTCACCAAACGAGATTTTATGTTGTGTTTGGTCGTTAAGGAAATGAACGTGTTTGTGTTCGTTTGTTAATTTTAGGTAACTAACGTTCACGAACACAAACTAACGTTCATGAACACAAATGAAAACAAACGCACACAAACACGCGTTCATGACTTATTAAGTATTTTATTTGCCGGATTTTTGAAGTATATAAATAAAATATAAAAATAAAAAACACTAATGAATTATCGAAAACAAACGAACACGTTACCGACATTCACGAACATAAACGAACGAATGAGTCCTCTGTTCATGTTCGTTCATTTATCTAAATGAACTTCCCGCCGAACAGTTCACTAACTGTTCGCTGAACGTTCAGTTCGTTTGCAGCCCTAGCCATCACTGGCTTCCATAAAAAATCGGAAAAGTGCAATGTTCGGTTGGGCGAGAAACAATGAAGGACGAGTGACACCGGTCGTTTGATTTAAGTAGTTGTTTCTTATTTTGTTTGTTTATGTGGATTTGATAGCTATACATGTTAATGTATTCATGATTTAGTTTTATTGTTATGTAATTTTGTTATAATTTCAATTCGTGGATTGGATTAGTCTGAAAAATTGTTACGCTTGCATTTTTTTTTGTGGATCCAATTTTAATTTACTGTTTCTATAAGCTTAACCATATTTTCATATAAACAGCGAACACCTTTGGTACAAATTACTGATAGTAGTTAAATCATAATGTCTACTATGCTTTGTGCAAAATTGATAGTTTCAAACTTTCAATCTGTCATATATGCAGGGACACCATCATTATTCGTGTTGATTTCCTTCGTGTGTTTTCGTTATGGGTTGGGGGTATATTTTATGCGGTTCTTGAGTTAGTAACTGAAGTTTTCTGATAATCGGGCCACATTTTTTAATAACTGAGATTAAATCTTTGTAAGTGAATCGGATTTGAATTTATATTTCTGAGTAATCCAACTAATGACTCCCCTAGTTTGCTATTGGATCCAAGCATGAGAAACCTTCCCGCTGAGGTTATTCAGAATATGTTAATTCCTTAGATTTTTTTTATAAGTTTATGTTCAAAAGACGAGGCTTTGAGCATAGTTATTAAAGGCGTTAGGCACACCCAAGGCGTATAGGCCTTGCCTTGGGCCTAGGCGTGAGAAAAGCGAGGGCCTGAGAAAAAAAGGCGCAAAATGAAAAAAATTAAAAATATATTATGTTTTAGAAAAATAATACTATTCTTCTAATATAATAAACAAAAGCTATTATATAACATTTAATATCATATATTTAGTACCAAAAGTTCTAAATATTAGTGTATTGGTGTAGAAAAGTAGCTTTTCGTTAGATAAAAGTAGAAATCTAGCTGGAATTTTGCCGGAAATTAAAGAATTTGGCCGGAAACTCTCAGAATCTAGGAAACTCGTCAGAATCTGCGCTTGAACCATCACCTGTAGAATTAAAGCGCAATTGCCTCGGCTTAAAGCACAATTGCCTCGCCTGGAAAATGGGCCTAGGTGCAAGAGGCGATCGCTTTTAACAACTATGGTTTTGAGGTGTTCACACAATGTGTTTAATTAAAAATCCTGAATCAAAGTTGGCTAGATAACCATATTTGAAAACATTTACTACTACTCGGAAGCAAAATTTTTATTTTTTTTATTCTTACCTATATGTTTTTTTTGTTTTTTTAATTTATAATTTTATAATTTACAATTTTTTTAATTAGATTTTTTTCAGTTTTTTATTTTTATTATTATTAGTTTATTATTTTTCTATCTTTAGCCCATCCTGGCCCTTTTTTTAATCTTCCCATCCTGACCCAAACCCATCCTAACCCGACAACCAACCCAATCCAACCTGCCCATTTTTCCACCTCTAGATGATACGTATATAAAATTAATCATTTGTGCAATGGAATTAATGATACTAAGTTGAGATGTATTCAAGAACAATAATGTCTATGCAGAACTCCATAGTTGATGAACAAACGATATATGATCCAGTACTTATGAACTTTTTTTTATCTTAGAATCATCTTCAAGGGAGTCACCAAGAAGCCTTAGCAACTGTTATAGATCAGGCTGCTTTGAACAAGAAGTTAGGGTTACGTCTAGCGGACCAGATGGTCACTACCATAGTTATTAAAAGCCCTCGCTTCATGCGCCTAGGCCCATTTTTCAGGCGAGGCCCATTGATTACGCTTCTAGTTCCTAGGCGCTCGTTTCAGCTCTCTAGGCGCGCTAAATACCTATGTATTCTATTTCTTTTTATTCAATGCAAAATTTTTGATCTTCTTCAAAATATAAGCTTCCAGGATACCAATTGATGCAGATTTCTGATACAGTTTATCACTTTTAGAACTTTAGAACTTTAGAACTTTCAAGTTTTGGAACTACATTTGAATCTTCAATATTTCAGAACTTTTGGGACTAATTAGATGATATTAAATGTTATATAATAGCTTTTGTTTATGTTATTTGAAGAATAGTATTATTCTGATACATAATATATTTTTTTATATATCTTCATTTATGTGTGCTTTTATTTTCTCAGGTTGTCGCTTTATTTGCGCCTTGGATAACTATGGTCACTACGCGTTCGAAATCTTTATCTAATTCAGAACCTATTAAGATACCGACCGACTGTTATGCCTGGATAAAGTACGGTCGGAGACAACTGAAGAGTCCTAACGGTTTTCGAAGCTATTATAAATGCAAACACAGTGCATGTCGAGCTAAGAAGGTGGAGTTATATGATCAATTTAATTCTGTTGTAGACGTAGTTTATAAAGGCCAGCACAAGCATGATTCACCTAAGAAAGTGATTTTAAAGGGAGGTAACGTTTTATCAACCGCAAAATCACTAAAAAGAAAATCAACCCCAACGCATGGATTAGAGGAACATCTGATCGAAGCTGTGCATAATGATGACGCAACAACTGTTATAGCTCCGCCCACTTTGAACAGGATCACAAGATCACGAGCAATACCTGCCACAACAAAGGCGAATGCTGATGTGGCAGAAGCGGTGCAAAACGTAACCACTCGTTCTAAACCTTTATCTGCTTCAAAACCTATTAAGATACCGACCGACAGTTATGCCTGGATAAGGTATGGTCGGACGAAAGTGAAGAGTCCTGAAGGTTCTCGAAGCTATTTTAAATGCAAATACAGTGTCTGTCAAGCTAAGAAGGTGGTGTCCCGTGATCAATATCATTCCATTATAGACATAGTTTATAAAGGCCAACACAAACATGATCCACCTAATATAATAACTTCAAAGGGACGTAAGGTTTTATCAACTACAAAATCGCTTAAAGGAAAATCAATCTCAACCATTGGATCAAAGGAACATCTGACTGACGTTGTGCATACTGATGGCTCAGAAATAAAGCAGAGGTAGTTTACTAATCGACCAAATCATGGTAACTTTATCTTGTTGTATGGTGTTAACTGTGGGTGCTAAATGTGTCGTGTCCGCAGGTTGGCGGGCCCCCCTGACCGGAAACCAAAATTTTTAGAAGAACCCGAAAATCGTGTCATACATATGAACCCGAACATGACCCGAATATTCCCGGGTTGACATGAACATGACCCGTTCAACCTGAATTTTTTCTTCACAAATTAATATGTTACAATTAAAATTTTACTAGAAAAAACACAAATTTACATAATATAATTACATTTTAATTATAAAATATTATGTCAATTTCTCTTATTAAGTTATGATTATGGCATAAAATATCCATCCGATTTAATTTATTACATAAAACATATTGTAAAAAATAAAATCTAATAAAATGGGTAAACGGGTCAACCCACCCTGGTTGATACGAACCCGGCCCGTTTAGCTAAAAGGTTAAATATGAAACTGACCCGAACCCGTCTAAACTGAACGCAAACACGCAAATTTCGTGTTAGGTTTGTGTCGTGCTTTTGGGTCGTGTCAGACATTCACACCCCTAGTGTTAACTTAAGACATTCACACCCCTAGTGTTAACTGCATCCTTTTGATTGATAAACAGATTAAAGAGAAACAGCTCAGAAAGTTCGGTCGTCAAACATCCAAAAAAAACCAAAGTTTATTGTACATGCAACTGCTGGCACGAAAGTATCAGCAGATAGCTATAAATGGAGATTTATTTAAAAGACTTAAGAGGTTTTTTTAGAGATTTAAGAATAGGCTAGGGTTCATGCAAGAACCACGAGAACCAATGTGAACACAACAAAATAAATCCACTACACCACCACCCAAAACCTAAAAAAAACCTACACCCCCCCCCCCCCCCAAAAAAAAATCTAAAAATCATACAAAAATTTTTTGATGACGAAAAGTAGCGATTTTTTTTATAAATAAATAAGTGTGTATATATATATATATAATATATATATATATATATATATTGTGTGTGTTTTTTATATATTTTTAGGTACTTTTGGTTGTGCTCACATTGGTTCTCACGGTTCTCGCAATAAAGGGTGGTTCCTAACGGATCCTTCTCCTTTAAGAATATATGTATATATATATGTAGTTTTTAAACTTTTTTAAAATAATCATATATTTTTATCGGCACATCAGCAACTAAAAGCCAGATGGATGCCAACAAATGAGCAACAAAAGCCACATTATGTTACAAAGGATAACGTTGTTCATATGGTTTCTCAAATCTCGAACTAAATATATAAACCCAAATTTGTTACATGGAAATGGGAGATAAGCAAAAAAAAAAAGAAATTAAAAAGACACCAATTACAAAAGTTCATTTGAGCCGGAGTCATTGGTTTTAAAATTGTTACCAAGTCACCAGGTATCACTCGTATTCACAATTATATATTATATGGGTTGACTAAAAACTCAACATGAACACAACACAGTTATAAGTGTGTTTGGGTTAGGGTTGATGTCTTTGACACGAACAAATATCTATGGGTTGTGTTTGGGTTCTCACTTGTTCATCTCGTCAACTTGCCAAACCGAGATGATCAACACTCTGTGTATGGATAAATAACAATTGAAATATCTTGATCTAACGTTCCTATTTTTTTAGCTAATGTTTTTGGACATAGGTAATACTTTATATTTATTAATTAAACAATTTATTAGTATATACATGTTTAATGTTGGATATTTTAGTGTAATTGGGAACTTGGTGGCCAAAGAGAATTGTAATACACATCAAGCAAGTTAGGAGGTGTGGGAGTGCACGCCTATTTGAGTTGTTATAGTTCTAAGTGTTTGGGCCTTTGTATATACGTGTGGGCCCCTATGTTGCACTGGGACGGGTACGGGAACGGGGTACGGGGACGGGCACGGGAAACGGCAAAACTAAAAAATTTAAGAAGCGGGGACGGGACGGGTACGGGAATAAAAACATATAAAAAATAAATATATATAAAAGATAATGTAAGCTAGACCCTTTTACCGATTGATACATAGTAAGTAGGCAAAACACCCACCCACTCTCTCTCTCTCTAACGGCGTTAACGGAGAAGACGACCTGATTTTATGTCGGCAGGTTTGTTGACGTTCACAAGGGCTCCACTGAAGCTCTATTTTTCCTTTGCTTACGTCATCTCCCCCCTCTGCTGGTCTTCTCAGCAGGGTCTTCTTCAATCTTTTTCAACTCCTTCGATGCGTTTGAGGCCGAAACGGTAATTAAAGGAAAAATACCTTTTACCGGCCAGCACCCTCATTGAACTACCGTCACCCACCACCGGAGAATCAGGTAACACTCACAATACCTTCTTCTCTTCTGCTTTCTTTTAACTAGGACGATAATTGATGGGTCAAAGCATCAATAAACTTCACCGTTAGAACTTTAATCAGTATAAAAACCAAAAAAAATAAACCGAAACTTCAGGGAAACGTTTCCTGCACGTCCCCAAACCCCGTCCCCATCCGCAGCGCGTTTCCAGGCCGTCTCCAACAAGCCGGGGACGTTTCCCGGCCGTCCCCGTGCCGTTTCCGTCCCCTAGCAGTCCCCGGGACGGGAGACGGCAGGTCATAGGCGTTTCCGTGCATCATAGGTGGGCCCTCGAGGAGACAAAGTGAAATTGCACTAGTTTTAACGTTATTTCACTAATTTTGTGAAAATAACATTAAAAGCGGCGGACGGTTAATCATGCATCATGTGGTGGTGTTGATAGCCGAAAGACGGGTGTTGATAGCCGAAAGACAAGGGGGTACATGCACTAATCGGCCTTTGTCCCGATTGTTGAGTGTTATGTGCCTTGTGTCCAAGGCTTGATGCAAAACTACTATTGAGTCGGGGTCTCATTGGAAGCAACCTCTCTATTCCTACGGCTAGAGGTAAGGTTGTCTACATCTTCCTCCTCAGACCCTACCTTAGCTTTGCTATTGGTGGGATTTACTGAGTATGATGATGATGAGTTCTAAGTGTTTGGGTGGAGCCCCTAATCAATGGGGTTTCAAAGGGGAAACAGGGGACCGGGGGCAGCACCTATGGGAGTAGGGTCCAAGGGCGGCAACCCCTGGCGTGGTCCAAGGGGCAGAGCCCCCAGATGGAATAGAATACTTTGACAAATATGCTCTTGTATATATAAAGCCTGATTTATTATCCAAAGCTTTAGACAAAAAGATGGAATAGAATACTTTCACACATATGCTCCTGTAACAAGAATATCCACAATTAGATTGTTAGTTGTTTTAGCGGCAATACACGATCTTGTAATTCACCAAATGGATGTGAAAGCATCTTTCTTAGATGTTGATTTGGATGAGGAGATATATCTGAAACAGCTTGAGGGTTTCGTTATGCCTGGTAATGAGCATAAGGTGTGTAAGCTTGTTAAGTCAGTATGCTTAAAGCAAGCATCTAAACAGTGGCCTCAAAATTTGACGATGTGGTGTTGTCTAATGTTTTTGTATTGAACCGTGCGGACAAGTGTGTATAGCAAATTCGATTTTTCTAGTAAAGGAGTCATAATTTGCCTATAAGTATATTACATGTTGATCTTTGGTACCGACCGAGATCAAGTTGATAAAACAAAGAAAATTTTGTCACTTGCTTCGACAACGTGAAAGACATGGGGGAGGCTGAATTGATCCTTGGTATAAGCAAGGTTTAAAATAACGGAATCGAGTCTCGAGGCGTTTTCCATTCGCCTCACGAGGCGAACCGAGGTGGAAGCCCGAGGTGGAACTACAAAATAAGTATAAACTTATATATCTTATAAAAATAATAATACTAATTAATTTCATCATCAAATCATCAAAAACACACATAAAAAAAGACATAAATTGCTTGAAATTGACACTAAAAGTCAAAAACATCAAAAACAAATATCAAAAACCCCCGAGGCGCTCAGCCCCACTGAGGCACATATACAATATAAACCCCCTGAGGCTCAACATCGTTTTTTGGGCGTTTTGCCTCGAGGCGCAATCAGAATGTGAAAGGGTAATCAGAACGTGAAAGGGTTACGTATGTTGTATTATGAAGAGAATTACAACCAAATATATAAAGATGCTAATTACATCTTGATACCCTAGACAATTAGGAATATTAATAAATTAACTAAACTATTAGCCGACATAGTCTAATATTTCCCCCGCAAGTTCAGGGTGGTTAGCAATCTGCAACTTGGATCTGAGGAACTCAAATTTCTGAGAAGATAAAGGCTTTGTAAAGATATCGGCTATTTGATCTCTTGTGGAGATAAATTTGACACTGAGCTTTCCCTGAGTAACTTGTTCACGAACAAAATGATAGTCAACTTCAACATGTTTTGTTCTAGCACGAAAAACTGGATTGGCTGTGAGATAAGTTGCTCCAAGGTTATCACACCAAAGTGTAGGTGCTTCACTAACCAAACCAAATTCTCGAAGAAGAGACTTTAGCCAAATTAATTCTGCAACTGTATCCGCAATGGCTTTGTACTCAGATTCTGTTGAAGAGCGAGAAACAGTTTTCTGTTTATGAGTAGACCAAGAAATGAGATTAGAACCTAGATAGATAGCAAATCCCCCGTTGATCGACGATCGATTGGGCAGCCAGCCCAATCAGAGTCCGAGAACGCTTGAAGATTGGTGGACCAATGTGAGTCTGTAAATGCCTGTAGCCGATAACCTGTATTGTGACGAATCCATAGTCCCATATTAAGTGTACCTTTGAGATAACGCAAAATTCGTTTAACACCAGCCCAGTGGTTTTCAGTGGGAGCATGCATGAACTGACAAACCTTGTTCACAGCAAATGCAATATCAGGGCGAGAGAGAGTGACATGCTGAAGAGCACTGACCGTTTGCCTGTACCTAGAAGGATCATCAAGTAAGGGGCTATCATCCGGCAATAAAACAGAAGAGGTGTTCATGGGAGTAGAAATTGGTTTGCAATCTGCCAAACCAGCCTTGTGCAAAATATCACCAATGTATTTGCGTTGCAAAAGAATTAAATCATGGCCTTTGTGAACAACCTCAACCCCTAGAAAGTAATGTAATTGGCCCATATCCTTAAGCGCAAAGAGCAAATGAAGCTGTTCAATTATCTTTGCAACTTCGGTGGAATTATTGCCCGTAATAATGATATCATCAACATAAACAAGTAGATAAACAAGAGAGCCCGAGGAATGAAGGATAAACAATGATGGGTCAGTTTTGGACCCGTAGAACCCTAACTGATGAAGGGCTGTGGACAGCTTGTTGAACCAGGCACGAGGGGCCTGTTTAAGACCGTACAAGGACTTGTTTAATAAACACACATGTTGAGGCTTAGCAGGATCAACGAAGCCCTTAGGCTGGCGCATATATACTGTTTCTTCAAGATCGCCATGCAGGAAAGCAGTTTGGATATCCAACTGCCGGAGAGGCGATTTATTTGTGACAGCCAAAGATAAGACGGTGCGAATGGTAGCAGATTTAATGACCGGGCTGAAAGTCTCATGATAATCCACCCACCATGCTGTTGGTGAAAACCCTTGGCAACAAGCCGGGCTTTGTACCTGGTACTTACCATGTTCACCTGTTTTTAGCCTGTAAACTCATTTACAATCAACAATATTGGCATTAGGTACAGGGGGCACAAGTGTCCACGTGCCATTTCTATGAAGCGCGTCCAAGTCATCAGACATAGCCTGGCGCCATTCAGCATACTTGTTAGCAACGGTAAAACTGGTCGGTTCAATAGGTGAAGAAGAAGATGTGGTGGCGGTATAGGCAGCAGGATTGTAACGATCAGGTTGTTTTGGATTGGGACGAAGGTTAGACGGCCTGGTGCGTTGGGCCTGCTGTGATTGGGTAGAAGGTGGAGGTGGTGGCGGATTTGGTATCGGATTTGGTATGGGAGTCGGATTGGGTTGAGGAGGTGTTGGTGGTGGCGGAGTCGGGATGTTAGGTGAGGGAGGAGGTGTATGTGGAGGGGACGGTGGTGAGAGAGGTGTTGGAGGTGAAGCCGGTGGTGGTTGTGAAGGTTGGGTGGGTTGGTTCTGGTGGGAAGCCAGGTGGAGGATTGGGAAAAATGGAGATGATGGGGAAGCAGGTTGTGGTGATTGAGTAGGTGACGGTTGATAGGGAAAAACTTGTTCATTGAAGCGAACATGTCGAGCTATATAGATACGTTCAGTGGAAGAATCAAAGCACCGATAACCGTGGTGAGAAAGGCTATAGCCTAGGAAGACACAAGGAGTAGAACGAAATTCAATTTTGTGACGATTATACGGGCGAAGGTAAGGAAAGCATTGAGAGCCAAAGACTCTTAGGAACGAGTAATCAGGTTTACGTTTAAAGACATGTTCAAAGGGAGATTTGTTGGAGGAGACGCGAGAGGGTAGCCGGTTAATTAAGTATACCGCTGTTTCAAAGGCAAAATGCCAGAAACGTTGAGGAAGACTGGAATGAGCCAAGAGAGATAGTCCGTTTCCACAACATGACGATGACGACGTTCAACAATGCCATTTTGTTCGCTTGTGTGTGGACAAGAACGTCGATGAATGATGCCAAGGTTGCGACACAGGTTGGTAAGGGGTCGAAATTCCCCGCCCCAATCAGATTGGATGCATTTTAATTTGGTATTAAATTGGCGTTCAGCCATAGTGATGAAGTTTGTTAAGGTAAGATAAACATCAGATTTTTAGGTTAAATGATAAATCCACATATAACGAGTACAATGATCAACACATAACAAGAAATAACGGTGACCATCAAGAGACGGTGAGGGAGAAGGACCCCAAACATCACAATAAACAAGATCTAAAATATTATTGGTATGAAAAGTGGAATCAGATAGAGATAATTTGGAAGATTTTCCCATTTGACAAGAACACAATTCATTATTTAATTTGTCCGAAACAGGTAACAAACAATGGGAAACAATTGCTCGAAAAACTTGAGCATGAGGGTGTCCTAAACGTTGATGCCAAATATTCGAAGAAGCTTTGACAGCAGTGAAGGCAACCTTAGGTAGAGACTTGAATTGTGGAAGGCGGATGGAGTATAAACCCTGCTCACTAGGGCCGTAAGGAGGGTAGTTCGGGTAGACTCGTCCTTCACAACAAAATAAGAAGAGTGAAATTCAAAGAAGCCATCATTATCAAGACAATTTTTGAACTGATAAAAGATTTTGTTTTAGTTCAGGAACACAAAGAATGTCAGAAAGTTTAAAAGTTTTGTTGGATGAGTAGATGTTGGAAGAACCAATATGAAATATAGGTATTGAAGTACCGTTACCAACAAGTAATGAATCTTTACCATCGTATGCCTCAGAGTTGTCCAAGCTAGATATCTGGAGTGGCATGATGAGAGGCACCAGTATCAGGATTCCAAGCAGTGCCAGTAGAAGAACCAACATCTGAATAAGCAACAAAATTGGCTTGTGGTGCAAGGCGTGATTGCTTCTGCTGGTTTGGGCACTGTGAGGGTAGGTGACCAATACCACATCGGTTGCAATGACCATAGACCACGTTTTGAGTGGAAGCCCATGAGAATTGACGTGTACCACCATTATCTCTTGAACGTGGATTGAAAGCACCACGAGAATTTCCACGGGAATAGCCACGGGAGTTCCGACCACTGCGATTGTTGCTGAAAGACCGAGATCCATAATAAGCTTGGGGTCTTGGATTTAGTTGCTGACCGAATTTAGAGGCCATCAGCTGAATGTTCTGAAGTTGCTGCTGTAGTTGATCAAGAGTGGGTTGGGTATGAAGCGAGAACTGCTGTGATACAGGGGCAGGAGCCGAGAACTGTTGTGTAGGAGCCGAGAACTGTTGTGCAGGAGCCGAGAATTGCTGTGGTGCAGCAAAGAAAGCTTTCGGATTGCTGTTGAGGGTGGTGGTAATGAGGTAATCGTGGTCACAAAGAAGGGCATGAATCTCGTTGAAAGAGACCGGGGGTGACCGAGCCAATAGGTTACTCTTAAGACCATTATATTCTTCTCGAAGCCCTGCAAGAGTTAACATAACGAGATCTTTGTCTTTTACTGGTTCTCCAATATTAGCAAGGGCTGTTACATATTCTTGAGCCCTACAAAGGTAGTCTGCCGTTTTTTCATCACCTTTTCGAGTGATTCTGATTAGTTGGTTTTTTAGAGTAAATTCATGAGATGCAGTGACAGGCGCATAAGCCCGTTCTAGTGAGAGCCAAACCTCACGAGAAGTCTTACCTTGAACATGTTGATAAGAGTCTTCGGATACAGTGGATATGATGAGGGTCCGAATATGAGCATCGTTGGAGATCCACAGGGAATAACTAGGGTTGTCGGTTGTAGCGGCTTCAACTGTAACTTTTAGTTCCGGGCATGGAATAGTTCCATCAACATAACCAAAAAGATTATATGAGGTAAGAAAAGATTCAATCATTGATCTCCAGTAACCATAGTTTGTAGGTTTGAGAGTAAAGGCAAATTTATGAGAGTTGTGAGTGGTTTTCTCTTGGTTTGAGAAGGTTAATATTGCTGCCATAGGATTGATTTGCAATTTGGCTGGAATAGGATGATGATCTGCGTTGGAGGCAGCAGAATAGGGAACGACAATTTAGGGTTGAGCCTGATTTGGCTCTGATACCAAATCAGAATGTGAAAGGGTTTCGTATGTTGTATTATGAAGAGAATTACAACCAAATATATAAAGATACTAATTACATCTTGATACCCTAGACAATTAGGAATATTAATAAATTAACTAAACTATTAGCGGACATAGTCTAATAGGCGCACGCCTCAACCGTTTTGTAAAACCATGGGTATAAGGATTAAACGTGAGAACAATGGTATTTCTATAAATGCTTTCAAAAAAATTAATTTTCTGAAAATTGCTTTTATTTTTTTAGATAAAAAGTGGCTCCTAATTTGAAGCAGTTTTAGATAAAAAAGAGAGATGACTGCCTCCCATCCCCAAATTCAAAATCAGAGTTTCCGTTAGAAGATTGGTTCATACGAATTCATCATAAAATCACATACTAGTTCTTGTTTGAAAAATCTGAGTTTTATCCAATTGGATTTTTCTGGTAAACCACCGAAATAAATCGATCTGAAAGTGACTGCCTCTGAGATGACGCTGTTGCAATCCTAATTTCCCAACATTTAATTCTGCTCAATTTTTTATCTGGACTTCTTGTTCGTGGAGACGTAGGATTAAGGTTAAGGACTTCTAAGGGAGGAGATAAATGCGTTTTGGCTGTGTCGTAGGGACTTACTTGTTGTTTGCACATTAGGTGGACTTTACATGTGATTGTTTTCTTGTATATATGTTTATAGGTTGTTTTTGACGTGATATTTGTCTATTTTTAACCATGAACTCTTTCACCACCTATGTTATTCGTGTTAGTTTCTATGTACATACATATATATACCTCATGCTCTATTTATCTTCCTATGTGATTTGAGCCGAGGGTCTCTGGAAGCAGCCTCTCTACCTCAGGGTAGAGGTAAGGTTTGCCTACATCTTACCCTCCCCAGACCCTAACAATAGCTTTGCTAATTGTGGGATTTTTTGGGTTTGGTTTGATTGAACTTTATTATCTTGACATGTTTGTTTCAGGAACTGCTACAAGTGCACTTTTGCTGGATGTACAGTCAAGAAACACATGGAAAAGGTTGTCGATGGTTCATCACAAGTAATGATAACATACAAAGGACTGCATAATCACGACATTCCCGCTGCTTCCTCACACTCCAAGATAAGGGTTCCATCTTCATTCACACGATCGCCAGCGATGCCTGCCACACCAACGGCGAATGCTGATGTGGCGGAAGCGGAGCCGAAGGCAACCACTTGTTCTAAATCTTTACCTACCTCAAAACCTATTAAGATACCGGCCGACGCTTATGCCTGGACAAAGTATGCTCGGAGACAACTGAAGAGTCTTGACAGTTTTCGAAGCTATTCTAAATGCAAATATAGAGCCTGTCAAGCTAAGAAGGTGGAGTTATGTGATCAATTTAATTCTGTTATAGAAGTAGTTTACAAAGGCCAGCACAAGCATGATCCACCTAAGAAAGAGATTTTAAACGGAGGTAAGGTTTTATCAACTGCAAAATCACTAAAAGGAAAATCAATCTCATTGCATGGATTAAAGGAACATCCAATTGAAGTTGTGCATATTGATGGCTCAGAAATAAAGCAGGGGTAATTCTATTTACCAAGTCATGGTTACTTTATATTGTTGTATGGTGTTAACAATGGGCGCTAAATGTGTCGTGTCCGCAGGTTGACAGGTCCAGCCTGACCGGAACCCAAAATTTTTAGACGAACCCGAAAATCGGTGTAATACATAACCCCGAGCACGACCAGAATATTCGTGGGTTGACTCGAAGACAACCCGTTCAACCTGAATTTTTTTTACTTTTATTTTTTTTCACAAATTAATATATTAAATTTAATATTTTACTACAAGGAATACAAATGTATATAATACAATTACATTTTAATTATAAGTTATTATGTCAGTTTCTCTTATTATGTTATGATTATGGCATACAATATCTGCCCGATTTAATTTCTTACATAAAACATATTGTGAAAAATAAGATATAATACTAATGGGTTAAACAGGTCAACCCTCCCTGGTTGACATGAAGCCGACCCGTTTAGCTAAACGGGTTCACGGCTTAAATCTGAAACTGACCCGAACCCGTTTAGACTGAACCCAAACCTGCACTTTTCGTGTTAAGTTTGTGTCGTGCTACCGGGTCGTGTCAGATATTCACACCCCTAGTGTTGACTTAACTGCATCCTTTTGATTGATAAATAGATTAAAGAGAAACAGCTCAGAAAGTTCTGTCGTAATACAACCAAAAAAACCAAAGTCTATTGTACATGCAACTGCTGGCACGAAAGTATCAGCAGATAGCTACAAATGGAGGAAGTATCGGCAGAAGATGGTGAAGGGAAATTCTCACCCCAGGTACATCACTTATTACTTTAGCATTTCTCATGCAAATATGATGCAGTTAAATAATGAAATAATACGTATACTTCTTTTGAGTAAATTATTTGATTTATTGAAAAACTAAGTTGGATTTTGTACTTATGTTTTTGAATACCTGTCCTATGTCAATATTGTAAAGTGAAATGTAGATTTGTGGGCTAAGGTCATACAACGGTAATTTACTTTCATGGATTCATTTTTTTACCAAAAAAATTCAAATAACGTAGTGCCATTACTTAACTTTATATGTCTATTAAAAAAGTTAATTATATAATAGAAAGTTAAATTTTGTATAAAGATCTTAAGAGTTATTTAAGAGAATTAAGTTCTCTTTTTACGAGATTTAAGAACTTATATGGAGTATCTAAAAATTTTTAATACAATCAGATATATTTTAGCACCACATCAGCAACAAAAAGCCAGATGGATGCCAATAAATGAGCAACAAAAGCCACATTATGTGACAAAGGATTACATTGTTCATAATGGGCCAATGGCACATGACTTGAAAGTTTATGGCCATATGTATAACAAATGAAGTTTATGACCATATGTGTAACAAATGATAGTTTGTTATATTGGTATTTTCTGCTTGATTTAGATTTATGTTTTCCATGTACCCTTGTTTGGTTTTAGGAGTAGCTGTCTACCTTAGCTTACAGTAATATTTATTTCATAGGGTTATTGGATTTTAATAATCCTAACTTTCACCCATTGGCCGGCATTAATCCCAACTTAAAAAGTTTCCTCTGACAAATCCAACTTGTAAGAATTTGCCCCTCATTCGATCATTTTCTAACTGCATATAGCCCAACTAGTTTCTTGCTGACGTGGTAGCTTACGTGGCACAAACCTAGTTATTGGCTGATGTGGATGCTTATGTGGCACCATCACCACCTCCACCACCAACCGCCACCACCACCATCACCTTGGCACACACCATCAGCCACCACCACCATACCTTTACCCGAACCATAACAAGATTCTTCATCTACAAAACCATGGTTAGGATGTTGTTGTAAGATAACAATTGAATTTAGCATTTCTTGAGGGAACACATTCGGGTCATACGAAAAGGGTTCGTATCTGGGTCGTGGAGATTCAAAGTTCGGGTCTTATGGTAAATGTTGGTGGGCCGGGTAGTCGGAGGTTTGCTGAAACCTTAACTTATGTTGCCGGATCTTCTAGGCTACATGAGATTCTGTTCTTATATTGCCCGGGTTAGGGGGTCGGTGATGGTGCCATGGTGGTGGTGGCGGCTGATGGTGGTGGAGGTGGTGATGATGCCACATAAGCTTCCACTTCAGCCAATAAATAGGTTTGTGTCACGTAAGCTGCCACGTGAGCAAAAAACTACCTAGGTTATAACCGAGTTAGAAAAGGATCGACGGGGCCAAATTCTTACAAGTTGGGATTGTTAGAGGGAATTTTTTAAGTTGAGATTAGTGCCGGCCAATGGGTGAAAGGATTATTAAAATCCAAAAACCCTATGAAATAATATTCATTACTTTATATAGGGAATTAGGCATGCCAATCCTTGACACAACCCAAAACACGTCACAAGGTTTTTGTTTAATCCGTCAATTCTTGAAAAACTATTTACGAGCCGAGCTTGAACTGTTGAAATAAAACCTTCACTTACGGTCAACCCAAACACGACAAGTTTAATAAACGGGTTAAACAATCATGACCTGTCAATATGTTAAATAAATGAAATGATCCGTTAACTGTTCAAGTTTTAGTGGTTTTCAAAAAGTTCTTATTTAGATTTTTAGAGGGGGTCTGAAAATAACGTTAAAAAGCGAGGGACAATTAATCATGCATCATGTGGTGGCGTTGATAGCCGAGAGACAAGGGGGTACATGCACTAATCGGCTTTTGTCCCAATTGCTGAGTGTTATGTGCCTTATGTCCAAGTTTTGATGCAAAACTACTATCGAGCTGGGGTCTCACTGGAAGCAGCTTCTCTATTCCTACGGGGTAAAGGTAAGGCTGTCTACATTTTACCCTCAGACCCTACCTTAGCTTTGCTATTGGTGGAATTTACTGAGTATGATGATTGATGAGAGGGGGTATTCAAAAAGTGTTGACATTTAGTGTTTGATACGCACCCTGCTTGTAACGTGGGCATATAATGTATATATGTGTGGGCCCTCGGGGGCCAAAAGTGAAATTGCACTAATTTTACCGTTAATTTACTAATTTCATGAAATAACGTTAATAGCGGCAGACTGTAAATCATGCATCATGTGGTAGCGTTGATCACCGAAAAACAAGGGGCTACATGCACTAATCGGCCTTTGTCCCAATTGCTATAAGTGTTATGTGCTTTATGTCTAACGCTTGATGCAAAACTATTATCCATCCAGGGGTCTCTCTATTCATACGAGGTAGATGTATGATTGTCTGCATCTTACCCTTCTCAGACCTTACCTTAACTTTGCTATTGGTGGGATTTACTAAGTATGATGATCTAGTGTTTGATACCAAAGGGTTTGTCGCCCAATGATGCCAAGGTGTTTGTTAAGGTGTAGTCCCTCCCAAGTGGTGAGGTTTTAAGTCTCATTATAAGTAAAATTGAGTATTTAGGAGTAGGTTTGTTTGCCCTTATAAGTTTTTTAATGTTTGATACTATCTTAATTTTAGCAACTATTGACTTCTAGAAGTGAAATTAATTTTCCCTCTTGAACTCAACGACTCTTCACTTTTAGCAACTTTGTTCAACATTCCCAACTACCCATTCTCAGTTTCTCACCTCCCCATATTCTAACATTTCTATATGGCTTCCATTATCTCGAGCTAGATATACAAACCCAAGTTTATTAATTGGAAATGGGAGATAAGCAAAAAAACAATTAAAACTACATCACTTACAAAAAAAGTTCATTTTTGCCAGCGTCATTGGTTTGTAAATTGTTACCAAGTCACCAAGTATCACTCATATTCTCAAATGTGCATTAAACGGGTTCACCTAAAATACAACACAACACAATTTTAAGGGTGTATGGGTTAGGGTTAATGTTTTTGACACGAATAAATCTCTATGGATTGTGTTTGGGTCCACTTATTCATCCCGTCAACCTGCCAACCCGACACAATTTGTGTATGGATATATAACAATTGAAATATTTTGATCTAACGTTCTTATTTTTTTAGTTAATGTTATTGGACATAACTAATAATTACTTTGATTTATTTATAATAGAATTTACTTAGTACAAACATGTTTAATTTTGCTAACTTTATTATCTGGACATGTTTGTTTCAGGAATTGCTACAAGTGCGCTTTTGCTGGATGTACAGTCAAGAAACAGATGGAAAAAGTTGATGATGCATCACAAGTAATCATAACATACAAAGGACTGCATAATCACGACATTCCCGCTTCTTCCTCACACTCCAAGAAAAGGGCTCCATCTTCATTCACACGATCACCAACGATGCCTGCCACACCAGCGGCGAATGCTGATGTGGCAGAAGCAGAGCGGAAGGCAACCACTCGTTCTAAATCTTTATCTACTTCAAAACCTATTAAGATACCGACCGACAGTTATGCCTGGATGAAGTATGCTCGGAGACAACTGAAGAGTCCTGGTGGTTTTCGAAGCTATTCTAAATGCAAACACAGTGCCTGTCAAGCTAAGAAGGTGGAGTTATATGATCAATTTAATTATGTTGTAGAAGTAGTTTACAATGGCCAGCACAAGCATGATCCACCTAAGAAAGAGATTTTAAACAGAGGCAAGGTTTTATCAACTGCAAATTCACTAAAAGGAAAATCAATCTCAGAAGTTGTGCATGTTGATGGCTCGGAAATAAAGCAGAGGTAATTTCCTAATTTACCAATGTCATGGTAATTTTATCTTGTTGTATGGTGTTAACTTAAATGCATCCTTTAATTGATAAACAGATTAAAGAGAAACAGCTCAGAAAGTTCAGTCCTCAAACATCCAAAAAAACCGAAGTTTATTGTACATGCGGCTGCTGAGACGAAAGTATCATCAGATAGCTACAAATGGAGGAAGTATCGGGAGAAGATGGTGAAGGGAAATCCTCATCCCAGGTGCATTACTTATTCCTTTTAGCATTTCTTGATAATAATTGTTAAGGTTTTGTATAAAGATCTTAAGATTTATTTAAAAGAAATAAGTTTTTTTAAGAGATTTAAGAACTTTTATGGAGTATTTTAAACTTTTTGAAATAATCATATATTTTCTATTGTCACATCAGCAACAAAAAGCCACATGTAGGTCAACAAATGAGCAACAAAAGCCACATTATGTAATAAAGAATTATGTTGTTTATAATGGGCCAATGACCTAAACTGAAAACCCTAATTTATTCTCTATATAAGCCATAGTCATGTATTGCACTAATTTTAACGTTATTTTACTAATTTTGTGAAAATAACGTTAAAAGCGGCTGACTGTTAATCATGCATCATGTGGTGGCGTTGATAGCCGAAAGACAAAAGGGTACATGCACTAATCGGCCTTTCTCCCGATTGCTGAGTGTTATGTGCCTTATCTCCAAGGCTTGATACAAAACTACTATCGAGCCGAGGGTCTCACTGGAAGCAGCCTCTCTATTCCTATAGGGTAGAGGTAAGGTTGTCTACATCTTACCCTCCTGAGACCCTACCTTACCTTTGCTATTGGTGAGAATTACTGAGTATGATAATGATGATGTGTAAATAACCTAGTTGCAGCCCATGGAAGTAGGTCCCCCCACTAGGAACGAATCATGTAAAAATCTAGTGTCACGTTTATTTTCTGTTCTGCGTGTTTTATATCGTTTGTACGTGTGTGTTGGTTCCGCTGAGTCGTTAATATACCTAATTATTAGTCTAAGTAATTAATCGTAATTATCATATTGGGTCTTAAATGTAACTTATCTTGCCTTTATATTGCCTTGTATTCTCATTCCAAATCAATACAAAAACAAACCTATTGGTTTATCGTTAATATACCTAATTATTAGTCTAAGTAATTAATCGTAATTATCATATTGGGTCTTAAATGTAACTTATCTTGCCTTTATATTGCCTTGTATTCTCATTCCAAATCAATACAAAAACAAACCTATTGGTTTATTTTGGTATCAGAGCCAAGGAACCGAACAGCCTATCCCTTCCCTATTCTCCTGCTAATAAACTTCTAATATTCCGGCCATGATAGAAAATTCCGATTAACAACCATGGCTGCAATCGCTGCCTTTACCTACCACAATACTCACAAATTTGCTTTCACCCTCTCACCAACAAATTAAGGGTACCGGTAATCATCTCTTTGAATACATTGATGGCACTCTTCTCTGCCCAGAACCAACAATCACCATCCAAAGAAGGTGAGTCCTCGTCAACCACTGATAATCCAAGCTATTATCGTTGGGTATCAAATGATGCTCACGTTCGGATGATCATTTTATCAACCATATCTAAAGCTTCTTTTCAACATGCCCAAAACGCCACCACTTCCAGAGACCTTTGGCTCCCCCTAGAACGTGCATATGCACCAAAATGCCTCTCGTGAATACACGTTGAAAACTCAATTGCTTTGCATAACAATGAAGGTTGATGAGACTTCTATTGCCTATCTAAGTCGTGCTATGGAATACGCATAAGCCCTAGCTAATATTGGGGAACCTATGAAAGATACACATCTTGGTATGCTGACCATCTATGGCCTTCGAGATGAGTACAACGGGTTAATATCCAATCTCTTGGGTCGTCACCCATTAGTTACCTTCAGTGATTTGAATGGTCTCTTATCTGATCATGATGACATGATTAACAAACCTAACCCCACAATTTCTACTACAACACCACAAGCCTTTGTCACTACAGCAAGAACATTAAATCACCCTACGCCCCAACTTAGCAATTTGCAACCGTTAGCATCCCAATTGGGATACCAACTGAGTCCAATCATCTCGAACAACCCTCGACCCCAAGCATTTTATGCTTCCAAACCTTCCAGTTACCGGGGTAATCGTAGGGGAAACTCCCGAGGTGGCTCACGTGGAAATTACAATAACCGGGGTCGTGACACTAACACTTCAGCCTCCCCTCAGCAGTTTGCTTGGGCTTCAACGCAAAACATCGTATTTGGCCACTGTAACCGTTGTGGTATATCCCATATTCCATCACAATGTCCCACTCAATAAGCCTCACAATCAGCCCCCACTGCTTGGATTGCTCCTCAGGTCAATTTTACCCGTTTCTCTGACACCGGATCAACATGGCACCCAGACACTGATGCTAACAGCTATGCCACTCCAGACTTATCAAACCTTGACAACTCTGAGGCCTATCAAGGTAACAATTCACTTTTTGTTGGCAATGGTCAGCCTTTACCTATCCTGCGTATTGGTTCATCGAAATTCTTTTCACCTAATAAAACAGTTAACCTTAATGATGTTCTTTATGTTCCCGCAATTCAAAAAAACCTACTATCTGTTAAACAATTTTGTGATGATAATAATGTTTATTTTGAGTTTCACTCATCTTTCTTTGCTGTGAAGGACGAGTCTTCACACACTATCCTTCTTATGGGTCCAAGTGAAAACGGTCTCTACTCCATCAGTCTGCCCTCACTCAAACCAATTCCCAAGCAGGTATTTATAGCAGCAAAAGCTCCTTCATCCATCTGGCATCAACGCCTTGGACACCTACATTAACGTGTTTTTAATTCCATTGTCTCTTGTTGTTCTTTACCTATTTCTAACAAACTAAGTTCTACTATTTGTACCCCTTGTCAGTTGGGAAAATCATCTAAATTTCCCCTGAACAGCTCTACTTTTCGAAGTAATAGTTTTTGTATTTGATATATTGTGATGTTTGGGGGCCCTCTCCCACTGTTTCTCTTGATGGACATCGCTTTTTTTTTGTTATGTGTTGACCATCACACGCGTTATATGTGGTTTTATCCTCTAGCCCAAAAATCTCAGGTGTACGTCACCTTCACGAATTTTGTAACAATGGTAGAACGACAATTTAACACTAAATTAAAATTTGTTCAAACTGATTGGGGAGGGGAGTTCCGTAACCTCTCTTCATTTTTCACAAAACCTGGAATTATTCACCCCGGCGTTCATGCCCCTACACTAGCGAATAAAATGGTTTCGTTGAGCGCGTTGTGGAAACCGGGCTTGCCCTTCTTGCCCAATCTCATCTTCCACGACGTTTTTGCCACTTTGCTTTTGAAACTGCCACCTATCTTATTAACCACCTGCCATCTCGAACCTCCTCAAATTAGTCTCCCTTTCAACAAATCTTCAACCATAAACCAAATTATTCTTTCATTCGTGTCTTCGGCTTTCAATGTTTTCCGTATTGCTGCTCGTACAATCGCCACAAAATGGACTTTTGTTCGATCTGATGTGTTTTTCTTGGCTATAGTCGTAACCACCATGGGTACCGCTGCTTTGACCCCACCACCGAACGCATATATATCGTCCGATATGTTCGTTTTAATGAGAATGTCTTCCCATTTCAGCAACCAACTTCACAATCACCAGCCCCACCATCCTCACTTTATGTATCTGTTTATCCCACACCTTTCCCATCGTTTGTTTTTTCCTGAACCGATACAAACAGAATTACCTACATCTTCACACCAAACAGACTCCTCTAATCTTCAACTTCTTCCTCTTCAGCATCACCATCATCATCACAACCACAACCTGATCCATCTAGTCAAAACACTCCTCCGTCACCTCCTTCACACCCACTCAGTCTCATCTGAACAACTCAACACCCCATCTCCACCACCACCTCCTCCTCGAACTAGACCACCTAACCTCCATCAAAATCCCAAACGAACCAAACCATTCAATCCCTTGGCTTTCCAAGCTACCCGCACCACTTCATCCCTTACCACACCCGCCTCATTCACCGTTGCCAACAAATCTCCGAAATGGCGCCTTGCTATGGCCAAGGAGTTCGAGGCACTTCATAAGAATGGAACATGGTCGTTAGTCCCTTATGTACATAATACTAATGTTATTGATTGCAAGTGGGTTTACAGGTTGAAAGACGATTCACCAGGCAATCCTCCTCGCTACAAAGCTCGTCTTATTGCAAAGGATTCAATCAATAACCCGGTATCGATTACCATGAGACATTCAGCTCTGTGGTTAAAGCAACAACTATTCGAACCATCCTATCTCTTGCCGTAACCCAGAAGTGGTCCTTACGTCAATTGGACATAGACAATGAATTTTTACAAGGTGACTTATCAGAAACAATCTACATGAAACAACCCCCTGGCTTTGTTGATCCAACCAAACCGAACCATGTTTGTCTCATTTACAAGTCCCTCTATGGGCTTAAACAAGCCCCACGGGCCTGGTTCACTCACCTGTCGCAAGTTCTACATCAGCTCGGGTTTTCTGGATCCAAAACAGATCCTTCTTTGTCCATTTTAAAGTCTGGTGGCACCCTTTCTAATAAATGGTATCAAAGCTTTGGCTCATTGAACACAAGGTTGTTGCATTGAGACGATTCGCAGGAGAGGTTGATTACCCGTTTTCTTTCTATAGCCAGGTTGGTGAAGTTGTCGTTGCTTTTTGCAATTGTCTCTTCTTGCGAGTATGTTTCTTCTTGCGGCTGCTTGTTTGTGCCATTCGAGGAAGCAACAACATAAAAATGGTTTGGATGATTGTTTGGGAATCACATGAACAAAGAAAAAAATGGAAGCCACGTTTACTTTTCTTGGGTATAGGGTTGCTAGCCCAAATAAATGCATAAGTATAACAAGTTGTGTTTTGTTGGAGTTTATCAAGATGAAAGAAATGTTCGTATCAATTGCCTTGGAAGCTGTGTAAGATCAAAGTATATTATCTGCTTTTATGAGTCGCCGCAAGGAGTAGGTAAGTGGTTTTCTTTTGTCAAGGTGTTCCTTTATTTAATTATTTGATCAAAGGTTAAAGCTGCAAGATGTTTTGCGAATTGATTTTGGAGTGAGGTTTGTTGTGAACGAGATTATAGTATCGAGTTAAACTCTTTAAAGTCACAAATAGATTGAAGTGGTGATTTAGAGTTTTTGGTTGTTGAGTGTTTTAGTTTATTGGAGCTGGTTAAACTATTGAAGATCACCGAGTTTGATTGACGGACGCTAGGTTAGTTTGAATCGTCGGGATCAACGGGTTTGTTGTTCGATTGCGATTAGGTTTTTTTATCGGGTGTCGAATTTCGACTGTGGCCGAGAAACTTCCTTGAAGTCGATGATAATTGAATTTGTGGCCATATAAGGTGGGCGGTTTTGTGATCGGGGAGTGTAATTGGTTTACGATTTGGGTATTTTTATTGTATC
This sequence comes from Scalesia atractyloides, assembly GCA_947069175.1. Taxonomy (NCBI): domain Eukaryota; kingdom Viridiplantae; phylum Streptophyta; class Magnoliopsida; order Asterales; family Asteraceae; genus Scalesia; species Scalesia atractyloides. Next base: position 39,001,185 of record CAMTDV010000020.1, on the reverse strand, counting down.
TCAAGTTCAGGTTTTGACTATCTATTATCAACCGGAAAATTCGAGGAATCGGGTTTTGTGACACTTTAGCGTTTTCGGGTCCAATTTGTCTGTAGGAGATCAGTTTGAGAATGTTTGGCGACTTGGATTTTGGTTGATTTGTTTGTCATGGGAACTTGGATGTGGTACTGATGTTGGGTAAAACCCGAAGAAAATAGAACTGTCAAACGACATAAGTGAAAAAAAAGAGTTTAGTGAACTTTTGCCCATCCGCAAGATATTCCAGTTAGGGTTTGTGTTAACAGATTGTGTGTACGACCATAGAACCCCTTGGTACCACTTGTTTTCCATGCAAGCTCTACTTCTATTATAACCGTTTGCATATTAGCTAGTTTGGAACTATGAAGCTATTCTTGCTCGATGGTGTGGTTAACATTTGAGGGGATCTTATACCAATACCAGGTGAAGGTTTTCGCTAGGGAAGTATGAATGAAGATTTGACTCATGAGTGTTAGTTTGGCATGGGTTGGGAGAACAGGGATAGTGGGAGCTGACCATAGATGACTTGGCGGGGTTGCATGTTGGTATGGACATTCTTTAGAGTCGATGTCTGAAGATAGTAAATTCTGCTTCATGGAATGTGTTTGTGGTGATGCATTGAGACTCAATGGAAGGCAGTGGAGACTTTTAGTTTTGGAGTTTCTGTTTTCCTTCATTTTCTTGTTACCTACTTCAATGAAGCGTTGGTGAATCTGTTTGATTGAAGACCTTTGGAAGGTACGGGGTTATGTATCGCTGGAAGAAGTGGATCAAATATCGAGTAATAAAGTCTTGTCTCGCTATATCAGGTAGAGCTAAGTGGATTCATATTGCAAGCATGAATCCTGGAGCCATAGGGTTGTTAGCTCGAGCGTATATGTAGGTTTAAACCTAGAAGGGGATTTGGTAACAGTGGGAGCGCGAAGGGTGTTCCGAGACGGTTACAAAGTGACGATGGGTTTTGAGACCGGAAATCCTAATAGAAATTCTCTCCATGGGTGCTTTGCTGTATTTTGGATAGTGGAGCCGATGATTCGAGTAAGTAGGTGCCGCTTGAGATTGAAGATGAGTCATCGACTAGTTTTGCCATGACTAGGTCTGTGATGACCGTATTGGAGTTGCTAGAAACTACAATGGGCCTTTCAGGTAGCTGTGAAGGGCCGCTGCAACTAGGTGGATTGGTATTTGAAGTCTTAGCGTGTTCTTAAGGCTTCCATTATCTTAAAATCTTAGCTTGGTCTTGGGAGCTGAGGCTTAGAGAACTGATATTAAAGTTCAAGCTTGTTCTTTGAACTAGAGGCTTGGATGATTTTTGTACCGTGTGTGTGGATGGCGGGCTAGAGATTATCGCCAAGCCTTCAAGTAGGAACTTATTGGGTTTGTGAAAGCTTCGAGATCTTGGGCCTGGTTTAGGCCCATGTTAGGTTTCTTGGGGCCTAAGCTAAAAACCCTGATTTATTCTCTATATACACCATAGTCATGTATTGTAATCTTGGTTTGTGCTTAGTAAAAAATACCTAGTTGCAGCCCGTGGACGTAGGTCTCCGTCCTGGACTGAACCATGTAAATTCTTGTGTCGTATTTATTTTTTGTTTTGCGTGTTATATCATGTGTGTTGGTTCCGCTGCGCCACTTAAATGCCTAACAATATATTGGTATTTTCTGGTGAGAAGCAATCATGATTTAGATTTATGTTTTCCATGTACCCTTGTTTGGTTTTAGGAACAGCTATCTACCTTAGCTTACACTAATATTTATTAGCTTATATAGAGAATGAGGGATGTCTTGACACAACCCGAAGAACGTCACAAACTTTTGGGTTGGCTAAATCGCGACGAGTTTAATAAACGGGTTAACCAGTCATGACATGTTAATATGTTAAAATAAACGGACTGATCTATTAACCCATTTAAGTTTTTAGGGTTTTTCGAAAAGTTCTTTCTTAGATTTTTTAGGGGGGGTAATGTTTGATACCAAAGTGTTTGTAACCCAATGACACCAAGGTGTTTGTGAAGGTGTAGTTCCTCCCAAGTGGTGAGGGTTCAAGTCCTATTCTGGGCAAAGTTGGTGAAGAAACACCGAACCGAGAACTATCGGAGTAGATCTAGGTTTGTGGACCTCCAGTAACTGTGGGAAAGATTACCCGCTGCTCACACCAATGTGTCGTATAACCTTTCTTTTGGCAACGCTTACGCGATGGGCCACCTTGCACCATATTGACAAAAGATTGCTTATCTTTTTATTACTCGGGCCTTCATCACCGCGAGTGATCTGACGAACCTCTTTGTGCACATTTTGAAGCAGATGGGTGAGCTTCCCACTTTTTAATGCTTTCTCGATCTCGGTGCGCAAACTGGTGCAATTGTATGTAGTGTGCCAAGTATCCTTATGATAATCACAAAAAAGGTTTGGATCCTGGCCTTTTTTGTTTTCATGGGTTGTGGCTTCTTGAATTGATGGTTTTTAGTGCTAGGTACTTCCGCTAGGGTCTTTGTCAGAGGTGTCCGTTGCCTGTCTCGATTTTCTTGTTTGACCGCCTTTTGAGTAATAATTTTGTTAAGTGTTGCGCGCGCATCAATCGACGAATAAGAGGACAAAGAGTTCTGGTTCGACTCTTTCCAATTGTTCTTGTTTTTCTTACCGGTATTTCTGCTCACATCCTGTGGACGATATTGAGGCATGGGAGATCTATTGGAACTTAAGTTGCGCTCAGTTTGAGCATAAACTTTGGCTGTCGGCATAAGTTATTCCCAACTTTTTGGGAGACCCACACTCCCCGATAAAACTTTTATCATCTCATCACATCGAACGACATACTTGAATTGTGCGCAAATCAAGTCTTCATTCACATCACCGATCTCAAGAACCTCTGTCTCTTCCAAACTTTCGTCATCTCTCCGCTAAATGTTCATGACATTCGAGGAGTCTCTGACATAACGCGTTGCTGGTTGAAGTGAATTAAGAACTTATCCTTGGGATTGTTCCTTGAAGTAAGTTTACATGTTGGTAGATTGTCAAACCATAGGCGCGCGACGCCTGTGATGGTGTGAACAAACAAATGACACCACATAGGCAACGTCCATCCCCTAATGAGTCCTTCGCTAGTAAACAAACGCATGTGATCATTCAGTCTGACATACCGCTAAATTTTCCCACATTGGATGGTAACTTTGCGCGCTCAAGCGGAGCCAACACAATTTCTTTCACAAACTTGGATTGTTCTGCTGCTTCAGCCGGTCTATAGACCAGATTATAGTCTTGTATACTGCATGTGACTTAGGTTTGCACGCAGCATGATCCTTCTGCAATTGGTTAAACACACTAATACCGTCACCCTCGTCATATGTTTGTCATATTCTTCGTGCTAGGTGTCCGCCCCTGAGATGGACGCGGGCCCAGACGAAAATGGACCGATGCTCGCTTCTGGGTAGGTGACTCATATCTAGTCCTGGACCGAGAATATCCTTTTGTCTCTCTTGCAGAGACATGCGATGGTACATGCTCTTTGGTCGGTGAATCATAACTCAACACTCGCTGTGCAGGCAAAGCATGCATGTGAGTTGTCGGCACTTGCATCGGTGCAGCCGATGCATTGGTATGTGCAGAGAGTTGTGCGTCAACAACATTTAGAGCGGTTTGAGATTTGAAGAACCAGGATATCAGAGTCTCATCGGGAGGTAATATTGACACGAATTGAACAACAGGAGTTTCAGCTTGAACTCTCGGAGTTACTTGAATGTTCGCACGACCGGAATCATGACAAACGTCAGCATCCTCGGAGAATTCTTCCTCCACTTGTCCGTCGACCCGAGAAACATGAACCGTGTTCCTGATCTCGGCCCGAGTACCTTGTAGCAAACTTGACGGACCATCAGCCATGAAAACTGAAGGTCGTAGAAAATAAACAAGAGATGAAGATCAAAAGAGGTAAGATTGGATGGTGCCAATGAAGAAACACCAACCGAGAACTATCAGAGTAGATCTAGGTTTGTGGACATGGTTCTGCATACTAGGATTAATCTCTTGTTTGATCGTCGATGGAAAGAACTTCATCCGAAATCACTGCAAAACAAAGAACCGCTGTTAGCTTCGCCACGGGGAGAATGGGGGTTCTCTCTGTGACCACCCTCTGGCGTGAGAATAAGTACAGTGACTTGAAGAAGACGAAGTGTAAGTGGTGAAGAGTGAATGAATAGCTTGTACCTCAAGTCTTCTATATATAGCTGGAGATTTGGGTGTCAAGATTTAACGGAGTTGTAAAGGAATCTTTCCCATCGTTAGTGGTTACATCTCCATCCATGCACACGGATTAGGATCAACCGTTGGGGAAGAGCCACGTGGAAAGTGGTTTTCTTTGGGTCTTTATGAAGATTGTGCTGACATCTGGTGTAAGATAGACGTCCCAGATGCTGCCACTTCACATTCGGTTACAACCGAATAGAGGCCTGCACGATTGCCATTTAATGCTTCTAGAAGATCCAAGGTTGTGGAGCCTTGATTTGTTGCCACCTGTCCAATTGGTTATAACAGAAAAGATTCCTTTAGCTCACTTCTTTGTTACCTACGCGCGAAGATGTTTGTGCACCAGACTTAAAGAGTTTTGATAGTTTCTTCTTACTTCAAGCTTAACTATACCCTTGCGCGGTTCCACGCAAGGGTGTTAAATGAAGTTTAGATATTTTGCTCTTTGTTCTCGCACGAGGTTAATAAAGACTGTGCTTTTAGGTCTATCTTACCTTTGCGCGAGGCGCGCGAGGTCTACTAAGTGACATGGGGATATTATGATGGTATGGTCTTCTGCGCCGGCACAGGGCTTCTGGGACAATACCCCTTCGGTTGGAGTATTTAGGTGTTTGATAATTTGATTCTTATGTCTAGCTGTGTGCAATTGTATGTTTGCTATGACTCTTATATCTGAAAATGTCTTTGGAGCCGAGGGTCTCACCGGAAGCAGCCACTCTGTCCCTTGGGATAGAGGTAAGGTGTACCTACATTGCAGCCTCCCCCGACCTACTAATAGCTGTTATGGCTATGGGTGGGATTATATTGGGTATTATTGATTGATTGATACTTTGATTCTTAATGGGCTTTTAGTTTTAGCAATTATTGATGTGAAGAAGTGAAATCAATTTTCCCTCTTGAATTCACAGACTCCTCATTTGTTGCAACTTTGTCCAATACTCCCAGCTACTCATTCTCAATTTATCACCTCCCCATGTTCCAATCAATTATATATTGTTTCCCTAATCTCGAGCTAGATATACAAACCCAAGTTTGCTAACTGGAAATGGGAGATAAGCCAAAAAAAATTAAAAAATTAAAAAGACACTAGTTACAAGTGTGTTTGGGTTAGAGTTGTTGTCTTTGACAAGTTACAAGTGTGTTTGGGTTAGAGTTGTTCTCTTTGACACGAATAAATCTCTATAGGTTGTGTTTGGGTTCGCCTATTCAGCCTGTCAACCTGACACGATTAGCACTCTATGTATGTATAAATAACAAATAGTAAAATAATGTCACCACAGATGCATGATTAAGCATCCCCTCTTTTAACGTTATTTTCACGAAATTAGTAAAATAACATTAAAATTAGTGCACTTTCACTTTTGTGGGCACTTGGGGGCAAAAGTGAAAGTGCTCTAATTTTAACGTTATTTTATTAATTTTGTGAAAATAACGTTAAAAGAAGGGGATGGTTAATCATGCATCATGTGGTGGCATTGTTAGCCATAAGACAGGGAGTACATGCGCTAATCGGCATTTGTCTTAATTGTTGAGTGTTATGTGCCTTATGTCCAAGGCTTGATGCAAAACTACTATCGAGTTGGGGTCTCATTGGAAGCAGCATCTCTATTCCTATGGGGTAGAGGTAAAGTTGTCTACATCTTACCCTACTCAGAGCCTGCCTTAGCTTTGCTATTGATGGGATCTACTGAGTACGATGATGTATGTATAAATAACAATCGAAATTTTTTGATCTAACGTTATTTTGTTAGTCAAGTGTTATTGGACATAACTAATAATTACTTTTGATTTATTAATACAACAATTCATGTGGTACAAACATGTTTAATTCTGCTAACTTTATTATCTGGACATGTTTGTTTCAGGAAGTGCTACAAGTGCGCTTTTGCTGGATGTACAGTCAAGAAAAACATGGAAAAAGTTGTTGATGGTTCATCACAAGTGATCATAACTTACAAAGGGCTGCATAATCACGACATTCCCGGTGCTTCCTCACCATCCAAGAAAAGAGGATACTCAGCCACCACTGAAGCAGCGAAGGCAAAGAAGTCAGCTTGAACCCTTTCGAGTGACGGGTTTGATGTCATACGCCACTGATAGCCCACAACTCAGTAAGTTCTAACCGGTTGATTTGTGGTAGTAGCATTAACTGGCCTGTTGTTGTATATGAGTTTTATGGTCACAGATGGTTCTTGCTAATTTATTAATGTGGCCAGTTGATGGAACACATTGGTGGTCCGTGTCATGACAACGAGGCATCATCATCTATCTTGGTTTAGACTCGTTTATGTGGTTCAAGTTGGTGTTACAGACAGTATGATATGGTGTGACATTTAGTTTTGCAAGAATCATTGTAACATTTGAAGAAAAGGAAACCCGGAAAGAAACATGAAGCAAATAATTTAAAGATATCAAAAGGAAACATAAAGCATATAATTAAATTATATGAAAGTGACTATATAAATCTGGTTATATGACTCCATAAATAATAATATAATCAACAGAAGCTGAATCTGTGTTATATAAACATTAAGAAATGATTATTCCAAAACGGGTTAGTCAGTTCCAAAATGCTCATCCAAACACCATGTGTCACAAAGCAGCCATTCCAAAACATAACCAAAGAGTCTGGTCCGGTTTAGGTTGATTTCACATGATAGGACATAAACATTATAATATCCATCCAAAGTAGTTAAAATCCATGCGACATAGTGTCGCGTGTCTATTACAAGAAAAAACCCTCTTTTATGCTCATTTGATACTAAATAATTGGATGATGCAAGATATAACACAAAGCAAAGGTGGAAAAGTTGCATTTTCCACTTATTTTTCACCGTCTACTGTTATTGTTCTTCATACAATTCTAGGGTTTGGCTTCTTCTGGTGAACGACAACATATTTCACATTTAATTTTAGCGTCATGCCCTAGGTAGTTGATACAACATTTTGGCACACATTTCTTGCCACCTTTTGGTGGTCTGTTGAAGAAAACCATATTGCCTTGATCACCTGATGGTTCTACGTTATCCTTTGCTCCTTTTGCTTCTGCATAAACGGAAGAAAAACATACATTAGATCTCAATACCATTTAAAGTATGTGTAAAGATAAATTTGAAAATGAACCCTGAGTTGTGGTCTCTTCGGCCAAAGCGTATGAAACGAGAAGAAGTGCAAAAACCAAATACGAGTTGGTGTTCATTTTATCGGCTTCAAAAGAGGTTAAGTTGCGTTGCGTTGTTGATGATGTGAATATGATGAATCTTTGGGCTTGTATTTATAGGGAACTCAGGGTTGTGTATGATAAACATTTGTGCATGCATGCTGGATAACGATACGTTGTATCCATTCAATATATGATGACTCGGCTTCTATTTATGGCGAATGTTTGAGCTTTCATTTATAGTAAATTCTAGAGGCGGCAATTCTTGACACGACTTGTCAACCTGACCCGAACCTAACACGAAAAAAAAAACAGTTTTGGGATGACTAACAGGACCCGTTTTAAAAAAAACGGGTCGGGTTCGGGTTGACCCATTAACCCGTTTAACTAGTTAGAAAAAAAATCTTTTATATCTTTTTTGTTTTTTCCATTTCTATTTTTATGGTTAGTTATAATAATATTAATTTCAACGCATTAGATTATTTATTTCACACTCATACTCATTATTAAACATGTTATTAGTAACCCACTTAAAACCTAACAACTCGCTTATAAATCGTCAACTTGTATGACTCATTTAAAAATATGGTTAGACGGGTCGAGTTTGGGTTGACCCGAATTTATATGGGTCGGGTTAGAGTTGAATTTGACCCTAATAATAATATGGGTCGGGTTCGGGCTATACATTTCAACCCACAAACCCGTCAACCCGTTTACCCGCCAACCCGACATGATTGACACCCCTAGTTTTTTTTTTTTTGAACGACAAATTTGGATCACTGACGGACCACTGGAGTATTATCATGCCACCCAGCGAAACCACCCGCGATCATATCCATTTCCACTAGGCATATGTCTATACACCAATTCAGGAGGAAACCCAATAACTATGGGAAAACCCCCTTGTGAGAATCGAACCCAGAACCTATTGGTTCCAAAATCTTATCCCACCATCAAGACACCCCTAGTTAACTCGGAGTTTATCTTCATTTTAGCAGCCTGCAGGTGTCTTCATTTAGTAACACGTGGAAGCCGAAAGCGGGTGTGATCAACGGTTCCTAGTCAAACATTTCGACTCTTGTTTTTTGCTTTCTAAAGGTGTAAAGATTCGATTAATTGTGCGATAAGAGTTGGAAAAGAAGGCAGTGGTGGTCTCGGCGACAATGACAACAGCCCTTGGCTAGTTTGCGATTTCAATGCTAAAAGATGATTCTTTAAACTCTTGATTTTTTTAATGGTTCTTATATAATTCATTTTCTATTAAATATGTAAGTCATGTTTTAACTAAATTTCAAGCAGTTTACTTGTGCTAAAATAAGATACAGAAAATGTTATTAAATAAGTTGATGTAGGAACAATATAAGAGGTTTAGGATTTGCTTGATGGGGACTCTTATACACGTTTGCTTTTTTTTTTCGATCAAAATAAAACAAACTAAAACTTTTGTATAGTAACTAGCAAAAATATTTGCACTACGTCGCGGGTTCGGTTGCTATTGGTTTGGTTGGTACGATACTAACACTTGGTATAGCATCCAAAAGAAATATGGCCAAGAGGATATGGATAAGTTTACATTGATCGAAAACCAAAATAGAAGTTTATATTGAATGATAGTGTTGGAGCGCGATAAACCACGGAAAAAATTAACCTATTCAAAACCTAAAAATAGTGTTCAAATGTAATTTAAAATTAATTAACGGAGCCTAATTAACAAACATTAACTAACATAAATCTACTATGAAAATTTGGCTATGCTCGAAAGGGTTATAAAAACTAAATAAAATAAATACAAATAAGTAAAGAAAATATTAAAAAAGACGTTATCTACAAGTTATATTAAAATAAACCAAAGAAATAGCGAACAAATATTATCAACTTAACCTTACCACATAAATGAAAACTATAGCTCACACGTTCATATAATAAATTCAAAAGAAACCATTTATGTTTCTATCATCTAATTAATAAGGGGTTATAAAAAATAACTTTGCTTTTGTGCGTTATAGTGTTTTACATGTCATCTAACATTTGTATGTTTTTATATTAGAGTGATCATCTATAGTTGTACCCTTAGTTTCATAAGAAAATAAAGTATATAAGCCAGAAAAATAAAATAAAAAAAGCAGATGCTAAGAGGAGGCTTTTAAGAATAGAACCAGCGTCTGTATATAATAGATAAAAAACTTCTTATCCACCCAGCTAGAGCAAGTAATCAATAGTCACAAGATTTAAAAAAAAGAAAAAGGAAAAAAATAATAATAGAGGTTAGTGGATACCGTCTACGATGGCCTGTAAGAGAAGAGCAGTACGGTAGATCTACTTTTTAATTGTAGATGTAAGAAAAAAACAAAAAAATAATAGAGGTTAGTGGATGTCACGTGACATTCACTGGTTGATGACACCGTAGATTGACTTTCTAACTGTAGGTGTCAGTAATTTTTCTAGCCGTATCCCTATCTATACTCAATACACATATTGCATTACTCAATATGACTATGATCCCTCTCTTTTATCGTCCTGGCGGCCAAGAAGTGAACCAAAGAGAATTCACCTCTCACCGGAAATGAAAAAACAAAAAGGAAGATCAGGAAAACAACAGGTACATTTCACCTTTTGTGCAAGAAGCGATCAATTGTGTGTGCGCCTTTGATTGAAGCGGAAGCTACCGGCTTCTGTACAAGCCTTGCCTGCAGTTTGTAGAAACACAAAGTGTTAGATGAGGGGTGGAAAATGGCAATTCTTCGTCTTATTTTATTATTTATTTATTTTTGTTTTGTTCATTTCATTCTATTATGTTCACAGTTGCTACCAAAATTTGTGTGGGTGGACTGGGAATTGAGATAAGAGTGTTGGTTGGATAGTTCACCTCCAAAATTACGTTAGTCTCATCATAGTTAGTAAGAACAAGTTTTTCTTGTGACCACATTTTGGCATAAGAATAAACACTTGCTAGGGCCTAGGAGATATAATAATAATACCAAGGGTGGGTAGCCGAAATTTAACTTTTTTTTTCTAAACAATAAATTTCTTTTCATTCCTATCGTCTATGAGACTTGAACCTAACATTTCCCTTTCAAACTCAGAATTTAATGTCTTTGCCTTTACTAATGAACTACCACCTCATTGGTAGTTGAGATTTAACTGAATGTCTCTCTCACCAAAGAGAGGTTTGAATACTTTTCAAGAGTTGACTTTAAAGCATTTAATGATCTTTCTCCGCCCAAATAGTAGAATACTAGACGGGCCATTGTCCATTAGTCTCAAGTTTTGTCTTATTATCCGTCGAACCTAGCATGTATCAAAGATTCACTTACTATTGAAATTTTTGTCATTTATTGTTTGTCAGGTTACTATTGATACTTTTTCCAATGAGACAGGGTTTGCTTTTGTGTGGCGGACATTCAGAACTTGGGACGATTCTTTTGTCCCGACACAGTTGATGCGGTCGCGATTCAACATATTTAAAACTTTCATTTGTAGAGGTGGTTGACACCTGACATAGATTTCGTTGTGTGTAATGTGTATCAGTCGTTTTGAGCTTGATCCACACGTCCAATATACATAATTAGTGGCTAAATCTCATTTTGGACGTATGTTGACTATATGGTGGTCTAGATGGTTATCTCATCATTGCGAGTGTCTCCAACAATCACCCTAGTTTGAAATTCAAACATTCCACGTCAGCAGGCCACATCATTCCAAACCTTAACCATTTCATACTCACTTTTTCCTTCACCGATAAAACATTTCAAACCTCCACTTCATGATCCACCTCATCACCTAGTTTTTCTTTTTATTATCTATATCTAATTTATTTATTATATTATAAATTATATAAATAATTTTCCTTTTATTATCCATATCTAATTTATTTAATATATTTATAAATTATTTAAATACTAATTGTTTTTGTTTTTATGAAAAAATATTTTTTTCATAAATTTATTTTAATATTTTGTTATTTATTTATTTTTTTAAATAAAATATTTATATAAAAACCCTAAAAATAGAAAATATATTAAATAAAAAATGAAATAATAAAATAAAATTTAATTTTTTCAACCGCTCTTTTTTCAAACGACTTCTTTTCCAACGGCTCTTTTTTCAAACATTTTTTTCAACGGCTGCTTTCAAACGACTATTTATCCGGTGCCAATAGATTCAATTCGTTTTCAAACTCACATTTACATTTCTCAATTCACAATTTACTCCAAAGACAATACTTATTCAAAAATAAGGGTAGCGGTTATCCAAGTGAAGCAATAGGACCTTCGAACCTTAAACGATTGTCTCGTCTACGTTTAAACCCTGCTCCGTCAAACCCTCCACTTTCAAGGCCTAGATGATCATCTCGTCGAAGTTTAAATCCTCCACCTGCAACCCTTTTTCCTCATGCAGTCTACAATCATCCAACTTCAAACTTACTAACCTAGGGGTGTGTTGTAACGCTTCGCTTTTTTATACTTTTCTTATTTAGAAAGTGTAATCGTGTTTCCATTTTTGGAAACTTGTAATTGTATTGTATTCGTATTTCTTTCCTATACTTGTAATCCGAGACTTCGATCGTAATGAAAATTCGCTTTTATACTTATACTTCTTAAACTTGTATTACACACAACCAAACTTTAGATACATATTTTATGCAAACCGAGACTTGTTATATACTTGATTTAACGTTTATATGTTGCATGATAATTACGCAACACTTACAAACACGTTCCATGCTCGAAACAAGCCAAAACATGAACTTTTTGCGTGAAATGACAAACTAATCAGAGTTCAGGGGCCAATATGTGACAAATCAAACTTGTGTGGACCAATGAGGCGCCGCGCTACGCGACACCTCTCCCCCTTTCTTATCACCTGACGCCAAGGCGGGTAATCCACAGTGAGTTGTTTCTCAGCTGCGGGTTGGTCACCTTTCTCCCTTATTTTTCTTCCCTAATCACCTTTAAACCTCCATTAAACACAAACCTACTAACCCATTATATAAACTAGCCTACCACACCTCTTTTGCACTTTTCTAAACCCTCAAACACTCTCAATTCATTCCTTAATCTGCTGGAATTGCAAGAAGAGGCAGAATTGTTCTAAGTTCCAAAGTGAGTTCAAACTCACTTTTTTTTATGTTTTCTTCTTTTTGAAAGCTTGGAACACCTCTAGGAGTGCGTCCACAAGTTTACCATGGTAAACTATGGTGGAACATCACCATTTTGAGATCCAAGCTTTCTGTTTTGAAGTTTATATTGCAAACTTTTTATAAAACTTAACTTTCTTGTATGAATCTTATGCCTATCTTGTTCCTAAACACATCTATGGTTATGGACTTGTTTAGAGTTGATTCTCATGAGTTTAAAGGTCCAAAAACCTCCTAAACTTTCTGTTTTGATGAGGTTCCAAGTAACCTTCAAGTGTGTGATCATTCAAGTTCACCATTGTTCATGTGTTGGATCTTGCATGCATCTAAATGTGAACCATGGAAGATTGGGCTTTCCAACCTTGTTCCACTACCACACTTACTTGTTTTATGTGTTCATCTAAGTAGCTTCCAAGACCTAAAGTAAGTTAACCCCACCTCACCTTCAACATTTGCCATGTTGGGTATGACACGCCCGAGTTGTCCTTATTTGGCTACTTAGCAATATTAGATAGATGTATTTTACTTTTATTCATGACTAACCGGGTTATCAACATAGTTGATAACCTTATGTTTTGGTGAATTCATACAATGAGGTTTAATGAATGTTCATCATCCTACCTCCATGCTTGACTTACATGATAATACATAACTATACATGATGGACAATAACTTGTACTATATAATATATAATACATATATTTAACTGAATTCGTGATATTAACTGAACCATGGTTAGATGTCATGAACTTAGGTTATATTATCTTTGTTGTTTATTCCTCGTTTGTGATTCTAATGGGCACGTTAGGACCTAGGAAAACACATGAAAACTTAGTGGCCAAACGAGTGCTTAGACAACATATATTTTTGTGTATATATACTTTTTATATAAATTCCAAATCTGAACTCTCCACAAATTTCATATACTCATACACCTTCGTTTCCCCCATGTAGGGTAACTTTGGTGTTCCCGATTCTCAAACGCTTCAACTCACGTACGTGGGATTTCTACACAGAACTGTGGGTATACTCGATCCCATTTTCGTTTTATACGCTTTGGATGCAACATGTGCATTTATAAAAATCGCAAATCACGTTTAAACTTGTTATAATCACACTCTATCCGTTAATACATGATACTTGTATTATTCTTGTTATCGCATGCTAGTATACTTGTGCCTATATGCTCATTAACTCTGCTAGCCTACCTTAATAATTATAGCGCTATAGGATTAAGGTATCGCCAGTATTCTTGTGGTATTGTTAAGTAAACTATTTTACAACCTTGTCGTTCCGGCGACGACGGTATGCACGATTGCGGTACACTTTGGTTTGTCATATAGTTAACACTTGTTAACATGATAATAAACAATATATGCAATTGCCATGTTGTATACGAGACAACTTTTATTCGCTATTATGATACATATTTAAACTTGTATACTCTCCAACTTTTGTTGATAATTATTTTAATACATGTTGCAGAAAATTAGTTAATGACGATAAAGAATGTTACTTAGGGCGGATTTAGATTCATACCTAAATTTAAACTTATGTATTTGTTTCGTATTGTTTGATGTTTGTACTTGTTGTATTTCTCCTTCCGAACAATGTATTTCCAATTAGTATTAATGAAATTCAAATTATTAAATTATTGCCACAAATAGTTGTTATGAAGTCTCTTGCAATCTTGTTTTCGTCTCACTCCGATTATTCCACCGTCGGTTGGGGTTGGGTATGACATGTGCACTGTTCGGTTCGATTCGGGTTTTAGTAAAATTCAAACCGTTACCGAAAATTGGATTTTCGGTTTCAGTTTTTTCGGTTTTAGCAATGGTTTGTTTCGGTTTTAGCAATGGCTCGGTTTTTCGGTTTTTGAAAAAAATTACGTAAGATTCAAAAATAAAAAGTATAATTCAAAATTTAAGAATCTTTCTTAGATATTTACATTTAAGTTAATATATTTTAATTTTTTTAGTTAATAATTTAAAAAAAAAAACCTAACTTTCTAAATCTATTTTAATGTTTCTCCAAAGTTTTTTTTATTAAGATGTATCCTGTTATATTACATTGAAAATCATTTAATTGTTTTGTTAAATTTTGTTAGTTCTTGTAGACAATGGATAAATCATTTCAATGATAAATAAACATGCTACTTTTCTTATTATAACTTCTTAACATTCAAAAATAAAATTAATAATTGCTAAATCAATATGTAACAAAAATTTTAAAAATAATTTTTAGGTTATTTGGTTGTTTGTTTTTTTGGGTTTTATAAAATGCAAAACCGTAACCAAACCACAAATTTCGATTCTGTTTGTTTTCTGCTCACCCCTATTCGAACTTTTTTCCTAGCTAGTTTACCATCCTCCACCTTTAAACCCTTCACCTACAAGCTCTTTTCCTCAAGCAGATGATGATCTAAATTCTCTTACAGATGAGGAGTTGAACGTGGTGTTTAACTACACCATGACTCAACTACAAGTTGATCGACTATGACTTAGGTGGGGGGGTCAAACTAACTTCGATACAAACACTCTTGTCACAAACTACTGTCCAACACAAGTCGTAGCTAGTTGGGCTAAAGAGTACGAAACTAACCCAGGTGAGGAATACTTACCTAGGTCGGACGAAGAAACGGTTTATCCATCTTCCAATGACTTCGGACGTCGTTTTTCGATACGGGTGGTTAGACGGTCTTGATAGCGATCGTGACGTGTCATCATGACTCCTTCCTAGGTGATTGGGACTGAGTAATTAGGGCATATGTGTGTTTAATTATGACTTATTATGTTTAGAGTTAATTACACAGATGAACCCTGTGGTTTATAGCTAGTTTCGTCCTTTAGGTACTAACTTTTTTTAAAAGGTTCATGTTTTATGGTTTCATTTTTGTAACACTTTTAGGTATTAACACCAAACTTAGTTAGTATTTATGTTAAACTTTAGTAAAATGACTAAAATACCCTTCCATTTTAAAAAGATCATTTATGTCGTTACTCTATTACTAATTTCAAGGACCATTTGGGTCATTGCTCTATTTAGAAGGACCACAAAATATTCTCATAAACTAAATCTATATCTATTTATCTTTCAGCGGTGCGAATTGTCTACGGAGCTTTATGTACAGGTACATGGTTTTGTTATTTCTAAGAAATATAATATAATATTATACCGGTAAGGGAGCACGCAGCGGCAGTTTTAGTTGGCCTAATGAAAGGTGAAGATGGAGAATTATCAAAGGACTTCCGTGAAAGAGTTTACACCGAGGCTATGAAGCTTCAAAAAAAAAAGACGAAAACAAAGGTCTTTCACTCTTTTCTACTTGTTTTATCAACTGTTACCAAGGTAGTTGGAGACTTCTGCCGGACCCATGAGTGTTCAGAAAGATTCATCAACTGAAGAACATTATAATTCGTTCCAAGAAAAGAAAATCCATAAAAAAATATTTATAATTTTCTAAAATTATCCTTGCACGTGTTGGCAGATACATCGTCTTCATCATCTTATTTTGCTTGATTTTATATTGTATCCTGATTCTCATGTCAAGAATGTGGAACAAATAGTGGATTACATCATCTTATAATATTATATTTTTTCTTAATGGCATATAATGTAGTTATTCTCATGCTTGAATTACAAAATGGAATGCTTTCTTTGAATTGTTTTTCCTTCGATTAGTCTTTTCAATTCCCTACGTTTCGATCGCACCGCTGAAATAATAGATATAGATTTAGTTTATGAGAATACTTTGTGGTGAGGGCCTTTTAGAAAATCTTTAAATTGATAAGATAAATAAAATTTTTAGTTAAGTTATATGAATATAGATAAGAACTTGGATGTGAATGCTCAAAACCAGTCAAATCATTTATTCATTTAAATTTATTTATTATTAGTGCATTAAGAACACCCACTTCGGTGTGGGGAGTTACATGAGCAATGCTATACCAATCTACAAATCAATCTAATGACATATCACATAAATCAATCTAATGATTACCAATGCATGCATGTTATTTGACAGTAGATATCAAATTTTACAACAATCACTTTTAAATATACCCACATCATACATGAAAGTGTAAAGAGTAAAATCCTATTAAAAAAAACATTTATATTTCTGAAACTGCAATCAAGTACAAATGTTAACAGTTTTTTAACTATTTTTCAACTGATACACACAGAATCACAGTTTTTACTGTAGTCATAATAAAGACAACGACTTCAAATCTCAATACTTCTTTGTCATCTGGAGAGTAACTACTTTCAATCTTCAGTCACTATGAACAAAGGAACTAAACCTAATTGCCTCAATCTCAGTGGAAGCCTCTATACCTCACTAAAAGGAAGTAAAAGCAAACTAGACTATACTGCTTCATCCGAGCTTCATTTTAAAAAGCATGCCTCAGGCTTGAAGTGTGAGATCATGCTTTCTAAAACCAAGCAACTGAATTTTGTTACATACATATAGACCAGAAAACATAATAATGAATGAAAATGAAGCAAGCGAGCCTCAAGCTTGTGCGCCTGCTTCATTTTCATCCGAAAGCTCTTGTTTCTGTTCACAATCTTGATCTGGGAAAACTTCTGATTGGATAGACGGCGAAATGTTATTTACATGAAGCCAGGTGAGTTCCCATAAGCTATCTCCACCGAGCGCACTTCTTTGAACCAGCACGCCTTTATTTTTCATAACAATTAGTGTGTTTTTGAGAAGCTCGTGGACTAGCTCTTGAAGCTTTTCGCTCTTTTTACCTCTGATTTTAACCTTGA
Organism: Scalesia atractyloides; assembly: GCA_947069175.1. Taxonomy (NCBI): domain Eukaryota; kingdom Viridiplantae; phylum Streptophyta; class Magnoliopsida; order Asterales; family Asteraceae; genus Scalesia; species Scalesia atractyloides. The sequence goes on along the minus strand of CAMTDV010000020.1, from coordinate 38,983,855 downwards.
TATATTTCTCCATCCGAGTAAGAACGCCCAACCATAGTTTACAAAAGGTAGTTACTTGCGAAAGCTCGGGAAGGTTATGTAGAAATACTTTCGAAAGAAGCTTTAATGCCAAAACAAGGGTTCCTTCCATGTTTCTGTAGTCTTTCTGCGAGTGTCCTTGGGAGATTTCCAGCAAGTCATCAAGAACTGTAAAGATGACCATATCAAAACACTGTAACCACAGTCCATGCTGGATGTTGACCTGGTCAACCCCGGTCAAACACATTTCCAATGATAAAAGAGCGTGGTTCCTAACGTCTTCTCTCTGATCCAAACAAACTTTTCGTAAGCCTTGCACGAGTTTCAGCCACATTTCCCCTATGTCTTGACAAGTTTTCGCAGCCTCTGCCTCCCCCGCAGCTTCTCGGGCCTCTTGGGCCCACTGAGTTAGACAGGTAATGGACCCCGACATAAGGTCGAGTGCACGAATGGACCGGTCAGCATGTGCGACACGTGACTCAGCAAACTGTCTTGCTGCATCCACACATACCGTAAAGTTAGCAGGCATTAAGTTGATCCCGTCGGACATGATGAATGTAAGTGCATCAAATCCTACTTCGGAAGCTTCTGGGTCTCGCGCGGTGTTGGAAAGTAATGACGTAATCGTCCTCCACCCCATTTGGGACCGAATGTGAGAAGCGTTTGCCTTCACTAACCGGCTCACTTCCTGAGTTATTTGCTCGCAATACGCATCCGCCACCCTGGCATCAAGCTTCAGCACAAGCTGCAACGACCTCAAAAGATCATCCGCCAAATTCTCTTTGTAAGGAAGAAGCCGTTGACAGATTCTTAGAAGACCGAAAACCGCTTTCTCAACAAGCGCACACGGCATCACGGTTGCATGGACAATGTTGGCAATATGTTCGTAAACACCGTGCCAAAGAAGTACGATCCTATCCCTATTGTTTAACGTGACCGCAATTAACAATTCTAGACAGAAAACTGCAGTATCTTCGTCTTCAGAAGAACTATTACCACTATTACCCTTTTGTGGCCTCCCGGCCCAAACGATTGCGCGAGCAAGGTGTATTAACGAATCCGCTTGAAGAAACTTGCTCTCGGTGAAAATACTATCGATATGACATTTTTGAATTGTTTGAAGAGTACGTTGATGAGCAGCAAGTTGTAGCTCGGTGGGTTGCAGTTGCGGTTCCTCTGAGTCGAGGGATAAGAGTTGACTGAACCGGCCCATTAGGCCCGAAGACCTCCTTGGAGTAGTGACAGCTGGCATGTGAGCGTTGGATAAAGAGTTTGTTAAAGACTTCCCATGGCCAGGTTCGGATAAAAGCTCGGAATCGTCAGCTGCGTCACTAGCAACGCGAGCGGGAAGAAGACCAAGCTTGTGCAGCTTCAAGATACAATCGAGAATGTTCCTCCAGCCGGCCCGTATGAAGTCACCGTACCTATTTATGATTTGACAGTTAACGATTCAGATGACTATAGATATTATACTATCTTTTAATTGTAATTAATGTATTGGGTTAAGCTCATGTGAAAATCTCTAGGTAATTGAGAACCTTGAGAACAATTCTTGACCACACATTTTTCCTAAACAAAAATGCAAAAAAATGCAATTTTTATATAAAAATCGCAGCTTTTTCTGTCAGGTTATGCATTGTACATCTATGTTTGATAATGTACATATATGTACAAATGTGTATAAAGGAAGATTATGGTTCTTAACATGTTTTTTCTAGTGTACATATGTGTAAATACATGTTTAAAGTTGAATAATAAGCATCGTACATATAAGTTTGATAATATACACATATGTATAATTTAAAATTGACAATATACACATGTGTATGATTAAAAATTGACAATATACACATATGTATATCCAAAAAAGATTTAAAAACATGCGACTAGAAGTAAACAAAAAAAACTTTGGCTTAATGAAAGAATGGTTCTCACGGTTCTCAATTAGTATGTGTTTCTCTTAGGATCCCTACCCTTAAAGTACCAACTATGTAATAAAGAAAAGGGACATAAAAGTGTTAGCGGGTGATCTGTTGTGTCATAGGAACATAAAGAGAGAACATAAGAAAATCATTATAACCTATTGGCGATGGTGAAAACCGTTATAGTTGCTATCCTGGCTTTTGCATCATCACCGAATGCTAGAACCGGTTCCTCAGCAGATGACGGGTTCAATAGGGTGGTGAACTTGCAGAGAGAAACAACCAGATCATCCAAAACGTCTTCAAGACAATGACAGGCAGATATTTTCGCAACCGATAAGAACCCATCGATACACGTCTGGAACACATCTTCCCGCTCAGCATGGTCAAACACAACAGATATCGCAGCAATTGTCGGGCCCGACATTAAAGCAAACATATCACGGTCAAGATGACTGTTGGAATCAGACACAATAAACGAAGCAGTTTTCTTCGACTTGTGCATCAAATCAATCCAACGGCTAGGATTCATTTCGGGAAAAGCTACACTTTGATCAGGGATTGTTTTTATTTCATTTTTGCAGATTGAATCATAGAGCTCGGATAAGAACTCACGAGGGAGATCATTACCACCGTTAATGTGACGGTTATTTCTTATGAAATCCTCTTCTGTCATCTTCTTCTTAACTTGAACATTATGCTGATCCGTATTAAGCATAATTAAAGAATACGATAACAAAAGAGCAGCATCTTTGTTAGCAAGAATGTGTGGTGATTGCTCGTAGTATCGTTCAGAAAACGCCTCGAGAACTCTCTGTATTTTTTGCGATTCTCCAGGCAGCCGAAACGTCTCTAAAAAGAGTCGCAACGCGGTATCCAGATTCATATCTTGGAAATCAAAAGTTCTGGCAAATTCATGAAGAACTTGAACGCAAAACTCGTCATGATTACCCAAAAAATCCCCGACAAGATTCTTATCTAAGCCCGCAGTGTACCGGAAAAAGCAAGCCACACTTTCAGGATCGAGTTTCGCAGGTAAAAGATGTGTTCCTTGAAGAAACTCTAGCCCTTTTTTCGGATCTCTGTTAAAATGATCGGCTCCAATCACGAGCCGCTTTTTTATGTATTTTCTTCTGCGTACAAACGGGACCCAATGATCAGGATCGGTATAGTCATCACACTTAACCATCCAAAAAGGCGCATACTCTTCAAGGTTTACCGGAGCCAATTCAGAGCTAACCGAAGCATTGCTTATTCTCTCAGCCATACCCTTAATAACAGCGATTAAACCATCTAACGCAAGAATATGCGTTGCAGATAACGGACAGTTTACAGGGAACGCACTTTTCGACAACAAGCTAGAAAGTTCTTCGAATATATTGCTACATGTTATATCGCAATCTAAGTTGGCGTACATTTCCACCATGAAAGACTTGAGTCTACAAAAGTCAACAAGAGCCTCCATAGCAACCTCTTGCTGCTGATAAGAAGCTCCGTATCTGCTTTGTGCGAGACGTAAAATAACACACGAAAAGAATGCTTCGAGTTGTAGTTTGAGTTCGGTACGCAAATGTTGATATAGGTTTAGAACAATGCTGCATGTTGTTGAAAGAATAAGAGGGCTTGTTGATAATCCGAATTGCATCAGATTACGAAACAGATCATCTTGGATTAAACTTAATAAGCGGGGATGAAGACGTATGGCGGTCCCACCCAATTCGATTGCTGAATTGATCAAACTTAACGCGTAAAGGGGCACGTCTTCATCATAATCTATTGCCATGTGTTCAACGGAATTTAACAACTGACATAAGAAATGAAATATTTGTACCATGCACGGCACCCCATACGGTTCCGTCATTAAACTTAAATCATATGAAACATTATCATTTCCGTTGTCAAGTTGCGTAACCCCAAAACTCCCGACTGCTTCGGGAAGATGTGAAAAAATACACCTCACGAGTTCATGAATCATATGGCGAGACATTCGCTGCAACAGCTCACCTTTTGTTCCCGCCTGATGAACTACACGAAAAGACGTGTTAAATACGGTGCAAACGTGTTGATTACTCAACATAACCGACGCTTTACTTTTCATACAAGCGAGTAGAACTTGTAGGATCTTCATGAGGACGACTTCTTCGGATGCCGGATCAGTGACCTCAAACCTGCAGCTTGTCACAGCATCGACTACCAAGTGCATGGCAATCTCGACGTTAACAGTGTTCTGATCAAGTACATCTAGGGTCAAGATCTTATAAACCGATGACAGCGCGACACCTGTAATCGGCGCACCGGTTTCGTCAGATTGAATTACGTCCAAAAACGGTTGTAGATAAACGATAGGATTCATCATATGCCATTCATGCTGCCAGGAGAATATTTTTCTACGTAATGACTTGAGAGATTGGATGAGGGTGTGCTCCAGCTGATCATCGGCTGACGTGTAACGGCCACCCCATCTTACGTTTCTTCTCATGACGGCTAACACGGCACCGATTTCGGAGTTAATCATGCATCCCAAAGCAGCTTTATCCCTCTCGGAAATGGTATTCTCGTTATCTTCGGGTTCTTCTTCGATTGCATTAATTCCAGGTTGCATCTTTAATCGCCCCATTTTAAAACTATCTGCTATACAGATTATGACCTTTAATCTGACTCTTCAAAACCTGTAAAGAGACGATTGGATAAACATTTTGGTCAAACTAGATAGTTAACTGAAACATATATTGATAAAATGATTGACAGCTTTATGTAGGCTAAGGATTAAGCATAAACAGTAATCTTGCATACGTTAACTTTTTCCCATGGTTTGAAATAAGGAAACCATAGTTATTAAAGGCGCTAGGCGCACTCAAGGCGCATAGGCCTCGCCTGGGGAGTAGGCGCAAAGCGCAAAAAGAGCGAGGGCCTAAGAAAAATAAAGCGCATAATGAAAAAAAATAAAATATATTATGTATTAGAAAAAGACTACTATTCTTCAAATAAAATAACCAAAATCTATCATATAACACTTAATATCATCTATTTAGTACAAAAAGTTCAAAAATATTAGTGTAGAAAAGTAGTTTTCCTTAAATAAAAGAAGAAATTTGGCTAGAATCTTGTCAGAATTTAGAGAATTTGGCCGGAAACTCTCCAGAATCTAGGAATCTCGCCGGAATGTGTGCCTGAACCATCACCTGGAGAATTAAAGCCCAATTTCCTCGACTTAAAGCGCAACTAACTCGCCTCGCCTGAAAAATGGGCCTAGGCGCAAGAGGCGATGGCTTTTAACAACTATGAAGAAAACTTGAACAAACTCTACGAATGTGAACTATTTCCATATTGAACTGCACGTAAATGGAATACTCCCTTAACCACAAGAAATTGCAACATTTCCATTTTACGATGTCCCATACTAATTGCAATGTTTGTTATTTTTCCTTTTATAAGTTTTTAAGGAGGAAATACTTGCTTACACCACACTCATTGCAAAAGTTTTAATGGTATTCAATTTCACCCACAATATCAATATCTCTCTTTTGCCATTATGAAGGATATTAGACATTCGAAAATAATCAAACACTTTTGTTAGTACCATTTATTGTAGTTTTTAACGGGATTTAATAAAAATAACTGAAACATGTTTGGGTGCTGCATACGCAAGACCCATTATGGCATTATATATATCTATAAAAATAACAACTTCGGTCTACAGTAACAGGCAGGTGGGATTTTAATCAAAATACTAAAACAGAATTTGAAATGGCATGTATCATGGAGCATTGACAATGACACGAGCCAAAACTCTCCGGTGAGTAGATCATGGGGTTCATGTCACGAGCACCGGTTTCAATTCTTGCTCAGAATTTCATAACTACTGCTCATAGTTATAATTTAATCTAATAGGTAATTAATTCAATCTTTTGATTTATGAACTAAAAAGGTTACTCTTTAGGCTTTTAACTTAAACTCTGTCTGTATTTCTTTATATCAAAATTAGATAAATTTAAGAGAGATATTGAGAAATATAGCCAAACACTATTTTTGAAAAGTCTTCAGTTTCAAAGCCAACTATACCACCAAAACATAAACAAAGTGAAAATCCTCAAGAAAATAATAGTAATTAGTATATACTTGTTATAAACAAATAACAACCGCGGGTACCGAGTTTACTCAACATTATCATTACTATTATCATTATTTGAACAACGAACTCACACGTCCTAAATCCTACACCTGTGCCCCAAATAGGACTTGAACCTTCAGCCACTCGGTTGAGGCCTGAGCGAAGACCTTGATACCGTGAGACCAAAGGCTCTATGGTGCCAATTCACATATTACATAGAGAGTTAAGATTCCAAACTACAGATAATGTACAATTAATAATCATGTATGCTGTAAACTATTGAACTAAATGAGAATTTATATTTTAACAATTTCAGATCTAGCCCTAAGAACAGAGCATAACTTTAACAACTTAAACATATATACAAAACCCAGTGAAATGATTGACAACTTTATGAAGGCTACGGAATCATATATCGAATTAAGAAGTTGAAGCACATACATTAACTTTTCCCATGCTTTAAGATAAGATAACTTGAACAAAATCTACAGAAGTGGACTATTTCAATATCGAACTGTAGGAAAATAGAATACTACTCCCTTAACCACAAGAAACTGCAACATTTCCATTTTACGATGTCCCATACTAACTGCAATGTCTATTTTTCTTTCCTTTTATAAGTTTTGAAGTTAGAAATGCTTGCTTACCCCACACTTCATTGCAAAAGTTTTGTGGTATTCAATTTCACCCACGATATCAACATATCTCTTTTGCAATGATAAAGGATACCAGACATTCGGCAAATAATCAAATGCTTCTGCTAATACCATTTATTGTAGTTTTTTCAATGGACTAAAAAAATAACCGACATGTTTGGGTGCTGCATACTCAAGGGCCACTATAAACAAATAACAACCACGAGTACCAAGTTTACTTAACAACATTATTACTATTATCATTATTTAAACAACCACGAGTATGAGTTTACTTAACATAATTCTTACTGTTATCATTATTTGAACGCCAAACTCACGCATGCCCTAGATCCTACACCTACTTCAACCACCTGGTTGACGTCTGAGCGAAAACTTGATACCGCGAGGCCAAAGGCTCTTTAGTACCAATTACATATCACGTAAAAAATGTATATCCAAACTACAGATAATCTACAATAAATAACCATACATGCTGTGAATATTAAACCAAATGAGATTTTCATCATAAACTTGACACATATCTTCTTATTTACCACAACACGGTCCAGCACTTCAGATCTAGACCTAAATACAGAGCATAACTTTAACAACTCAATCCAACACAGTATATTCGCAAAAGGATCATATTCCATACATCGATATATCAGCCTAATATGTCTACAAACAAAATCCTCTCGAACTGCACTTAATAGTTAATAATCTAAGAAATCAATCACGAATCCTAACGAATTTAGCTTAGGTTAAATACGAACCCTATTTTTGTATAACAGATGAAACGAACAACAGTTATGTGAATCGAAGAATGTAGACACAGATTAAAGGAATATATACAGTGTTGAGAGAGATGAGTGTACCTTAACGGAGGTTTTCGGGTGGAGATCCGGCGCCGGTGGGCGTTAGTCGCCGGTGACGGAAGTCAGAGTGTGAGAGACTTGAGTAAATGGAAATGAGGATGAAAATGCTGCGTCATCGAAATGTTTCATATAACTGAAAACGATGATTATATTAATAAATTTTTTTATGGTATTTTATTTATTGTACATTAATTTAAGTATAAAAACGTGGATAGCAATACAAAATCACAAGTTATTATTTGTAATTTCTTTGATTTGGGGACGGATTGGATCGATTACCAATTTTGAGTCCTTGGCACAAAGGAATATTCTGATTTTGTCACATTGAAGTATACTCTGTAACGAGAATGTGGAAACATTCGAACACTTATTTACGTCAAATTATGTAACTACAGTTGTTCGGCAACAGGTTAGTTCTTGGTGCAAGATTCAACCTATTTTTGTTTTCACAATCAAAGATTTGTCCTAGCTCATGAAAACACGTTTCAAGATGCAATGGGTAAAAGTTTTCTCCGCAATAATCATATTATAACATGTTGGTTTATATGGAAGGTTAGAAATAAAGGTGTTTATAAAAACAAAATTTTCAAGATAGAGAAATTATGAAAGATATAAAATCATTTGGTTTTTTATGATTGAAGAACATATTGAAACTCAAGGATATTCGATGAAAGGATTGATATAATTTTAATGTCATGTAAATTGGTTTTAATTTTGTTATTATTTCTGGTTTGTGTTTCTTTTGCCTGCCCTTGCTAATTGATTTGTTAAAATTTGCCATTACAGAAAAAAAAAGAAAAAAAAACTGTTAAGTTTGTAGGTGCTTACCCACAACACACTCATTTATTGTTCAAACTTCATTTTGTTAATATAGAGTATAAGCATAACTAATTTATATTAAAAGTTTGGGTAAAGATATAATAGGAAGATATATTAGTGTAGAATGTTAGAAAGTTATCTTGATCATTCATTGAATAATCAAAAGCTAAGATTAAATGCGTTGAATTGAACAAAACAAGGAGGCGCGTACGATTCTTTAAGGGTATTCAAGTCCATCCAAGTCAATAGTTTCCTTCTCCTCCAATTCCCCCTCGTTTTTCAAACGATAATAACTTTTTCATACGACAGTATAAAAACAAGCATTTTTTATCTTTAAAACGAGCACACTATTGCTATACTTTTGAGGAAAAAAATTCGATAACCCAGATGCGTAAAACGCAATGGACAAAAAACCTAAAAGTATATTTTTTTCTAAAACGCAATTGACAAAAAACACAAAAAATGTCTTATTTCAAAAACGCAATAGAAAAAAAAACACAAAATAAATGTTGTTTCTAAACGCAATGGACAAAAAAACTCAAAAAATGATTTTTTTTTAAACGCAATGGACAGAAAACACAAAAATATGTTGTTTCTAAAACGTAATGGACGATAAACACAAAGAAATGTGTTGTTTCTAAAACGCGATGAATAGAAAACGCAACGAAATGTGTTGTTTCTAAAATGTAGTGGATTAAAAACACAAAGAAATATCTTTTTTTTCTAAAACGTAATGGACAGAAAACATAACAAATTATTATTTTCTAAAACACAAAAAAAATGTGTTTTTTCATAGTATTATAAAACATAATTGACTAAAAGCAAAAAAAAAACATTTTTAGGTGTGTTATAAAAACGCAATTGAAAACACAATGATATTTATCCAAAACTTTGGTGGCTCAAATAAAGAAATGAGTTGTTCTAAAACGTAATGAACAGAAAACGCAACGAAATGTGTTGTTTCTAAAACGCAGAAGATTAAAAATACAAAGAAATGTCTTTTTTTCTAAAACATAATGGAATAGAAAACACAACAAATTATTATTTTCTAAAACACAATAGACTAAAACACAAAAAATGTATTTTTTTCATTGTATTATACAACACAATTTACTAAAAGCAAAAGAAAAACATTTTTAGGTGTGTTATAAAAATGCAATTGAAAACGCAATGATATTTATCCAAATCTTTGGTGGCTCAAATAAAGAAATGTGTTGTTCTAAAACGCAATGAACAGAAAACGCAACGAAATGTGTTGTTTCTAAAATGCAGTGGATTAAAAAACAAAGAAATGTCTTTTTTTTAAACGCAATGGACAGAAAACACAAAAAATTGTTATTTTCTAAAACACAATGGACTAAAACACAAAAAAAATGTGTTTTTTCATTGTCTTATAAAACACAATTGAATAAAAGCAAAAAAAAACGTTTTTATAGTTGTGTTAGGTTGTTTTCTCAACGTGCGAGATTGAGTTAGGCTGTAAAATAATGCACATCAAAGGCAAGGAAAAGGGATACCAAGGTGGCAAAACACATAGAGCACGTTCATGCTGATAACGTGTTGTGAAACAACGGTCTATTAGCAACTAATATATATGAAAATGAGAGCTAGACTATGAAATCATGTAGAGAATAGAACATGGAGAATTCTTGTTCATTTATCTATTTACACCATATACAAATACCACTATATATGGGCACATACATTAATTCAAAAGAAATCAAAGAGATGTGAGTTATGTATGTGGAGAGTCACCATATAAATGATACATTCATAACATGCCCCCTTGACTATCCACATACCTTTAATATGTTTGGAGATGTTGACTCGTTAAAAACCTCGCTAGGAAAACCCTTTGGGACAAAACCACAGGTAAGGAAAAAAGAGTGCAACGCGTTATCTCCCCATGATACTTACAGTTTAGTTATGTTGCCTAATTAACAACCTTACAATGAAAACCTTATTGGAACAAAACTTCGCGAAGAGAAAATGAGTGCAAATTATGTAATATTCCCCCTCATTTGAACATGTATTCTCTAAGTAACTAGTGTGGATCTTCGGTAGAAGTTGCTCAAAAATATTGTAGTTGATGATTCATTGCTTGATCCCTTTACGTGCAAATATTTATGTTGAGGAAAATGGTATATGATCTTCATATGTGACTTTCGGTAGCTCATCTCGTAAGAAAATACCATAATATCCATAAATATTGTGACAACCGGCGTTTTCCGGTTGTAATCAAGCGCATAACAAATAGTAATACCATTATAATTAGCGTAATTAGACGTAAATTAATTCGATCAGGCCCCTGGAGAGCCTAGGAACGTCTACTTGATTCACGTTACGCGATTTGGCGATATCGAGAACACTAAACGCAAATTTGAACGTTAAGCGAACTGATGCCGAACAAATACTAACAACGCCTAAAAATACGAAATTTATACTTGTGTTTATCATACAGTTATGATTATGCGATAAATTTGGATCGTCGGACATCGCAAAGTACAACGCGGAATTTACGCGGAAAACAGGAACGCACCAACAACAAAATGGAAGCAACGGACTCGAGTTACGCCTTGATATTAATATATTATGATATATTTAGCTTCGTAATGGAATTTTATTATTCGTGGTCGAAATTGGATCGAAAAACGGACAAGAAACGACTATCGAATCGTTTTACGCAACTTTAACGCAATGAACAGATTACGCGTCAAAACCCGACCCTCGATATAATATTTAGCACTTTCGAGTCTGATCGAACGAATTTCGGTAAATAACGGTGTTCGAGTTTCAAAAACGGGTCGTGGATAGTGTTTGGGCTTACACGTGTTAACGGGCCCTGGGCCCGACCCACTAACAAACCCTAACTATATAAGTTCTTTATCTCACCTTCCCCCTCATTTCTCTTAAGAAAACCCTAGCCCCCATGTTCAACTCCCTGCATCTCCCCCCTGCTCCGATCGCCGGACTCCAGTGATGAGTCCGGTCAGTTCGGTGGTCTTTCCGGCAACACACACACACCGACAACCCACCTCTTCTCCTTTCCCTTCTCATTCACACCCGCATACATACATCCAGAGGGAGAGAGAGCGTAGAGAGAGAGAGAGAGCCGCATGAGAGGGGGAGCAGTGGCGGCGCCGCTCACGGAGGCGGCGGTCGGGATGGTGTAGAACAGCGGCAGTCACCGGAGGTGGTCCGCGGTGGCGCATCTGCAGCGCGCGGTTCAGGGCAGCGATGTTGGTTCGGGAATGTGTTAGTTCAGTTCAACTTCAGTTTAGGTTCGATTTGGGTAGCGATGGTAGACAAACGAAGCCGTCGCGCGGTGGCAATCGCTGGCGGTGGTAGCGATGGTGGCGGGGTCTCCGGTTCAACACAGTTCAAACCCGGTTCAGTTCAGATCTCGGTTCAGGTTTCGAGTTCAAGTTCGAATCAGTTTTCGGTTCGGGTTAACCCAGTCAAAGCAACAGTCAACGGGTTTTCCGGTTCAGTTTTGATATATCAGTTCCGCTTCGATTTGGGTTATGTTTGTCTCACAGGTTCGAGATGCGTGTCGCGGTTCGGTTTTCGGTTCGACTCGGTCAAATCTGGTCAACGCTAGTAACGCAGTCAACTGGTCAAACCCGGTCAACTATTGGGTCAATGGGTCAATCAAGACTCGGTAAAAATTTAATTACAACGCGAAATTTAATTATATTAGTTTATAAATGTTATTAATAGTTATCGCGAAACCGAGCTCAAAACTGACCCGTTAACGATTACATATCGCCAAAATTATAAAAATAACAATAGATCCGACGTACAATATTCGCGTAAAAGTCATTAGTTAAAATCAAACCGACGTTAGTATAATATAAATCGGATATTATAAGTGGCGAAAATTATATTTGAAATGCGACGATAAATTATAATTGGCGAAACATTATATTGAAACATGACGGGAAAGTATTATATATTGCGTACGTTGATTGAATATTGCGTTTGATTAATAAATCGACAACTAGTATTTTCGGGATCGTCCGAAAACAGAGGAAAGTTTGCCCGATTTTCGTAAAATATATAATACGAAACGCGTTGGATTTCAAAGACAAAGCGTCCGACTCAAAGCGATTATCATAAAATAAATATAGATATATTTATTTTGCCGACGCTATTGTAATCTATAACAGTCAAGCCGATAACGTACAATAAGCGTAATTTCAAGATAACAAACATTCAGCAATCGATTATGAAGTAAATATTATTATTTAAAATTACTTCAAACGTCGGAAATTCGGATATTTAAATTTGATACATCGATAACTCATCCGAATATTTTTACATAGAATAAATATAATGCTTATATTTATTTCGAAACGCCAAGATTTCCGAACGCTTTTACAAGATGAATACAATGTGTGTATTATTTCAAGCGACGGAATTCGGAAATCATATATTAAAGGCGTCTAGAATTCGGAAATCGTATAACACAAACATAATTAAATATATTTGAATGTCGAGACGTTGAATACTTTTATAAAATAAATATAGTTGTGTTTATATGTAAACATATATTTCAAGTCGCTCGAAAACAGAATCGTTTCTAAGAAAACCATAGGTTGGTAAACCGAGTTAAGACAATGACAATTTCATAGAATCATATGAGTAACGATTCGGTAGAGCTCGGTGACACGTAGTTTAGCTACGTTATATTTAGAAACTTATAAGTTATTCCGTTTTAGCAATGTCTTAGATTGCATGCTAGCAAGCCACATTGTGAAGATGACATTATGGAATCACACTAAGCTAGCTTTGCACAAGGAAATCAAGGTGATTCATAACCCCCACTTTTTACCGTTTTACATTTTTATAAATATTTTCGGGGGTGGAAAGACATGCAAGTTTTGTGAAAGCATACAATGTTTCGATGAACAAAAATCATATATTTCTAAACCATGTTACAAACAGATTTCAATGAACTCAAATGGTTTACGAAAGGTTTATGCTAAACTTACCGGTTATCACAGCTATAAAAAGCTTTCCGAAACATGCATGGGTTTTATGACTAGTGATGGGATTGTCATAGTCACAACTAGGGGGCGAGGCCCCAATTTTATTTTAATATGGGGCTAGGCCCAATGACAAGAAACATGGGCTAGGGGTGGCTAGGCCCAATGACAAGAAAAACATGGGCTAGGCCCAATAACATCGATGACGTGGGCGAGGCCCAATAACATCGATGACGTGGGCGCGGCCCAATAACACAGATTTATAACAATTGGTATGTAGCTATGGGATTAGATGATAACAGATCACTGGGCGTAAGTAGGATGATGACAATAGTAACCATTAATCACGTAGTGACCAAGGTGCAAAAGGTATAGATCTATCGAGTTTGAGGCACGCTCTACTCCTGGTTTGTTAACCTGTTAGGAGTGCTTTTGTGATCCCAATGATGTCAGAGTTGTCTCGGTTTGGTTACTTACTTATGGCACATAGGCCAATGTATTAGCTACACACTGACAGATCCTTAGATTCCATAGGCATACTACATACTACGATTTGAATACCGGTTTACAAAGATAACAGAAAACATTTCAATACCGGTTTACAAAAATAATAGAAAATATTTCAATACCGGTTTACTTACAGATACGAATGAAAACATTTTATTACCGGTTTACAGACATAACTGTTATATGCATTGGTTTACAAATAGCATGGAAAACATTTCAATACATGCATATCAGATACGACATTTAAAATGTTTTTGGGATACTATGATCCCACAAACCAGTTTATCGAATGCAAGATTTTCAAATGTTTTAAGATTCGTTTGAAACGAAAACAAACAAACCATGAACTCGCCAACTTTATGTTGATTTTTTGCATGTTCTTTCTCAGGTTATGATTACAAGTATGGAACGGTTGGAATATTGGAACCCATGGGGATACGAGTATTTAGTGGACGTTCATTTAGTAGAAGTCTTAGCACTAAGTTATCGCTGGCAATGAATATACCAGTTTAGTTCACGCCCAGCTCTGATGTGATGGAATTACAGGGGGTGTGACAAATATGTTGTGTTACATTCCCTGCATCTATATGACTAGCCAAACTTGTTTTCATCGGTTAGTAAAATTTCATCTCATGTCTTGCATACCTTTAATGTATCGAAATAGTTGTTGTAACTCATTCCAATATCTCCTTACTTGACACATGTTATGTCATGTGAATAAATTCAAATAAAAAATTTATAATAATTCATAGACAACAAGAAATCTTAAGGCACATAGGAACTTAACTATGGTTCCTCTGGATAAAAATTTCAATTTCTTTGATTGGAGATGATAAGGTTTATTTTCTATATCAAGTAGTGAACAACCTTTAATGTACTTTTAGGATGAGCTTTAACCATAGTAAAATGTCCCATCATCTTCGGGATGCAGTTTGATTGACGAACAAAAATATGATCACAATATACTCGAATTACAGGTTGAGTAATAACTTTATTATACCAGGGATTCAAAATATTCCCCTCTAAAACCTTAAGGGTTCGAGCGTTAGATATGACAATTCAAACGAACCTTACTACTCAGATTCATGACGCGCAAGTAGAAGCACTCAAGGAAGAACATGTTCAAGCAGAATTCCTCCGATGCATGGAGAAACAATTAGTTCCAAAGGAAGATGGAACTTTATACCTTATGGGACGAGTTTGGGTCCCACTTTTTGGCGGTCTTCGGGAAGTAGTGTTGGACGAGGCACACAAGTCTAAATACTCAATTCATCCAGGTTCGGATAAAATGTACCAAGATTTGAAGGAATATTATTGGTGGCCTTACCTCAAGAGCGACATCGCAACTTATGTCGGTAAATGTTTAACTTGCGCAAAAGTTAAGGCCGAGTATCAGAAGCTTCGGGATTGTTACAACAACCCGAGATTCCCGTGTGGAAATGGGAGCAAATATCCATGGACTTTATTACAAAATTACCTAGGACCTCCAGAGGTCACGACATGATTTGGATAATAGTGGATAGATTGACAAAGTCCGCACATTCTCTACCAATTCGCGAGAAAGACAGCACAGAGAAGCTAGCCGAGCTATATCTTAGAGAAATAGTGACTCGTCATGGAGTGCCTATTTGTATCATCTCAGACCGAGACGGTCGCTTCGTGTCAAGAATTTAGCAATCTTTTCAAAAGGCCTTTGGATCTCGACTAGATCTAAGCACGACCTTTCATCCTTAAACCGACGACCAGAGTGAACGAACCGTCCAAACGCTTGAAGATATGCTTCGTCCATGTGTGATGGATCTGGGCGGCCATTGGGATACTCACCCACCCTTGGTGGAGTTTTGCTATAACAATAGTTACCACACAAGCATACAAGCCGCACCATTCGAAGCTCTTTATGGTCAAAAGTGTCATTTCCTCTATGTTGGGCAGAAGTTGGTGACAAACAGTTATTCATCCTGAATTAGTCCAAGAGACTACCGATAAGATATTCCAAATCCGAGACCGTATCAAGGCGGCTCGTGACAGACAAAAGAGTTACACGGACAAGAGAAGAAAACCATTGTCATTCGAGGTCGGAGACAAAGTTTTGTTGAAAGTCTCGCCTTGGAAGGGCGTAGCCAGATTTGGTAAGCGCGGGAAGCTTAACCCGCGGTACATCGGACTATTCGAAATTGTAGCAAAGGTTGGTACCGTTGCCTACAAGTTGAAATTACCTGATGAACTTAGCAGTGTACATGACACTTTCCATGTGTCAAATCTCAAAAAGAGCCCAACGCAAGAAACAGTTATCATCCCCACGGAGGAGATTCATATAGAAGATAAGCTCCAATTTACTGAAGAACCTGTTGAGGTTATGGACTAGAAAGTCCAGAAAACTAGGAGAAGTCATATCAAATTAGTCAAAGTTCGTTGGAACTCAAGACACAGACCCGAGTATACTTGGGAACGTGAGGATCAAATCAAAGCCAAATACCTTCACCTATTTGAGAAGACTCATGTGATGGATGACTCAGCTTGAAT
Source organism: Scalesia atractyloides (assembly GCA_947069175.1). Classification (NCBI taxonomy): domain Eukaryota; kingdom Viridiplantae; phylum Streptophyta; class Magnoliopsida; order Asterales; family Asteraceae; genus Scalesia; species Scalesia atractyloides. The sequence continues at coordinate 38,967,457 of CAMTDV010000020.1, read as the reverse complement.
TTCGGGACAAAATTCTTTTTAACGGGGGAGCATGTGACAACTGTCACTTTTGGGATAATTCTGTACATTAAACAATGAAATTTATGATATAATTATGTGTTTTGAACAACTAAACTGCGTGAATTGCATGGCATCAATCTAGAAAGTTCACTGAATATATTACATGATGCAATTATTTTGTTTAGTGGTTACCATTTAAAAACTGCTTGAAACAGTGTGTCGGAAACAACTATTAGACTAGCTGTGGCAGTACAGTGCAAGTGCGCAGTTAAACTGCAGATTTAGGACTTAGATGAGAGTCCAACGCAAACTGTACATTAAACCCCATGTGGGAAAGCAAGGATTAATGCCAACATTTTCCGGAAACTATACGTGCACCGAAAACTGTCCGAAATATACACTAAACAACAATTCAGCAAAATTCAGCAATTACAAGCTTATGTTATATGTAGAAATAATGTTAAACATCATGCACTACTTAAAAGACATTGAAAGTATCAAGTTGGCACAAAAACATATCATATCACATAAGTCTTGAAAATTAATGTTTTAACGAACCAAAAATGAAACGAAACACCGGACACAATCTGAAACATCATATGAACTGTTAACAATATTTTTACATCATACAACTAGTTAAAATCATTAAACACATTGTTTTGATTGAAAATCCCTAAAAACCCGACAAGTTGCTTAAACCTTCGTTTAAGGACCCGTTAACAAACCTAGCACCCGTTAAGCAACCGAACACAAACTAGACATAAAATATAAACTAGTTAACATTGTTTAACAATATTAAACTAGTGTATGGTATTTTATACCTCAAAATACAATAAAAACCCTAATACACTAAACCACCCTAACATAACTTGGTTAAATCGTAAATAGAACACTAACTAACTTAACTAACAAACCAAGGCCTCAATCCTCATCCATGGCCGGTTCGGGGGGGGGGGGGGGGGGCACGGCCAACATTTGTGTCTCCCATGCTTGGACATGTTGGGTGAACAATAAGAATGTACGGAGGATTTTGTGTTCACTTTCCAACATAAGAAGACCACCTTCTTTCACTAAACCATTCACCAAAAATCAACAACATAACCATCTCCATCTCCTTACATGCTCACGGTCACACACACTCCACACTCCATCTCCATTTTTAAGTCATAATCAAGGCAATCCAAGGTGATCCAAGGGTGTCTCAAGCATAACTAGGAAGGTGACAAGTCTTGGAAGTGGAAGGACCTCTTCAAGGAGCTTTTAACCACCTATTTTCTTCATCTTCATCTTCTTGTGTGTTGCTTCCCTAGCCTTGTGCTAGTAGTAAGTTCCCTTGAACCTTAATTTTCATCTAGTTAAAGTATATATAACTTATGTACAAGATAACACCTAAAGATTCATACAAAACAAAGATGAAGAACACTTCAAACTAAGCTAAAAATTATAAGAAACAAGTTGCTTATGTTGTGTTATGGAAGTTGTTAGTTGGTAGTTTGAGCTAGTGGTGATAAACATTATATGTGGACTTGTTAGATGATGATTAAAAACATAATCTAACAAGTGAACACAAAGATCTTGAAAGATTCATGATGAACATGTTAATAAAAATGGATGAACATAAAAGTTGAAGTTGTTAAAGTATATAAGTTGTACATATAAATTTTAGACTTCTTGAAAGATGGATGGACATAAGTTCATAAATTATTTCCTAAAAAGTCTTAAAAACATGTTTAACAAAATGGATGAACTTGAAAATGTGATTAAAGTAACATATGATGCTTCCTAAAAATATATATATAAACATAATGTTAAAAATGATTTTTAACAAAGTTAGTGAATAATAGTAACTAAATCCATTTTTGAAGATGTATGAACATCTTAATCATAAAAATAAAAGACTACATGTTTTGGTAAAGTTTCAAGTTCATCATGATCAAAAGATGCATAAATATGTATAAAGAATAATTGTTGAAGATGTGATGGGTAAATTGATGAGTTTTAAAGCTTAACACATGTTTTAAAAACATGGGAAACCTCCTAAATCTACGGGAGACTATGGCGAAATTTTTATAAAATTTAAACACTTAGACAAATATATGTTTACCAAGTCTTTACAAGTAAACTTGTTTAAAAACCATAAACATAAAAATCTCCATGTTTTTGTATAAAATATAAGTTCAAAAAGTCATGATTTTTATAAAGATAAAAATGGGTATAAATATATATTTTTGGAAAATATATATTTAGTGATCATAAAAATCACAAGTTATGTGTTTATTGTTTGTATTACATATGTATATAGTTAGAAACTTGAAAAACAAATCATACAAATAAATACATAATAAGTGGCAAACAAAGAATTACAAAATATATATATACCTATCATAACCATACATGGAAACAAATATGGACTATTCGGACGATCGGACTATATATGAATTATGGACTAAAAATATGTAACATATTGAAGCCTGGTAAGTAATATTTTCAAAACCGAACAAGTGACAATTATATATATATATATATATATATATATATATATATATTTACAAGTATATAAACTATATCGTATTTCGTCGATACTAAAAACATATTATTTTCAAAGTGTATAAAAATATATATTTCATAAACCTCCTAAAAATATATTATTTTTGGTGGAAACTAAAATATATATTTTTCTAGAACTAATCGCAAAAATATATATTATTTTGGATATATACGCTTACCAAGCATAATAATACATACAATAATTTGAATATATCTTAAAATTATATAATTTAAGAATACACAAAAGTGAGGGGGTAATAAATACGAGAAATATACGTATTCCTATACGTACAAATACATGCCAAATATACCATGTAAAAATACCATTATACAAGTATTATACTTAACCATGAGAATAAGAATGCAAATACACACAATACAAATATACCTATACTGGGGGAAATACACATGTATAATACTTGACAATTATTAAACATGATAAGTAACCCATGAAACCAATGAAATAATTATATATATCAAGACGTTAAAAATAGATTGTTTTTAACAAACCCATCGTAAACAAAATGATATATATAAAGTGGTGCATACAAATAATACAAGTTAAAATATAATATTTTAACTAACCCATTGATCTTGGAATATTATATAATTAAGAAGAATTATATAAGGAATATATCCGACGATGGTATCGTCAAGGCTAACGGGCTAGGCCCATACATACAACACAGGAGATGCAAGGATATATATATATTTGACGAAATATATATATATATATATATAATATTGACGAAATATATATATTGACATCATACACCGAAAACGCATCTCAGTGGAGCATCGTACATTGAAAATACATCCAAACGAAACAAAACACTGAACAAGTCTTAACAAATATTTAAGACAAGAAACATGAACATGAATTATTTAAAGACCGAAGTGTGTAACAAAACCTAACGCGTTTGTAGGTTGTGGTATGAATTCAAAGAAAATGTATTTGAGTTAAATAGTGAAAGCGGAAAGCAAAACAGTGAGTTCATGTCCCCCTTTTCATCTTAAATGTTTTATAGTTTTATAACTATCGGGGGGAAATACATGTCTATGGTATGATAAGCTAGGGAATGAAATAACTAGATCATGTGCGAATAGGGTGAACTTAAGCACCATTAATCTTGTTTAAGATCACGGTATAAAGGTTAGATCTAGCGGGTGTTGGCGAGCCCCACTCTTGGTCATGGACCCACACGGAAGAGTGCATTTGTCATCCAGTCGAGGTTAATCGTCAGAAATCGTCTAGGTTTGGATGCTTCCTATGTCGTCACACATATTATGTCCTTGCAAAACATTAATGATCATGATTTCATTGACATTTTACATACCGGGTTTTGATACAAATACTTTATACATTTTATGAATTCAACTCATACAGTTCAAACACATGAACTCGCCAACTTTTGTTGATTTTCAACTTAACATGTATTTCAGGTAATTAGTGGATCTATGCAGAAGGTTGCAAATCAAGAAACAAGTACCAAGTTTCCTATGCCATCTTTTGAAGGATTTGTCCAGTATATCCCGCCTACTTGCGGTGATATAACGGTCAAAACCTTAGTATTTAAAATCTTGCATTTTGGTTACTTAGCAATTTGACAATTTAATGGGTTGTAAACAATATACTTAACCTATGTTGTGTTTTGAAAAACTATGGGCGTTTGGAGGTTGTTTTATTCATTTAGTATGTTCACTTATGTTGTATGCAATGAGAATCAATTAGATCACACCGCGCGCTTCCGCCTATGAGCGGGTGTGACATCAAGAGTTGTAATTATTTAGCCTATATATAATACCCATAACGTATGTAAATCTGAATCATAGTGTTCTCAAGAACTTACTTTACATGAGTTTGATAATTTAAATCCTTCAGGAACTTTTATGTAAACTTTCAGTACCACGTGATACATAAAATTCATAAGACGCATATCAATTCTTTCTTTATATTACCAGACAAATAAAATATTGGAAAGTCATTGCCTCCACCAATAGAAAGTGTGCATCTTTATAATCAATCATGGGTATTTGCGAAAATCTTTGTGCCACAAGTTTTGCCTTATTTCAATTTTTTTTATATAACATGAATCGCATAAATAAACCATTTGTATCCAACATATTTTACAACTTCAGTTATATGGACGGTTGGTTCAGAAACTTTCCATTTCATTAGAGAATTCAATTTGGCCTTATTTGCGTCTTTCCATTTTCTTTTGGCCAATCATTTATGTGTTTTCATTCGTAGGTAGATCTTAAATCATGATCCTCGTCATTTCATCATTTCAAGCGCTATATGTACAAAAGTATAACGACGTCAATTTTGTTTCAATTCCATACACTTCTAGACATGATATAATTTACTAAGAGCTCTTTATTTTCAGGTACCTGAGTTCTTCCAGAACCATCATGTCCAATGTCTCTTCAAGAGACCTTTTTTTTACTATAACCTCGACTTGACCATCTTCTTCATTACTTGCTCCAATTTTTCAAGGAATTTTTATTTTCTTGGAATCGACTAGTCTACCACGCTTCATGGGTGCAATAGACTCATTAATATATGGTTTTCCCTACCAGGACAATTAACTTAATTGGAACATTAGCAGTTGACTATGTGACTTACTTAGTCACTGTATTTAGGTCAGTGAACATGTCTGGTGATTGATTCTTTAATCTAGGTAACGAATTATCTTTTGAACTTCTTGTTCTCACAATTTAGTTTGAGGATCAATGATAATTCATGCATACTCATTCCTTTTCAACTGCCATTAATCTCCCTCTAATGTTGAAAATGTTAATTTACTTAAAGTAAGATCAACGAGCCATAAATAAATCTCTCGTTAATTGCTCTAAGTATGTAATCATAAATAGTATTTTCACCCAACATATATTCCCAACATTATTTGAGTTTCAATCTTTATGCATTGTGGTGGATCAATTCCAATATATAGCGCACAATAAAAGGTTTGATGGGAAATATTTGGTTCCTGACCAAAACCAACTATAATGGGGAGAAACTATTACAACATGTTGGCTTGATGTGAAATAATGTTACCGCATGTGAAATCACATGTGCTCAAATATGAACATTTGCTCTGATTATTGGCTTTGCAATCAATTTGTAGAGGTTTTATCACCGTCTTCAACAAAAGCAATTTGTGTCTTAAGCATTTAGAAAGTTCAATACTTATTCTAATAATCGTTAGTAATATGGATATTAAATTCAATGTTATAACCACCATAAATATGATAATATGAAATAATATGCTTGCTACCTCATTAGCTAAGCTACACTGTAAATTTGATGACCATTTAGATGATGCATCGATTTAAAACACTAAACGATATCATGTTTGGACATATACATCCTTCATTCATTCCACCATATTATAGGGATTCACACCTTACTTTGGTTGGTAAATAATTAACTTTTGTTGAGAGCAACTATGACATGTTTAATTATCATGAAGAATCTTCTAGTTATTCATTAAGTTTCACATCATTATTGGCTCGGTGTGGTATAACCGGTCACGCCAACATATAACTAAGATACATAAACTTATGGTTTATGATATTGTATATGTATTAGTTGCACGTATGTAATACAAAAATAAGATATGAAAGAATGTATTATAACTTCAAAGTTCAAACCATCATGTTATGTAATCACTAGTTTACCACTTTTGGTGGTCAATCTCATCATGACTATCATTATAATACTGATATTCGATCTCATTATTAGCTTGGCTTCTTATAATTTCTGATAGTTTGATCTCTTATTAACATGATGATTGTTGCACTTCTAATGGTCAATCTTATTATTAATATGATCATCGTTACAATTTTCTCAATGATGCCCATGATTACAATGATCAACATATATTCACTTCATGAATCAGAGTAAAACCATACAATTTTTATGGTTTTCCATTATTTTCTCGCACATATAGATATATAGTCGTTTCAAACCATTCATACCCTTTAAATGATATTGCTACTTTAGGAGTATATTTAAGGTTTGACAAACGAAATTTGTTTTATCCGATTTCCCTTATAAATAAACTTCTCTTCGTATAACGTCAATTGAGAAGTAATTATATGTCCGAGTCATATAATATTTCTTTTATACTTGATAATGAGATACAAGGAGTATGACACTTTGGGTGTCAAATTGAAGCATATTTCTACTTTTTCATGAGAATGACAATAAACTACAACTTTGGTTTAGTCGTTCTATTCAGTATTATCGATGCAAAGAAGTGATAGCATATAGAATACAAAGTATAGATAGCAACAAATCATACAATACATGACCTTATAGCATGTCATCATATAAAAACAACTTATAATGGGCCTTTATAAAATAAGAAACCTTTTTATCACTAATAAAGCAAACGCATATAATTTATGTAATAACTTATTATGGTATAACCAAACATAAGAATATCTTATATATTTTGAACACTTACTTTAAAACTTAAAACATATATCTCTTTCAAGTTCTCAGATGCATCGTCTAAATGGTCTAAATGGTCATCAAATTTACAACTTGAAGTTGTGTGTAGCTTAGCTAATGAGATAGCAAGCATATTATTTCATATTATCATATTTATGGGGTTATAACATTAATTTAATATCAATGTTACTAATGATGTTGTGAAACAACGGTCTATTAGCAACTAATATATATGTATATAAACATGAGAGCTAAACTATGAAATCATGTAGAGAAAAGAACATGGAGAATTCTTATTCATTGATCTATCTACACCATATACAAATGCCACTATATATGGGCACATACATTAATTCAAAAGAAATCAAAGAGATGGGAGTTATGTATGTAGAGAGTCACCATATAAATGATACATTCATAACATTCCCCTTGACTATCCACATATCTTTAACATCTCCAAACATATTAAAGGTATGTGGATAGTCAAGGGGGAATGCTATGAATGTATCATTTATATGGTGACTCTCCACATACATAACTCCCATCTCTTTCAAGTTCTCAGATCATTTATTACTTGTATTTGTAAACTGTACTACTGATGAATTACATAACATACTCATTTTTTTCTTCTTAAATATTGATATTTAAACAACTGATGACATCATATAAGCAATCTATACATTGTACATATGAAGCAATAGCAATAGTTATTATTTTATACTAGCAATAGTAATAGTTAATATGCAAATAAATTGTTAAACATTATGACATGGCATAATGAATGCATGAGAGGTACCGACATCGCTAGAAAGGGTTTCTCTAAAAACAACTAATGATATCTAGCAATATTAATCTATTATATGAATTTCTTATATGCAAAATTTGTTATAGCATTAACCTTAGTATAAATACCAAACGATATTTGTACAATCATGTTATAACAATAATAATATATTGCATTATAAGTTGTATAGTTTATTTAAAACTAAATCAATTGATGTTTATAAACAGAGGATTAGTATCCAGTGAGCACTACTCACATAACTCATTTATATCTAATTATGTAAAAGTCTTTTGGCATAATATATATTAACAATGACTAATGAAAATAATTAATTACAGAATTCATGTCCATTTAAATGATAAACTATATAAAATGAAAATATGGTACATACATCATGTATATATTACCACTAATACAAGCATATATACCTAATACAATTGCACTGTTTAGTCCATAAATATTAAGTTCCATACTTTGTAATATTGAATATTGAATTTAACTGTTTTTCATGAATTCTAAAAGCACATATAATATTCTCTAGATTACAAATTAACTTCCTCAAATCAAAATAATTCAACAATTTTATTTACAACTTAACAAGGTTAATAGAAGAAGCATAAATATATGATTATGGTGGCTCAAGGAATATGCAGATGAGCATCAATAGATTGTAAGAGTCCTAAACAACATATATTATAATTAAATTAACTAATTAAATGATAATCCAGCCAATTCAGAATAATAGAAGGGATCATTTGTAAAAGAGAAAAATAAAAAAATATACGTAATATCGTCGTCGTCAACGAAAACTAAAGTTATTCAATTAATAATGAGTATTAGAAAAAGATGAATTAGTCAATTGTAACGTCATAATTTATGATGTAACATCTAAATCCTAATAAATACCAACATGCTAATATATATATAATAATTTCTAAAAGCAAATGAAAAAAGATATATAGATAAGAGTTCAATCATGAGACTACATCCTATACTTTATAGTAATGATCAATTTTAAGTTTATATATGTATATTAATAAGTGCCACCAGTAAGATTGGTGTATCATCATCATCAAGTATAATATGAAATAATCATACGAAGAATCATACCTTTATTAGTAGATATTGTAGATCCGTAGATCAAACGTTTTGTCAGCAGTAGCTACGCATCTACCGTTTCCAACTTTCCATCGCATAAGAAACCCGTCTTTCATCATTTTGGATAATTATTGGGTTGCTTTCTCAACGTGCGAGATTGAGTTAGGCTGGAAAATAATGCACATCAAAGGCAAGGAAAAAGGGATACCAAGGTGGCAAAACAATAGAGCACGTTCATGCTGATAACATGTTGTGAAACAACGGTCTATTAGCAACTAATATATATGAAAACATGAGAGCTAGACTATGAAATCATGTAGAGAATAAAACATAGAGAATTCTTATTCATTGATCTATCTACACCATATACAAATGCCACTATATATGGGCACATACATTAATTTAAAAAAAATCAAACAGATGGGAGTTATGTATGTGGAGAGTCACCATATAAATGATACATTCATAACACGAATTACATTTTAGCATGGAAATCATGATAATACCATAGTTATTTCTCATGTGAATCTCAAAATGGTGATTTAACAAAATTGCAATTTGAAAGTATATCCGATTCTTTTTCACAGTTCTTGACAACGGCTTCTTTCTCACAATATACCTGCAACATCTTCTTTAATTAACACTACCATTTATCGATGTTGTGTTTCATAAGTGTTGATTAAAATTTCATTTTTATAGGGAAAATCACGAAAGTAGCCCCTTGTCACGTCGTCTTTGCCAAAATAGCCCACTGACACGGCTTAACGAGCCGTTTCCGTTAACGGAAGCGGCTCAAGACCAGTCAACCTGAGAACCAATGGAAAGTTGCCACGTGTCCGACAACACTGAAATGGCTCTGAGCCGTGTTAGGTAAGGAAAGCTCTTAGCCGAGCCGTTTCACGTGGCTCAAGCATCCAAGCCGGTTAAGGACCAGCTCGTCCCTTAGCCGAGCACCTTCAACGAGCCGAGCTGGGTTGACGCGACTTAGAGTCGTTTCCGTACCGTCACTTGTTGACGTGGCTTAGAGTCATTTCCGATGTTCTTGACGTGGCTTCGAACCTTGTTGAGACGGCTTAGAGCCGTTTGTGACCTGCTGAAGCGGCTTAGAACCTTGTTTAGGCGGCTTAGAGCCGTTTGTGACCTGTTGACGCGGCTTAGAGCCGTTTCCGCTGTTCAAGCCGCTGCTGACGCGGCTAAGAGCCGTTTCCCTTACTTCGATGAGCCTACACCAGGTTTAAGCCGTTTCCACGGCCTGTTCAAGCTGTTTCCATGCCCTGTTCAAGCCGTTTCCATACCATCTTACGTAATATAAATATTTAGGGGGTCTGTGTTTCAATTCTATCTCAAACACAAAAACATAGTAAAATGTGTTCCAAATTCATCCCGCATATCCATGCATGTAAGCTGGGCCAGAGTGATATTATGTTCAAGTGTAATGCAGAGACGGCTATCATAACGACGTTTTTCTTAGCTTTAAAATCAACGGTGTCCGGTTTGAACCGGAGAAGATGATGTTTTAATCATTATTATGTTTGGCAGTTCCACTGCCTAAACCGTCGATGACTCTAAAGCTTTAGGGTGGTTGATGAGAATAGCAACACATCAAAGTGTTAGCTAGATCTTACCTAACATCACCGAAGCTGCGGAATCATCGGAAGGTTTAGGAATTGGTCCATGTACTGAGTGTAGATGGAACTTACTAGTTGAAGACACACCTTTATCATTGCTACGTGTTTTGATGCAGAGTCGTCGAATTGTTACGATTAGTTTTGTAGATGAAGTTATTTGGTGTATTCTAGTTTAAAAGTTGAATGTTTGTTTTTTTTAGTTGTATTTTATTTTTTTGTATTCAATAATAATAAATTTTTGTGATTGTATCAATTTTACATGCAAAAACGTAATATAATTTAACACCCGTTTTATCTCTTATATGCACTTAATTAACCCCCACCCACCCAACCCCACCCCACGCGTTCACCCCACTATAAATAGGCAGTCCACGCCGTTTTAACCTAAACTCACCCTAAACCCAAGTCGTTTTACTGCCCCCGTTGCACAGACCCCACGTTCGCAATCGTTGATCAATGGCTTCCAATTCTTTCCCCTGGACCGAGGTTGAAGACATTGCCTTATGCGAGGCATATTTTGAAGCCGTGTGTGAACCACGCCGTCGAGGTCAGCGTGGCCTGTGGGTCTGTGTTCAGCGGTACTACTCGCAGCTTCATGGCGTCGACAACAACAGAACCGTGGATGCCCTGTCTTCTACATTTCGGGTGATTCGCTTGGACTGTGAAAGGTTTGAGCGAATTTACCACGCCGTTGAGCTACTGGCTGGGGGGGCCTTGGCGAGGATGACGTTAAGGAAGTCGCCCTCATCAACTACCGCCACGAATATGGGCGTGATTTCGCACACGTGACGGAGTGGGACACCATTAGGCTTTTTTTAGATGCGTAGTTTTTTTTCAGTTTATTTTTGTTTTTATGTAATTTTTTATATATTAATATAAATTATTTGTTTATGTTTTTATCTTATAAATCTATTAACAAAGACGACACTAGCATCATGTCATGAAATACGACAGATTTAATATAAAATAATTAAAGTGTGGTTATGAAACGGGTTAGACACTAGGGCTGCGTGCACACAAACTATTGCACGCGAGTTTGAATCTCAGGCATGGTCTTTCTTGGACCCGTTTTTAGAGTTTGAAGATGAAACTCTTTTTTTAAAGAATAATAGTAAGAGTTATATAAAACAATTAAGATGTGGTTATGAAACGGGTTAGACACGCAGCCCAGCGGTAGGGTTGCATGCACACAAACTATTGCACGTGAGTTCGAATCCCGGGCAGGGCCTTTCTTGGACCCGCTTTTAGAGTTTGAAGATGAAACTCTTTTTTAAAGAATAATAGTAAGACTTATATAAAACAATCAAGATGTGGTTATGAAACGGGTTAGACACGCAGCCCAGCGGTAGGTCTGCGTGCACACAAACTATTGCACGCGAGTTCGAATCCCGGGCAGGGCCTTTCTTGGACCCGTTTGTAGAGTTTGAAGATGAAACTCTTTTTTCAAAGAATAATAGTAAGACTTATATAAAATAATTAAGATGTGGTTATGAAATGGGTTAGACAAGCAGCACAAACTATTGCACGCGAGTTCGAATCCTGCGTGCACACAAACTATTACACGCGAGTTCAAATCCCGGGTAGGGCCTTTCTTGGACCCGTTTTTAGTGTTTGAAGATGAAACTCTTTTTTTAAAGAATAACAGTATGCCATAATATAAAATAATTAAAGTGTGGCTATGAAACGGGTTAGACACGCAGCCCAGCTGTAGGGCTGCGTGCACACAATCTAGTGTACGTGAGTTCGAATCCCGGGAAGGGCCTTTCTTGGACCCGTTTTTAGTGTTTGAAGATGAAACTCTTTTTTTAAAGAATAATAATAGGACTTAATATAAAATAATTAAAATATTTGGAATTCCACGCAACTTATAAACATTAATTAAAACACCAAAGTACGAAAGAGTGGTTTCAATTTCTAAACCACGTCTACTTGCATCGGCATCAGCAACTTACTCCAAGTTTCCATTAACAATCTGTCACTTTCCACCGATGTATTAACAAAACAAAGCTTCATGTTGTAAAATTCTGATTTTATTTTAAACGTAAAACGCCTTAAACTAATTGTAAATAAAATAACCTATGCACGTAATCTTAAACCGGCTTATATTCGTATTGAAACGGCTTGAACAGTGACTTGAAACGGCTCTGAGCCGCCTAAATAGAGGTTTTAAGCCGCGTCAACATGTAAGGAAACGACTCTGAGCCGCGTCAACCCAGCTCGGCTCGTTGAAGGTACTTGGCTAAGGGACGAGCAGGGTCCTTAACCGGCTTGGATGCTAGAGCCACGTGAAACGGCTCAGCTGAGAGCTTTCCTTATCTAATACGGCTTAAATCCGTTTCAATGTTGTCGGACACGTGTCAACTTTCCATTGGTTCTCGGGTTAGACCGGTCTTGAGCCGCTTCCCTTAACGAAAACGGCTCGTTGAGCCGTGTCAGTAGGCTATTTTGACAAAGACGGCGTGACATGGGCTAGTTTTGTGATTATCCCTTTTTTATATTTGCCACATGTTACAATCGTATTTGTTACTACCTTTCTTATCCAAATCATATTTGCTATTGCTATTTGATCTTTTCCCCAAACGTTTAGAATATTAAACCAATATAGTTTTCATTCTCTAGGTAAAAGTTTGTTAAGCTAACTTTTATAAAGAAAAAAGGGGTTTGTTTAAAATACATACATGTAAAAAAAATTAAAAATGGTTTGTCATAATTTAATGAAAATGCATAGTGTATAAGTTTTAATACTGGTACATTTGTTTAATATAATAAGGTATAAATATCTATTTAAGTTTTAATACGGGTACATTTGTTTGATATAATAAGGTACAAATCTCTATTTAACATTTTAAATGTATCATTTGTTTACTCCGTAAGGTATAGCTAGACACTATCGGATTTTTTTATGAAAAATGCAAGATAGTCTTTGAAGCTACAAAAACCCATCGAGCGGCTTTACAGATCATTATAGTGGTTACAGAGATGTACGAATTGCACTTCATCTTTTCTGGTCGAGGTCGAAGCTACAAAACAACATGAACAGCTGGTTAGAAGGGTCAGAGACCGAGTCTCTGAACCATCCTCCAACGCTCAAGTCAATATCTCGTTTATCGTAATTAGTATGAATGTATATGAGAGTAATAGACACAAAGGCAACTTTGAAGAGGGCGGGACGCGTCTGATCCCCAAACTTTTCACTCAATAGTGTTATATATGTACGTTTCGTATAAATTTTTATAGGTATATACGTTTTCGACCCCCGATTTTATAATTTTTTAGGTATAATTTTAGGTTTGGTGACTATCGACCCATTGGTCGGAAATTTCAAGCTTTGCCACTGGTTATAGAGAAGATGAGGATGAAGGTAAGGAGAAGAGAGAAAAGAGAGTCCTAAAATGGGGATTTGAGACTTCTGTTTACAGGAGATGAGAAGAGCTAAAGCCCTTACTAGACCAGATATATTAGGCCCAAATTCGTTGGGCTGGCCGAATAGAAATTTACCTCTTGCAAAAAGTTATGCGAAAGTATTTCATGTAAACAAAGAGTATATAAGGTGTTCACATCGACAAAATTATCTACATACATAGCCTGCACATATGTAACGACTGAAATAGTAGAAAAGTTTATGGTAATTTAAATTGAAATATAAGGGTTTGTTTGGTATGAGGTAATGGAATGAACAAAGTAATACAGAACAAAATGAGATGGTTCATTCTATTTCATTGTGATGTTTAGTTACTGTTTAGTTACAGTTTGATAGCCAAGAAATGACGAGGTAATGAAACATAATTTATTAATAACAACAAGAATATAATTGCCTCAATAATAATAATGATAATAATAATAATTCAAGTGTATAAACATAATATATGACTATGTGGATGCAAAAACGTGTATTACCGGACACGCTAACCGGCCCACACCATTGCCCCGATGATAGTGGAGGCACCCCCCCCCCTCCACACGGGGCGGTCAGAGACTAAGGTAGGGGCAAGAGGGCAGGAGCTAACTCCGAGGGACAAGATACAGTAGCAAGGAATCGAACTCGCGCTTGTGAATGCAACTTACCCACGCCTTGGCCAAGTAAGCTGCACCCCTAAGGGCAATATATGACTACGTATGTATGTAATTCGAGTTGTAAATGAAAAGGAATATTGATTAAGCATCTAAAATGACAGCCTTTCTCTTTCAGCACAAGTGGGTTGGGTCTTATGTAATGGTATATTTATGATATAAATTTATATAATATTAACAAACATAATAACTATAACAATTATGATAACAATATAAACAATAACAATTAATAATAATAATAATCTTGTTTACAATCATCTTTACAGCAACTATGTTACAATTTCAAATTCTCTCATCAAACCACATTCAGTATTTCATAAGGTCTATACCCAGAGTCTAATAAGCACAAACAATACACAAAAACTAATCACCATCAGCAGTGAAATCAGGCTCCGGAGGCTTTTGCAATTTCATCAATTCCCTAGCAGTCCTCAGGTTCCGGTTGCGTTGGACCCCACGAAGCGCGTTAGCCGCGAACTTCGAAGCCAAAAAGGTTGCCCCGAGGCTGTAAGAAGGACCTCCACCGCTAGCACTACTGTTGCGGGCCACCTCCTCTTCCTCCTCCTTCCGCCGCTGCTCCAGTATCTTCCTCTTCGAATATCTCCGCCATGCAGCCTGAATGAAACACGCTGCCCACGTCCGCCACTGCTGCGAATAAAACCGGAAAGTGTGTTGTACCTGCCGACTGTGAAGTCGTCGGAACTGACTGGCGACAAATTTAAGCTCGCCGGCTGGTAGAGCAAATGCTTCCACTTCTCTTAACGCCTTCACGGTTCTTGTGGATGATGGAAGATTAGCGCCCGATTTGGGATCGAGGGCCCACGTCAGAAGCTCCTCACCGCAGAAATCTCCTTCTTTTAACAAACTACGGTTGAAAAACCCGCTTCTGCCGCCATCGGTGGTCACACTCTCGAGACGGCCACGTATGATGAAAAGCATTTCATCAACTGGATCACCTTCACGAACGATGTAGCTACTGTCTGTGTATAAACACGGTTTTAGCCGTTCGCAAATGGCGTCTAGCAACCGCTCATCCATGTTCTCAAACAGAGGAACCTGCAACGAAATTATAAAAAATCATAATATCAAATATACATATTTTTGTTTGACATGAATACCCTTCTCTGTGTATGGATTTAGGTAGTTGAGAGTTTGAAGTGTAAGAAAAAGGAGAAGGGCATAATGGTCATATTACAAATTGTGTTTAATAAAATGGGTAAATACAAAATGTTAAGTATTTGAATAGGAATATTTGATATTAATTTTTTTTATTGTGTAATATGATATTAAAGTATTAGGGGTACATATAAAATCGGCTCAAATTATGAAAAACTTATTTGACTCCATCCGTTGACTTTGAAAAGTCAAAATTCAAGGATGGCTTCTTCAATAGGAAAGAAATATGATATACTTGCGTAAAATTACCCTTTTAACCAAAGCAAGACAAAGATGACGCTTGATGTCTCGTCTGAGATCTTTAGGTAGAGAGTGAACCAAATTCTCCTCATCGACACCTCGAGTTTCTAACCACTTATACTGATCGTAGCGTCTAACGCGCTCCTGAAGATCCTCGGGAAGTAACCGATGATGCATCCACTGCTCTGAGTCGCGCCTCTTAACTCTCATCTCTTCAAGCCGGATGGTAAGAGATTGAAGGTATGTCTGTCAACCATCCAAATTTCAGTCAAAATCACATGAAACAATAACACTTGTTAAAGTATAGAAATTGACGGAGACAGTACCTGCATGTTGCCGATCAACAGAGCAAATAGAATGAGCCCCGATATGGCTAGCGCGATTGAAAATATAGTCTCTCCAGGATAAGTGCTGGTTTCAAGCCCCTGTCCTAAAGTACTGACAGAAACAAAAATCATATTAGTTCTGATAACAAGTGTTTCGGGTCAATCCAATCCAACCAGACTGATTTTAACCCGTACCAAGAGTTACCTAGGGGTGTGCACGGTTTGATTTTATGGTAAAACTGGAATGCTCGGTTTTCGGTTTTCGAAAACCGTTTGGTTTCAGTTTTTTCGGTTTAGCGACGGTTCGGTTCGGGTTTCCGGTTTTTGGAACAAAATTACGGAAGATTCAAAAATAAAAAGTATAATCCAAGATTTAAGAATCTTCTTAGATTTTACATTTAAGTTATTATATATAACTTTTTTTAATTAATATTGTTCACATAAATCTAACCTTCTAATCTATTTTTATGTTTCTCCAACGTTTTTATTAAAACATTTTTTATAATACTTTAAAAATCATTATTATTATGTTATATTTTGTTATTTCTTGTAGGCAATGGATAAATCATTTCAAAGATAAATAAACATGTTTAATGTTTTTATTTAAATACTTAATATTCAAGAAGAAATTTAATAATTCCTAAATCAATATATATCAAACATTAGAAAATGATCTTTTAGGTTGTTCGGTTTCCATAAAATGCAAACCTAATCGAACCGTAATTTCGGTTCGGTTTTTTTCATCTTTTTGTGTGATTTGGTTTTTTCCTCACCCAGTTACCCATTACCCAATCCACCTGGTCCACCTGGCGCTCATTTTGCCACTTGAGATATTAGGAAACTCAACTTACCTCAAATTTTGTAGGCCCCACCACAAGCAGTAGCAGTACTTTTGAACGAATTGTGTGGAGAACACAATGCCTGATGACAAAGCCTGTGTGAAAATTCCAAAATCAAATGGCGGTTTATCACCATCTGGAGAGCAAGCCTCGTTTAAAATATTGGTACTGTTACTGATCCAGACGCTATAACCTGGAATGTGCTCGTTTCCACAATACAATAAATCTGAATCAATATTCTTGTTTTCACAAGCTTTCTTCCAGCATGTGTCGTTACGCTCTACAGACAACAAATACCAGAAGGCCCCAACTATCTGCAAAAAGAAAATCATGGAAAATTAATCATAACATATTATATATATATATATAAATATATTAAATATTATATATATATATATATGTATATATATATATATGTATTTATATTCAGTACATTATCTGAAAGGGGTCAAATAAAAAGAAGAGTAAAGTACACGGATAGTCCCTGTTGTTTTCCAAAATTTTGAAATTTGGTCCCTTGCTTTCCAAAAGTACACGGATGGTCCTGGTGGTTTACACTTTGTAATGTATTTAGTCCCCAAATTTTGCCATAAGTACATGGATGGTCCCTGTGGTTTGTCCTTTGTAACGTATTTAGTCCCTAACTTGGACCTCCTGAAACCTTTAGATTTGTTGGCTGGGGACTAAATGTGTTACAAAGTTCAAACCACAGGGACCATCCATGTACTTTAAAAATCTAGGGACCAAAAGGGATAATCCATATACTAATAAGTGGACAAAAAAAGTTATCCAGTCAACCGAACCCAAACCATTTCGATATATATAAAAAAGTGGCCACGTTCAATCTAAATTTGTTACTCAGCCCGCTCATCTTGTTAACATAAACAACCAACTTAAATAGTAGCTTACATGACTGGCAAGCATGTAGAGCAACAAATAATAAGCAGCCCCGGCCCACGCAGTTTCGGCAAGTACACCAGCGGTCCTTTTCAGTTCTGAAGTCAAAGGCACGATTCGGGCAAATCTGGGGATATATTGAATCAACACGATATAAAGTAAGGCTTCCTTTGTAGCCAGTACGTCTGAACCCGTAGACCTCTGCATATATCTCCAGATAACAATCTGCGCAGATATAAAATAACGTTAAACATCCATATTAACACATAATTTAAGGACACATCAGCTGCCATGTCATCTTTTATAAAAAAAAAGTCAACATGGTAAAATTTATGGATGTTCAAAAAGCTCGCAGCTCGCTCAAAAAAAGTTTGAAAAAAGCTCGGCTCGGCTTGAACTATATTATTTTATATAGACTATTCTTGATTTTAAATATATCATAACAAAAAATATGTCGGACGGGGTTGAAGTGTTAATATTCTAAGTTTAATTAATCAATAACACATATAACTATCGGAAAATAAACAAAAGTTATACATAAAATAACTTTTACTATTCCTTTCGGTCTTTAAAATGTTAGAAAAATAAAAAATACATATAGATATATGTGTATTTTTTTATGTTATCAATATTTGTAAAAAAAAAAATAATAACACGCCAACTCGAACATTTGTCGTGCCGAGCTCGAGCTAGACTTTTCAGCTCGATAAAATAAACGAGTTGAGCCGAGCTGGCTCATTTATGTTCGAGCTCAACTCGGCTTGATTACAGCCCTAGTCAAATTTAAGGACATAACAGTTGCCATGTCATCATGATGATTGTGCAATATGCTCTAAAGTATTGAAGAGCTTACGAGAAATTAGTTATCAGACCTGTGGCAGGGGGAGCACAGAAAGAAAATCGATGATGAAATACCAACGCAAGTATCTCTTTGCTATTTGTCCGGGATCTATAACGAGTTCACCGCGTCCAAACACACGCGACGATGGAGCTATATAAGCGGTTCTGAACTCAAGAGCCATGTGAAAGAGATAAAACGCATCAACAACGGTTCTCAATGTTGTAGCAATAATAGCCAGCTTTCGATCTATACCAAGGCAAGTTTTCGTTTTATCGAAAACCGGGAGATAGAAAAACAACGGATCGATGGATACAGCGAGAATACATGAGAGAACAAAGAATCGGTTCCATGTAAGAAGGAATTTATTTTGAGGGTCTAAGATCTTTTTCTCGGAAACTTTTAGATCTTCAGGGAAAACCGCATGAGAAACCCCGAATCCGAGTGATCGACCGATTGATTTGAGTCCTTCTGATCCTTTTCGGATTCCATTTTTAAACGATCTTGTGGGAGTAGCGGTTGTGTGTCTTGGACGGGTTAATCCGTCGAATCCGCATTTGTTTATTGCAACTGAAGAAGCCGGTGATGATAATCTTGAATCCAAATCATCCAACCTTCAAATGAAACAATGGGTGTTACTCCACATATATAAAAAATAATAATATATTGTTTCAAGATATAAAAATAGATAAATTAGAAGAATACGGGTTTAATTAAGTTTACCTCACAAATTTGTCTTTCTGGCCAAACATATCGCAGTCTAACACAGAAGTCCCAGCTGCCACCGACAAACAAGATAAGATTAATGAACAGAAGGAAGGACATATATCATAAGGGAGCACTTAAAACTCTCAAAGTATAAATGTTACTTGATACAAGTAGTTTAATGATAAGCGGCAATATCAGTTTATACACGAGTTACAAAAATGGACGAGAAGAAATTTGGGTCACAGCACGGGAAGTTGGCGTTATCATGTTGGTGTTTATAGATGAAAGGGTGCGGGGAGGGAACTTAACAAATTGTGTCTTATTGCGAAAAAAAAACATATAAGGTCACAAATTCACTTACTGACTTATTGCAAAAAAAATAAAAATTAACTGGGTCAATGAACGGTCTGTTTTTAAATAAATTAGGTATTAGACATTAGTCATCTTACAACGCAAGTAGCATGCTAAAGCGTTCAGACAACCATTCAACTTAGTTTTGAATGCAGTCTGCAACTCAATTGTTTACATATAACAAAAAAAACATAATATGAAATGAGGTTATATGCCTATATCGATACAGAAGGAGAAAGCTGACATAATTCTAATTCTATCCCCCAAAGGGTGTAGAGCCTGTATATACACTCCAACTTACTCATGTCAACATAAACCCTACTGATCTAACAACACTTACGAAATATTTATACAAATATACAATATCTTCACTTTGGAAATAAACTATTTATAGGCTCCAATACAATTAAGCCAATATTAAACTATTCATACATAACCAACATCTTCATTCTTCACTTTGTAAATCCAAATTATTACCAGTAGCTTAATACATCCTGCATCTTTTTTGCTAATTCTTAAATGCCTAAATTCCCTTTTTGTTTCTGCCATCATCCACTAACTAAACTTCCAAATTTCAATATTCCAAACTTTTTTCTATAACCGAGAGAACTCGTCCCTGGTAGAATCCCAAGGCCCACCAATACCCTGCTAACCAATGGAACCAGGTAAAATGCAGCTTGTAACACGCAACTAGCCTTCAAGGGGCTAAAAGAAGTATGATAATGATTAATAAACCTATTACATCTATAACCACAAAATGATTATAAAGATCCATTCCCCTTTGTAAATCAAACACCTTCAAGTATTTTTCTCATAAAAAATATATTTTCACAATTCTCACTAATTTTAATTTTCAAAAGTCCTCAGAAACCCAACTCCCCCAACTTCAATTCCCCTCTTTTTAATCAAATACATGAACTAGTTAAAAATAAGAAAAGGAAAAAAAAAACCTAAACAAATTCATCATTTGTTTTTTTATCAAAACTTTATAATTCGCATTAAATATCAACAAATTCATGAAAATTAACTTCACAAACAACAAAATTGAACCAGGAAAACCAAAAACTCACCTACCCAACTCGAATAATCAAAGTCAAATACAATCAACATCAATCACAAGCACAAATATATACAATTAAAATAAAAAATTACAAAAAAAAAAACATATAAAGGAACCTGAACACTTGGCTTACAGTGAACAGAGAAGCAAGGTTCAGCGGATTAAAACATCATCGGGAAGAGTGAAATTCGGAGATAAATATGAAGGCAGCTTTCTTTCTTAACAAAGGGGCGAAATTGTCGAACGAAAGTAGGAGAGAAATGGTCAAAGATGTTTCTTTTGGGATTAAAATATAATTTAAGAAGTTTGTGTAAGGGGCTTGAAGTTTGTTAAAAAATTGTAAATGGTCCTTTTTGTTTAACTATTTGTACATTGACGTGGTATATTGACTTTTTATCATGTTGGTCACGGTCAAAATGTTTGGTAAATGATAAATCTTGTTAGGGTTGACCACTAGAGGTAGTTGAATGATTAGTTGGAGTTATCATATAACTAACTAGAGTATTCATAATGGATTTCTTTGTTTTTGTGTGTGGGTAATCTCTATATTTGTAAGAGTGGTTATAAATTATTGTGAGTGAAAAGAGATAAAAAAAGAAAAAATTACTGTTTACTAGTAAATTTGGAGGAGATCCTATTTATATCTCAATTTTTTTAATATTTTTTATAAAGTGGTTGTGAGTGAAGAAGAAAAAATATGATAATAAAAGAATAAGAAAATATTATTTAATTAAAAAAAGAAAGTATTTTTTAATGTAATTATAGAGATGAAGTAAGAGATTTGATTGTAAATGCTTTAACTAATTGTATAATACATCTGTTAACGTATATTGTTTTAAGTTTGATATACAAGACACGTAACTAATCTTTTTCTCTTATTGGATCCGAGTATTTTCAAGTTTAATGTACAAGACTCTTACGACCAAAAAAATGTACAAGAC
Organism: Scalesia atractyloides; assembly: GCA_947069175.1. NCBI lineage: Eukaryota > Viridiplantae > Streptophyta > Magnoliopsida > Asterales > Asteraceae > Scalesia > Scalesia atractyloides. The sequence continues at coordinate 38,945,494 of CAMTDV010000020.1, read as the reverse complement.
ACTTACGTAACTGTTTTTTTCTCTTATTGAATCTGAGTATTTTATATTCATTACTATTTATCTACGCACTACATAGTTATCTACTTTAAGTGATACCGGAGGGAGCATTTAATGTCTGACGCAGAGGGACAAACCGGATGTCTCTGAACGTCTGGATCGGGCCCAAGGCCCATCAGCCTATCACCTGAGCCCACTTACTTTCGGCTATAAAATAAGTATCAGACCACCAGGTAATCGACATCTAGACCCGCCTGCAATCACACTTACAAGCATTTACGCTTATTATATGCAATCACCCAATTACTTATTCTCACGCCGGAGTGTGGTCACTGAGAAAACCACCCCTTTTCCCCGTGACGAGACTAACGGGCTCTAGTTTTGTAGATTAGTCTGAGTGAGATCACCCTGAGGAACGAGCGAAGAGGCAAACCTTTTATGCAGAAATCCCTTGTTGTAACTTATATATCCCGGATATCCTAGGTTCAACCGGTGTTTCTTCATTGGCGCCATCCGCTATTTTCTCTCTTTTCTTCACTAGCTCCTCCGTTCTCGTTTTTTTTATAAACCTCACGTCCAAATGGTTGATTTCCCATCCAACACTCCACGAGGTCCTCGAGCTGAAGGCAAGAACCCGGTTCATGCCTCTCAAATCGACGGACTAGTGGAAGAAGATTCTTCCGAGAATGTCGGAGCTCGCCACGACTTCGGCCTGAGTAAATGTTCTGATTACCCCCAGAGCTCAACTGTGACTCTTTTTGTACCTATCACATCGGTCTTACCCCCAGGTGAGATTCCGGTGTCTTGGTACATTAAGTCTCAGACGGCCCTAAACGCCGTTTACGCGCAGCTCTGCGCATAAATAAACACTCCTGCTGCCCCAGTGCAGCCTGCTGCTCAGGTGCATGTTTCACCTGCACCGAGAATACTGAGTTACGACTCGCCAGCTGAGGCGAGAGTACCATCTGAACTCCATACCCAGGAGACAGAGTACACTAATGTGCCGCCTAGACCGGAATCTCACTCTCTTAGGCGAGCATCTGTCCACTCGCGGTTGGGCCCGCTCCCCTCGTGGAGCGGTACACCCAGCGTGAGGGGGACAAAACTTATGGCGAGGGTGATAGCACCAGCGTGTTTCACCAGCTGCCAAAGGGTCATGCCGCATACAGATTTGCTCCACGGGGTGGTTACAACCCGGAAGCGGAGCATAATTATAACTTGATCTACAGCCGACTGAAGTAGCCGAACACTCCAAATTCATCAAGGAGATCGCGCTCGCACCGCTGGAGCGCACAAAACTTCCTTCCAATGTCGGGAAGTACAACGGGTTGACAGACCCAGACAACCACTTGCGCCTCTTCACGGAAGCAGGACTAATCGGAGGATGGACACGGCCTATGTGGTGTCACCTGTTTGTCCAAACTATCACAGGTGTTGCGCCTGTGGTTTGATAACTTGCCCACGGGCAAGCTCGCGTCATGGAACAACTTGAAAGACAAGTTCCTGACGCACTTTAGCCAACAACGGCATTACGTCAGAGACTCTTCTGACGTAATGAACATCTGGCGGCGTGATGACGAAAGTCTGAAGGACTTCATCACCCGCTATAATAAAGAGGTGCTGGAGATAGGGGATGTGCATGAAGACCTAATTCGTGCACAGTTCAAATACGCCGTACGCTGTGACGAGATGATCAAAGTCTTGTTAGGATCTACAGGCCTCCCCAAAAGCTGGGAGAAACTCATGGCAGCGACAAAGGTCTACGCGCAGTTAGAGCGCAACCTCAATAATAGTATACCTCCCCTACCTCATCACAACCCCCAAGACATGAGCAGAGGTTTTAGGAAAAAGAATTATAGGGTGGAGGGACCACAACCAGAACCCTCCCCACTCACCGGTCGACGAACGCTGCGACCATCGATAAACTCGCTACCCAGCGAGCAATAAAGCAAGATAATCGCGATCGCCAGTGGACCCCACTGACGAAGACACCAGCAGAGGTCCTCAGTACTGAAGCCATCAATTAAAGAAGTCGGCGCCGATGCGTAATAAAAAAGGTCAAGACCCCAACCTTTTCTGGGATTATCACAAGGATACAAGGCACAAACTGATAATTGCATCTCTTTGTGCATGGAGATCGAAAAAGCGCTCAAGAGTGGAAAGCTCATCCACTTATTGCAAAATGTGTGCAAGGAGGTGCGCCAAATCACTCGAGGCGGCGAGGGCCCAAGTAATAAAAAGATGAAGTCTGTTCATATGATCCAGGGTGGCCCGTCGCGCAAGCGCGACCACCAGAAGAGCTGCACGCCTCACTGGCGTGAACAACATGTCATCTTCCCCGTAGTTCCCTGGGGCCTACAAGAAGAGCGACCGGTCGTGGTAACTGGCATCTTCTGCCATTTTCGCACTGACTATATGTTCATAGACCCTGGGAGCTCTATGGACATAATCTATGAACAGTGCTTCCAGCAACTAGACCCAGAGGACAAGGCGCGCCTAGAGCCGGTAGATTTCCCACTCATTGGTTTCTACAATGAGGCCATTTTTCCTCTATGCCAAATTTCTTTTCCGGTGACTCTTTCCGACGGGCGACACTCCCGCATGGTCTCAGTAAATTTCATGGTCATGCCCGCAGCCTAGCGCCATGACGTATTACTAGGCCAGCGCGCTCAACGGGAGTTCAGCATGATCACTTCCACTCCCCACGCTGCCTGCGGTTTCCTCGCAGAAACCAGGGTGGCCAGAGCAAACAGTCTATAAGGACCCGCTATGACTCCCGCAATCAAGGCGCGGTTAAAGCAACCGTTGTTCCGCAATGTAGATATTTATGCGTGGTCACCGACAGATATGACTAGAGTGCCAAGAGAAATCGCTGAGCATGCATTACACACATTCCCTTTAGTTCAGCCCATAATTCAGAAGAAGTGCCGCTTCGGTCCTGAAAAGACCCGCGCCCTGAACGAGCAAGTGTCAAAGCTTCTCCAACCAGGAATCATCTGAGAGGTACGCTATCAAACATGGGTAGCCAACCCGGTCATGGTCCAAAAGTCCAACGGCAGTTGGTGCATGTGCGTCGATTTCAAGGATCTCAACAAGGCATGTCCTAAGGACTGCTACGCCTTACCTAAAATTGACAAAAAGGTGGACTCTCTCGCTTCATTCAGGTGGAAATGCTTCCTTGATTGCTACAAGGGTTACTACCAAATCCAAATGAAGAAAGAGGATGAAGACAAGACCGCTTTCCAAACCGACAAAGGGATCTTTTGTTACACAAAAATGCCTTTCGGACTACGCAACGCCGGTGCCAATTACCAACGTTCAACGGGCCATATCTTCAGGGACGGGATTGGCAAAACCAGGGAGGTTTACATCGATGACCTCGTCATCATGAGCTCGGATGAGCAGAAGATGCTGGCAAACGTACAAAAGATGTTTACATCTTTACGCAAGGCAAACCTGAAGCTGAACCCCAGCAAGTGCTCTTTTGGAATGGAAGAAGGCAAATTTCTGGGATTCATCATCACACGCGATGGCTTCAAAGTGAATCCCGATAAAGTGGAAGAAATTCAGCGTATGCCATTACCTTCAACTATCAAAGAAATGCAACAGTTGGTGGGGCGACTGGCTGCGCTAAACAGGTTCCTTGTAACATTTGTAAAAATCGGGTTTTCAAAACCCGCTCCATTTTGTAATCGAGTATCAAGTTATAAAAGTTACATTGAATATTTATGATTATTTTGAGTTAAAACGATACATAATTAATAAATAAACTAAACTATAAAAATTATATTTGATAAAAAGTTAAAACAAAATAAATAAAAAATATGATGCTGCCGGGACTCGAACCCGGGTCAGCCGGTTACAACATCAAAGACTTAACGCACACACACATCACCACTCCGCCACTTGTTTGTTTTCTGTCATCTTTAGGAAACAAATAGGTTTTATGGACTAAGGTAAATCAATCGATTTACCAATTGTAACTGAAATCGGTTATCAAACGCCCAAAGTCGATCTGGATACTCGCGATTCAGCGAGTATAACCGATAAACTGACGATTCCAATCAATGCTGCCATGAATGTAACTTGAATTCAGAAGTGGATCAGTTTAATAACCGAAAGTTTTCAATTCTCGGATTACTTCAATCCTAGACCCTTCCTGCGACTTAAAACACTCTGCAAGACTTTCAATTTCATTTCCGCAACCTTACAGTCCACCGGAGAAGCTTAAATCAGCTCGCCAGAAAAAAATCTGCAAGTCGCCGGAAAACCGGGACTCACATCCACACGGTATTTCCTCCGACTCTTTCTGTTTCAATCATGTGATTAATCGGTCACTAACACAACTCCACCATCAGAATCGATCCTAGTCAACGTTTGTCGAAAATCTTACCTTCGCCGGAAAACTCCTGAAACTTCCGGAAACACACCGTGAACTGGTATGATCTTCTAAACTTCTGTTAAACCTTGTTTAAGTGCCTCAACTTCTTAAATAATCGAACAAAGCTGTCAATTGGTTTCAACAGCCGGAGTTCACCTTCAGAACCGACGAACCTCTGCCGGAATTCTGTGAACAACATCAATCGGTACATCTTTTTCCTCAAACTCTCTCCATTCTTTACTTTTAGATTACTTGTAATGTCTGAAAAGCGTATATGTCATGAATCGGTCATAACAGTCGGAATATGTTTTTCTGGGTAAAATCAACGAAGAAGATGAAGACGTAATATAACATAAGATTAATTAAAATTGGTATTTTAAACGGGTTAGACACACAGTCCAGCGGTGGACTGTGTGCAAAATACACACGCACGTCCCGAGTTCGATTCCTGCTATACGCACTTCTCATATAATAAAATGCCTTTTTGTTTAAAAACTAATCCGGGATAACTCAGTTAGTTGTTAAGTATAATAAAAACCGAGATAATAACCAGGTTATACACACAGTCCAGCGGTGGACTGTGTGCAACATAAACCATACGTCGCGCGTTCGAAACCCGTCACTTGCACCGGTCCGTTGAATTAAAATGTTTTTGAAATTAAAAAGAATTTCGGTTAAAATGAATAAGTGTATAAATATAATTAAAAACAAGATTATTTCGGGTTAGACACGTAGCTCAGTTGGTAGAGCTGCGTGCACGCGTACGGGAGGTCTCGGGTTCGAGCCTCACCCAGCAAACCATGTTCCTGACCGAACCGGTCAACAAGTCAACAGGTCAACGGTCAACGGTCAACGCAAAATAAACAATTTTTTTTTATATTTTTATTTATTTAATTTAATTTAAAAATCAATTAAAAATACTTAAAAATAACATTTTTAAAGATAGAAAATAGCCTTAAACTCACAAAAATATATCTAAAAATTTCATTAAAATCCTTAATAAAATCCACTCATTTAATATATTTTTCCATTATTATTTAGGTTAGTAATCCTCGTTGTTCCGCTCATCTAATTCGTGCGCATATCACCATCTCCAATCCAACGCACCCAATGTGAGTGAATCTTTACAAATTCCCCGTTTTAATCACGTTTTGGGGTGTATCATGTGTCTTGTGATATATATATATTATACTTAAACCATTGTGCATGCATCATATCATGAACTAGTGTATTCAGTTTGTTTCTGTTGTGTAGTTATTGTTGGATGCAAGTTTATTATTTTCAGTACATGCAATTTCATAGGCCGCCGCTCCCCATTACATTATGAGCATTGAGCATGTTCCCCATTTCATTATGAGGTTGAACTTGGCGTGCCCACATACGATCGGCTCCGTTTGATCGAGCCTTGATCGCACAGACATTTTCATTTTCAGTACATGCAATACGATCGGCTCCGTTTGATTGAGCCTTGATCGCACAGTTTCATTTATGTTATTTACAGTATGATGTTGATATGTTCATGTATGCTGTCATGTGTTATTGTATGTTATAGTTGTGACTGCTATTTTGTCATTGCTTGATTATTTACATTTGCTCATCTATGATTATGCACAATTTTTCATTGATAAACTAACAAGTAATTCATTAATAAATGTTTATCTAATAAGGTTCACTCACCAACTTATGTTGACCCAAAAACTCCCATTTTTACACATGATACAGGTGAACCAGCAGCAGCTAGGAACACATAGGACTTGGACTAGAAGAATAAAACGATTTAGAGTTGGGATTGTTATGTTGGTTTATTTTCTTTGTATTGAATGAACATGTTTGGATTTTTGGAAATGCAACTTTGACTTTATTAAATATGAAACATATTAGTAAATGTCATGAGCTTTGGTGATAACCCAATTATGCCCCGACTCTTATTCCGCTGCGGGTCGGGGTGTGACAGATTGGTATCAGAGCCATGACTATAGGGATATAGGATAGGTTATTAGACCCTTAGAGCCTATACTATAGTCGATTAGAAACTTATAAGATTTTTGTGTGTTACATGCCAAATTTCATGATGTTTATATGTTTTATGTTAAATGTTACATTTGATATTGTGCAAGCATGTTCATAAGTATGTATTATCATATAATGCCTATCATGAATCGTATACTCATAACATATCACATTCATGAAAGCACACACCACATCATGATTGCTTTTACAATGATTTTCGTGTTTTCAAATCTCATCAAAGTGAGTTCTCATGACGGGCATGTAGTAACTGGAAGGGTACCAGTACCGGTAGTCGGAACGTCCTGTCTAGGCTGGCATTCGTATAAATCCAAAATAAAGGACCAGTTTGCCTACCTGGGGACTAACGATGAGAGTACGAAGTACCTATTAGGCCAAAGCATGCTATACCAAACGTCGTGTGAGCTAACCCCACTTTGAGTTGTCATTGTGTCTACACCTGGACACGTTCCGACCAAACATCTCATGAACATATTTTGTGGTTTGCATTCAGGGGATGCGAGTGTTAAATTGCCAATACTAATGTGAATCCTACCAAGCCAATAGCCATGGGGGCCCACATGACTATGTAGGTGAAGGTATGGGGGACATTTGAGGCCCAACATGAGCGAACCCAAGACATCCTATGGATGTAGTTGCATTATTGATATTTATGTTATTTTTATTTTCTTAAAGATACATGACACCTAAAAAGACACCATAAACTCACAATCTTCTCACTTTATGATCCTGTAGATGTCGTCTAGACAGCAACGAAGGGGTAAAAGATCAGGAAGGTCTCAGGAACGTTTGGCCACTCAGATCGCGAAACAAATGGCCACGATACTGCCTGACATTGTGGTCCAAGTACAACAAGCCCTTGCTACAAATCCTACTAACCCTCCCCAACAACAGGACCAGAACATCGACAACCCTCCTACCAGCAAGTGCTCTTACAAACATTTTAAGTCCTGTGATCCTCCTAAATTTGAAGGGACCGAGGGTGTCACTGCTCTCCTACATTGGTTCGAGGAGATGGAAAACACCTTTCTAAACTGCGATTGTCCTGAGGATCGCAAGGTTCGATACGCCACCGGGAGACTATTTGGGGTAGCTCTCACTTGGTGGAAATATGAGAAAGGGAAGAGGGGAACTGAAGATGCGATGGCCTTAACTTGGGAGGAGTTAAGGGAAATCATGACTAGGCGTTTCTGTCCTAGAAGTGAAATTAAAAAGCTGGAGGACGAATTTCATTCTCTAAAGCAAAAGGAGGGTGATCACACTACATATAACAAGAGGTTCTTGGAGTTGAACCAAATGGTTCCAAATTTGTTCACCCCAACCTATCGTCTGATCGAGCACTATATTCGAGGACTTCCCTCGAAAATCCAAGATTCAGTTCTCAGCGTTTCACCTGTAACACTTGAAGCTGCTATGGAATTAGCAACTGAACTGACCGAAAACCGAATTCGCAACGGGAAGTTCAAAGAAGAGAAGAAGAAAGCCCCTGTTGAGGGACAAACTTCAAACCACCCCATTCCTTCCTCTAAGTTTGCTAATAAGAGGAAGCGCAACACCAGAAATTTTGCAGTTACTCAAACCAACTCCCCTATTCCTGCTGCACCCATTACTCAAGTCACTCCTTCACCCGCACCATACAGAAGACCCTACACAGGCACGTTACCAAAATGTAACCGTTGCCAATATCACCATTCCCCTGATCATCCTTGTCAATATTGCACCGGCTGCGGTCGCGCGGGTCATAATGTTCAAACTTGCCGCATGCCTCAACGAACGAACCGCCACCAACCTTTAACCCAAACCCGCCAACAAATAATGGGCCAAGGCCAACAACCCCTACTACCACCCACTCAACATTTAGCCCAAACATATTACCAGCCCAATTATCCTATGGGTCAACCAATGCGGGCTTGCTACAATTGCGGCGACCCAAGCCATTTCCGAAACACTTGTCCAAGGTTGGTTAATATTATTCATGCTCAGGCCCAAGCCAACCCGGTGAATCAAGCAAACCAAGCTCCCCCACCTGCAAGAGGGAGAGCTTTCAATATCAGCGCTAACCAGGCCAGAGCTGACGGCAATGTGGTTAACGGTACGTTCCTTATAAATGGTAGATATGCATCTATGTTATTTGATACTGGTGCGGATAGAAGTTTTGTGTCTTTAGAATTTGAACCTATCATAAACAAAAATCGGGATAAGCTCACGGAATCCATAACGGTAGAAGTTGCGGACGGGAAACCAGTCTCATTAGACTCTATTTTACGCAACTGTACACTCACCTTAAACGACCACGATTTCTCAGTCGATCTTATTCCTACGAAGCTGGGAAGTTTTGACATCATAATCGGTATGGATTGGCTCAGTCAACATCAGGCGGAAGTTGTATGTCGTGAAAAATTTATTCGTATTCCTCTTTCAAACGGTCAGACTCTTCGAATCATTGGAGAAACCTCGTCGAAAGGGCTCAGCTTAATGTCTTGTCTCCAAGCTCAAAAATATCTTCGTAAGAATTATGTCGCGTTTTTAGCTCATATCATCAAGAAGGGAACCATGGAGAAGAAGCTTGAAGACATTCCTATAGTAAAAGACTTCCCACAAGTTTTTCCTGACGATATTTCAGGACTTCTTCCAGTTAGAGACGTCGAATTCCGTATTGATCTTATACCTGGTGCTACACCAGTTGCAAAGTCTCCATATAGGTTAGCCCCCTCTGAAATGCAAGAGCTAGCCAGTCAATTGCAAGAGTTGACTGACAAGGGATTCATACGTCCTAGCTCGTCGCCTTGGGGTGCACCTGTCCTTTTTGTAAAGAAGAAAGATGGATCGTTTCGTATCACAGAGAGCTCAACAAGTTAACAATCAAGAATCGCTATCCTTTACCTCGCATTGATGATCTTCTTGACCAACTACAAGGTGCCAGCTGCTTTTCAAAAATCGATCTGGCTATCATCAACTTAGAGTGCATGAAGAAGGCGTCCCTAAGACTGCTTTTCGAACTCGTTATGGCCACTATGAATTCATGGTTATGCCATTTGGATTAACCAACGCACCAGCTGTCTTCATGGACCTAATGAACAGAGTCTGCAAACCTTATCTTGATCGATTTGTTATAGTCTTCATCGACGATATTCTTATTTATTCAAAATCTAAATCTGATCATGAGCATCATCTTCGACTCGTTCTTGCACTTCTAGAAAAGGAAAAGCTTTATGCCAAGTTCTCCAAATGTGAATTCTGGTTAAAAGAGGCGCAATTCCTCGGGCATGTAGTCAATGACAAGGGAATACATGTTGACCCTTCAAAGATCAAAGCGGTTCAAGAATGGCAAGCTCCACGTACACCAACTGAAGTAAGATCTTTTCTTGGACTAGCTGGCTATTATCGTCGGTTCATTTCAAACTTCTCTCGCATTGCTGTACCACTCACGGCTTTGACTCATAAGGGAAAACCTTTCGTATGGGGACCCAAACAAGAAGATGCCTTTCAAACTCTTAAACAAAAACTTTGTGATGCACCAATCCTCACTCTTCCTGAAGGTTGTGATGATTTTGTAGTCTATTGCGACGCGTCAGGGCAAGGATTAGGCTGCGTTCTCATGCAAAGAGGAAAAGTCATAGCTTATGCCTCGAGACAACTCAAGACACATGAAAAAAACTACACCACTCATGACCTAGAACTTGGAACCGTGGTGTTCGCTCTTAAGATATGGAGACATCATCTCTATGGTACCAAGTGTGAAATATACACTGACCACAAGAGTCTTCAACATATCTTCAATCAAAAAGAGCTAAACATGAGGCAACGAAGATGGGTCGAACTTCTAAATGATTACGACTGTGAAATTAGATACCACCCTGGTAAAGCAAATGTGGTGGCTGATGCACTTAGCCGAAAGGGTTATGCGAACTCCATTCATCTTCTATGTTCGCAAATTATAACCGACATTAAAGATCAAATTCGAGAAGCCCAACACGTTTCAATAACAGAAGAAGATGTACGAAAGGAGATGTCCTGTGGAGCCGAGCTAAAACTTGAAACTAAATCAGACGGTATTCTGTATTACCTAGATCGTATCTGGATTCCTAACCACAACAATCTTCGTGAAACTCTTATGAATGAAGCTCACAAAACGCGATATTCTATACACCCAGGAGCCGATAAGATGTATCAAGACCTACGATACACCTATTGGTGGCCTGGAATGAAGAAGGATATTGCCGTTTTTGTTTCCAAGTGCCTCACATGTTCCAAGGTGAAGGCTGAACACCAAAGACCCTCAGGACTTCTAGTCCAACCGGAAATACCTGTATGGAAGTGGGAAAATATAACCATGGATTTCATTACCGGGTTACCTCGCACTTCTGGTGGGTATGACACAATATGGGTAATTATAGACCGACTTACAAAATCAGCTCACTTTATTCCTATCCGTAAAGATTTCAAGAACGAAAAGCTTGCACGTATTTATATCAACGAAATCGTAAGCCGACATGGGGTACCGTTAAGTATTATTTCTGATCGTGATGTCGTTTCACCTCACGAACATGGCAAGCAGTACAATCCGCTATGGGCACACGATTAGATCTCAGTACCGCCTATCATCCTCAAACTGATGGACAGTCTGAGCGCACCATTCAAACTCTTGAAGATATGCTTAGAGCATGTGTCATAGACTTCAAGGGAAATTGGGACGCCTACCTACCATTAGTAGAATTTTCGTACAACAACAGCTATCATTCGAGCATCGGCATGGCACCTTTTGAAGCCTTATATGGTCGTAAGTGCCGATCTCCTGTATGTTGGCACGAAATTGGGGAAGCACAAATTACTGGTCCAGAATTGATCCAAGAAACCACAGACAAGATCCATCAAATTCGAAACAATCTTCTAGCGGCTCAAAGTCGTCAAAAGAGTTATGCAGATAAACGACGGAAGCCCTTAGAGTTTAACATTGGTGATCATGTGCTTTTAAAAGTATCACCGTGGAAGGGAGTAGTTCGTTTTGGTCAAAAGGGGAAGCTAGCACCTGGTTACGTAGGACCTTTCAAGATACTCGAAAGAGTAGGTCCTGTAGCATACAAGCTTGACCTACCAGAAGAACTCAACAGGATTCATCCCACATTCTACGTGTCGAACTTGAAGAAGTGCCTCGCTGATGAGAATCTCCATATTCCGCTGGAAGATATTCAGATTGATGAATCTATGCATTTTATTGAAAGACCAGTGGAGATCATGGACTACGGGGAGAAACGTCTTCGACGAAGTCGCATTCCAATTGTTAGGGTACGCTGGGAGTCGAAACGGGGACCTGAGTTTACTTGGGAACGTTAAGACTCAATGCGTGAAAAATACCCGCATCTTTTTCCTACTACTTCAACTACTTAAATTTCGGGACGAAATTCCTAAAAGTAGGGGATACTGTAACATTTGTAAAAATCGGGTTTTCAAAACCCGCTCCGTTTTGTAATCGAGTATCAAGTTATAAAAGTTACATTGAATATTTATGATTATTTTGAGTTAAAACGATACATAATTAATAAATAAACTAAACTATAAAAATTATATTTGATAAAAAGTTAAAACCAAATAAATAAAAAATTATGATGCTGCCGGGACTCGAACCCGGGTCAGCCGGTTACAACATCAAAGACTTAACGCACACACACATCACCACTCCGCCACTTGTTTGTTTTCTGTCATCTTTAGGAAACAAATAGGTTTTATGGACTAAGGTAAATCAATCGATTTTACCAATTGTAACTGAAATCGGTTATCAAACGCCCAAAGTCGATCTGGATACTCGCGATTCAGCGAGTATAACCGATAAACTGACGATTCCAATCAATGCTGCCGTGAATGTTACTTGAATTCGGAAGTGGATCGGTTTAATAACCGAAAGTTTTCAATTCTCGGATTACTTCAATCCTAGACCCTTCCTGCGACTCAAAACACTCTGCAAGACTTTCAACTTCATTTCCGCAACCTTACAGTCCACCGGAGAAGCTTAAATCAGCTCGCCGGAAAAAAATCTACAAGTCGCCAGAAAACCGGGACTCACATCCACACGGTATTTCCTCCGACTCTTTCTGTTTCAATCATGTGATTAATCGGTCACTAACACAACTCCACCATCAGAATCGATCCTAGTCAACGTTTGTCGAAAATCTTACCTTCGTCGGAAAACTCCTGAAACTTCCGGAAACACACCGTGAACTGGTATGATCTTCCAAACTTCTGTTAAACCTTGTTTAAGTGCCTCAACTTCTTAAATAATCGAACAAAGCTGTCAATTGGTTTCAACAGCCGGAGTTCACCTTCAGAACCGATGAACCTCTGCCGGAATTCTGTGAACAACATCAATCGGTACATCTTTTTCCTCAAACTCTCCCCATTCTTTACTTTTAAATTACTTGTAATGTCTGAAAAGCGTATATGTCATGAATCGGTCATAACAGTCGGAATATGTTTTTCTGGGTAAAATCAACGAAGAAGATGAAGACGCAATATAACATAAGATTAATTAAAATTGGTATTTTAAACGGGTTAGACACACAGTCCAGCGGTGGACTGTGTGCAAAATACACACGCACGTCCCGAGTTCGATTCCTGCTATACGCACTTCTCATATAATAAAATGCCTTTTTGTTTAAAAACTAATCCGGGATAACTCAGTTAGTTGTTAAGTATAATAAAAACCGAGATAATAACCAGGTTAGACACACAGTCCAGCGGTGGACTGTGTGCAACATAAACCATACGTCGCGCGTTCGAAACCCGTCACTTGCACCGGTCCGTTGAATTAAAATGTTTTTGAAATTAAAAAGAATTTCGGTTAAAATGAATAAGTGTATAAATATAATTAAAAGCAAGATTATTTCGGGTTAGACACGTAGCTCAGTTGGTAGAGCTGCGTGCACGCGTACGGGAGGTCTCGGGTTCGAGCCTCACCCAGCGCAAACCATGTTCCTGACCGAACCGGTCAACAAGTCAACAGGTCAACGGTCAACGGTCAACGCAAAATAAACAATTTTTTTTATATTTTTATTTATTTAATTTAATTTAAAAATCAATTAAAAATACTTAAAAATAACATTTTTAAAGATAGAAAATAGCCTTAAACTCACAAAAATATATCTAAAAATTTAATTAAAATCCTTAATAAAATCCACTCATTTAATATATTTTTCCGTTATTATTTAGGTTAGTAATCCTCGTTGTTCCGCTCATCTAATTCGTTCGCATATCACCATCTCCAATCCAACGCACCCAATGTGAGTGAATCTTTACAAATTCCCCGTTTTAATCACGTTTTGGGGTGTATCATGTGTCTTGTGATATATATATATACTTAAACCATTGTGCATGCATCATATCATGAACTAGTGTATTCAGTTTGTTTCTGTTGTGTAGTTATTGTTGGATGCAAGTTTATTATTTTCAGTACATGCAATTTCATAGGCCACCGCTCCCCATTACATTATGAGCGTTGAGCATGTTCCCCATTTCATTATGAGGTTGAACCTGGCGTGCCCACATACGATCGGCTCCGTTTGATTGAGCCTTGATCGCACAGACATTTTCATTTTCAGTACATGCAATACGATCGGCTCCGTTTGATTGAGCCTTGATCGCACAGTTTCATTTATGTTATTTACAGTATGATGTTGATATGTTCATGTATGCTGTCATGTGTTATTGTATGTTATAGTTGTGACTGCTATTTTGTCATTGCTTGATTATTTACATTTGCTCATCTATGATTATGCACAATTTTTCATTGATAAACTAACAAGTAATTCATTAATAAATGTTTATCTAATAAGGTTCACTCACCAACTTATGTTGACCCAAAAACTCCCATTTTTACACATGATACAGGTGAACCAGCAGCAGCTAGGAACACATAGGACTTGGACTAGAAGAATAAAACGATTTAGAGTTGGGATTGTTATGTTGGTTTATTTTCTTTGTATTGAATGAACATGTTTGGATTTTTGGAAATGTAACTTTGACTTTATTAAATATGAAACATATTAGTAAATGTCATGAGCTTTGGTGATAACCCAATTATGCCCCGACTCTTATTCCGCTGCGGGTCGGGGTGTGACATTCCTGGCCAATCACGCGATGAAGTCCTTCCCATTCATCAGCACTTTGCGGAACTGTGTGAAGCAAAACAAGTTTCAGTGGATTCCGGATGCGGAGAAAGCCTTCACCCAAATGAAGGAGTGCTTAATTCAGCTGCCAACGCTCACAGCACCGCGGAAGGATGAGCCACTGACACTTTACCTTTTCGCATCAGATATTGCTCTGGGAGCAGTCCTGCTAGTAATGTGCGCAGGAGTTCAAACTCCGATCTATTATGTCAGCAAGATGCTCACTGACCCAGAGACACGATATCCCATGATGGAAAAGCTTGCTTTAGATTTGGTCCATGCCTCCCGACGGTTGCGTCAGTATTTTCTGGCCACGTGATAACAGTTCTCTCAAACTATCACTTGGGCCAAATTTTGTCGAAACCGGACATCTCTAGCCATCTAGCAAAATGGGCGATTGAGCTTGGTGGACACAACATTGTGTATAAACCACGCCCAGCAATAAAAGGCTAGATATTAGTCGATTTCATTGCGGAGGTACCGCAAAATAAAGCGCAAGAGTATGAAGCTGTACAGAACCCAGCGCCGGTTACAGATGACCGTGTATGGATACTTCACACAGATGGCGCATCCAACGATGATGGTCCATGGGCAGGCCTTCGCTTAATAAGCCCCGACAATCAAGAGTTCACTTACGCCATCAGATTGGATTTTAAAATTACTAATAATGAAGCTGAGTACGAGGTGTTCGTTGCAGGCCTTCGGTTAGCAATCAAAATGGGCGCACAGAATTTGGAAGCAAACGTTGACTCCCTTTTAGTCACAGGTCTGGTCAACGGCCTATACGACGAAAGGGCGAGACGATGGCATTGTATCTAGAACAGGCGCACGCCTTAATAACCAAATTCCAACATTTCAAGATAACCAATGTCAACCGAAGTGAGAATAAACATGCCGACGCACTCAGCAAACTAGCCGCTACAAGCTTCAAGCACCTCACGCGTGAAGTGCGCACTGAGGTACTCAAAAACTCGTCTGTTCCTTTATGCCAAGTTAACATCATTGAAGTTGGAAATTCGTCCTGGATGTCCCCCATAATCATGTTCTTGCAACACGGGATCCTCCCCGAATACAAAGCGGAAGTAAGGAAGGTCCAGAACAAGGCACTCAAATATGAAATGGCAGACGGTATCCTATACCGAAAGTCATATCTAGGACCGCTCCTTTGCTGCGTTGATACGCAAGATGCGCAGTACTTGATCCGCGAAATACATGAAGGGTTATGCGGAATTCATGCCGATCCGTGCATGGTCGTGGCAAAGATCATGAACGCCGGTTACTATTGGCCTAGCATGCACCTAGACGCGGTCAAAACGCTGCGGAAGTGCGCATCATGCCAGCACCATGCTCTGAAGACATTGCGCCCCAAGAATCCTTTGATCCATGTCACAACAGCTTGGCCCTTCCAGCAATGGGCAATCAACATGGTAGGACCCTTCCCAGATGCCCCAGGCGCGGTGAAGTTCATAATCGTTGTTGAAGCCAAACCCCTTGCATCCACCACAGTAACTGTAGTTCAAAAATTCATCTGGGAGCACATCATATGTCGTTTCGGGTTACCCTGCATATAGTTAGTGACAATGGCCCCAATTTCGCAGCCGAAGAACTACAGCAATGGACGAAGGAAATGCATATCGAGCACGTTTTCACTTTGGTCGCGCATCCCCAAGGAAATGGCCAAGTGGGAAGCATTAACAAAAGTATCGTCGAAGTGATCAAGACGAGATTGGGTACGACGCGAAGAGGCTGGGTAGATGAGGTGCCAAGCATTCTTTGGGCTCATCGAATCATGCAAAAACTAGCACGAGCGAAACTCCTTTTAGCCTTGTGTATGGGAAGGAGGCAGTAATTCTCACAGAGATAGGCCTCCCATCACCACGCATGCTAGCTGCGCAAAGCCAAAACAATGAAGACGAGCACAGACTTGACTTGGACTTACTAGAAGAAAGGCGTGAAAACGCCGCAATCAACAAGCAAAATATAAGTCTAAGCTCGAAAAGTACTACAACGCGCGAGTCCACATATATACCTTCTTACCTGGTGACTTTGTTCTATGCGACAACGAAGCGTTACGCTGAACGTCCTGGAAAACTTGCACCCAAACGGGAAGTCGTTACATTTTCCATGAAGTCCTAGGTAAAGGCGCGTATACCCCTAGACGGTACAAACATCCCTAGGACATGGAATGCGCACAACTAAGACGGTGCTACATGTAAATTAGCAAGTTCATTATCTTTTGTCTACTCTGCATATGGCTTCTACGCCTCATTATGTAATAAAGACAAGAGTTACATGATTTATATATTATCTTAATATTTCGTTACAAATGCTGAAACCACTTTGGGTCTACGTGAAAACACTTTGGTATACAATGATCCTGAACCCTAAGTCACTACCTATGGCACGCGCATGGGAGCTGATGTTCATACACGAGTTTGTTACCAGATTCATTCGCTATACCTACACAAAGTTGGTACTTTTTCACGCAAATATTGTAACAAGGAAAAAACATTTCATTAGAGATAAAAATATTTACAAACCCGTGCAATGCGCGGCACTGTTAAAGATCCTACAAAGATATTACATTAAGGATCCTACACTAGTCTTCATCAGCGGTGGCCTCGGCTTCTTCTGAAAATATATCCTTCAACCGATCCACGAAGTCGTCGTGGGTGAGAGCCTCGCTCACCAATTCCATAGCCGGAATGTCAAGACGGTTGTACTCCTGCTGAGCCCAGGAGAAAGCAGCTCCGGTATCAACACCATGAGTGGCAGCGCGGCTAGTATCCCAAGCGATGTCCATTTCATGAGTAACATGTTGCGCACACTTAGCATTGCCTTCGTCGTGGCGCGTAGTGACCACCAACTTGGCCACTGCACGTCTAACTCCGCGGAGTTCAGAATGGAGTTCATGATCTGCAATTTAAAAGACAAGGTTAGAGCTAACAAAAAAATGCTTAGAAAACAAATGGAGTACTTACATTGACAACTCCATGTTGTTGCATCCACAACATGTTTTTGGTCAACGACTCCACCAACGACTCGGAGATGGCGGGGCATCTTCAGAATTTTCCAATTTCTTCTCGCCGTGTCCACCTTGGCCTTCGCCAATTGCAGCCTTCGCTGAAGTTCAGCCTTTTCCACAAAGGCTGCCTGAAGGTCTTTCTTGGTGCTCTCCAGAGCAAACACAAGCTTCAACCTGATTTTTCACAACAAGGTTAGCATCATAAATTATTGATATCAAAGTTAAATGAGCACAAAGGCTAGTGATTACCTCCTTCTACTCACTGTGTGCGCGTTGCACACCGGCCTCTACAGCCGCAGCAGCTGCCGCCTCTTTCTCTTTCTTCTTATGCGCAACTTCTGCGCGTAACCGGGCCAACTCATCCCTCAGGATTTTTTTCTCCTTGTTATCTCTTTCACATGCCTCTTTCCACAACTTGCGCTCCTCCACAAGTTTGGCATCAGAGGCTTCGACCCATCTCTTCCACCCCAGCGCGGCCCATTCCTCAGCTCGCTGGTGGTCGGCGTAGGTAGTCTCCTTTGCCTGCACCTCAGCTTCACGCGCAGCCACTTGGGCTCGCTCTTTACTTAGGACCGCTTGGGCAGCTTCAATATCTTTCTTCTCCTTTAGCAAGCCCCGCCACTCGCGAACAATCTTATAAGTAACCGAGGTGGACCTTGCAGCTGCCTGGAAGTACGTGTGGTACGTGGTTTCTTGTTCATGTTCAGCAAGTGCACGTACCTCCGCTGGAGGGAAGGCTCCCTTGAACCACTCACGGCACGCCGGCCAGTGAGAGAAGTCTTCTCCCTTCTCTAACTTCCACACAGGGGTGTGGATCTCTTCAGCTTGAGCCGCGGAGTATGACCTGTAATAATAATTATCCGTTTTCATCCGGGCGGATTGGAGACCCTTCGGCGGAAGGGTTTTTACCAGAACCCCCAGCTTCACCCCCGGTCTCCGGATCTTCCAAAAGTACCCCCTGTGAGGCATCAGCCTGGCACCATCAATGGAAGCCGTTCCCAATGGCTCCCTCCTTTCAACAAAACTCGCACCACCAGCCAACGCGCGTTCTACCTCCACCAGCACGGGTTTTTCCACCGCCACCCGTGCTTCTTCCATAACCACCGGGGGTGATTCCACCACCACCTGCAGTTCTCCTACACCCCGCACGCGTTCTTCCACCACTACGTGCGGCCCTCCTCCACTGGCGCGCCTTCTTCCACTACCAAAGAACCCGCCTTAGTACCCTTACCAGTGTCACACCTCGGATTTCCAACCCCGAAACCCAAACACGATAGGCCCAGGTGGGGAGTATCGTGACATCAGTTGATAACATCATTTCAATTAAACACGGACAGCGGAAGTCTTGGAGTAAAATTATTATTACAAAACGAATGTTCGAAAATACAAAATATATACAGGCTTGTAATAGAAGATCCACTAGCAGATCATTTTATTATACAAGAAAGAATATAAAACAAACTTTGGGCAGATTTAGGATTTGAAGATCCTCTATCACTACTGAGCACCTCCGGCCTATTTTCGTATTGTACCTGCAGATTAGTCTTTTGGAAATACGTCAGCTTTCGCTGGTAAACACACCCAACTGACTCATTTTGAAAACATTTCAAAAATGTTTTAGGTGCGTATCAGCACAAAAATCTTTTTATAACTTGGGTTAATTGACCGTCCAACCTTGTTAACAGAATATGCGTATTGATTATCTCCGAACGGCGTTCGATTGAATCCCATTTCCGACCAAGCGGTAATAATTTACCGTAACCCAAGCCCGTATAAGGGAAATAAGTCGAGAGTATTTACCTGAGCCAGTCTTCTTCTTTTATTTTTTTAAATAATTCAGCCGTATCAAAAAGTACAAGTGCAGATAGCATTTACCAGAAGGTCTCTAGTCTGGATTATGACATAAGCTAGCCAATTAATTACTAACGATCTTATAAACCGAATAGTGTACATGATCATCACGTATAACGCTTGATTAAACGATGATCGGATAGAATGTAGTTTAATCCTGTCAAGTACTTGACTTGTATAATATGGGTAAACTATAAACATTCTGGATTTTTGAAACTTAAATGATAAGGTTAAACCCGTTTCGGTTAATTTCTGATAAATAGTTACGTATACGTAACCGTGCGCATATTAGCGATAACGGGTAATCGGATAAGTCATGGACAAGTTTTATATGCCATTATATTTTAAGTAAGTTAAGATATCAGTAGGATATCAACTTATATGCCCGTCAAGGTTTTAAAACGAAACTATGCCTCATAAGGCAATTTGGTAATTTTACACATAGTTTATAAATTATTTGAGATTATGAGTTTATAACATGTACCTACTTAAATATGTTTAAAATAAGTTTTAAAAATAGTAGGAACATATCTTGGTCCATTAATATGGTTTAAAACCATACTATGCGCCGAAACGGCGCTTATGTCGTAAAATGACGTTTTAAGTGATGTTTATGAAAATGATGTTAAAGTCAGATAAAAATTTTAAAATATATTATTTAATATAACATATCAGTAGGTAAATGATTTACCTTGAAAAGATTTGATGAAAACTATTTTATAAGCCACAGGGCTAAAATCGTCAATTATGGACATAGTTTAAGGACCTGCTTGAAAACTCAGTTTATAAACTCGGTTTAACATACCAAATAATCCTACTTATAATATTACATCAGTAGAAACTCATTTCAAGTTCATTATCATTTAAAACCTTGTTTTATGCAAAAAGGGCATTTTAGTCAAAGATGGCATAATTATGGAAGTTGTGACATAAACTTGGATTCTGATTATGATCATGTAATATAACCTCAGAGGGTTATGCTACATTATACATAATGTGACTTTAGATCAGTAGGTAACTAATCTAAATCGGGTCAGAATCGCAGTCAAAGCAGAAGTCAAACTTTGCGACTTTCGGTTGCGAACCGACCGTAGAACTGAAATTGACGAGCAGAACATGTTCTTACATGTTCTAATAATTATTAGCAACTTGTTTAAGTGTTAAAACAGGTTTCATAACATATATAAGATCAATTTATAGTTTTTCCAAAAATGGCCTGTTTGACTTTTTATTTTCGTAACTTTGACCCGTCAATTGATCTAGCAAACGTGATCTTCAGGAGGTGCCCTTTATAGGGATTAACACATACCTTATTACGACCACTTAGCCATGTTAATTTCGAACAATGGCTGGACCATAATGTCTTAACCGAAAGTCAAAGCGTTTTACGAAAACGCTTGACTTTTGGCTATAAAAGCCTATAAACAAAAATGCACAAAGAAGGAACACTTACCAGTGATTCCTACATGCAAAAGAACTATGTTGATTGCTCCTTTTAGTTAGGAACTTCCAGAGGAGGGAGAAGAGTGAATAAGAAAGGTGCAAGTTGAAATGGTTAACTTAAGCACCTATTTATAGTTGGAGAGCTCAAAGGAGGTGAAGTCAGGTGTTTAGGGTGTAAGAAGAAGCTTACAAGTGTCCCAAAACGTGGCATAGCAGTTTAGGGAAGCCATGGTTTCGATTTAATGGTTTTGAAGTTTTGCTTGGAGACCAAACAAAACTTTCTGCTGCAGAGGCCTTCTCGCGCCCCGCGAGAGACCAGGCCTGGTCTCTCGCGGCCCGCGACCGCCCTTTGGCCAGTTTCAAAATTTGACACTTTAGCCCCTTAACTTTATAAAGCTTATAGAAACCCATTTAAACACCATTTTGGCACTTTTAGCCCTCGTAGCCAATATTTGGCATACCCGGGATTATGCCCGGACATTATCGAGCTCTTGGTTCGTTAAAAGGTCACTCAGAGGTATAAATTAATATGTTGACACTTTTATCCCTCCATCATCCAACTTTCACATATTTACAAAATTGAACTCTCCCGTCCAACAATTGGCAGTATGGGAGTTTAGGACTTCACAAAGGATCACTCAGAGGCTTATTATAAGCATGTTGATTCCGATGTCACTCAGAGGCTGGGCATGTTGACGTATCAGTCACTAAGAGGCCAATTTTTAAGCATGTTGACATATCAGTCACTCAGAGGCTAATGATTTAAGCATGTTGACATATCAGTCACTCAGAGGCTATTGAATTAGCATGTTGACATATCAGTCACTCAGAGGCTGTTGTTTATGCATGTTGACATCGGACAGTCACTCAAAGGCTCAGTTTGAGCATGTTGACGCCATTAGTCCTTATTGGTCTTTAATAGACTATATTAAAAATTCAACACGTGTCACTATACTATTGGATACACGATTTTACAGGGTGTTACATCCTCACCCCCTTAAAAGAAATCTCGACCAGAGATTTATTCTAAAAAGACAGGAGTATTTTTGTCCATAGTGGACTCAACCTCCCATGTATACTCGGGACCTCTAAAAGCGTCCCATTTAACCTTTACTATAGTTATCATTTTTCTTCGGAGCTTCTTAACCTGTCGATCATCGATCGAAATTGGTTTCTTAACGAACCTCAGGTTTTCATCAATCTGCACCTCATTGTGCGACATTGCTAGCGACTCATCGGCTAGACATTTCTTGAGATTAGATATGTGGAATACATCATGGATTCCACTAAGCTCTTCTGGCAACCTGAGCTTATAAAGCTACAGTGCCGACACATTCGACTATCTCGAATGGTCCAATATATCTTGGGCTCAACTTGCCCTTCTTTCCAAAACGCATCACACCTTTCCAGGGTGATACTTTTAGCATGACCTTGTCCTCTACTTAGAACTTAAGAGGTTTACGCCTCTTGTCAGCATAGCTCTTCTGCCTATCCCTAGCAGCTTTGAGATGATCACGGATTTGCACAATCTTTTCCGTGGTCACTAGAACAATCTCAGGTCCTGATAGTTGGGCCTCCCCAACTTCTGCCCACCATACGGGCGTTCTACATTTTCTCCCATACAAGGCCTCGAAAGGAGCAGCCTTGATGCTAGTATGATAACTGTTATTGTAGGAGAATTCTATTAGGGGTAAGTGGTCATCCCAACTTCCACCTAAATCAATCACACACTTTTTATAAGTGTATTTAGTGTTCCTATGATCTCTATAAAAATTGTTAGTATATGTGTGGGTGGGGGAAGGATTTATATAAAACGTTGAATATCACAAGAACACATAGAATTAAATGACAGATTCATTTTTCTAAGATTAGATGTCTTCCAGTGTCTGAATAATACGATCACTTTGACCATCAGTCTGCGGATGGTAAGCCGTACTGAAATTTAATCGTGTGCCTAAGGATTGTTGGAAACTTTTCCAAAAGTGGATGTGTATCTAGTATCTCTATCAGATACAATAGATACTACCACACCGTGTAGGGACACTATCTTGTCCACAATACTTAGCCAATTTGTCAGAACTATAAGTCTTTTTAATTGGCAAGAAATGTGCTGACTTGGTCAGCCTATCCACTATGACCCAAATATTGTCGTTTCCATTTTTGGTCTTAGGTAACTTGGTAATCAAATCCATAGTTACCATTTCCCATTTCCAAGTGGGAATCTCCAATTGTTGTAGAAGTCCTGACGGTTTCTGATGTTCGGCCTTAACTTGCGAACACGTCAGACACTTAGCTACATAAGTGGCTATGGATTT
Source organism: Scalesia atractyloides (assembly GCA_947069175.1). Lineage (NCBI taxonomy): Eukaryota > Viridiplantae > Streptophyta > Magnoliopsida > Asterales > Asteraceae > Scalesia > Scalesia atractyloides. The sequence continues at coordinate 38,922,295 of CAMTDV010000020.1, read as the reverse complement.
CTTCAAACCCATCCACCAATAATTCTTCTTCAAATCTTGATACATCTTGTCACCACCCGGGTGAACAGAGTATCTCGAATTATGCGCTTCTTGGAGGATTAGATCTCTAAGTCCTCCAAGGATCGAACCCAAATTCTATTATTAAATCTTAGGATTCCATCCTTTCCAAGCGTTAACTGAACCACAGTTCCACCTAATCCCTCATTAGGAATATTAGCCTTTAACAGGGCTTGTTTTTGCGCATCTAATAGCTTCTCACTCAAGCTATTTCTAGCTCAATGCTATTAGGGTTAATCCTTATAGGTTTAACCTTTTCATGGCGACATCGGCAACTACATTTGCCTTGCCTGGATGGAAGCGAATTTCGCAATCATAATCATTAAGTGTTTCCATCCAACGGCGTTGTCGCATGTTCAATTCTTTCTGATTGAACAGATGCTGGAGAATTTTATGGTCTATGTATATAACACACTTTGTGCCATACAAGTAATGTCTCCACAGTTTTAGTGCAAATATAACAGCATCCAGTTCCAAATCATGGGTGGCGTAATTCTTTTCATGCACCTTTAATTGTCGTGATGCATAGGCAATCACCTTGCCTTTTTGCATTAGCACACAACCCATGCCAGTGTGTGATGCATCACAATAAACAATAAAATTTTCAATACCCTCAGGTAGAGATAATACAGGAGCATTACTCAACTTGTGTTTAAGGATCTCAAAAGATTCTTGGTGCTTTGACCCCAATTATACTTAATATTCTTACGGGTCAAGGAAGTTAAAGGAGTGGCTATCCTTGAAAAGTTCTCAATGAACCTCCTCTAATATCCAGCCAATCCAAAGAATCTACGAACCTCCGTTGGGGTCTTGGGTACTTCCCAATTTATTATGGCCTCAATTTTGGCGGGATCCACTTAGATACCACGCTCACTTACCATATGTCCAAGAAATTGGACTTCTCTAAGGCAAAATTCGCATTTAGAGAACTTTACATAAAGTTTCTCCCACCTTAATAATTCTAGGATGCACCGAAGATGTTTCTCGTGATCATCTTGATTACGAGAATAAATAAGTATGTCGTCATTGAAGACAATGACAAACTTATCCAAATATGGCTTGCTACTCTATTCATGAGATCCTTGAATGCTGTTGGTGCATTTGTGAGCCCAAAAGGCATCACCAAAAATTCAAAATGACCATAGCGGGTCCTGAAGGCTGTCTTAGGAAACATCTTCATTTCTAACCTTTAGTTGATGATATCTTGATCTTAAATCTATCTTAGAAAAGTAACTAGCCCCTTGAAGTTGGTCGAATAAATCATCGATCCTGGGCAGAGAATATCTATTCTTAATTGTTAACTTGTTCAGCTCCCGGTAGTCGATGCACATTCGCATCGAATCGTCTTTCTTCTTTACAAACAGAATAGGAGCTCCCCAAGGTGAGTGAACTAGGCTGGATAAAGCCTTTCTCCAAGAGTTCATCCAATTGAATTCTTAACTCACTCATTTCGGTTGGAGCTAGCCTATATGGAGCTCTAGCTACGGGTGCTGCCCCTGGTATGATATCTATTCTGAACTCCACTTGCCTATCTGGAGGTAGGCTTGGTAATTCTTCAGGGAAAACATCGGGATACTCCGAAACAACTGGTTTATCTTCAAGGTTCCGCTTTGGTTCATTTATGGTAACTTGTGCCATATAGATGACACACTTCTTCTCAAACACTTGGATGCCTTAAATAATGACACCTTGTCTGACAGTCCATAGTGTGAGTCTCCAGGGATGGTGATCATTTCACCAGATGGGGTTTTGATTACGATGGCTTTTTATCGCAGGCAATGCGGGCTTGGTTATGAGATAACCAATCCATGCCTAAGACTACATCGAAACCCGCCAATTTCATTGGCAAAAGAGAGATAGGGATGGAATGATTTTTAATGGATATAGAGCATCCATCAAGAATGGAAGAAGTAGTTTCTAAGGTTCCATCGGCAAGTTCTATCTCATAAATTTTATCTAGGGTTCTTATGGGTAAATTTAATAGTTTCATAACTTATGATAAACAAATGATTTATCCGCACCCGAATCGAAAAGAACTCTAACATAAATATCATTAATGGGGAAAGTACCTGTTATGACGTTATTGTCATTAACAGCTTCCTTAGCAGTCAGCCGAAAGGCTCGTGCATTCCCCTTCTTGGCCTCTCCAGGCTTCGGATTATTATTCTTTGAACTCTTAGGGCAGTTAGTTGCAATGTGCCATTTTTCGTTGCAGATATAGCATACAGCATCCTTAAGATCTTTACAATCTAGGGTCTTATGCCCTCTCCCTTTACAAATACCAGAAGGTCTAACTCGTGGATCAGAAGTACACTGTCCCCAGTGTTTGCGGTTGCAAGTCTTGCAAAATGGCATTACAGCCGACTTGCCTTGGTTCCCTTTGAACCCAAATCTCCCTTTATTTTTCTTATTAAACTTATGGAGTTGTCATCTTCCCTCTTCCTTTTTCCGTCAGTTTCAGACTTAACTGAGTTTTGTCTCACTAGATCAAGGGTGAGAGAAAGAGATAGGTCTACAGCAGACCTATAGGTAGTAGGCTGTGCAGCCTTTACCATGCCCTTAATCTCGGGCGCTAACCCATTAATAAAACGCGCAATGCGATTTTGGGTTCGGGGGTAATTAAATAGGAAACTAACCTAGATAGGAATTGAAATTGAAAACATACTTCCGACAGTCTAGGTTTTTCATTGATAGAGACAAGAAGTCTGTCTCTAGCTTTTCCACCTCATGGGTTGGGCAGTAAGTTTCCTTTACCAAATCAACAAACTTTGGACCACCTCAAGTTGTACAGGTGTACCTTACCTGTTGATTGAATCATGGCCTTCCACCATGTTAGGGCATCGCCCTTGAAGGATTGTGATACATACTTGACCACATCCTTTTCAGCACAGCTGCTGATGTCTACTATGGTCTCCATCTCATCTAGCCACCTTAGGGCTTCTACGGTTCCTTTTTCCCCATTAAAATCTCAGGGTTTACAGGAGACAAAGTATTTGTTGGTACACCCATCTTTAGCAGAACGGGACCTATCAGCAAGGTCTTTTTTCCTTGGTTCACTCTTCGCATTTGAAGAGTGAACCGAGCTCTCTTTATGAGCTGAGGATGGTGGAATTGATAAGGGTTTAGAGCGAGTAGCACTCGACTCTCTTAACTTCTCTATGGCCTTACCCATGGCCTTTTCCACAGCCGCATCAATGCACGCTTGGAAATCATTATTATTTATGGCTATATTTTCGGCGTCTTTGACGTTCCGATGGCTACTTTGTGCCTCATTAGAATTTGCCATTCTTCAAAGCTTTGGTTCTATATACCAAATAAAATTTATCTTAGCCATGGTATAATAACCGTATCGGCTTCTAAACATTGGATATAAGAAAATCCATTGCCTATACTAGTGTGAATAACATCACAACTCTTAGGCTTAATATAACTATATTTGGCCTAGGTCTTAATAGGACCATCATAGGAAAATTACAATCTGGACATAGTCCATATTTTATAGACAGGGGACCAAAATGTCACAACTGTCATCGTCATATTTGACAATTACATATATAGCACATAGGCTTGTCGCAAAGGACATTTAAATATGGCATATAGGCCTGTCACTAATGGTTATAAATATGGCACATAGGCCTGTCACTAATGGACTTGAAATATGGCACATAGGCACTACATCACTAATGGATGTTTAGTCACCACACTGGTGATATTAGCCCGGATCAGATAGATCACATAGGCTATATAGAATAGATCATAACCCGAAAGGGTAATACATCACTAATGGATGTTTTATTTATCATCGCACTGATGATATTAGCCGGGATCGAACAGATCACAAGGGCTATATAACCGGGATCAAATAGATCACAAAGGTTATATATAAAATACATCTCTAATGAATTTTTAATCAGCGCACTGGTGATATTAGCCGGGATCAAACAGATCACAAGGCTATTTGCCGGGATCACACAGATCACAAGGGCTATATAACCGGGATCAAATAGATCACAAGGGTTATATAAAATACATCTCTAATGGATGTTTAATCACCGCACTGGTGATATTAGCCGGGATCAAACAGATCACAAGGGCTATTAGCCGGGATCACACAGATCACAAGGGCTATATAACCGGGATCAAATAGATCACAAAGGTTATATAAAATACATCTCTAATGGATGTTTAATCACCACACTAGTGATATTAGCCGGGATCAAAATAGATCACAAGGGCTATATAACCGGGATCAAATAGATCAAAAGGGTTATATAAAATACATCTCTAATGGATGTTTAATCACTGGTGATATTAGCCGGGATCAAACAGATCCCAAGGGCTATATAACCGGGATCAAACAAATCACAAGGGTTATACAAAATACATCTCTAATGGATGTTTAATCACCACAATGGTGATATTAGCCGGGATCAAACAGATCACAAGGGCTATTTAGCCAGGATCACACAGATCACAAGGGCTATATAACCGGGATCAAATAGATCACAAGGGCTATATAAAATACATCTTTAATGGATGTTTAATCACCGCACTGGTGATATTAGTCGGGATCAAAATAGATCACAAGGGCTATATAACCGGGATCAAATAGATCACAAGGGTTATATAACCGGGATCAAATAGATCACAAGGGTTATATAAAATACATCGCTAATGGACGTTTAGTCACCGCACTGGTGATATTAGCCGGGATCAAACAGATCATAAGGGCTATTTATAAGGTTAGGACATAGTCCATTACCTTGAAGGTTAGTGTGATTCCTTAAGTCACACAACCACGAGTATGCACATAACTTGAATGTTAACATAAGAGGACCTTAATGGTTGATTAATAGTCCTGGTCGCATTGACCTTAATGACTTGGGGGCTTGAACTTAGTCCACCACCTCTAGATAGAAGGATAAATTCCCTTAACTATCATGATAGAAGACCCTTCCGTTCTTAACTATCCTATATATTTTGCCAAATATGTGGTCTGTGCCGCTTGGCTAAATCAAAACCATTAAGATCTTTTTGGAACTATATCGCAGAGCATAAATTTTGAGTAAAATCGAGGCGCTCGTTTTCAAGAGAATGAATTACATATATAATATATATATAATTCCAAAAGTACTTCATTAAATTTCCATAATAAATTATAATACTTGAAACAAATAAAGGAAACTGATTGTCCATGCAAGGACTAAAAGAAACAAAATGTCCATGCAGGGACTAAAGAAATAACAATGTCCTTGCAGGGACTACATATTATTAGAAGAGACTTCACTCGTCCTTCTTTCCCTTAACTAATTTGGAGAGTTTTTTGAAGAACTTATTTGTCTTCTTCTCCGTTTTCTCCGCCTACTGCTGCATCTCTTTCATTCTTTCTAAGGCCTCATTGATGGCCTCAAGTGGTGGCGGAGGTTGTGGTTGAGGTTGTGGCATAACCGGATACTGGTACCCATAAGTTGGATATCCAGTTGGTGGATAAGTATGTGGGAAAGGAGACGGGTAGGTGCGTTGTGCATAACCGCCTGCATGTATGGATCTTGCGACCATGCTTGATAGTCTACCGGTGTAGACGGGTTAAAAGGATCATATCCAGACGTGTCTGGTTATGTAGGGATTGGGTTAGTATAACCCGATGGTGGTGGTTGAACTGTAGGTGTGGGTGTTGGTGTTGGTTCAACCACAGGTGAGGTGTTAGAGGACCCACCCATTTGTGGGTCCTCTTGAATCGTGGGGTAGGAGTTTGGCAAAGGTGGCAGCGACCCCGACCTTTGTCCGGCACGTACCGACATACGTGCTCCACGCTTCCTCCTTAGTGGCTCAGGTGGTGGTTGAGGTTGGTCCACCGGTTCCATGTGGACATCTTCTTGAACAGGAGGTGGTTAAGAGTGATGGGAAGGTGTGTGGGCAAAGGTGAATTGGTTCCAGTATTGGTCCCACTCATTAGGACCTTGGTAGGGCGATCCGGCATATGAGTTTGAATCGCTCGAAATTTCAATGGGATGCACATTTGATCCCGACGACGGCATCTCCGGGTCGGAGTCGGAGTCCATAGGGTGTGGTTGGTCTAACTGATTTTGGTCGGCTGGAGGTGTGTTAAGAAAATGGTTGGGGTTAAATTCCTCATGGTAGGAGTGATGAGAATGGGAATGGTGAGAATGGTAAGAGTGGTGTGAGTGGTAAGAATTTTGGGAATGTGAGGGCGAGTGTCTATTAGAGACAGAACGTCTCGCTGGTTGCCAAGGAGACGAATCTCCTGATTCTTGGTATGCATCTGAATTATGAGGTTGAGGGGGAAAACGCCCCGACGGTCCTTACCTCATTGGACCTTTCCCTCGTCCACTTTGTCCTCTCACACGTGGCGGCATTTTCCTGTTAAAATCAATTCAAAAACATACTATAACTTAATAATGAAATGAGTAATGCTAGGTTAATGCCTAACTCGGACGTCTAAAGAATGTGCTCATGTAATTTGAGACTAAACACAAAAGGCTAGTGTTTAATTCTTTCAAACGTTGGCCCTGATACCAACCCTGTCACACCCCGGATTTCCAACCTCGAAATCCAAACACTGGTGGGCCCGGGTGGGGAGTATCGTGACATCAGTTGATAACATCATTGTCAATTAAACACGGCACAGCGGAAGTCTTGGAGTAAATTATTATTACAAACCGAATGTTCGAAAATACAAAATAATATACAGGCTTGTAATAGAAGATCCACAGGCGGATCATTAAATTGTACAAGAAAGAATATAAAACAAACTTTGGGCAGATTTAGGATTTGCAAGATCCTCTATCACTACCGAGCACCTCCGGCCTATTTTCGTATTGTACCTGCAGATTAGTCTTTTGAAAAAACATCAGCTTTCGCTGGTAAACACACCCAACTGACTCATTTTGAAAACATTTCAAAAATGTTTTAGGTGCGTATCAGCACAAAAATCTTTTTATAACTTGGGTTAATTGACCATCCAACCTTGTTAACACAATATGCGGATTGATTATCTCCGAACCGGCGTTCGATTAAATCCCATTTCCGACCAAGCGGTAATAATTTACCGTAACCCAAGCCCGTATAAGGGAAATAAGTCGAGAGTATTTACCTGAGCCAGTCTTCTTCTTTTATTTTTTTTTAAATAATTCAGCCGTATACAAAAAGTACAAAGTACAGATAGCATTTACCAGAAGGTCTCTAGTCTGGATTATGACATAAGCTAGCCAATTAATTACTAACGGTCTTATAAACCGAATAGTGTACATGATCATCACGTATAACGCTTGATTAAACGATGATAGGATAGAATGTAGTTTAATCCGTCAAGTACTTGACTTGTATAATATGGGTAAACTATAAACATTCTGGATTTTGGAAACTTAAATGATAAGGTTAAACCCGTTTCGGTTAATTTTTGATAAATAGTTACTATACGTAACCGTGCGCATATTAGCGATAACGGGTAATCGGATAGTCATGGACAAGTTTTATATGCCATTATATTTTAAATAAGTTAAGATATCAGTAGGATATCAACTTATATGCCCGTCAAGGTTTTAAAACGAAACTATGCCACATAAGGGCAATTTGGTAATTTTACACATAGTTTATAAATTATTTGAGATTATGAGTTTATAACATGTACCTACTGTAAATATGTTTAAAATAAGTTTTAAAATTAATAGGTAACATATCTTGGTCCATTAATATGGTTTAAAACCATACTACGCGCCGAAACGGCGCTTATGTCGTAAAATGACGTTTTAAGTGATGTTTATGAAAACTGATGTTAAAGTCAGATAAAAATATTTAAAATATATTATTTAATATAACATATCAGTAGGTAAATGATTTACCTTGAAAAGATTTGATGAAAACTATTTTATAAGCCATAGGGGCTAAAATTGTCAGTTATCGACATAGTTTAAGGGCCTGCTTGAAAACTCAGTTTATAACTCGGTTTAACATCCCAAATAATCCTACTTATAATATTACATCAGTAGAAACTCAATTTCAAGTTCATTATCATTTAAAACCTTGTTTTATGCAAAAAAGACATTTTAGTCAAAGATGGCATAATTATGGAAGTTGTGCATAAACTTGGATTCTGATTATGATCATGTAATATAACCTCAGAGGGTTATGCTACATTATACATAATGTGACTTTAGATCAGTAGGTAACTAATCTAAATCGGGTCAGAATCGAAAGTCAAAGCAGAAGTCAAACTTTGCGACTTTCGGTTGCGAACCGACCGTAGAACTGAAATTGACCAGCAGAACATGTTCTTACATGTTCTAATAATTATTAGCAACTTGTTTAAGTGTTAAAACAGGTTTCATAACATATATAAGATAAATTTATAGTTTTTCCAAAAAATGGCCTGTTTGACTTTTTATTTTCGTAACTTTGACCCGTCAATTGATCTAGCAAACGTGATCTTCAGGAGGTTTCCTTTATAGGAATTAACACCTACCTTATTACGATCACTTAGCCATATTCATTTCGAACAATGGCTGGACCATAATGGTCTTAACCGAAAGTCAAAACGTTTTACGAAAAAGCTTGACTTTTGGCTATAAAAGCCTATAAACGAAAATGCACAAAGAAGGAACACTTACCAGTGATTCCTACATGCAAAAGAACTATGTTGGAATGCTCCTTTTAGTTAGGAACTTCCATAGGAGGGAGAAGAGTGAATAAGAAAGGTGCAAGTTGAAATGGTGAACTTAAGCACCTATTTATAGTTGGAGAGCTCAAAGGAGGTGAAGTCAGGTGTTTAGGGTGTAAGAAGAAGCTTACAAGTGTCCCAAAACGTGGCATAGCAGTTTAGGGAAGCCATGGTTTCGATTTAATGGTTTTGAAGTTTTGCTTGGAGACCAAACAAAACTTTCTGCTGCAGAGGCCTTCTCGCGCCCCGCGAGAGACCCAGGCCTGGTCTCTCGCGGCCCGCGACCGCCCTTTGGCCAGTTTCAAAATTTGACACTTTAGCCCCTTAACTTTATAAAGCTTATAGAAACCCATTTAAACACCATTTTGGCACTTTTAGCCCTCCGTATCCAATATTTGGCATACCCGGGATTATGCCCGGACATTGTCGAGCTCTCGGTTCGTTAAAAGGTCACTCAGAGGTATAAATTAACATGTTGACTCTTTTAATGCCTCCATCATCCAACTTTCACATATTTACAAAATTGAACTCTCCCGTCCAACAATTGGCACGTATGGGAGTTTAGGACTTCACAAAGGATCACTCAGAGGCTTATTATAAGCATGTTGATTCCGATGTTACTCAGAGGTTGGGCATGTTGACGTATCAGTCACTAAGAGGCCATTATTTTAAGCATGTTGACATATCAGTCACTCAGAGGCTAATGATTTAAGCATGTTGACATATCAGTCACTCAGAGGCTGTTGCTTATGCATGTTGACATCTGACAGTCACTCAAAGGCTCAGTTTGAGCATGTTGACGCCATTAGTCCTTATTGGTCTTTAATAGACTATATTAAAAATTCAACACGTGTCACTATACTATTGGACACGATTTTACAGGGTGTTACATCCTCACCCCTTAAAAGAAATCTCGGCCTCGAGATTTATTCAAAAAGACAGGGGTATTTTTGTCGCATAGTGGACTCAACCTCCCATGTATACTCGGGACCTCTAACAGCGTCCCATTTAACCTTTACTATAGGTATCATTTTTCTTCAGGAGCTTCTTAACCTGTCGATCATCGATCGAAATTGGTTTCTCAACGAACCTCAGGTTTTCATCAATCTGCACCTCATTGTGCGACATTGCTAGCGACTCATCGGCTAGACATTTCTTGAGATTAGATATGTGGAATACATCATGGATTCCACTAAGCTCTTCTGGCAACCTGAGCTTATAAGCTACAGTGCCGACACATTCGACTATCTTGAATGGTCCAATATATCTTGGGCTCAACTTGCCCTTCTTTCCAAAACGCATCACACCTTTCCAGGGTGATACTTTTAGCATGACCTTGTCCCTACTTAGAATTAAGAGGTTTACGCCTCTTGTCAGCATAGCTCTTCTGCCTATCCCTAGCAGCTTTGAGATGATCAGGATTTGCAAATCTTTTCCGTGGTCTCTAGAACAATCTCAGGTCCTGATAGTTGGGCCTCCCCAACTTCTGCCCGCATACGGGCGTTCTACATTTTCTCCCATACAAGGCCTCGAAAGGAGCAGCCTTGATGCTAGTATGATAACTGTTATTGTAGGAGAATTCTATTAGGGGTAAGTGGTCATCCCAACTTCCACCTAAATCAATCACACACTTTTTATAAGTGTATTTATGTGTTTCCTATAATCTCTATAAAAATTGTTAGTATATGTGTGGGTAGGGGAAGGATTTATATAAAACGTTGAATATCACAAGAACACATAGAATTAAATGACAGATTCATTTTTCTAAGATTAGATGTCTTCCAGTGTCTGAATAATACGCTCACTTTGACCATCAGAATGCGGATGGTAAGCCGTACTGAAATCTAATCGTGTGCCTAAGGATTGTTGGAAACTTTTCTAAAAGTGAGATGTGTATCTAGTATCTATATCGGATACAATAGATACTAGCACACCGTGTAGGGACACTATCTTGTCCACATACAATTAGCCAATTTGTCAGAACTATAAGTCTTTTTAATTGGCAAGAAATGTGCTGACTTGGTCAGCCTATCCACTATGACCCAATAGTGTCGTTTCCATTTTTGGTCTTAGGTAACTTGGTAATCAAATCCATAGTTACCATTTCCTATTTCCAAGTGGGAATCTCCAATTGTTGTAGAAGTCCTGACGGTTTCTGATGTTCGGCCTTAACTTGCGAACACGTCAGACACTTAGCTACATAAGTGGCTATAGATTTCTTCAAACCCATCCACCAATAATTCTTCTTCAAATCATGATACATCTTGTCACCACCCGGGTGAACAGAGTATCTCGAATTATGCGCTTCTTGGAGGATTAGATCTCTAAGTCCTCCAAGGATCGGAACCCAAATTCTATTATTAAATCTTAGGATTCCATCCTTTCCAAGCGTTAACTGAACCACAGTTACCGCCTAATCCCTCATTAGGAATATTAGCCTTTAACAGGGCTTGTTTTTGCGCATCTAATAGCTTCTCACTCAAGCTATTTCTGAAGCTCAATGCTCTTAGGGTTAATCCTTATAGGTTTAACCTTTTCTTGCGACATCGGCAACTACATTTGCCTTGCCTGGATGGAAGCGAATTTCGCAATCATAATCATTAAGTGTTTCCATCCAACGGCGTTGTCGCATGTTCAATTCTTTCTGATTGAACAGATGCTGGAGAATTTTATGGTCTGTGTATATAACACACTTTGTGCCATACAAGTAATGTCTCCACAGTTTTAGTGCAAATATAACGGCATCCAGTTCCAAATCATGGGTGGCGTAATTCTTTTCATGCACCTTTAATTGTCGTGATGCATAGGCAATCACCTTGCCTTTTTGCATTAGCACACAACCCATGCCAGTGTGTGATGCATCACAATAAACAATAAAATTTTCAATACCCTCAGGTAGAGATAATACAGGAGCATTACTCAACTTGTGTTTAAGGATCTCAAAAGATTCTTGGTGTTTTGGACCCCAATTATACTTAATATTCTTACGGGTCAAGGAAGTTAAAGGAGTGGACTATCCTTGAAAAGTTCTCAATGAACCTCCTCTAATATCCAGCCAATCCAAAGAATCTACGAACCTCCGTTGGGGTCTTGGGTACTTCCCAATTTATTATGGCCTCAATTTTGGCGGGATCCACTTAGATACCACGCTCACTTACCATATGTCCAAGAAATTGGACTTCTCTAAGGCAAAATTCGCATTTAGAGAACTTTACATAAAGTTTCTCCCACCTTAATAATTCTAGGATGCACCGAAGATGTTTCTCGTGATCATCTTGATTACGAGAATAAATAAGTATGTCGTCATTGAAGACAATGACAAACTTATCCAAATATGGCTTGCAGATTCTATTCATGAGATCCATGAATGCTGTTGGTGCATTTGTGAGCCCAAAAGGCATCACCAAAAATTCAAAATGACCATAGCGGGTCCTGAAGGCTGTCTTAGAAACATCTTCATTTCTAACCTTTAGTTGATGATATCCTGATCTTAAATCTATCTTAGAAAAGTAACTAGCCCCTTGAAGTTGGTTGAATAAATCATCGATCCTGGGTAGAGAATATCTATTCTTAATTGTTAACTTGTTCAGCTCCCGGTAGTCGATGCACATTCGACATCGAATCGTCTTTCTTCTTTACAAACAGAATAGGAGCTCCCCAAGGTGAGTAACTAGGCTGGATAAAGCCTTTCTCCAAGAGTTCATCCAATTGAATTCTTAACTCATTCATTTCGGTTGGAGCTAGCCTATATGGAGCTCTAGCTACGGTGCTGCCCCTGGTATGATATCTATTCTGAACTCCACTTGCCTATCTGGAGGTAGGCTTGGTAATTCTTCAGGGAAAACATCGGGATACTCCGAAACAACTGGTTGATCTTCAAGTTCGGCTTTGGTTCATTTATGGTAACTTGTGCCATATAGATGACACAGCTTCTTCTCAAACACTTGGATGCCTTAAATAATGACACCTTGTCTGACAGTCCATAGTGTGAGTCCAGGGATGGTGATCATTTCACCAGATGGGGTTTTGATTTGATGAGCTTTTTATCGCAGGCAATGCGGGCTTGGTTATGAGATAACCAATCCATGCCTAAGACTACATCGAACCCCGCCAATTTCATTGGCAAAAGAGAGATAGGGATGGAATGATTTTTAATGGATATAGAGCATCCATCAAGAATGGAAGAAGTAGTTTCTAAGGTTCCATCGGCAAGTTCTATCTCATAAATTTTATCTAGGGTTCTTATGGGTAAATTTAATAGTTTCATAACTTATGATAAACAAATGATTTATCCGCACCCGAATCGAAAAGAACTCTAACATAAATATCATTAATGGGGAAAGTACCTGTTATGACGTTATTGTCATTAACAGCTTCCTTAGCAGTCAGCCGAAAGGCTCGTGCATTCCCCTTCTTGGCCTCTCCAGGCATTGGATTATTATTCTTTGAACTCTTAGGGCAGTTAGTTGCAATGTGCCTTTTTCGTTGCAGATATAGCATACAGCATCCTTAAGATCTTTACAATCTAGGGTCTTATGCCCTCTCCTTTACAAATACCAGAAGGTCTAACTCGTGGATCAGAAGTACACTGTCCCCAGTGTTTGCGGTTGCAAGTCTTGCAAAATGGCATTACAGCCGACTTGCCTTGGTTCCCTTTGAACCCAAATCTCCCTTTATTTTTCTTATTAAACTTATGGCAGTTGTCATCTTCCCTCTTCCTTTTTCCGTCAGTTTCAGACTTAACTGAGTTTTGTCTCACTAGACAAGGGTGAGAGAAAGAGATAGGTCTACAGCAGACCTATAGGTAGTAGGCTGTGCAGCCTTTACCATGCCCTTAATCTCGGCGCTAACCCATTAATAAAACGCGCAATGCGTTTGGATTCGGGGGTAATTAAATAGGAAACTAACCTAGATAGGAATTGAAATCGAAAACATACTTCCGACAGTTAGGTTTTTCATTGATAGAGACAAGAAGTCTGTCTCTAGCTTTTCCACCTCATGGGTTGGGCAGTAAGTTTCCTTTACCAAATCAACAAACTTGACCACCTCAAGTTGTACAGGTGTACCTTACCTGTTGATTGAATCATGGCCTTCCACCATGTTAGGGCATCGCCCTTGAAGGATTGTGATACATACTTGACCACATCCTTTTCAGCACAGCTGCTGATGTCTACTATGGTCTCCATCTCATCTAGCCACCTTAGGGCTTCTACGGTTTCCTTTTCCCATTAAAATCTCAGGGTTTACAGGAGACAAAGTATTTGTTGGTACACCCATCTTTAGCAGAACGGGACCTATCAGCAAGGTCTTTTTTCCTTGGTTCACTCTTCGCATTTGAAGAGTGAACGAGCTCTCTTTATGAGCTGAGGATGGTGGAATTGATAAGGGTTTAGAGCGAGTAGCACTCGACTCTCTTAACTTCTCTATGGCCTTACCCATGGCCTTTTCCACAGCGCATCAATGCGCGCTTGGAAATCATTAATTTTTATGGCTATATTTTCGGCGTCTTTGACGTTCCGATGGCTACTTTGTGCCTCATTAGAATTTGCCATTCTTCAAAGCTTTGGTTCTATATACCAAATAAAATTTATCTTAGCCATGGTATAATAACCGTATCGGCTTCTAAACATTGGATATAAGAAAATCCATTGCCTATACTAGTGTGAATAACATCACAACTCTTAGGCTTAATATAACTATATTTGGCCTAGGTCTTAATAGGACCATCATAGGAAAATTACAATCTGGACATAGTCCATATTTTATAGACAGGGGACCAAAATGTCACAACTGTCATCGTCATATTTGACAATTACATATATAGCACATAGGCTTGTCGCAAAGGACATTTAAATATGGCATATAGGCCTGTCACTAATGGTTATAAATATGGCACATAGGCCTGTCACTAATGGACTTGAAATATGGCACATAGGCACTACATCACTAATGGATGTTTAGTCACCACACTGGTGATATTAGCCCGGATCAGATAGATCACATAGGCTATATAGAATAGATCATAACCCGAAAGGGTAATACATCACTAATGGATGTTTTATTTATCATCGCACTGATGATATTAGCCGGATCGAACAGATCACAAGGGCTATATAACCGGGATCAAATAGATCACAAAGGTTATATATAAAATACATCTCTAATGAATTTTTAATCAGCGCATGGTGATATTAGCCGGATCAAACAGATCACAAGGCTATTTGCCGGGATCACACAGATCACAAGGGCTTTTATAACCGGGATCAAATAGATCACAAGGGTTATATATAAAATACATCTCTAATGGATGTTTAATCACCGCACTGGTGATATTAGCCGGGATCAAACAGATCACAAGGCTATTAGCCGGGATCACACAGATCACAAGGGCTATATAACCGGGATCAAATAGATCACAAAGGTTATATAAAATACATCTCTAATGGATGTTTAATCACCACACTAGTGATATTAGCCGGGATCAAAATAGATCACAAGGGCTATATAACCGGGATCAAAGATCACAAGTATATATAACCTAATGATGTTTATCATGGAGGGCTATATAACCGGGATCAAATAGATCACAAAGGTTATATAAAATACATCTCTAATGGATGTTTAATCACCACACTAGTGATATTAGCCGGGATCAAAATAGATCACAAGGGCTATATAACCGGGATCAAATAGATCACAAGGGTTATATAAAATACATCTCTAATGGACGTTTAATCACTGGTGATATTAGACGGGATAAACAGATCACAAGGGCTATATAACCGGGATCAAACAAATCACAAGGGTTATACAAAATACATCTCTAATGGATGTTTAATCACCACACTGGTGATATTAGCCGGGATCAAACAGATCACAAGGGCTATTTAGCCAGGATCACACAGATCACAAGGGCTATATAACCGGGATCAAATAGATCACAAGGGCTATATAAAATACATCTCTAATGGATGTTTAATCACCGCACTGGTGATATTAGTCGGGATCAAAATAGATCACAAGGGCTATATAACCGGGATCAAATAGATCACAAGGGTTATATAACCGGGATCAAATAGATCACAAGGGTTATATAAAATACATCGCTAATGGATGTTTAATCACCGCACGGGTGATATTAGCCGGGATCAAACAGATCATAAGGGCTATTTATAAGGTTAGGACATAGTCCATTACCTTGAAGGTTAGTGTGATTCCTTAAGTCACACAACCACGAGTATGCACATTACTTGAATGTTAACATAAGAGGACCTTAATGGTTGATTAATAGTCCTGGTCGCATTGACCTTAATGACTTGGGGGCTTGAACTTAGTCCACCACCTCTAGATAGAAGGATAAATTCCCTTAACTATCATGATAGAAGACCCTTCCGTTCTTAACTATCATATATATTTTGCCAAATATGTGGTCTGTGCCACTTGGCTAAATCAAAACCATTAAGATCTTTTTGGAACTATATCGCAGAGCATAAATTTTAAGTAAAATCGAGGCGCTCGTTTTCAAGAGAATGAATTACATATATATATTATATATATATATATATATATATATAATTCCAAAAGTATTTCATTAAATTTCCATAAGAAATTATAATACTTGAAACAAATAAAGGAAACTGATTGTCCATGCAAGGACTAAAAGAAACAAAATGTCCACGCAGGGACTAAAGAAATAACAATGTCCTCGCAGGGACTACATATTATTAGAAGAGACTTCATCGTCCTTCTTTCCCTTAACTAATTTGGAGAGTTTTTGAAGAACTTATTTGTCTTCTTCTCCGTTTTCTCCGCCTACTGCTGCATCTCTTTCATTCTTTCTAAGGCCTCATTGATGGCCTCAAGTGGTGGCGGAGGTTGTGGTTGAGGTTGTGGCATAACCGGATACTGGTACCCATAAGTTGGATATCCAGTTGGTGGATAAGTAGGTGGGAAAGGAGACGGGTAGAGTGCGTTGTGCATAACCGCCTGCATGTATGGATCTTGCGACCATGCTTGATAGTCTACCGGTGTAGACGGGTTAAAAGGATCATATCCAGACATGTCTGGATATGTAGGGATTGGGTTAGTATAACCCGATGGTGGTGGTTGAACTTAGGTGTGGGTGTTGGTGTTGGTTCAACCACAGGTGAGGTGTTAGAGGACCCACCCATTTGTGGGTCCTCTTGAATCGTGGGGTAGGAGTTTGGCAAAGGTGGCAGCGACCCCGACCTTTGTCCGGCACGTATCGACATACGTGCTCCACGCTTCCTCCTTAGTGGCTCAGGTGGTGGTTGAGGTTGGTCCACCGGTTCCATGTGGACATCTTCTTGAACAGGAGGTGGTTAAGAGTGATGGGAAGGTGTGTGGGCAAAGGTGAATTGGTTCCAGTATTGGTCCCACTTATTAGGACCTTGGTAGGGTGATCCGGCATATGAGTTTGAATCGCTCGAAATTTCAATGGGATGCACATTTGATCCCGACGGCGGCATCTCCGGGTCGGAGTCGGAGTCCATAGGGTGTGGTTGGTCCAACTGATTTTGGTCGGCTGGAGGTGTGTTAAGAAAATGGTTGGGGTTAAATTCCTCATTGTAGGAGTGATGAGAATGGGAATGGTGAGAATGGTAAGAGTGGTGTGAGTGGTAAGAATTTTGGGAATGTGAGGGCGAGTGTCTATTAGAGACAGAACGTCTCGCTGGTTGCCAAGGAGACAATCTCCTGATTCTTGGTATGCATCTGAATTATGAGGTTGAGGGGGAATACGCCCGATGGTCCTCCCCTCATTGGACCTTTCCCTCGTCCACTTTGTCCTCTCACACGTGGCGGCATTTTCCTGTTAAAATCAATTCAAAAAAATACTATAACTTAATAATGAAATGAGTAATGCTAGGTCAATGCCTAGACTCGGACGTCTAAAGAATGTGCTCGATGTAATTTGAGACTAAACACAAAAGGCTAGTGTTTTTTCAATTCCTGTCCAAACACGTTGGGTGGCCCTGGATTTTACACATATACCAACCTGTCACACCCCGGATTTCCAACCTCGAAATCCAAACACTGGTGGGCCCGGGTGGGGAGTATCGTGACATCAGTTGATAACATCATTGTCAATTAAACAGGCACAGCGGAAGTCTTGGAGTAAATTATTATTACAAACCGAATGTTCGAAAATACAAAATAATATACAGGCTTGTAATAGAAGATCCACAGGCGGATCATTAAATTGTACAAGAAAGAATATAAAACAGACTTTGGGCAGATTTAGGATTTGCAAGATCCTCTATCACTACCGAGCACCTCCGGCCTATTTTCGTTTGTACCTGCAGATTAGTCTTTTGAAAATACATCAGCTTTCGCTGGTAAATACACCCAACTGACTCATTTTGAAAACATTTTAAAAATGTTTTAGGTGCGTATCAGCACAAAAATCTTTTTATAACTTGGGTAATTGACCGTCCAACCTGTTAACTCAATATGCGGATTGATTATCTCCGAACTGGCGTTCGATTGAATCCCATTTCCGACAAGCGGTAATAATTTACCGTAACCCAAGCCCGTATAAGGGAAATAAGTCGAGAGTATTTACCTGAGCCAGTCTTCTTCTTTTATTTTTTTTAAATAACTCAATTGTATACAAAAAGTACCAAGTGCAGATAGCATTTACGGAAGGTCTCTAGTCTGGATTATGACATAAGCTAGCCAATTAATTACTAACGGTCTTATAAACCGAATAATGTACATGATCATCACGTATAACGCTTGATTAAACGATGATCGGATAGAATGTAGTTTAATCCCGTCAAGTACTTGACTTGTATAATATGGGAAACTATAAACATTCTGGATTTTTGAAACTTAAATGATAAGGTTAAACCCGTTTCGGTTAATTTCCGATAAATAGTTACGTATACGTAACCGTGCGCATATTAGCGATAACGGGTAATCGGATAAGTAATGGACAAGTTTTATATGCCATTATATTTTAAAAAAGTTAAGATATCATTAGGATATCAACTTATATGCCCGTCAAGGTTTTAAAACGAAACTATGCCTCATAAGGGCAATTTGGTAATTTTACACATAGTTTATAATTATTTGAGATTATGAGTTTATAACATGTACCTACTGTAAATATGTTTAAAATATGTTTTAACATTAGTAGGTAACAAGTCTTGGTCCATTAATATGGTTTAAACCCATACTATGCACCGAAACGGCGCTTATGTCGTAAAATGACGTTTTAAGTGATGTTTATGAAAAATGATGTTAAAGTCAGATAAAAATTTTTAAAATATATTATTTAATATAACATATCAGTAGGTAAATGATTTACCTTGAAAAGATTTGATGAAAACTATTTTATAAGCCACAGGGGCTAAAATCGTCAATTATCGACATAGTTTAAGGACCTGCTTGAAAACTCAGTTTATAACTCGGTTTAACATCCAAATAATCCTACTTATAATATTACATCAGTAGAAACTCAATTTCAAGTTCATTATCATTTAAAACCTTGTTTTATGCAAAATGGCATTTTAGTCAAAGATGGCATAATTATGGAAGTTGTACATAAACTTGGATTCTGATTATGATCATGTAATATAACCTCAGAGGGTTATGCTACATTATACATAATGTGACTTTAGATCAGTAGGTAACTAATCTAAATCAGGTCAGAATCGAAAATCAAAGCAAAAGTCAAACTTTGCGACTTTCGGTTGCGAACCGACCGTAGAACTGAAATTGACGAGTAGAACATGTTCTTACATGTTCTAATAATTATTAGCAACTTGTTTAAGTGTCAAAACAGGTTTCATAGCATATATAAGATAAATTTATAGTTTTTCCAAAAAATGGCCTGTTTGACTTTTTATTTTCGTAACTTTGACCCGTCAATTGATGTAGCAAACTTGATCTTCAGGAGGTGCCCTTTATAGGGATTAACACCTACCTTATTACGATCACTTAGCCATGTTCATTTCGAACAATGGCTGGACCATAATGGTCTTAACCGAAAGTCAAAGCGTTTTACAAAAAACGCTTGACTTTTAGCTATAAAAGCCTATAAACGAAAATGCACAAAGAAGGAACACTTACCAGTGATTCCTACATGCAAAAGAACTATGTTGGATTGCTCCTTTTAGTTAGGAACTTCCAGAGGAGGGAGAAGAGTGAATAAGAAAGGTGCAAGTTGAAATGGTAACTTAAGCACCTATTTATAGTTGGAGAGCTCAAAGGAGGTGAAGTCAGGTGTTTAGGGTGTAAGAAGAAGCTTACAAGTTTTCCCAAAACGCGGCATAGCAGTTTAGGGAAGCCATGGTTTCGATTTAATGGTTTTGAAGTTTTGCTTGGAGACCAAACAAAACTTTCTGCTGCAGAGGCCTTCTCGCGCCCCGCGAGAGACCCAGGCCTGGTCTCTCGCGGCCCGCGACCGCCCTTTGGCCAGTTTCAAAATTTGACACTTTAGCCCCTTAACTTTATAAAGCTTATAGAAACCCATTTAAACACCATTTTGGCACTTTTAGCCCTCCGTAGCCAATATTTGGCATACCCGGATTATGCCCGGACATTGTCGAGCTCTCGGTTCGTTAAAAGGTCACTCAGAGGTATAAATTAACATGATTGACACTTTTAATCCCTCCATCATCCAACTTTCACATATTTACAAAATTGAACTCTCCCGTCCAACAATTGGCACGTATGGGAGTTTAGGACTTCAAAAAGGATCACTCAGAGGCTTATTATAAGCATGTTGATTCCGATGTCACTCAGAGGCTGGGCATGTTGACGTATCAGTCACTAAGAGGCCAATTTTTAAGCATGTTGACATATCAGTCACTCAGAGGCTAATTGATTTAAGCATGTTGACATATCAGTCACTCAGAGGCTAATGATTTAAGCATGTTGAAATATCAGTCACTAGAGGCTGTTGTTTATGCATGTTGACATCGGACAGTCACTCAGAGGCTCAGTTTGAGCATGTTGACACCTTTAGTCCTTATTGGTCTTTAATAGACTATATTAAAAATACAACACGTGTCATTATTGTTTGGACACTATGTTACAGGGCGTTACAACCAGAACCTTCCACCACCACGTGAGGCCCCTCACTCACCATTTCAGGTTCTGCCGCCCTAGCAACAGACTCCTCGCCTTGACCAACAGGCAAGGGCATTGAAGTATCTGTGGGCGCGACACATGTGCTGGATTACACAAAAACCGGCTCATCGCCCACTGCGCGGTCACAAGGAGTCAGTTATGCACTGTATAAAGAAAGAAAGAATAAACATAAGTTACAAACTCACCTAGGGAGATCTTGGCGGTGTCCGCTCCCAGACTCCTCCTCTTCCCTATCATTTCCGTGCAACCTTCTTAGGGGCTGCGTGGAGAAGTCCTCCTTTGGGCGCCTCTTCCGCTTAAGGGCACCTCCGGGCTGGACTCAGCGTCCACCGAACTAGCAGGTTTGGCGGTCGTGATACCCGTCATCGGACTAGCAGGTTTGGCCTAAGGATAACCACCGGCTTCGGCGCGGGCTTCTTCCCACCTACAGGATCAAGACAGTCCCATGAGTCAGAGACTACTACATATGCTTTCCAACGGTCAGACACAATGCGCTTACCTTTTGGAGGGCTTGCCCGGGTTGAGTCAACTCATTCTCAACCGCTCCATTCGGCCCGCGCATCGTTTCCTCTTATGCTCTTGGCCAATACCCAAGCTTTTTAAAGCGCCTGCAATACGGCACAACAACATATAATTCACCTACAGAGTTACCAATATTCAACAATAGAAACTTACCAGTTCAAGGCGCGGGGGTATCCAAATCCGCAGCCCTAGGAAGTGCAAAATTGCCCAGGACCTGCGTATACCAGGTGGGCTCATCCGGGCCAGGGCGAGCTTCTCAATCCGCCCCTCCTTTCTACCGAAGGCGGCCAAAAACAACGGGGGCCCTGCAAAAGAGAAATGCTTGTTAGCCTACAAAACAAAGCAAAATCAAGACACAAAGTAAGAAAGTAAGAACACTTACTTCGATCCCCCTCCATGTACACCGGTCGATACCGGCTGTTTGGTTTCCAAACCAAACTCATCCCGGCCGCCACCAGTATCCTCTCTGGCAGCTGAATCGCCGGAATCATCTTCAAATTCGATACCAGTGGTCCAATACTGGTATGGGGAGGGTTTCCCCCGGAATCTCCTCCGGTCCCCGGAACTGCATCGAGAGGGGAACAACGCCAGACTTCACAAAAAAGAATTTTGCCTTCCAATCATGGAAGGACTTGGGGGGAGAGAGCAAAATTTTCCGTGCTTGCACACGGTGCTCGAAAGAATAAAACCCCATTGAACAATGGAGTTGGTAAAAAATGCGAAAACGGTCGACGGTTGGAACAGACCCCATCGACCAGCACAAGTAACTCAAAATAAAATCATCTATGGAAGTGAACGGTTAGAATTGTAAATCCGGGCCGCAGAGCATCGGAGCTGTATCTCACCTTCCTCTAGAAGCCGGGCATCCCAGCTCTTGGCGAAACGGAAACCGGAGATCAGGCTGGCTCATCTTGCAGGCCGGCAGAGAGTCGAAGCCTCAGCGGCAAAGGCAGCCCCAGACCCCTAGACGCCATAATCAGAGAAAGAAAAGAAGTTTGAAAAATTCTTTGAACACAAGAATTTCAGAGAAAAACAGAAGAAAAGTTGACGGATGAAGGAAACCCTAGTGGTTACTTCTATTATTTCTCGCATTTAATGCATTTGGGAACTGTGACGCACGCGCCGAATAACAGCCAACTGGCTGGGGACGCGTGGCCACCACTTCCCTGCCAACTCATTAATGAATGGGAGGTCGATACGGCTGACAATATGCCACAGCTGTCAGACGTCCTTTCAAATCCCTACTTTTTATCACCAACCCACCTGCAACGTCAGATGGGCAGAGTTTCAAATTCAAAATTATGATTACAAAACGTTTCCTTCACACAAACGGTTTCCTCCAACCTTTCTTGAATTTTTTGCCTTTGAAATAATGGCGCATACAAGAATTCTTTTAGTCCAGCACCCCTCCTACTTTCAAGCATGTACGTAGGAGCAACACTGGACTGGAGGACTTGAGGGTATGGTCCCAAAAACCCTGCGCCTACGCAAGGAACCATACCCTCAACAACACACTACAAGGATAACCTTGCTCGCAATTTGCAATGGTGCGCCTTCCTTAACACCAATGGATCATACAATGAACCTTGCGCACTTAGCGCAACAGTTGATTAGACAACACCAATAGGTCATAAAATGAACCTTGCGCACTCAGCGCAACGGTAAATTAGACCAACACCAACATGTCACATAATGAACCTTGCGCACTCAGCGCAACAGTAAATTAGGCCAACACCAATAAGTCACACAACGAGCTTTGTGTACTTGGCGCAATGGCAAGTTAGACTTGCACGCGCAGGCTACTGGACCCTACGCGGAACAAAAAACCCTCTAAGTCACGAATCCTAAAACCTTACAAGGCCAAGACACACATGAGAGCACCTCATAGTCGTGTGGACAAAAGGACATACCTTGTCACCCTGCATGGCGGGAAAACACTGACAGCCTCACAGAAGGGGTAAGCACTAAGAGGTGTTGACCATACTCAAGGATACGGAGTGGCAGAACTGTGGCGAATGGTTGCTTGGCAGGTTGTGTCTGACAGTGTCGAATGAACAATAAGACAGACACCAGACTGTACACCAACCATATCTATGCCAGTGACTGTTCCACCTTCTCCACTTTCGGCTGATAGCAGGTCTGATGACAGAGACGGCTGCCCTTACTGCCTTTACACGTGGCACAATTCAGCATCCGACAAAGCACACCTCCTGACAGAAGACATTAATTTTCCTGCAGGGAGCATTTAATGTCTGACGTAGAGGGACAAACCGGATGTCTCTGAACGTCTGGACCAGGCCCAAGGCCCATTAGCCCATCTCCTGAGCCCACTTACTTTCGGCTATAAAATAAGTATCAGACCACAAGGTAATCGACATATACAACCGCTTGCAAGCACACTTACAAGCATTTAAGCTTATTACTTGCAATTACCCAATACTTATTCTCATGCCGAGTGTGGTCACGGAGAAAACCACCCCTTTTCCCCGTGACGAGCTAATGGCGCTGCTAGTTTGCAGATCAGTCTGAGTGAGATCACCCTAAGGAACGAGCAAAGAGGCAAACCCTTTGTGTAGAATTCCCTTGGTTGTAACTTATATATCCCAGGATATCCTAGGTTCAACCGATGTTTCTTCAGATAGGCTATGCACTATATAATTATCTACTTCAAGTCATACCCAAAGATATTATAATTTTGAGAAAAAAACAAATATTAATTCCATTAGTTATACTGTCTGAAATGCTAATTCCATTGGCATCTAAAAAAGCTAAAATCTGATTCTTTTTTATGCAAATCCATTAGTATTCATATAAATGCATTTTAAGTGTGTGCGTAAAAAAGTGGCGTGGTGGTCTTTTTATGTTGGGAACACATCCTTTGTGGTGGCGTGGTGGTGAGGGCGACGAATTTTCCACCGACGTGGGGGCATTTGGGTTGTGATATACATGCTTTTGATTGGTGGGCGGATTTTAGGTGTGTTTTAATTGTTTGATGTTTATTTTTTTTATTTTTGTTTATAAAAACGTCACTAAGCATGCTACTCCCACTCCCCCCTTTTTTGCACCACATCACTAATCTGACGCGTGCTGACGTGGCATCCACGTGTCAAATAACGTTACTCTTACATGTCTCTAACTCCGTAATTTTACAATACTCGTTTATTAAAATTGATACGTTTCTATAAATAAAAATGGTATACTTTTTTCTAAGAAAATAATTAGTTTTAAAAAGAGTTCATTCTATAAAAAAATATACCAACAATTTTACACCGTTAGTTCTCTAAGAAAAACTTATTTAGTTTAATCTAGGGAGGTTCTCTCGCGCTTTGTGGCGAGTGCAATATGGTACTAAACCGAATTGAAACTGACTGAACAACATATCGGTACCATACAGGCACTCGTTATAGCAATCGAAAGGCAAAACCCAAAAAACAAGTCATTATATGCCCGAAATGATATCGACGCATATTTTACATAAATTGAAAACCATAAAACGAATATAAGTAATGTCTTCCGAAATGAATATCAATATTCATTCCGATGGTCTAATACGGGTACTGATATTGTTCGATTGGAATTTGCGTGGTATCAATACTCATTATAGTTTATGATAATTAAAAAACCTCTTTACTACCATCGAAGTTGTTCGCACGGTATTAGTTCAATTCTTCATGGTAAAGAACATACGATATAAGTTCGGTTCGTCAAGATACCACTATGATATTCATACTCGCTATAGTATATAATATAAACAGATACTACATACCACTATCCAAGTTTTGCATGGTATCTGTTCGGTTGATCACAGTAAAGACCAAATAAAAATCAATTATATTAATCCGTTTGATTTCGCGGCTGGTAATACCTGTTGAATCGGTTACCTTTTGTTATTCTGATGCCGTTGAGCCCTGTATAAATAAGGTTCCGATATAGTATTCGAACCGCCAGTATATCCGGTAATACTTGTTCATATGGCCAACCGGTTTAATCCCATGTTAAAATGTTGAGTTTAAAAAAGCGATAATAGTGACTTTCATCTTTTACGTGATCGTGAACTGAATGCGTTCAACACTTCAATCGTAGACTTTTATATAATAAGACTTTGTTGAAAATTTTGATTTTTGATAATAGAATCATGTCGTTTTAGATTATTTTTTAAGTTGAAATTGTATGTTATGGAATTATAGGGTTAACTAGTTAACCTGGTTAAACTATAGATATAACTCAATACCACCAGTTAAATTGTTTCTAAGCCGAACCTGATACATATAAAAAACCGGTTTTAAAACATTGATCCCCTCCCAAATGTCACACACCATTATTTTTTTATTCGTTTAAAAAAAATCCTAGTGCCGCATCATATTTTCTTACATCTTTTCAAGTTTTCTTTGTTATCTTATCAAGTTTTCAACTGTTACCTTAAAATATAAATGCTTAAATATATAAATGGAGGCATATGTATGAATTTGATCTAGAGCACAACTGAAGTACACATTTGCCTTTTAATTTTAATGATACGTGGATTTTTTTAACAGCAAATTTTTTATTACTGACAGACCACTGAAGTATTTCTGTGCCATCAGTGGAATCATCCGATCATATCCATCTTCACTAAGAAAAAACTCCCATTATAGGAATCGAACTCAAAATCTATTGGTCCCAAAGCCTTATCATACCCCTCAATATAGCAGAAGGCTATAAAGCTACATGCTGATATTTGGATAATTCATAGGTGATTTTGAGAAGCGAATTAGCAGTCAAGTAATTACTTGACATGAAGGAGATAACTATTCCTAAAAGGTTAACCAAGGCAACCGACTCAAATAAATGAAAAGTTAACTCTCTATTTTTTAACGGTTAACAAGAATTTATTTATATAACAAGCTACCATGTTACACATCCACCATAAAAAAACCCCAAACTACCACCCAACTTTGTACATATTGAAACTCCCCAAATACCTCAATCGAGAGCTGCTTGCTTAGAGGGTGACTTAACCCAAAGCAGACTTGATGATTTTATTTCCCGCCAAGGTCTTTTGTAACAAACATTATTGATTGTTAAAAGATTGCTTCGTCTCTGGACCTCCAAATGCACCATAAGGATATTAGACAAACCTCATTGGCCGTCTCTCGAAATTTTGGTGAGCCACCCACAAACTTACTCAAATTCAGAATATCTTTAGTTTGGAAGGAAAATATAGGAGGAAATTTACACCACTGTGATACCAAACTCCACATTGCCTGCGTTAACCCACATGAAACGAAAAGGGGTTCCGCAGACTAGGGGAGCTCCCCACACATCGGACACAGACTGGACCCCACGTTTATATTCCTACTTAACAGCGTTGCATGAGTCGGAAGGCGCTCTAAATCTGCCCTCCAAGTCGTGATTCCCACCTTCGTAGGTACCCATTTATTCCATGAAGAAAACGGACTGGAGAATGGAGTAAAGAGACACCTTAAGGCTCCGAACCAAGTAAATCCCTAACCCATCCAATCTCCAAACCCACTGATCTTGTTGGAATGAAAGTCTCACTGCCCTTATTATGCGCCATTCCCACTTACACATGCCATCAACTAAACACACCATATCTGCAACCACAACTGACTTTTTTTCTTTCCAAGGTAACACAAGGCTGGAAACGAGAAAGCTAATGGTTCATCCAAGATCCACACATCAAGCCAAAATAATACATCTAAACCCTACCCCACCACCCCTTAATGGCCTTAGTCACATCCACCCCGACCCTTTGCACTTCACCCACCAACTTCCCAATTTGCTTCCACGGACCCGGAATTGATTGCTTTACAGACTTGAAGCTCCACCCTCTTGGGTTATTATAAATTGCCTAAATCACCTTTTTCCATAAACTGATCCCTTCCCCTTTTGAACCAAACCACCATTTGGCTAACATAGCCAAATTTGCATCTTTCAACGACCCAACCCAATACCCCCATACTCAATTGGTGGTATAACTTTTTTACTGTAGGACAACTGTTCACAAAATAAAATAGAATAATAATTTTATTAATTAAATTCGGGTTACATTACATAAACAGGAACTAAAGTATACAGAATCAGAACACAAAACAAAATTAAATTGAGAAACAAATACAAAGAAATAAAGGAACAAATAAAACAAAGGAGACTGAGGCACATGAAGATCACGGATCCCTTAAAACAAATTTCGGGCCATCCAGGTGAACCCGTCTGTTTCCCAGGGTACAACAGTCGGAGCAGATTGTACTGCCGGGGATAGCCAAACACCAGAAAGAATACTTGAAACAAGAGTTCCCAGAGATGCAAAGTTAGGAAAAACGTTTGATGTGTGTAATGTCTGAACCATACGATTTCTCTAGTATTTCTGAACAAAGCACCAGGCTTTGTATATAATCTGTCTGTTTAGAAATCCACCAGTCAGAATTGAATACAAAGATCAATAAAAAATTAAGTCTCAGAAGTTGAATTCTGATAACTTAATTCACTTGACCAGTAGGAATGTAAACAGTCACCAGACCACTGGCTCAAGTCACATCTTAAAAATAGTATAAGCGGCTCGCGGCGATGCGAGTGTGCGCCATCAAAGCGCCACATTGCGCCCATCGCCCTCATCCCTGTCCCGTGCCGATGCCAGGGCTTGGGCGCATACGCGTGTCGGGTGCTTCGCACCCTCCCGGCTGCCACCGGGTGTGACTTATCACATAGGAATACATTCGTGTAGAGAATAATAGATATAAATCAACAAAAGATTTATCTTTCCACCAATGTGGGACTTCCCACACATTAAAGTTACAACACACAATTAAAGCTTATGATCTCTCATTCATTTTGCTTTAATCACTAAATTATTTATGATAATTTCCAATATTGCCATGCCACCCTATTAAGTCTCGCCTTCTCATCCGATCCTCCCAAAAGAAAACCTCGCCAGATTCCATCCAATTTCCTAATGCAATGAAAAGTAATGCGTAGGAAAAACGCTAAAGACCGACTAAATTTAAATCACCCTCCCACCCATTGAGAGTTGTTTTGCCTTCCATAGTGAGAGTCGCACCCTAAATGTATCCAACACCGGCTTCCAAAATTTGCACCTCACATATCATTCAATTTTAGGTTTATTGTTTTGGTATCATGAATTAATGGTACTCGTTTAATAACTGTGTCTACATGTAGTTATGTTGTGTTAGGTTTTTTCAGGTGGTTTAACGAGTGCTAAAGAATAAGGTTGTGCAACATTTCAGAATCCAACCGAAACCGTTTAATGTTAAATATAAGAACCGGAATGTAACAGTATTTTAACGGTTATGGTTCGGTTCAGAACCGGGTTAAATGGTTCTTGCGTAAATGGTACTTGCCAGAACCGTTGTCAATTAAATCCTAAAACTAACAACAAAAGAAAAACAATTAAAACAATCAAAACGTTTAAAACGTATAACAAAGAGTTGCAAAATCTAAAGTTCAAACCAATCAAAGTAAAAGTATCAACAATAAAATGTTTCAAACCATGAAACGAAAAATATACAATGTAAAAAACAAAGTTAATAAAAAAACTTTTAGTAAACATTACAAAAACTTCATTTAAACATTAAATAAAAATTATTTTTATATACTTTAATCGTAGAAAATTTTTTCTCAATATAATATTTAAAGTTTAAGTTCATTAATAGAGTTTTTGAATATATTATTTAAAGTTCAAACCCAAACCGGTTCGAATGGTTCTTTAAACGAACCCCTCAGTTATAATCGAAACCAAACCGAGAACCGTTTTTCCCAAAATTTAAGAACCGCAACCAGACATTTCTCATCCCTACTAAAGAATGGAAAATGAGCATAAATGTCACACCCCCAAATTACCACCACCGGAGTTTCATCGCGAGGCGAGTGACGAACCAGGATCTAGCCACTTTCACATTGAACTAATAGTAAAGTATAAACCTACATTTCATGTCCAACATAATTAGTGTATTTCAAATTAACGTTTTCGAAAAGTCTGACAACCATCCCTGGACTAACCAGTATTACCAGCCGTTAAACTCGGACTTTTTGACTTCACAGAGTCTTAGTTTAAAGCAACACAGAATACAGTTTTCAATGTTTCTACGATCAAAACCCTATTCTCAGAAATCAACAGTTTCACGAATCAAAACAACACTTTAGCATTCTTAGCATGTCAATAGCAATATCAATGTTTAGCAGCAACCATGCATTCATTTATTCTAACAACAATCACATATTCATCAGGCATGAAAAACTAATCACAAATTGTTTGGATGTCTAGGGTTTGCATGAAATCAAAAGAACAAGAATAACAAAGTATAACACAAATCACTTACCTTAGATTGATTTAGGGTTTGTTCTTGAAGAGTTGAAATATCAAAGATTGATGATTTGAGAGTTGTGTTGTGTAGCCAAAGTGGTTAGAGAATGATTAGAAAACTGTCATACAATGAAGTTGTGGGGAGTTTAGGGTTGTGCAGGAGTTTATTAGAGTTTCAATATTAACTCTAAACACCCTTAACTAGATAACTTTAACACAAAGCACATAACATCTTACCATTTACAGACATAGCATATAATTCACGAATTTGTCAAGCAACGTACAAGTTTCATAGAAACCGCTCGTTTATAAGTATCATTCGTGGTAGTCACCAACGTTTAAAAAATTAACTTGTGTGCGTGTTCCGGTAATTTCCCGAATTACCAATGAAGACTCTTTTAACTAAACCTAGTTAAATGCAGTGCTATGAATGTACATGTAAATTAATTGTAGTTAGGTTAAATTTTTACGCTTTTCCACCATTTTACCAAAAAAAAGAAAATAAAACACCTACCCCTAGCCAAAATCTACCATTTTAAAAGCATTCTTGATATTTACAAAGATTAAACATAAAAAAGGAGGAGGTTTGATTGTTTGTCAAGCCTATAGTAGGAGTAAGCTCCACTCCGGATCCGAACGCTTTCACTTAAAAATCTTCGGCCGAGTGTTGAGTGACCACTTGTGAGGTGTTTAAATTTGTATATAACTAAATAGAATTTTAGAAAGACATGTTATGCCCAAAATAGATAATTTTTCTTAAAATATGTTTTAAATAAATCATGACGAATAAGATTGTAAATAAAATAAAAACAAAATAAATTTTGAACTTGGATTCCCGACACTCTAAAGATAAACCCAAAACTTCTCTTCTACCAATTCCGTTTGGATGTGTAAGCCACATTATAGAGTTTTTCTTGAGTACAAGCAAAGATTCAAGTGTGGGGGTATTTGATGCGCGCAAAATGCAATATATAAATTACATCAAACAAGACATAAAATCGACCCTTTTTCGGTACTAATATTGGAAAAAGCATGTTTTTTGTTTACTTTTAAATTACAGGATCAAAATAGCTTAAATGAATAAAAGGAACAAATTAACAGAAGAAACCAACACAAATACAAAGAAGAAGGGTTGACACAACCTGCCGAACCTCCATCCACATCCAAAACAACAAAATAACAAGAACAGAAGCTTAGGCACGGGGTCGTGCCCACCAGGCATAGGGCCATGCTCAGTCAAGATTCTCTGTAGAAAAAGACAATAGCAAAAGACAAGCCAACACGGGCCGTGGTCAACTCTAAGATATATAGAATCTTTGATAGTACGACAAGTACACTGACCACGCGGCCGTGCCATGACACAGCGGGGCGTGTTGGTACAAGACCTGACATCTGCAGTTAATGAAGGGAGAGAAAGATAAGACCACAAGGCCGTGCCAGGTGGGCACGGGGCTGTGCCTGCCCTCTATTTCCAGCTATAAATAGATGTGCTTGGTTCAAGAGAAAAGGATCCCTTGGCAAACTAGTTCTCTCACACTTCCCATCAGTCCACCACCACTACAACACCAACACCCAACACCATCATCCATATTTCATCTTTTAGAGTGTGTGTAGTAGTCTCGGGATCCAAGATTGATTGTAAGAGTTCTTGTCAAACAAAGGCCATGCTTGGCTAATCTCTTACATCATCTAGTTAAGACAAATCTTTTATGTATTACTTATGATTTCTAATCTTTGGCAACTTTTTAATTGGGTATGTATTATTGACTTTAATAACTAGTTTTTTATATTGAAAGTGAACTTTGGTTAAGCATTCCTTCATGTTTCGTTGATTCACTAATTCGTGTCTTCACAGTCTATATAAAGCGCGTTAACTACCTGGAAGGGGGTTAGAAGGGTGTTTGGGTGACGTCGTCAATACGAGGAAGGGGATAACGATTCTTGACCGTCACCTTGTTGAGTTCGCGATAGTCGATACACATGCCGAAAGTCCCATCTTTCTTCTTCACAAATAGGACTGGGGCTCCCAATGGCGAAGAACTAGGCCGGATAAAACCTCTATCCAACAGTTCTTGGAGTTGATTAGACAGTTCTTGCAACTCTCCAGGTGCAAGACGATAAGGGGCACGAGCAATCGGAGCCGCTCTAGGTGTAAGTTCGATCTAAAATTCCACCTGCCGATGTGGAGGTAAACTTGGAAGTTCCTCGGGAAAACATCAGAAAAGTCACGAACGACTGGAATGTCTTCGATCTTCTTCTCCTTTAGTTGGTTGCCGGTAACAAGAGCTAGAATAGCTGGATAGCCCTTCCGTAAACACTTTTGGGCTTTCAAGGCAGAAATGATGCCAACCATAGCACCACTCCTGTGACCTTGAATAGACAGAAAATCTCCTCCAGGAAGAGGGATACAAATGATCTTCTGTTTACAAAGAATTTCAGCTCGGTGTTTGGTCAACTAGGCCATACCGATGACCACATCAAAGCTACCAAGAGTAACAGGAAGGAGGTCAATGTCGAATATTTGACCTAAAAGATCGAGTTTGCACCCAACATGAACGTGGGATGCTTTAATTGGTTGACCATCAGCCAATTCCACAATGTGCTTGGTTTCAAGGGGTGTTGGGGTCGTACCTAACAGTCTACTGAATTTCAAGGACACGTAACTCCAATCGCACCAAAATCAATTAAAACGGAAGCGAAGAGATTGTTCACAGAAAACGTACCAGTCACCACGTTGTTATCGTTACTGGCGTCACCCGTGCCAATCGTGAGTGCTCTCCCGCGAGCATTATTTCCACCGTTGTTGTTATTGTTGTTGTTATTCCCGGTGTTGTTGTTGTTGTTCTCGTTATTGTTGGTGTTCTTGTTTAGCTGTGGGAAATCCTTCTTGAAGTGACCCTCACTTCCACACTGAAAGCAACCCTTTCGATTACCCTGTTGCTGCTGTTGCCTCTGCTGCTGTTCCTGCGGTTGCCGTTGTTGCTGTTGCTTTGGGAACAGAGCTCTATAATCTTTAGCCATGTGACCTACCTTGTCGCATCTTTGACATGTTCTAGTGCACTGCCCATGATGATGGTAGTTACACTAGTTATACTTTGGTTGCTTACCAGCATACGAACCCTGATTCTGATTGGAACCTTGGTTCTAATTAGTAGAAGAAGACTAGTTGAAGTTGCGGTGGTTGTTGTTGGCCTTCTTCTGTTGCTGGCTAGAGTTAGAGGATTTGTATGAGTCATTCCACTTACGTTTGTTGTCAGAAGCAGGAGCAATCGTTGCACCACGCCCTAGTAGTGTGCCATGTTCAACTTCCTGATCGGTGATCTTGTGAGCCAAATGAATGAACCGTGATAAGTTGTGGAGATTTGCAGAGGTAACCGTACCCTTGATCTGAGGCGCTAACCCGTTGAGATACAACTCGATTTGTTTGTATGGTGGGTTTGATAGATTGGGGCACATCTCTGCCAGCTCTAGAGAATGCTTCGTGTAGGCTTCGATTTCTTATCCCACCATCTTCAGATTATAATACTCGTTCTCAAGCTTTTGAATTTGATCGCGAAGGACAGTACTCCTCCCGCATCAACTCCTTGAATTAATTCCATGGTGTGGCATTTGCCATGTCAATCCCTAGCATTTGGACTTGGGCGTTCAACCAAGTTAAGGCACCGTCCTCCAATGTGAGTAAAGCAAACTTCACTCGGTCCTCTACCGGACAGTTACACATCACGAACGTTGATTCGGCTTTCTTAAACCAACGTAGTAGTCCCATCGCTCCTTCACTCCCTTGAAAGATTGCGGCTTACAATCCATAAACATCTTGAAGGTACAGACAGGTTGATTTTTCTAGTTCAGGTGTTAACATGAAGAGAAAAGAACGTATGACGCACGAATGTGAGTTCGTATACACGAATAAGGTATAATACTCATCTTGTCAAAGGTGTCGTACCAGCTTGCTGAGCAGCTAAAGCCTCTGCCACTCGTGTGTTGATGAGATCTGTCAACTCCGCCTGAGTCATGACAATGTTACCACGTCCACTGCCGCGTCCACCACGTCCACTCTTGATTCTACATCCACAAGATACCAACATGAGAAAAAATATGTAGCGCATATTATTTCCATATTCAATATAAGTAGATAAGAAAAGTAAAAAGAGTAAAGATCAAGATCGAGCAGGAGTCCATCATCTGTATGGCTCCTACGAATACCTGAGTCCCCAATTACGTCGGATAATGAGTCAGAATCCCTTTACACACGCTAGGTCTCACTGGGACTCACATGCACCCCGAATTATTATTACGTGTGCACTCATAAAGATAATTCGATTTGAATGTTTACCCCAATTCCTCCTAACTTGTGTCAAAAGATCCTCAATTCGAGTGTCTATGGTGGGTGTTGTCAAAGCGATATTGATCACAAAAGGTCTAGAGATGATGCCATGCTAATGATTCATCAAAGCATGAATAGGTTACCCTGACCCGCAGCGGATATGGTAGTCGGGGCAAGATTGGGTTTTCATCAAAGCTCATGACATTTACTATTTAAAGTTTCATATTTAATAATTCAAATTTAAAGGAGAAAATTCCAACAAACACATAAACTATACAAGCACAAAATGTTCTAAACATGACATTCATGTAATCTCTTTATTTTTCTTCTAAGGCCAAATCCTATGTGTTCCTTGCTTCAACTTATCCACCTGTATCATGTGTAAAAAGAGATTTAGGTCAACAAAAGTTGGCAAGTGAATCCCGTTCAAACATTTGAAAGAATAATATGTTAATTAATTTAATAAAAATGTGCATAAACCAAATATGAGCAAACATATATGTAAACTATCCACAAACACATAAACATCTAGCAATTTACACATAAGCATGATAAATGATGAGTTGTGAGAACAAGGCTCAATCAAACGGAGCTGTTCTAATTAGGCAATGCGATGCTCTACTCGTATCCAACGAGGAGCTGATGAGCCTAATGTGAATGCTTGACTGAAATGAGAAAATATAACCACATATAACAATAAACCAAATATTACATATCCTGTTAGATCATATAATGGTAATAGCACAAGTGTTTGAATAAACGATATAAATAAACGACACATGATACACCCCAAAACATGAATAAAAAGGGGAAGTTTGTAAGAATTCACTTACAGTTGGTGCGTTTCTTGAGTTGATAACGAACGCGCACGATTAAAGATTCCAACCGATGATGAAACCAACCTAAATATTCACATAATAATTAGGTAAATATATTTCTTTTATTTGTATATTTTATTTAATGCCATTTTGTTAGGCTTTTTAGACAATTTATATAGTATTTATTACAAATTTTATGCTTAAAAAGTCTTAGTTTATATATATATTTTTATGAGTTTTGGAGAAAAATAAAGAAAAGAGTTATTAGAAAAATATGCCCCCTTTTAGCGGTTGAACCGGCCGATTTAGAGATTAGCGTGTGGCATTCGAACTCGTGACATCTCGTTTACGTGCACGCAGCTCTACCAACTGAGCTACGTGTCTAACCAGAAATATTCTGAAATTATATTAATTATATACACTTACTGAGTCAACTATATTTTGATTTCATTTGAAAAAGGTTTGTTTGATTTCAGAAAGCGTATGATTCGTGCATCGAACCGGGCTCGAACCCGTGCCTTTGACTCGTGTTGCACACAGCCCTACCAACTAGGTTGTGTGACTAACCCGGAATATTCAGAATTTATATAAAACTTATACACTTACTGGATGTTGATCTGATTAAGTATTAAAAAGAGTTGGTTTATTTCAGGAAATCGGAACCGTGTGAGACTCGAACCCGGGTAACCTCGTTTGTAACGCACATAGTCCACCACTGGACTGTGTGTCTAACCCAGTATAATCTCTGATTTTAATTATACTAATATACTAACACAACTTCATCTTCTTCATGTTAAAACCCAGAACCATACCCGACTGATTAATCATAAAACTGTTATATAATTCACTATTGTTCATAAATTGAATGATTGTAGGTCCCGTAGTCCTTATGGATCTTGACAGAATCGTCTATCTAATCTAGAGTGTGGAATCCACTAGATCAGATTTCACAGAAACAATAAGAACACGAACACGAACACAAAGAATTCCTTTAAACTGTCTTCTATTGATTATCTAACACAAAATGTTTACAACCAATTTAAGACTCTCTCTCTAAACTCTCTGAAGCAATTCTTTCAGCACTGAACAACTAACTGAGCAATAGACTGAGCAACCTAAACCCTAATGCAAACCTTCCTATATATAGAGATAGGTTATGCTCATGGGCTAGGGTTTCCTACATGGACTGTTAATGGGTTTCAAGCCCAATTCGCCTACCATGCACTATTTTGTGTCTAGTTCAGCCCAATTACTTCTAATTCACTATTACAAAACTAAACCCGCTAACTGTTTATCATTTTACTAATTACAAGATATCCAAAGACCAAATCTAAGTTGTTGTCACAAATATGCACAAACAAACTCCCCCTTGACAATAGCTTCATAAAATAACTTAGTCTTCAGTCTTCTTGCAGTCTTCAACATCTTTGAAAAACGTTGGTCTTTGGATAGCTTCAGCTGGTCTTTGGATAGCTTCAACTGGTCTTTGGATAGCTTCAGCTTTAACAGCTTTTGTCAGCAACAGACTCCCCCTAAGCTGATGTATCCAATCACCAAATCCTAATCGTTAGCGTTTGAGTAAACTCCAGTTTTGTCCTTGCATAGCAATCTTCAAACTCTGCAACTTTGTCTGCAATGTAGAAAGGAGGTTCTACCATGCATCCAAGCAAACTCCTCTTCACCAAACTTCTCATCAACACACTGCTACAATCTATATACTATAAAACAAACATCTTGAGAAACCATAAGAATTTTTCAACACAAGTTAAACAAATGATTATTATTCAAGAGATAGTAAAACGGTATCACAGATTAAGCACTTCTCAACTCAAACCATATACTCAAAACTTTAAGCACACATAACCTGCATGATAGTAAAAATTTTGAACTCATTTCCTAACACCGTCTCCCCCTATCGGTAACAACTCCTCCATTAACAACCAATATCCGTACAATAATAACTTACAAGAAAATGAAATCTTTTTGGATTTTATATTTTCTGAAAGCAAAGACAATACGAAATAATAAACACTCTATTTTTTGTGAGATTCACCATTAAGAAGATCATATCAACAATATCAAACTGTTTTCACACTATTTTATAATTCTATATGCAACATTCATGAAAAGCAGTTCAAGACGATTACCAGTATTGTTTATCCACCTAAACAAACTACATGAACATTTCAAGTTCCATTACCTCGTGATCTGTTTAGATAAGTTATACTGATATACTAGTGTGTCCCACTTCAGGACATACCCCCGCGATCAAGGTATGCACAAAAATTCATCGTAGTAGGTGAGTATACCGAAATTCATCCTTTTTAATTTACAACGTTAGATAATTGGTGATCAGGTCAGTACTTCCGTACAGCAAAGAGACCAATATCCAACGAGGGTTAGGGCAAATACCAAATTTTGGTACGAATAATGCAATTTGCACATTTGAATGACTCTCTAGGAGAGCTTCTTCAATATTTGGGATTTGGCATTTTAGCTCTTTTAAGATATCCTGGTTGTGCCTAGGTTAGCATATATCTGGATGCAGCAGAAGGACAACCTTGATACCCCGGATGAAATAACGATATAAAGACCTAAAACCTCAGATTTTGGCAATCTATCAATGCAAGATTTAAGGTTATAAAACCATACGCCACTGATATGTTGCTCACTCATACACACTTTATGATATTTGTATCACAAAGGTAAGTTGATTATTTCATGTCTTTTGCCTACTGGTACATCATATGATGAAGCTGCTATCACACTTAAGCAATTTTAATTTTAATTTCAGTGCGACAGTCTAACTTGCTGATGTACTATCATTTCTTCTTTTTCACATAACGAAAACTCATTTTTGATTTTCTATTTTTTTATGTTTTTGATTTCTATTTTTTGTTTTTGATTTTTGAAAGCAGTAAATTATTTACAAACTATTTTTATGAAAAAAATGGTTATTCAGGATTCCTCATCCCGTTGAGCTCGACTAAATGTTCAAAACGAGCCCTGTCAAATGCTTTTGTGTAAAGATCTGCCAGGTTATCAAGTGTGTCGACTCGATGCAGTTCAATTAATTTCTTTTCAGCACAATCCCGTATAAAATGATGACGAATGTCAATATATTTTGTGCTACTGTGTTTTACGGGATTGTTGGTGATTGATATAGTGGCATTATATTCTATCATAATAGGAGTACGAGTGAAATTCAAACCGTAATAGCGCATCTGCTGTTGGATCCAGAGAACCTGAGAGCAACAGCTACCCGCAGCAATATATTCAGCTTCACATGTCGAGGTGGACACGCAAGACTGCTTCTTGAATTGCCATGACACGAGTCTCCCTCCTAAGAACTGACAACCACCAGTGGTAGATTTCCTTGTAGATTTGCATCCTCCAAAGTCCGAATCAGTGAAAGCAACAAACTTCAAATCACTAGCAGTTGGATACCATAACCCAAGTTTAGGTTTCCCCTTCTAGTAACGAAGAATCCGCTTCACCGCTTTCATGTGGGCCTCCTTTGGATCAGCTTGATATCTGGCACAAAGACATACTGCGAACATTATATCGGGTCTTGAAGCAGTCAAGTACATCAGAGAACCAATCATTGCCCTATATTGAGTTGGATCAACATCCTCCACACTCTCATGATCTGGACCAAGATTGTGATTCTCACAGATAGGTGTATTGAAAATAGCGTAATCCTCCATCTTGAAACGAGACAAAATGTCATACACATACCTTGCCTGATGTATAAACATCCCATCCTTCTTCTGTTCAACTTGTAAACCCAAAAAGTAGGATAATTCATCCATCGCACTCATCTCAAACTTGCTCTTCATTACCTCTTCGAAATCATGACACATGTTCTCATCAGATGACCTAAAAATGATGTCATCTACGTATACCTGTACCAACAGAAAGTCTTCCTTCTTCCTTTTAATGAACAGTGTACTGTCAATCTGGCCTCTTTCGAAACCATGTTTTAGCAAATGTGCTGACAGTGTCTCATACCACGCCCTAGGTGCCTGATGCAACCCATACAATGCCTTATCAAGTCGATAGACTCGATCTGGATAGTCTGGATCAGTAAACCCATCTAGCTATGAGACATACACCACTTCTTGGACTTTCCCGTAAAGAAATGCACTCTTCACGTCGAGTTGGTAAACTTTGAAGCCCTTGAATGAAGCAAAAGCTAGGAACAAACGAATTGCTTCCAACCTTGCGACTGGTGCAAACACTTCATTGTAATCAATCCCTTCTTGCTGATTGAACCCTTTCACCACCAACCGAGCCTTATTCCTTATCACGATCCCTCGGTCGTCTTTCTTGCACTTAAACACCCACTTAGTGCCTATTTCTTTTTCTCCTTCAGGTATATCAACTAGCTCCCAAACTTTCAACTTCTTGAACTGAGCTAGTTCCTCTTGCATAGCTTCAACCCAACAATTGTCTTTTAGAGCCATATGAACATTCTTCGGCTCCTCTTGGGCAATAAAACAGCTATACAGACACTCGTGAATCAACCCTGTCTTCTGAATCGAAGTAAACAAACAGGAACCTTCGGGCATACCTCTTCTTGTCTGAACACCTGCAGCAGGATCACCAATGATGTTTTCAACTAGATGATCTCTGTTTACACGTATGGTAGCAATGGTGTCAACAACCAGATTAGATCAAACCTCCCCTTGAATATTAGCAAATGGATTAGTGAATTCCTCCCCCTGAATAGGTTCAGACTCACTATCACTTGAGTCCTCTAGAGCTGCACTGGAAGACGTTTCTAGAGCATCGGTCATCGATACACTCGATCTAGGCATGAAGTCACACTTTCCATCTTCACTGATCATAGTATGGATCACTTGAGACTCATCTGCATTTGAAACATCAGGAATATTGAATGATTTATAGACACTTTAATAATCATATAATATAGCAGGACCACTCGTTGATTGTTGAGGTGAATAACTAGTGATTTCCATGTTAAACACCACCTCAATTTTACCAGTTTTTAGATTAAAAACCCTTTTATTCGGTGTTTCAGGCATATAACCTAGAAAGTAACCCTCATCAGCTACCTTACCGAATTTTTGCTTATCTTTGTTTTGCACAATGGTGCAGGGTAATCCAAATGGTTCAAAGCTTTTAAGTTTGGTTTTCGGTTAAACAATAGTTCGTGACATGTTTTGTTAAACCGCTAAACCATCAAAACTTTGTTCAGGACATAGCAAGCTGTGTTCACAGCTTCTCCCTAGAAAAGATCTGGAAGCTTTGAATCAGATAACATAGTCCATGCGGCTTCAATCAACATCCAGTTCTTCCTCCCAGCGACTCCATTTTGTTGAGGTGTATAAGGAGCATAAAATTGATGTTCAATTCCTTTGCGAAGACAATAGAGATCCAAAATCTGATTCTTGAACTCCGTGCCATTATCACTCCTTATCCTCTTGATCCGTGCATCATGGACATTTTCCAATTTTGTAAAAAGATCAATCAGCATCTCCGCTGTCTCATCTTTTGTACCTAAAAAGAAAACCCATGAATATCGTGAGTAACCATCTGTGACAACTAAACAATAGTACTTTCCACCTATGCTCCTGACGTTCACTAGACCAAATAGATCCATATGAATTAATTCATAAGGGGCATCTATGGAATTTACTGCTTTAGACTTGTGAGGTTTCTTATGTTGTTTTCCCTTTTGACATGGAAGACATTTATCTTCCACGTGAAACCTCTGCACTGGCACCCCTTCCACTAAACCATTTTTAATAATATAGTTCATTTTTCTGTAGTGGATGTGGGCCATGCTTCTTTGCCACAACAATGACTCAGCCTCAGATGCTTTTGATAGCAAACACGCCACCACAGTGGAAGAATCCTTAGCACCCATGTCCATGACATAAGTGTCATTTCTCCTTGGCGCTCTCATCACTATCCAGTCATCTGGTATCACCAAACCAGGTTTCAACACCAAAGCTTCAGACTTTGTAAAGTGGACCGAGTGACCCTTGTCGCAGACTTGAGACACGCCCATCAGATTGTGCTTCAGCTGCTCAACATAGTTCACTTTGTACAGTGTGATCTTCCCGTTAGTCACTTTTCCTTGACCGGTAATGTGCCCTCCTTTAGCACCTGTAAAATTCACATATCCACCATCTATATTCTCAAACTCAGTCAACAGCCTTGCATCCCCCGTCATGTGCCTGGAGCAGCCACTATCAACATACCACAAGTTGATAATCCTCCTTAGCAGCTCTTGCAAAACCCAACAAAATTAGTTAGATTGAGGGACCCAAGCCTTAATGGTCTTACGTCTTCCAGATTCATTAATCATAGGAACATCCATCCAGTATCTATCACTCCTAACAGCAGTCTTGGATCTTAGACCTGTTGATGGAAATGGTTTTTTATTTCCACTAGGTCTGTGGTCCTAAGGTTTCCTAACCATGTTTGGACTTTGTGACCTTTGAAAATTATGATTTTGGTTCCATGAATTTTGATGAAGATAATTTCTAAAGCCATCGTTATAAAAATTTCGACTACCAACATTCTGGTATCGATTTTGATATTGACCTTGACTTTTGAAATTATTTGATGGACCATTAAAGTTATTCATTCTTGGTGAACTACTTCTAGGTCTTTCATATCTGCCTGATGTAGATGCAGGCTGAAATCTTTGTTGATTTCTTTGAAAGCGAGGAACTTGGTGAGTTCCTTTTTCAGCCTTATTTACACCAACAGCAACACTATGTTGCCTGGTAGCAGATATCTTTGGTGAGTTAACCTTCTTCTCACCATCATCACTTTTTGCTGGTGATTTTTCTCTCTGTCTCTCTCTTACCTGTGCTTCACTCTTTTTGTTAGGACAACAGCTAGCTACATGTCCCTTTTCGTGACATTTGAAGCAAGATTTTCTAGTTGAAGACTTCTTTACAGAAGCCTCTTGCTTAGATTCATCAGGCGGTGATGATGATGATGATGACGATGCCTTTGAAGGATCTTGTTTAGTTTGCTTAACTTCTGATTTTTCTTTGTTTTTATTTTCAGCAAATTGCAAATTAGACTCTTTAGTAATAACAGGAACCTCTTCATTCGTATCACTCCCTTTAACAAAATCAACCTTTTTAACAAAAATTTGTTTTTGATTCTTAGGGTGTGTAATTTTTGTTTTCAAAACTGGTTCCCTGTTATTATCCTTCTTGGCATTTTCAGAACCATCAACACTTCCTAATGTGGAACTATCAGGTGTAGTTGACACAAAGTCTGTAAGCTCATCTTCATCTAGCAAGAAAGAATAGTCATGACCAAGTGGTGGTGGAACTTCATTCAAACCTTTGAATCCCACACACGTCTTGTCATTAATCTTCTTCAAGCAGTTCATCATGTGTTTCATGACAAAAGATGAATCTCTGAATTGATTTATTTCTTTTCAAGCTCACAAATTTTAAGTTGTGCTTCAGACAACTCTTTGCACTTTTCAGAAACCTCTTTTGTTTTCTCACTCATCGTATCATGAGCTAAGTCAATAACTTGAAGTTTTTCATTAAGCTTACAGGTTAGAATATTTATTTCTTCTTCATAACCTTTAATTTTCTTCAAGTATAGTGACTCATTTTGTTTTACGAAAAAGTTTGATTCTTTTAAGTTCGAGAGCTCATTGGCCAGACTTTGGTTTTGATTTGTTAATTTGTCAACTTCACTTTGCAGTTCACGACATTTTAAGCAAACAGAACTACTAGAGTTAGAACATACCTCGCATGTTAATTTGCTTAGATCAGCCATGAAAGCATCAAAATCACCAGCCATCTTCTTCTCTGTAGCATTCTGTTCTCCATCAGCTTTTTCAGCTACCTTCTCTTGCACCACCTCAGCATCAGCTTTCACTTATTCATCAACACCTGGAGCTATCTCAACCATAAACGCCTGTGATGTGTTGTTATCATTCTCTAGATGAACACTCCAATCATAAGAACCCTCTCTGGCAGTAGAAATCAGGGCTTTGATCCAGTGTTGTTTGATGCATTTCTGTTGCTTGAACCATGACCAGGAGAATCTTGAAAGGGTGAACTAGAACGAGATTCAGACTTAGGTCTTTGACACTCTCTAGCGGAATGTACGTAGTTATAACAATTGTAACACTTCACTTTTGACTTGTCAAAGCCCACACTCTTGCCAACGAACTTCCTGCCCGTTCTGTTCATGAACCTCTTCACACGTCTAGAAATCATGGCCATTTGCCATTGTAAATCCATCTCCTCCAAGTCATCAGGGTCGATCTGATCATAATATTCATCAAACGTAGCAGGATCATATATTTTCCCTGAATATAGTTCTCGTAGGAAGCAACGAAAGAAGCAAGCAATGCTAGGTGTTCTTCAGCACTTTTGACACTCAGAGGCATAGACTTAGAACTGCTGTTACTTGATTCTTGTCTCTTAGCCCCTGACAAGCCTCCTGAAGCAGCAACAAAACATACTTCACCCTAAGCATTTGTTACAATCTACTCATTCTCACATGAGAAAAACGCAGTTGCAGTATCACTAGAAGCATTGTTGAAAGATGAAGGTGTAAAACCTTTATATATCCCCGGATCTTGTACCTGATCATAACCCGTCTCCTTTTTCTTCATATTAAGCTCATAAGCTCTCAACTTTCCAACAACCTCTTCCAAGTCTTTCTTTTCATAATCAGCTTCACCCTTTATTATCAACGTGTAAATATCTCACTTTGCAGGAAAGCATCCAGCAACTTGTCGTTTATCTCCACATCTGTATATCCCTCTATGTCATAATTGTCTATTTCTGACATCAGATGATAATATCTCGTGATAATATGTTCAAGGGATTCATTTCTCATTCCTTGAACACAGCAAACTGTTTCTTCAGCAGATCAACCTTGTCTTCTTTACGTCAGTATTGCCCTCATACCTCCTCTCTAGGGCATCCCACATCTCCTTTGATGTTGTATAACGCTTGAATGTGTGTTTTATGCCATCCGGTAATGACATCTTGATAGCAGCTAACGCTTTCTTCTCCGACTCATACATCCTCTTTTCAGCTTCAGACATGTTTACATAAGCAGTAACACGTTGTCTTCCCTCAAAATCATGCGTTGGGTTAGCGTACCCATCT
Source organism: Scalesia atractyloides (assembly GCA_947069175.1). NCBI lineage: Eukaryota > Viridiplantae > Streptophyta > Magnoliopsida > Asterales > Asteraceae > Scalesia > Scalesia atractyloides. The sequence continues at coordinate 38,878,326 of CAMTDV010000020.1, read as the reverse complement.
TGAATACAGATCCACATCCGTGTGTCCAGATATTCAATAAGGATTGAAACCTTCTTCCAAGTAAGATAGTTCTCTACCTTCAGCATCTTTGGAGGTTTATTTGTGGAACCAACTTCATGCTCCATTCTCAACAACTCATTTAGGTTAGACATATTCGACATTTTTTCCGAACCGACTTGTTAAAACGCTAAAACTTGTCCAAAATGAGTGGTTACTAAATTATACTGTTAGACTCGTCTCGTCGATACGATTCTAATGATGTATATTGTCCAATAGTGATTTTTAGAATTTTCGTGCCTTTTTTTGTCCTAAAAATCACACGGGTTTAACTGTCCAATTGGTTCGTCAAAATTGCCTATGGATCAATTTCTATGTCTGAAAACGTTTAACTCTGGTTACGTCAGTTGGTTAACTTTCCACCTTTTTGTAGATAATCCAGAACAGTACCAAATCCGAAACAGTAACTCGGATTTACAATCCGAGATGCAAATCTGGAACAGTAATCCGAATTGATAATCCGAAATAGAGATCCGGAATAGTGATCCGAGATGAAATCCGGAATGCACTATTCTGATCCGAAATGGAAATCTGGAATAGACTATTCTGATCCGAGATGGAATCCGGAATAGTTTTGATCCGAGATGGAATCCGGAATAGTTCTGATCCGAGTTACACTTCTGATCCGAATTAGAATCCGAAATGGAATCCGAAATGGCTTCTGATCTGAAATTCAATCCGAATTGCACTTTTCCAGATCCGAATTGCAGGTCTGATGATCCGAAATGCAGATTCTGATCCGAAATCCAAGTCTTCAATCCGAAATACTATGCTTTTTAATCCGGAATGCAAGTCTTCAATCCGAATTCCTGCTGTTAATCCGAAATCACTGCAGAAAATCTGAAATACCTGCAAAAACCCAAAAACAGACGTCAAAACCCTAATTCAGCCGTCACAAACTTCAAGAACAGCCTCCAAAACGCCCAAAAATCCAAATTTTTCTACTGTCACGATTCTGAACCGAGCAATAATCAAGATCCGAATGCTCTGATACCAATTGTAGGTCCCGTAGTCCTTATAGATCTTGACAGAATCGTCTATCTAATCTAGAGTGCGGAATCCCCTAGATCAGATTTCACAGAAACAATAAGAACACGAACACAAAGAATTCCTTTAAACTGTCTTCTATTGATTATCTAACACAAAGTGTTTACAACAAATTCAAGACACTCTCTCTAAACTCTCTGAAGCAATTCTTTCAGCACTGAACAACTAACTGTGCAATAGACTGAGCAACCTAAACCCTAATGCAAACCTCCCTATATATAGAGATAGGTTATGCTCATGGGCTAGGGTTTCCTACATGGACTGCTAATGGGTTTCAAGCCCAATTTGCCTACCATGCACTATTTTGTGTCTAGTTTAGCCCAATTACTTCGAATTCACTATTACAAAACTAAACCCGCTAACCGTTTATCATTTTACTAATTACGATATATCCAAAGACCAAATCTAAGTTGTTGTCACAACTATGCACCAACAATGATAAAAGAAGAAGATTTAAGTGATTATACCAATCAGCTAGGAACTTGAATTCTCTGGTGATGTTTTCCGGCAACAGAACCGTTTTTCCGGCGAAGTGTTAATTGAAGCAGAGGGAATCTTCTGAGAGCTAGAGAGGTTTTGAGAGTGAGCGAGTTCAACAAGGATGCAAGGATCTCTATTTATAGGTGAAAGTATGGGTTCATTTTCGGAAATTCGGTTTCAAATGATTCCGGTCAAGGATTGATTTCCTCAATGATTTGTAACCGATTTGAGCTGTGATTAAGTCATAACACATAATTGGAAAGCAGTAACTTCGGTTTTAAACAAAAATGAAACAGTAATCAATGAACGATTGGGAGTTACAGTCGCTGCTGGGCGGGTGATTTGAACTATTTTTAGAGGTCTGTTTCGGTATAAGGTTTATTTGTTTTAAGATACATTCAGATGTGTGTGTGTAGTGGAGTGGTGTGTTTTGGTTTAATGAAGACCCGGGTTTGAAACCCGTGGTCATCCTATATATTTATTTTTATTATTTTCAGTTTATTTATTATTATTAGTAGTTTTTATTTATTATCTTTATTATTTTAACCCTTTTGATTTATTTATTAATTAATGAAATTAATATGACGAATTTGAATGGTTAACATAAATACGTAACGAAACTTCATATCATATATTTGAATTATTAAACGGAGCGGGTTTTAGAACCCGTTTTACAAAGAATGTTACATAGGTAACACATTTAATCGCACTATAATGTTGTGTGTGTGTGGCTACATGCAATGCAATGCATTTGTATATGCTAAATGTATAGTGCATATGATAATAAGAGACCAACCTTTCTATCTGGATCATAGTGTCATGGTCGCTTTTGGAACTGAATCGGTTATAGTATGGTTTTACAAAAACCTTTTTTTAAACCAAGTTCACTATAACCAGTGGCTCTGATACCGAACTGTCAACCCCCGAATTACCACCTACGGAGTTTCACCGAGACGCAAGTGACGTACCAGGATCTAGCCACTAATCACATTGAAGTAATAGTAAAGTATAAACCTACATGTCATGTCCAACATAATTAGTGTATTTCAAATTAAACGTTTTCAAAAACAAAGTATGTGTTCAGCGGAAGCATAAGTAATCATTTAATCAACCGAAATCAAATTGTTTCAAAACATAATATTACATGTTTCTTCAAGCACGCGACCCATAACAGCTCTAACTCCTCAGACTGCAAGTCCCAACCCAATGATGTATCTAATGACCTGCAAGCATGCAGACAAGTGTATCAGCAATAAAGTCGGTGAGTTCACAGATTATGTTCAACGTAAATCATGTAAGTGTTTAGCATAAAAACATGTTAAGAATAATAAACTCGATATCGATATGGATGTCATGTTTGTTGTGCCCTCATCAATGTCTATTAGCATTGATCAAATGTGTTTAAAGTCCTTAGTTCACGCTCGGCTCCCAGCACAGTGTGAGGTTTGTCAAACCTAATAGCGCTATCAACTAATACCCTGTTGCATCCCAGGCAACTAGCTTGGTAGTAAGTAGGACTTTCATGATAGAGTTTGAGATATTAACTAACATCAAATTTAGACCAACAACAGTTTAGAGTATTCCTCCTAGGATTATTAGTTTGTCCCCCTGGGACGCATGCTTGTGGAAAAGTAGTGAACTCACCTTAATTTGCTCGGTAAGTATTAGCATGCTTCTACGCGTTAATAAAGTGTTAGGTCCGTTACACGCGACCTAATGTATAGTGAATGTAAGTATGTATACGAGGGGGGTTTGCAATACCCTAAGTGTCCAAACAACCCAGTAGGGTTCATGTGATCAGGTTAACATGTTTATCATACAATACAGTAACACACAATGGATCCTCTAGTTGGTGACGAGTAATGTGGTTCAAGAACTCAGATATATGGTTTATTAATAAATACGAAGTAAGTGAATAAAACCCTGAATCCTAACAAACTCGAACTCATCATGTGACTACATTAACTCGGATAGCATGTGAACATATAACTTGAATAAACATTCACATGTACAAACTCGGGCACACGTATGCAATACATGTAAACTCGAAACCCATATGGATATGCGTATAAATTCGGACATAGTATGTACATATATATACAAATTCAAACATAGCATATGTGTGTGTATATGTATATAAGTTCGGACAACATAGGTGATATACGTGTAAGTTCAGACTTCACTAGGCCAAACTCGGACTCCCTATGCACACATATATATAAATTCGGACAGAGCACCTATGCACACACTTAAATTCGGAAAACATATATGTTGCACATAAGTTTGGACCACATGCAAACCTCCTTAAACTCGGACTCAACACATCCCATTTAAACTCGGATTCTAGGCTTAACCACACAAACTCGGAACCCATTAAACAAATTCGGAACAACATATTCATATCCGAACTTCATGTTAAACTCAGATTTTGTGACTTCACAAAGTCTGACAACCATCCCTGGACTAACCAGTAATCTTAGACTAACAACACAGAATACAGTTTTCAATGTTTCTACGATCAAAACCCTATTCTCAGAAATCAATGTTTCTCAGTTTTCAATGTTTCTACGATCAAAACCCTAACCAGTAATCTTGGATGTCTAGGGTTTGCATGAAATCAAAAGAACAAGATAACAAAGTATAACACAAAGCACTTACCTTAGATTGATTTAGGGTTTGTTCTTGAAGAGTTTAAAGATCAAAGATTGATGATTTAAGAGTTGTGTTGTGTAGCCAAAGTGATTAGAGAAATGATTAGAAAATTGCCATACAATGAAGTTACGGGGAGTTTAGGGTTAGGAATGGGTTTATTAGAGTTTCAATATTAACTCTAAACACCCTTAACTAAATAACTTTAACACAAACCACATAACATCTTACCATTTACAGATAAAGCATATAATTCACGTATTTGTTGTGCAACGTACAAGTTTCATAGAAACCGCTCGTTTATAAGTATCATTTGTGGTAGAAAGCGACGTTTAAAGAATTAACTTGTGTGCGTGTTCTGGTAATTCCCCGAATTACCAATGTAGACTCTTTTAACTAAACCTAGTTAAATGCAGTGCTATGAATGTACGTGTAAATTGTAGCATCCGTCGAAAAACGGGGTCTAAAACCCGCACCATTTTTAATGTAATCTTTTCGTTACGTATTTATGTAAATCGTTTAAGAGATTCATTATATTAATAATATAAAATAATAAATAATAATAAAGATGATAATAATAATAATAATAATAATAATAATAAATAAATAAAAAAATATAGATAATAGATATAAAATCAAAAACAATAAAAAGGGGTAGACCGCGGGGTTCGAACCCGGGTCTCACCCCTAACCAAACCCTCAACAAACCACTAAACCGCTCCCTCAACATCTGAAATAAGTTAAACAAACAATCCCTTATGGCTTACTTCTCATTCATCTTCTTGACACAGTGCCGCCGAGTAACTGCACAATCAATCCGGTAATTAAAGTAACCATTTTTATAAAACTGATCACGAAACTGACCCCCAATCATGAATCTAGACTCAATTGAGTCAAATCCGCATTCAGTTGTGATCTGCAAACAACTCGCCCTACTCGTTTTTGACCGAAATCGAAACCCAATCCAAGCGACTTCCTTCAACTATATATAGGGACTATAGGGAACCCTTTAGAGTGCACAAACACTCTCCCTAACCTTTCTACACATCTCCGTTTACCAAAACACTTCGTCGGAAACACCTACCATTTGTCGGAATCTCGCCGGAAAACCGGAGAAAACTCTGTTCGGTATATCGTTCACCTAATCTCTTTCATTTTTATTTATATCATGTGTAGACAATAGGAATTTATAAGAGAATTATCAAACAAATAGATTCAATCGAGGTTTCAAACATTCTGTTCAATTTGAAGAAGAAGATGAACCTACGTTTTTGCTTAAAAGAATTTAAAATTGTATTTCAACCGGGTTAGTCACACAGCCCAGTTGGTTGGGCTGTGTGCATATGAAACCAATAGTCCTGGGTTCGAGTCTCGTACGCGCTCCGATTCTCTGAAATAACAAAACATTTTTATAAAACCCAATTATGAAACACAATAGTAAGAGTATATAAGGAATAAAAATCTTATATCTAACGGGTTAGACACACAGCCCAATTGGTCGGGCTGTGTGCACACACGAAGCTAAGGTCACAAGTTCGAACCGGATACATATCATGGTCCTTATAATAAACAGTCCTTTTTATAAAAAGCTATTTCTGAAAAGAGCTAGTAAGTATATAAGTATAATTAAAATCAAATATCTTCCGGGTTAGACACCAGCCCAGTTGGCCGGGCTGCGTGCACACAAACGAAAGGTCACTGGTTCGATCCCACACGCTGCTGATTTCTTGAGCGATTTATCCGATTTAATTCAGAGAAAAACATATTTTTAATTAATTAAATCCTTAAATATTCTCCCCAAAAATATATTATTTTATAACCAATTAATCTTATTTACAAATAAAAGTTTAGGCAAATAAAAAACATAGTAATAAAAACAATAAAAATTAATTTAAATTATCTAACCAATAATAAGTTAATTAAAAATATTAAATATCAACCAAAGGAATATATTTTAAGCTAAATAGTTATGTAAATATTTAGGCGCCGCTTTGTCACTTGGTATTCCAACTTCTCACTCGTGCGCAATCTTCAACAAATCTTAATCGCACCCACTGTGAGTGAATCTTACAACTCCCCCTCTTAATTCACGTTTTTAGGTGTATCATGTGTCGCTATATATATTGTTGTCTCGTTATTTAAAATCTCGTGCTATTACCATTATGTGATCTAACGTGCTATGTGATATTGTTTTGTTTATTGCCATTTAGTGTTTATATTCTCCTTGCAGTCAATGTCTCACATTAGGCCCTTTGTTCCCCGTTGCTTACGGGTGGAGCGCCGCGTAGTCTAATATACTAGATCGGCTCTGTTTGATTGAGCATTGATCTCGCAACACATCGCTTATCATGCACACATGTTCATTATTAGTTGATGATTGATGATATGGTTTGTGATTTAGATAACATACACGACGTTCTCATTTTTTGTTAATGCACATTTTTATAAAATACTAAATATATCATTTTTTAGGGATTCACTCACCAACTTATGTTGACCCAAAGCTTTATTTTTACACATGATACAGGTGAACAAGTTTGAAGCGTGGATCATATAGGATATGGGCCTTAGAAGAATTAAAATGTTATTTGCAAGTTTGTTTGGAACAATATTGTGTTTGTTTGAATATGTGTTATTGGAATATTTTAATTAAGTTTGGAATAATAAATATTAAACCTTTATAACAGTAAATGTCATGAGCTTTGATGAAAACCCAATCATGCCCCGACTACCTTATCCGCTGCGGGTCAGTGTGTGACATAAATTAACTGTAGTTAGGTTAAAGTATTAACTTGAAATTGTGGGTTGTCACAATAAATGAAGAAATTTGGAGTGCGCGGGTCGAACGAGCGACCGCAAAAAAGGTGCTGAAAAAGAGCCTCCCTCGCGTCGCATGTGGGAGGAGTGTTTACGTGGAGCGTGTTGCGGAAGCTACTAAATGACAAAAAAATCAATTTTGATATCTTGCGCGCCACGCGGCAGAGGAAAGGCTCCTCACGTGTCTCCGGGGGGTCCGACGCTGAAAAAAGTTGGTTTTTAACCTAAATCGCTTAGGGATTAAGTCATTCAGCAATTACCATTCTCTTACGAATCCAGAGTTGTAAAAGGATATTTTGGGAGTTCTTTCACAACAATCTTCCAAATTCTTCAGGAATGTTCGTACCAATTCAAGATCTGAAGCTATGATGATAACCATGCGTGGCTAAACTCCTTGCGATTTCCCCCTAATGAACGCTTGTTAGGTTTTTGCATAAGTACTCTAATTGTTACAACTGCTTTATCTTGATCACTCATGTTTGGATTTGATAACATTATTTGTATTTGAATTGCTTGTCTTTTATCAAACATATTAGCGGTTGCTTGCATTGTTAGTGGGTTGGTAGTTAGGTGGGTAGTTGGTATGTCTTAATGGATCATTAGGTTCTCGTTTATTATTAAAAACTATCCTTAATCATTATTCAAATTCATAAATTTCGAGGCTGTGTCTATGTAGTGTTTAAATTATTGATACAAAATATTGTGTTAAACTTGCAATCAGGATTCCGAATGGGGGTTATTTTATCTTAGTATGTTACACTTTTTTAATCAATTTTGAGTTCTTTAAATCAATTAGACAAACCCCTAACTTAGTCCAATAGTTAATTGATTAGTTAAATTGCTAAACGCTGACCACAAATCCCCTATGGATACGACTTTACTTACCTGTACTATTATAGGTATTTAAGTATTAAAAATACTTGGTTTTTATTATCCCATGACAGCTACAACAGGCATGTACCTTGTTAAGATGTTTCCGAGTGTGGAAATACTTTAGAGCTTGGTGGTAATAGTAAATAACAAACTCCCCTTGCATCAAAGAATGTTCCTAACGCCTCAAACCTTGAACCACAACGTAAAATTCATGGTCATAAGTTGATCACTCTTAACGGGCTTCATTGAGTTTTTTACTATGGTAGGCAACTGATTTGCCTTCTTGAATCAAAACTACTCCAATACCAACCCCACTTTTGTCACATTCTAGCTCAAAGACTTTGTCAAAGTTAGACAAGGCTAGAACTGGGACTATGGACAATTTTTCCTTTACCAGAGATTGAAACTTCGCTCATTACTTTATCTCTTTCTAAGCTTAAGAATAACATTATAAAACAAATAAAATAAATGAGTTTCTTATTAGATCAACGAGACAAGTATTCATATATGAGACAAAGTATGTGACCAGTTATAAACATTCTTGTCGATAATACGAACTCGCTTATGCAAAAAGAAAAAATCTCATAACTTAAAATAATAACATAATCTTAAAAATACTCACATCGTATATGTGAATACATTACATAATCTTAAGGGTTATTGGATTCAAATAACCCTAACTTACACTTGTTGGCCGACAACACTCCCTACTAACAAAATGTTTATCATCACTCCTAACTTTCAACTTATTTTCCTTTGGAACTCCCAAACTAACTGACCATCGTCGTTGTTCGTTACCCACCACCATCGACCCTAACAACCGTTGGTCGCATCTCTGATCATCATCACTACCATTAGGTACGACCCAGGCTCTAACAGTCGCTGGTCGCTCCTCTGATCATCATCATTGCCATCAGTCAGCATCTCTCTTCTTCGTTCGCTTGATTGCAAAACATGCGGATCTAAGCCCTACCATCTGTTACTAGATCTAAGCTCTACCCCCCTCTCACAACGTATTGCTTTCTGATTTGTTTCTCTTCTTGTTGTTGTGGTAATGATGGCGACGATTGCAGGATTTGGTAACAGTTGTGGTTGTGGGTTTGATTTGGAGATGTTGACGGTGGCTGAGAGTGGGGATGGGAAGAGGATGATGATGGTAGTGAACGATGGAGGTGATGGTGATGGTGACGGTGGTGAACAATGGTGGTGGGTTGGATGCTAGCAGGTGGTTGTGGGAAATTATTTAAATCAAATTTTAAAAAAATTATACAGATTTTTCATAAAAAATAATGTTTTTTTACACATAAGCAAGTCACCTCATTAAATAATGGCCACATCGAGAGTGATGATAAATATTTTATTAAGTTGGAGTGTTCTTGACCAACAAGTAAAAATTATGGTTATTTTAATCTAATAATACTAATTTCAAAAAAAAAATTATATAGTTATATATTATACTTATATAATATATATTATATTAGATGGAAGTATTTTAGAGCCGTTAGAAATAAATTTATTAATTGTTAGAAGTATACACTGCAGCTAATGTGATCAATATTGGTAAAAGATCGATATTTAAGATATTAGTTATTATTGTAGGATATTGGTAATTTTAATATCATGCTGAATTTTTGTGTGTGTATATCTACATAAAACACTAAAACATATCAAATATTAATAGTAAAATCAAAAGTCCAAACTAAAAGTGGTCAATATTTTATATTTAAAACAATTAAACATGATTTAATAGTAAACTATGAAATTTGACTCCACATCAACCAAGCATCCTCGATCAGATGATTGCTGATGAATTGGAGAAGAAACGAGTGTGTGATTGGGTTTAGGGTTAACTTTAATAGGTATTAGGCTTTGGCCAAACAATTTTAATAGGTAGTAAATGTTTATATTATGGGCTAACAATTTTCAACCTATAAAATCAGTGAGATGGCCGATATTACCAACACCGATATCGTGATCGATATTTTGATTGGGATCGATAGCTAATATATCCTGACGATATTAATTGCATAGGAAGTATCTGTTCGGTATTTTTTTTATTTAAAGACGATTTTTAAAGATTCGTTCAAGATTGATGTATCAAGAATTCCTAACGAATAACTTTCAACCAAAATAACTAACGCACATACCTAATACTCGTTGAGAAATCATAAACCCAAGAGGTAGTAAGTAATAGGTATATATATATATAGGGCTCGGTTCAAATGAGAATCATCACGAGTTGCGAGAACCGTGAGAACTTTTTGTTCCCGCGTGAGTTAGGCCAAATTTTTTTGTATAAACGTAGATGAAAATATTATAAACACAATATAAAAAAAAAGTAAAAAAAAATGTCAAGTTGGTAGTTTTGACTGATGCAACTTTTTTACGCGCCATGTAAATTTTGAATGAAGATAAATATTTTTTACGACTCATGTAAATGTGGGTATGCGGCATTTTTTAAATTCTTTTTTCTGAAACAAGTGATCTTTTTTATGGATTTTGAGAAAATTTTTTTGGAAAAACCTTTTGGATAGCCTAGTTCTCATGGTTCTCACAACTAAAGGTGGTTCTCATTTTAACTCATCCCTATATATATATATATATATATATATATATATATATGGTAAATATTGGCTTGAAAACCCACTTGTTGAGAAAACATAGTAAACCACAATATGTGGCTAACAATCATCACGTCCACCTTTTTCCAAGTGAGCTTCTCCATGCTTTTGAGGGTAGTATAGTCATTTTTGCACCACTTTCTATGAGATCTCCCATAGTATAAGTCACTTTCATATCAAACTTTCACCTTTTTGTCCTTCGTTCACCAACCCATCTTCTTTTACTTTTTTCTTTCACTCTCCGTCCCATATTCTTATTGTTTTCAATTATTTCAAGTTTCTCTCATGCGAGAATGGAGCATACTCATGACTTTGTTGCACATCTTGAAGACTACACTCCTCTTCGTGGTTCTCGTTACTCGGTTGAAGGAGTACAACGTATCATTAGGTTTCTGGACTTGTTTCTATCTTATTTTTATATTTTTTGGGCTGCTACGTCTTTCGTCATGATGATGGTGTTTTTTTCTATCTATTTTTTTTTGTTTTACCTGTATCCACATGTGTTAAACACATGGCATGTGATGTTCATGCATAGTGTGAAGTGTTCATATTCTTTTTTTATTAATTTTTTCCACTCACAGTTTTGATTATGTGCTTTTAAAGTTTTAATGTTTAAACAACTCATATTTTTAAGTTTTTCATGTTGGTGAGTGACTTTATAGACATAAACTTTTGTGTATTTCTTTTTGGTTGTTGTTTTGGTGATTCGGTTCTTCTTCTTTTTTTTTTAAGTTTCGATGTTCAAAAACATAATAGCACACGTGTTTTTTTTGTGGCACGGTTTCATGTTTGCTTCATGACTTTTTATACAATTTTTTGTTGGGTTGTAAGAATTTGGCTTTTGTTGTTGTTATTTTTTCCTCTAAAGTTTTTGTGTTTTTTTCCTCATACCCCGGGTGTTCATTTTGTTAAATGTTCAAATGTCGACCCCAATACCGACCCACATCATGCATATCCTGATTTCAGTACACCTCTTAAAAGGTTTAAATTCTTGGCTTTGCCTATTACGTGTGTAACTATATCTATTTACATGATATACAACTGGAACACAAGGTTACACATGTTACAATGAAGATGTAACATGGGTGTACATATGTTTAATTTTTTAGTGCGCCAGGTTACAAAAGTTACAAAGAAGGTGTAACATGTGTAACTTTAAGTATTTACATGATATACAACATGAACATAAGGTTGGACAACGTTACACATGGTTTACACTTTGTAGCATTTTTGCGTACACATGTAACATTCATCTCAACATGTCCAATATGGTTACATCAAGCATGTAACATGTGTAACATGGCAACATGTGTAATCGTATGCTCTTTTTTTACCCTAGGGTGCTAGACGTGTTACATCTTTCGTAACACGTGTAAACTTATGTTACACATGTTACGTCATGTAACTATTTTTTTAACATCCGCTCCTATGCATACAGATGATCACCAACATACCCCCTGCATGTAAACAAATGATCAACAACATACCCCCGCATGTCAACAGATGATCAAGAACATACTCCTCGCATGTCAACAGATGATCAAGAACATACTCCTCGCATGTCGACAGATGATCAAGAACATATACTTTTCTTTGTATGATGATATGTATCAACTTAAACAATGCCCACACCTTTTGTCTTACCCTTTTGTGTTAATCAGAACTATTCGCTGTGTAACCCTTAAAGCCTTGGTAGGCTGCACTTTTTAGTGATGTTATGGTTCACATTTAGGGTATGTTTGGCATAGAGCTTTTAGGAGCTTATAGCTTTAAGCTTTTAAGAAAACGCTCCTACTCAATAGAAAGTCTTGTTTGGTTGATGGAGCTAGAAACTTTTAGGTTAGGAGCTTTAAGCTTTTGGTTGAACGCTCCTACTAGTAGTGTTTAGAAGGAACTACAAGATTTTAGAAAAAAAATGACTATTTTAACCTCTAAAGATAATCAACTTTTTAATGCACCAACTTTTTAATGTTCATTTTGGTCATTTTATACATTTTTATTAAAAGCTCAAACTACTCTGCCAAATATCTAAATATATCTAAAAAGCTACAGCTACCGGCATTTAGCCACCAGCTTTCAACCACCAGCCACTAGCTACTTTTGCCAAACATGCCCTTAATGTTATCTTACTTTATGGATCATTTGCTTTTTTATTGTAACCCATACTAACAACCACACTATTTAATTACACTTAACGCGTAAGTGACTTATCTTTCCTTTCTAGATGTCCATACTGTATGGCACATAGATTCTAGATAATGCCTTACATTCACCAATACCCCTCTTTTACTATATCTAATAATTTTCTTGGTTGATAAACAATCTTTAAAAAAATCATTTTATGTTTAATATGCTACAAACATCACATGCGAACACATGCCATTTGCTCACACATGGTTTCATATACCTGCACCCGATTAACATGTGTAATAAGGATATACATGTGTTAGAAGTAATGTCAAAAAATAACTTAATCACCATGTAATCCATTTATCCATAAGTACTTAAGTGATTTAACAATAAGGGACGGTTGCTAACACATGTTTTTAACCAGGTTACACATGTTACATACGTCGGCTAATCATGCAATCCTTTTTGTTAACATATGTTACACCTCTGCTTTTTGTTCCCCCTTGTTGCAATGAAGTTCCCATATACATACAAAGGCCATTAGCATAACAAACCACCAACTAGTTGCATAATAACAATTAAAAAAGCCAAACGGATAACAACAAAAAAACATAAAATAACACAATCCCTAGCCACGCGTCCCTCTTTGATTTCTTCTTCACACAACCAACCACATTCCCGTTGTTGTCCTCTTCGCCCCCTTCTCGTGCATTCTTCATTGTCTTCTTCGTCATCCTTTCTTCTTCTTTTGGCCAACCTAGGTGTATCTGACCCTGTTGTACTCTTTCATACTGAACTTCTTTTATTGCCTTTTCCTGCAACCCACATTTGATTTACAGTAGCATAAGTTATACCTTAACATTGTCGTGAACAAACAAAACAAATTATATTATGGAACCAAACATACCTTCATTATCATAGCGCCTGAAATTGAACTCTTAGAAATCTTTGACTTTTTATCCGCATCATTTTCATTTGTTATAAACTACTTGTAAAACACTTATCTGCAAAGTATTTAGCATGTCACATATGTAAACAAACAACCACACACCTTTATAATCTCTACTCTTCAGGCTGCTGCTATCCAGAATAACCAAATCCTTTGCTGTACCACGAGGAAAATGGGTAACATATGTTTATTTTGTTAAGGCTCAGAGGAGTAAGATGGTGTAACAGTTGCGATGGTGTAACAGTTGCGATGGTGTAACGAAAAAGAATCAAAAAATAATTTACGGGTTTGGGAAAATGATCGGAAGATCAAGGGGATGACAATAGGTTTTTCAGGTTTGTGTGGTGGGTATTAGAAAAGCAACGTGTTTAGCAGGTTTTTATAACCTGGTCACAAAATGGGTATTTGGGGCTTCATTAAGCAAAAAAGTGGACCAAATTTTTTAGCAAAAATGAGAATTGAGAAACTCTAATATTGTTTCACATCAGCCCACATTATATATATATAATATATATATATATATCTAGGGTTAGGGTAAAAGAAAAACCAATAGGAGTTGTGAGAACTTAGAGAACTCGACCTTACGAAAGGTTTATTCAAATTTTTTTTACCAAAAATCATAAAAGATCAACTTTTCCGAAAAAACTAGTTTTTTTACATTTACGGCAGCTGTAAATATTATAAAAAAGTGATGTCATGCTTATGTTATCAGCTTTTTGCAGTTGCTGTAAGGGGTCGAAAAACACCACTTTGAAACTTTTTTTTAATTTTTTTATCGTAGTGTTTTATAACATTTTAATCTAGGGTTGTGAAAAAAATGGGGGAAAACTCGCATGAAAAGGCCGAGTTTTCTAAGTTCTAACAACTCGGAAGAGTTTCCACTTGTCTTGGTCATATATATATAATTTGACAAAAGTTTGGTAGTGTAGCCAAAGTTGTTTTTTCACTCTTTTAGTTTAGTTTTTTTTTCTTTTTTACCCTCAAACATTCAACATTGTTACTTACACCCCTTAACTTTGTAAAATGTCATTTTGATACTCTCAAGTTTTACGTGTTTATTTTTATATACGTGAGTCAAATATTAAATGTTATTACGCTTATTTTTATTTATGTTTTATAGGTTGGTTTGTATTTTGTCAATACATTAAGAGTAAAGTACAATTTCAATCCCTGAGGTTTACACCGGCTCTTAGGTTCAGTCCCCATTTCAAAAAAAATTCAACACTCCAGTCTCTGATGTATTCAATTGCTCACAATTAAAATCTTGGCACTAACAGACCGTTTGTATTTCAGTGAAAAGATTAAAATACCCCTAAAGTTTACTTACAGTTTCAGTCCTTGAACGTATAATTCATACTTTCCCTCCATATTTAAAACTCTTTTCTAATCTAGTAACTAACCACCAATTATCCTTAATTACTCAGCAATATCATGTTATTAACATCAACAACAATTCGTATCAAGACCTGTAAACAGAATTGAAGTTCCTTTGAAATGGGTTTGACCGTTAGAACTTCAATGGGTTTGACTTTTTGAACCTGAATTGGGATTGACTGTTAGAACTTCAATTGGGAATGAACTTCGTAATTGCAATTGAGTTTCAGTTAAAGAACATGAACTCCCTTCATTATAGGTCTAGCAATGCCTACCAAAGTGTAAGATCCCTATTCAAATTAACCTGAGATGGTATAGACTTTTAGAATTGGATTCTGACATAGGTCCTAGTCACCTGCACCCTGAAACCAACTGGAATCAAACATAAACAACCCAAAATTCAGGTTTCATACAACTGGAACAACTGGAATCAAACATAAACAGACTTGAAAAATGCAAATTTAAGACGAATCTTACCGAAGATGTGCAATGTGAATAAAATTACAGCGTATTGCCTCATTTCGGAGATGAATGGAGGAAGGTCGCCAGAGAGGCTGTGTCGCCGGAGTGTTGAGGGGAAGGGGAGGAGTGGATTGTGGCTTACAAATGAAGATTGGGGATTAAAATAGTAGCATAAGTTTCAAAGTTTTGGGAAATTACCTTTTGCCCTCCCTATCATTAAACGACTTGACGGTCAACTAACGACCGTTTGGTCAAAGGTTTTAATTGTGATCAATTGAATACGTCAGGAATTGGAGTATTGAATTTTTAAAATGAGGACTCGATCTGAGAGCGGGTGTAAACCTAAGGGACTGAAATTGTACTATACTCATACATTAAACTCTAAGAGGAGTGGTGTAACGCTCCGCATTTTTGTACTTTTCTTATTTAGAAAGTATAAATGTACTTCTATTTTTGGAAACTTCCCGAGATTCTGATCATAATGGAACTTTATTCAATAAATGTACATCTTTTACACATATGATTCATACTTCACAATCTTTGATACGTGACTTCATGCAAGAAACTCATACTTGTAATACCCGAATGCCCCATTTTACGTGCAATTATACTTATACATCATTCTCTTCTGCTTAAAATACTCGAAAACCAGCTAAAATACGTAAAAACAGCCCAAAACCAACCCACCCATGCAAGATGAACCCACTTCGCACGAAGTGTACCCTTTCGTACGAAGTAAAGTACACTTCGCACGAAGCGGAGCTGGCAACTGTTTTTCCTATAAATACATACGCACTTCACCACTTCCAACATTCCGTACACTCTCACTCTCACTCTCAAATTTCTTGATGTTCGGCAGAATCATCTCAGATTCTTCTAAGTGAGTTTAACTCACTAACACTTTGCTATTTCATAAATTTTCTTCTGCTTTTACTTTTTTACTTTTATACCAAGTGTTGTAAGCTAACCTAGTTCATCATCCTTATAGGATTGGATTAGTGTTCTAGCTAGTGAGAACGTTAGGAGCTTTGGCTACCCGAATTAAGTTCCATACCTCACTTGAACATTTTTGCATTTTACTCTCTATACATTCATGACCAACCGGGTTGTTGCAACCTTGTGCTTTGGTGAATCATATAATGAGATTCGATATCTCCATGCTTGACATCTATGACCAACTTGAATATCTATATACTTAAACAAACATAATTTTCGTATTTTCTTAATAAACTAGTCGGAACAGAATCTTAATAGCTTTCTGATTAAGTATTATGGTCCTAGACTGTTCTGCCTCATTGCCAATACCCTGTTCAAGAAAATCAGTGTCGAAACGGGTGCAAAATGAGCTAAAAAGTTACAAAAACAGACCCTTCGCACGAAGTGATCAGTCACTTCGTATGAAGTAATCCGTCACTTCGCACGAAGTAATCCGTCACTTCGCATGAAGTGGACTGTCACTTCGCACGCGAATTCGAATCCAACTCTGAAACACTCACACAATTTTGTTCCCCCGTGTAGGATAAGTTCGGTGTCCTACTCTCCATCCTACAGTTCACGGTTACTAAGGAAGCTTTTGCAAAACCGTGAGTATACTCAACCCCGTTTTACCTTTTATCACTTTTGGGGTGCAATACATGTACTTTATCAATTCACACAAACATGCTATGCTTAAATCACGAAACAATCCTTAAACTATGCTCTATGTGTTATACTTGAAATCACACATGCTTATAGTCGAAATTCTCATACTTAGTCATTAACTTTGATCAAGCCTCCTTTATCATGTATAACGCTATAGAGGTAACGCACCACACGTAAACTTGAGGTCATGTTAAGTTAAATATATGCAGTCTTTTCATTACTATGATTAGATTAAGCTAGCTGAAAACTTTGGGTTGACTGGTATATTTGCATGCCCGTATATTACATGTTAGCCTTGAGAATAGACATTGATGCATAATTATACTATGTTATTTATTTAAACTTGTATGCTCACCAATGCCTTGTGTGTTGAACTATACTTTAACATGTCTTGCAGGTTAATATTGATGATGAGACACATGGAATAAAGTAGGACGACTTAGATACTCACCTAGAACGTACGTATTAGAAAGTTGTTGTATTTTGTTTTTTTCATGATGTTGTATTTCAAATTTGAAACTAAGTGCTTGCTATTAAATCAATGAAATGTAATCTTATTATTTAAATTACTTGTCATATTTTAGCGCTATGAGGTATCGAGCAATCTCGTTCGTCCCGCCGCGATGTTTCCGCCATTGGTTAAAGTGTGACAAGTGGGGGTGCCGCGTGATGAAGCGTGGTTTGCGGGTGACCAGGCGTGGAACATCGCAGTCGGTCCCTGTGACCACGTGTACCGGTGACCACACGTTGAAAGTCGAAAGTTACCGTTGGAGGGTTTTTCATAAAAAAAAAATTAAACACTATATATATACCATCTACACAAATACATAACTTTCTATCACTTTCTTGCATAAAAATGGAATTTCCAACCTATTCGTTTCCGCTAGACACCGATAGCTATTTGTCTACCAATTTATGTATCTTTTTATTTTTATATGTTTTTTTAAGTTATAACTGTCTAGAAATACTGTTTTTTTATATAAATGAAATTTAACTATTATTAATTTATTATTTAAAAAAATAAAGAAGATTCATCACTAGTGATGGATACGTTCACTAAAATCAATCACTAGTGATAAAACCAGGTTCTATTACGTGACGAAATATAATTAATGTGATAAGTAATGAAAAGTGGAGCCATCCACTCCTAATAGATAAGACAAAAGTATCAAAAACCGGTCGTATACTATAGAATAATATCTTGGCCTACTGAAATTGAACAAAAGATTTTATTTTTTATTTTTATGAAATAACGTGTTAGTTGACCTTCCTGGAACAATCCACTATATACCAAACACACCTTTTTGTTCTTCATTATTTTCTCTCAAGTTTAAATAATAATAAGTTTGTTACAGGTACGTTCCTCTCTTCGATCATACATCTTTTTCTTTTACTTTTTATATTGTTAATTCTGTAAATTTGTTATCATATGCTCTTTAGTTCACAATTCTGAATCCAATTTGAAACATTCTGAAATTGCAAGTGTTTTGGAGGTAAGAATAGTAATTGTGTTTCTATATATGATTGTGCGATTGCGTGTTGATAATTTATGAGGAACAGATCTGAGTTTTTGATCTGAATTTTGGTTGGATCTTCACTTTTAGGGTTTTGAATTCGTGTTATTGAAATTGTATTGATTGGAGCAAACTTAAGGTGTTGAAACTGTTGTATATTAGCTTGATTCGTCCGTCGGAATGTTTCGGGTTTTTGTTTTCTCGATTCAGCTGCTGGATGACAATTTTACTGTTAGAATTGAATATCTAGGGTTTTATTGGCTTATAGGGCTTGAATGGTGTTGAAGTTAAAATTGGTTATTCAAATTCAATATTAGGCCATATGTTATGGGGCGTGAACGCCGTTCTAGGCGGGGCGCGGGGCGCGGGGCAGGGGCTTCGGTGGAACCGCAGGCATGAGCAACAATTTGATGGTTCTTTTAGTAATAAATAATATACCAACCAATAATATATAGTCACCTCAATTCAGTCGTAACTCATAACACTCCCTTGGTGGTGTGAAGGGTGAAAAAAAGTGCGCCTACGTGGCCACACTTTTTTTATCATTAGAGCCCCTCCATGACACATAGCCTTAGACTGTGCAATTTTAAAGCCATTGGACGGCAATTGAATGACTCGAATCATGGATCAGTTAAATAAGGCTAGTGATATATAGGTAATCTTACATCTTGCATCTACAATAATAATAACTATAATCATATTTCTTCTCCGAGTAGGATCATTTTAAGTTTTTTTACCCAAACGTTATTATAGCAAAGAACTTGTAATTCCATGTTTGATTAGTTTATTTATGACGTTTTATGTTGTTGATATGTACAGGGTATATAAGTAGGGTAACAAATGTTGGAGCAGTTATTAATTTTTACTCGAGGGGGGTTAATCCTCTGGACATGCCAAGAGCTCGGAAACGCTCTTAGGGGATCACCAATCGACACCTTGATCCGGTCTTGCCTTTTGGAGGAACGATCCGGTGCAGCATCATACACCTATGACGTACCCGGCGCATCATACACTCTCAAATGGACATTCCACAACGAGCTGGGCCTTGTATTTGTTGCAGTGTATCAAAAGATTCTCCATCTTTTATATGTGGACGAGCTGCTCGGTATGGTGAAGCGGGAGTTTTCCAAAATCTATGATCCTAAACGGACGCGGTACGATGATTTCGATGAGACGTTTAGGCAGCTCAGAAAGGAGGCCGAGGCTCGGGCCGAGGAGATGAGGAAGTCAAAGCATGTGATGGCGAAGCCGGTTAGCAGTCGGACTCAATTGCAAAAAAACGGATTTGATGGCGGTAATAAAAAAAAGAGCGGTGTCGGAGAATCACGAAAAGATGCGGATGATGATAATGTAAAAACGGACATTTTGGAAGACGTGCATTCGAAAGGGGAAGTAACTAGTAGGGGTAGGGTTAGCGGAAAAGAAAACGGTTATACCAACGCGAATAATGGGGCTTTTGATGTAAGTAAGCTACACAAGCTCCGATCGAAAGGTGGGAAGAAAGTGAATCCTGTTGTTGTTAACAAGGTTTCGAAAGAGGAACCGAAGAAAAAACCGGCGAAAAGAACAGAGTTTGGGATGACTCACCCTCGAAAACCAAATTGGATTTCACCGATCCGGTGAGTGAGAACGGTGATGATCAAATGGCTGTTGCACAAGTTGTAGAAGGAGAGAGTATGATGGACAAAGATGAGATTGTTAGTAGTGACAGTGAAACCGAAGAGGATGATGAAGCGGAGACGGATAAGATAGTAGATTCAAAGAAGAAAGGGTGGTTTACGTTGATGTTCCAGAGGTAAATTTGTTTCATATCTCTGTTTTAAGCACTTCACGATAAAAAAGAGTAAAGTACGCGGATGGTCCCTGTGGTTTGCACTTTGTAACGCATTTAATCCCCATCCAACAAATCTAAAGGTTTTAGCAGGTCCAAGTTAAGAGTAAAATACACGGATGGTCCCTGTGGTTTGCATTTTGTAACGCATTTAATCCCCATCCAACAAATCTAAAGGTTTTAGCAGGTCCAAGTTTGGGAGTAAATGCATTACAAAGTGCAAACCACAGGGACCATCCATGTACGTTTGGAAAAAGTTGGGACTAAATGCGTTACAAAGTGCAAACCATAGGGACCACCCGTGTACTTTTGGAAAGCTAGGGATTCAAATTTTCTGTAAACCACTAGGACCATCCGTGTACTTTACTCATTCAATTAATCATTTTCTTTTCCTGTTCAGCATTGCTGGGAAGGCAAATTTGGAGAAGGCGGATCTAGAACCAGCTTTGAAGGCTCTAAAAGACCGACTTATGACTAAGAATGTGGTATGTTGTGTTTATACTTTATATCGTCAATGTTAAGTCCTTTTTGTTTGTTTTTCTTTCTTTTTTGGATAACGTATGAAGATGATGTCGGACTCAAATTGTGGGTTGTGCTGTATGCCGCAGGCTGAAGAAATTGCTGAGAAACTGTGCGAGTCTATAGCAGTCAGCCTCGAGGGCAAAAAGCTTGCTTCGTTTACTAGGATATCATCAACAGTGCAGGTGAGCGGGACTTGATGAATGATGAGTCTCTTGGGAGAATGCTACTATTATTTTTTAATAGTTTTTTTTGATCATTTTGATTTGTTGATGTAAAATAATCTGTAACTGATTGAACTAATTACTGCAGGCTGCAATGGAAGATGCTCTTGTTCGTATATTAACTCCAAGGCGCTCGATTGACATTATGAGGGATGTTCATGTTGCCAAGGAACAACATAAACCGTATGTTGTGGTTTTTGTCGGAGTTAATGGAGTAGGAAAGTCTACTAATCTTGCTAAGGTAATAATCAACCAATCGGTACAAATGGTTGATTTGGATTATGTTTTATCTCTAACTGGTCAAGTGTGAATAGGTAGCATACTGGCTTCAGCAGCATGATGTCAATGTCATGATGGCTGCATGTGACACATTCCGTTCAGGAGCAGTTGAGCAGCTGCGTACTCATGCTCGTAGGCTCCAGGTATGATGTTTGACTGTCTATCATGATGTTGTCATGCCTTGTAACTACGATGCTAAATTACATTCTGCTTTCAGATCCCTATATTTGAAAAAGGTTATGAGAAAGATCCTGCAATCGTTGCTAAGGAAGCAATTCAGGAGGCTACCCGCAACGGGTCAGACGTTGTTCTTGTTGACACAGCTGGTCGGATGCAGGACAATGAACCGTTGATGCGTGCACTTTCTAAGCTTATATATGTCAACAGTCCGGACCTCGTACTTTTTGTCGGTGAGGCGTTGGTTGGTAATGATGCTGTTGATCAACTATCAAAGTTCAATCAGGTATCGAGTCTGTCATCATTCTTAAAACATCACATTTATAATTCATAGGGTAGATTAAGTTCTTACTTTTTAATACATGTGGTTTAACAGCTTGTTCATTCCATTCCTAACAGAAACTAGCTGACCTTTCACCCTCACCGAGCCCGAGGTTGATTGATGGAATTTTGCTAACCAAGTTTGATACCATCGATGATAAGGTAACGCTCTTAAAACAGACCAGACTCGCTTTCTTGTGTTAATTTTCGTTTCCAACTATAATGATGATAATGATATATATATAGGTTGGAGCTGCACTTTCAATGGTTTACATATCAGGAGCACCGGTGATGTTTATCGGGTGTGGACAGTCATATACTGACCTGAAGAAGCTGAACGTGAAGTCCATTGTGAAGACGCTGCTTAAATGATTGTGCACATTCTGAGCCAGTCGGTTAGTCAGTTGTGTTGTGATTTGTTTTATTTTGCGGATCTGTATCTGTATCTGTCTGTCAGGTTTCATATCTGCTTGGTTTAGCAGAGTCTGTCTGTGTGGTAAACATCTTTGAGACTTGTTTAAACATCTTGTGTTTTAGTCGGTAATCAACTTCCCGTTGGTCATTTCTACTTTTATTCTTTAATGACGGTTTTACTTTTAACATCGCAATTACAGCTGATTCTCAAAGTTTCAATACACACGACCCCACTAAACGAGTACTCAACATGAGCTCAATTGATCTGTTAGAATTTTTTAACCACTAGTAAACAATAAACATGTAATTAAGAGGGGAGAATCACATGATCTACAACATGATCATGAGAGCGTCTATTTGACTGTTCATTACAACTAAAGCAATATTAATGAAGACCCGACTATGCTAGAACATATAAGAAACAATAATAACGTTTACGTAAAAGGATTTCTATTCGCCTTCCCAACCAAGTTGCCACAAAGTAAGTTATCTCCTCTTCTCTTCTCGTCAGAGCATCGGCTCGCTCTCTTGTCTGTTCACATTTTCAGTAGCAGTGTTACGTTTTTCAGCGTCCTTTTGATATTGGGAAACTGCTCTTCTTGCTTCACCGAATGTAATATTCATATGATGTATGTGTTCTTTGAGATCTGGATCGTCTTTCCCACAATCTGTGTTTCACCAACAAATTAAAAGTGATTATGTTGGAATATCAATATCAGATTATCAGTTGTTTAACGAAACAGGCTGCAAGGATGTACTATAATGGGGTGTTTGGCATTGCGTTTTGAAAGTGATTATGTGTTATAGAGTAATTAGCTGTCACAAAAATGGGCTGCAGAGATGGTGTTTGGATGTGTTTTTGCCATTTGAAGTTGTAATAACATGATGTTCACAAGTGTTTGGAGGATTTCGGATTATCCAATAAAAAAATCTACAAAATGACAAAAACTCCAAACAGTAGAAACTAGTAATTTGCAGAAAAAATCAAATGATATGATAATCACTTTAAAAATGCAATGCACACACCCCTTAAGTAGAAAATGAAACCATTATTTACTGTAGTCGTAAACTCTCACCTGTTACAGAAAGGTTGACCAAACCTGCAATTAAATTTAACAGGATAAAATGGTTTAGTTTTCGAGCCGGGGGTCTCACTGGAAGAGCCTCTCTATTCCTACGGGGTAAACCTGTCTACATCTTACCCTTCGCAGACCTTACCTTAGCTTTGCTATTCGACTATGCCAAACCAGTATTGTCCACTCTGCCCACTCGGATGTCAAAGATTTTTCTATTACCCCAGTGAAGATATACTGTGGAATTCTTCTCTTATCTACAACTCATGCGCTTGAAATGCATAGGCGGTATTTGAGGTCCGATTGTCCACCAACCAAAATCTTATTCTGGGTCACATTCTTTTTCTTGCTTTCACCAGCTAGATTTAATTCAAAATCATATTTCCATGTGTGTTCACCAATCAAGAACAATGAGTGTTGATAGCACCCAAAACTCACATCTTTCTACACATCAAACTCCAGATTACCAAATAGCTAAACTAGATATACTCTAATTCCATTAAAAAAAAAAACTTCACAAAAACCCATATCAAATACAGTCTATTCAATGAGAAAGAAGGCTAACAAAACCTATCCAAAGAACAGAGCATTGACATCCATTAACAATAACAAAACCAACAAAACATGTATGCATATATGATCAAGTTCGACTAGCACTTCAAAAAAAAAAAAAAAAAAAAAAAAAAAAAGAAAAGCCAAATCACACAGGATAAAAAGAATATTAATTAGATCAGATAAGAACACAAAAGGTTATCACCAGGAGCAAGCTTGAGAAGGGAGAGAGGAGGAGGACAATCACACGTAATGTAAACAACAATACCTTGATAAGTAAGAGATATGCAAACTTATTATTTCTCGTATATGAACATAACGCCATTTAAAATGATACATAACTGTCAAAGACATGAAGTTAATTCATGTATGACCGTGAAATCTTAGTCCTTTTGATGTATAGTAGTATAGTAAGTCGCAACAATTGATACGTGAAATATATAGCAAGTGGTGATGTGTCTGGCTGGGACTTGTATGTAGCTTTTTAAATTTTGTTAAGCAACGAAAGAAAAGGATGTCAAAATATGAACAAATGAGACATATGATCAGTGTTCATTTGTATAGGTAAATACACAAATAGTCTACCGTGCATGTATATAGGTAAATACACAGTGTTCAATAGAGGTGCACAAACTGGGTATTTTTAATAATCGGCTTCGGTTATGGAACCGATTTCGGTTTCTCGTTTTAAGGGTTGGAACCGGTTATTGCTATAACCGGTTCGGTTCCAGTTCCGGTTATTTGACCAAAAAGCCATACTCTATGTGCCCGATTCCGGTACGGTTCGGTTCCGGTTATTTGGAAACCGGGTATTAAAATACCCTATTTTCGGGTTTTTATACCCTATTTTTGAGCTTTTTAGTTCAATATTTCCATATTTTTTTAATACTCTATTGCATTTTTATTACCCTATTTTCTCGTATTATTTATTTATAATTATTAAAAATGCATTTTATAATGTAGGAAAATTAAAATAAATGCACTAACATAAATTTAAAAGAAAGATATTAGAATCATGTATCAGGTATCATCGGTTCCGGTTCCAGTTCTTGTTCGGTTTTGGGTATTAATCGGGTATGATCGGTTCCGGTTCCGGGTATTGAGATCAAAATGCATACCCTATCTATACCCTACAGGTAGGGTCGGTTCCGGTTTCGAGTATAGAATACCCGTGTATTAAAAAAACCGGTTTCGGGTTTTTTTACCGGGTCCGGTTCCGGTTACGGTTTTTTTGTGCACCTCTAGTTTTCATTATATGATCAGTGTCAAAAGCGGGTTCAACAAGTGGTAAGTAGTAACACTCTGCATATTAAGAGACAAAATTTTTTGTTTAGCATGGTAGGGTTTGCTATTCAGAAGAGGGTAGCGGCGCAACTTATTGCCCGTCTACCTTTCATTAATCTGTAATTGTCTTTGTTTTATTTTTTTAAATAATTGTCTAGAATATGTTTAGCAAGTGAAAAGTCTCAAATGGTTTGAGTTCCAAATAAAAAAAAAAGTTTTGAGACAATTGATGAAATCTATACACAATTTTGTTTCCATGATAATAAATAAGCAACATAAACATAACTTCTAACCTTCTGATGAACGGTGTACGTTCTTCATGTGAATCGACTATAAAAGGGTTGTAAGGTTAAACGTATAAACGCTACATTAATTTTTTATTTTAATTTTAAACAGGTTGACGAATCGAACCGAAGACACCTCATTTACTAAATGTATAGACAAGTTTACTACTTTGAACCCTAACTACTTAATTTCATTTAGGTTTCGTGTCCACGTTTCATTAATCTGTTCTACAAAAGCCTTAAACCAAATGAACTCTACAACCCGATCAACATTTTCATTACTAAATGAACTAAATACAAGTTGTAATTACATAAACAGGTACATCGTACAAGCACACATTCAATAACCCAAATCATTCCTTTACGAGTTCTTGTTCCTTGTCCCGAGGCTCTATTTGCCAAAAATCGATCTCAACCACCAAATCCCTTTATCCGCCGGTGCATCTTCTGTCTCCGGCGGTGGGTTTGTATGTGTCATCTTCTTCAGCTTGCTCACATCATATCCTTCTCCCTTCGCCTTCTCAACCAACTGATTATATATCTCCTCATCAAGTTGGTTATCTCGGCACAATATCTACATACAACAAGTTCTAGGTTACACAAAAGTACCGGTTTGGCCGTCCATGAGAATTTGGTGGCTCTGTGCGACCAGAAAAAAATGGGCCTCTAAATTCATGAGTTTAAACGAAAAAAGGTTCCTATATTTATGGGTTATAATTGGGTAAAATAGGAATATGGGTATTAGGTTAGTTTTTAAAAGAGGATCAAGAGTTGGATTGTAAATATTGTTAGATTTTACTTTTCATCAGCATTCGTTTTACAAAGTTGACTTTCTGTATTGCGTCCGTAATCTTGCTATCCGAGATGATGTGGCAAATATCTATATTTTTAGGCCCATTGAAATGCATCCATAGAGCAGAGATCCATATGGGAGATCCGACTGCAAGGGTATCAATGTTTAGGTTCTTGTGCAAACTTTTGAGCCATTTTCTTTTTTTAATTATTTTTTTCAACAGTATAACCATTAATTTGTATACTTCTATTTATAAAAAAATGTAAAATACAAAAACCCTTTCTATAATTCAATTTAAAATAACAATAATTTGTTGCATGTGTAATGCAGTTTCTGTTTTTCCTTTTTTTTTTCAATCCAGTTTACTTTTATGTTAGTATTACTTATTTACTAACATTAATCATTTAATTATTTAAGTACGTTATAATAATTTAAGTAATTAAATTGAACGAAAAAAATTAGTGATAGACATGGAAAATGCAATTATATATAAAAATGGGTGATACTAAATACATCCCTTTTATCTTATCAATTTGGTTATCATCCTTCTTTTTATAAGGGGTGTAACAAGTAATAGGGGATGTGATAATAGGGGATCTATTTACAAAGAGCTATCATCCTTCTTTTTATAAGGGGGTGTAACAAGTAATAGGGGATGTGATAATATTTACAAAGAGCTATCATCCTTCTTTTTATAAGGGGGTGTAACAAGTAATAGGGGATGTGATAATAGAGGATCTATTTACAAAGAGCTGTATAAAGATATTTGTATGATTGAAGATGAATTGAGTGCTTTTATATATTGTAAGGACATAACATGAAAACTGACTAGGCAGCTAAGGACGCACTTGGCATGAGATAGTCTTATATATATAATAGAGGAGAGTTTAAATGAGAAGAAAATTTTTGTAAGAAAAAAAAGAATAACTTTTATACCAATAGAAATTCTCCATTTACTTCATTTAATGTGTGTATTTAATATTATGAAAAACGACATATATATAAATCTATAATTGTCATTAATTATCTAATTAATTAAACTTGTAACTCATTTTTTTCATATAGTCTTTCAAGATAAAATAATTTATAGTGTAGGACAATTTTCGACATGTGTAGGATAAATTTTAGTATGTGTAGGATAAATTTTGAAATGTGTAAGGTAAATTTACATGTGTGTAGGGTAAATCCGGTAAATGTAAGACATATGTGGGATAAATTTTGAAATGTGTAGGATAAAATGTTTGTACTTTATTAATGAGAGATAACATAATTAATGAGTTGAGTTATAAACTATCTAATATTTTACCATTATGCCATTTCTTCTTTTTTTTTCACATTAAATTTCTTAGCTAATTAATGACAATTATAGATTTACCTATATGCCATTTTCATAATATTAAATACACAAACATTAAATGAAGTAAATCAAGAATTTCTATTATTTTAAAGATTATTCTTTTTGTTCTTACAAATTTTTTTTCTTCTCATTTAAACTCTCAATTATATATATATTATTATAATATATATTATATATATATATATATATATATATATATATAAATTTATGAGGCTGGGGAAAAGTGAGCCCTGGTGGCCAACTATGCCAATCCCGGCTCAAGACAAAAACACCAGAAAAAGAAACATACCCATAGATTCTTCTTAGACGGTTGACCAATGAGAGCATGATAATAATCTTCATCAAGATACAACACCCAGTAATCCCCAGTAACAGGAAAAATAGGCAAAAACGGGGGCAGATAAAACTTAACTTTCAACTTAGCTTCATCACTGTTGGGGTCAGCTTTATAAGCAGTTCCTTCAATGAACCCTCTCTTGCCGTCACTCCAAGTCTCATTCAACACGTTTACAGTGCCATCATCCCTCAGTGTGTAGGTAGCCCTCGTGTTTATCCCGTTTTTGGGCTGATCTCTCGATGGGAATGAAGCTATTTCGTACCATCGGCCCATGTATCTTGCTAGATCGATGCCCTTCACAACTTCAACCTCGTTCTTGGCCATGGTGTCTGATTATGAGATGTGGTGAACGTTTGTAAACATTTTGGGTGCTGTGTAATGTAATATAGTCGAGGGGTGTAGATAAGGATGGCATGTGGAATTTGTAGCCTCAGATTTAAGTTTCATTGTCTATTTTTGGATAATATCAATTATTTAAATTGTTATTATGTATTTATATTCTTATTTTAACCAGTTTACAAACCTTTGATAGCAATCCATATGTATTACATAGGTTAAATATTCAAAAAAAATATAAACAACAAATTTGTATATAATCTTTATCAGTGAAACGACTTATTACAAAAATTAATGAAACACAAAGAAAAGCTACATTCTATCTAAATATAATTTTTCTAAGTTTCCCCTTTTCTATCAAATCACAACAATCAATCTTATTATATAAGACTATAAAACAGTAACACTAAAAAAAATAAAAATAACAATAATAAAACTGTAGGTTTAAAATAATAAAAAATAAATTGCAACTTATTAAGTTGTAAATGAATTGTAATTAAATTCTATTATGTATATACATGATATAATAAATGCAATTAGGAAATAGGGCATCTACAGGCTAAAAAAAATAATACCAAAAAAATAATATGTTTTTAAAAATAGTACTGAAGTTTTCAAAACTATAATTTTTAGTGTCTAGACATCCTTTTTAATCAATAGTCTCATTTTAAATATTCAAATTTATATAACGTCCTTATTTAACTTGATGATAAGTTACTTAAATGATTAGAATTAAATTTATTATTTAAACATTTAATCTTGAGTAAATGTCAAATTGAGTCCTATGGTAAACTTTGATTGAAAATTGAGTCTCTATTTAAAAAAAAAAGGATGTTTGACATTTCCAATTCACAATAATCCATGCCTTCATGCCTAACGTCATTTGATATCTGTGATGAAATGACTGATTTACCCATTCATTTACAACCATGTGTGATGACCTAAGTTATGCTTTAAGACTCTGTGTTATTTAAATATTTCCCTCCAAATTATCTTCAACGTCACTATATTAACTATCATACCTGAATGTTCATGTTTATAGTAAAGATTATTATTACAAACATAAGTCATTTAGCCTAATTGACTATTGACTATACAATAGTCAACTGCAAATGTCGAGACATACAAACTTTGACCCTGGAAATGATCCTATAAGTTGTTTAATGTAAATGACCATTACAAATTGAAGCTGCAAATGACCCTATAAATTGTATAATGCAAATGACCATTACAAATTGAAGCTACAAATGACCTTATATATTGTTTAATGCAAATGACCATAACAAATTGAAACTGCAAATGACCCTATAAAATGTTTAATGCAAACGACCATTAGAAACTGAAGTTAGAAATGACCTTGTAAACTGTTCAATTCAAATGACCATTAAAAATGTCCCTACAAACTGATGACAATTGACTATTGACAAGCATGCATATAATATGTGTTCTATGTAAATATCACAAGCATCATCAGACAAGCATCCATATAAATTGTGTTCTATGCAAACATCACAAGCATCATTAATTATGTCTAGGACAATTACACCATCACAAGCATCACAAATGTTAGGGGTGTGTACGGTTCGGTTTCGGTTTTAGCAACAGTTCAGTTCGGTTTTTGAAACAAGTTGCATAAGATTAAAAATAAAAAGTATAATTCAAAGTTTAAGAATCTTTTTAAATGTCTACATTTAAGTTAAATATATTTAGTTCTTTTAATTAATAATATTGTTCACACAAACCTAACCTTATAATCTATTTTAATGTTTCTTCAAAAGCTGGATTCGAAACCTGGGTCTCCACCCGATTAATGGAAAGAACACGCGCATCCTCTACCACTCCACCTTAGCTTCATTTGATGTTATGACCAAACCCAAAACTCTTTTAAACGAAGATATGATACAGTTTTGAAATCAAAACTTGCCACCCAAGATATTCAACGAACAACCATATCTCATCAAATCTCTTCTGATCTTCAATCGTTTAGAACAAATCATGATCCATGTTAACAACTACGAATCTGGATGCCCAAGAAAGAACCTACACTTAGGTTTTCCTTATGTTTGAATGTAGGTCATGGGCGATCCAAAGGATTTGCGGGCTTACCATTCGGGGTAAACGGGCAATAAGCGGGAAAACGAAAAGAAGGAGGCTCCAAATGAATGACATCTGTCCTATAGTGATTTACTTTATTATATATATATAGTTAGTGGAGAGTTTAAATGAGAAAAAAAATTTTATGAGAAGAAAAAGAAGAAAGAGCAAAATTGTAAAACATTAAATAGTTTATAACTCCTCTGATTAATTATGTTATCTCTCATTAATAAAATAAAGACATTTTATCCTATACATTTCAAAATTTATCCTACACATACTAAAATTTATCCTACATATGTCGAAAATTGTCATTCACCTTATTTTATCTTGAAAAAATATATTAAAAAATGAGTTATAAGTTTGATTAATTAGCTAATTAATGACAATTATAAATTTACTTATATGCCTTTTTCATAATATTAAATACACATATTAAATAAAGTAAATAGAGAATTTCTATTGGGTTAAAAATTTTTCTTTTTAATCTTACAAAATTTTTCTTTTCATTTGAACTCTCATATATATATATATATATAGATATATATAGATAATCAGCGAACTCCCTGCTTTTGTACTCTAATATGTAAATTGATAGTATTATTAATGCGCTAATTATTAAAAATTAAAAATACCAATAACTTAATACATGGGGATTTAAAATTGGTGTCATGATATACATTTGGTCATAAATTAATGAAAAAGTTAAAAGTTAATTAGATAACAATAACAATAATACCACTTGGATTAATTTTAATTTAGTTGTTCGGTTATGAAAAGAAAATATATGGAATTTGTTAACTTAAATGCAAAAATGAAATTTATTATGAAAAGGTTACTTAATATTGGAAATAAATATTAGAGTAAAGTGTAATTTGTCACCCTATAATATGGTCCAGGTTGTAATATGACACAATATCTTTTAATTTTTGCCTAATGCAACCCAGTGGTAAACATTCCATCACACTTTACATCCTATCGTTAGTCAAACGTTGGTTTGACCATCTGGTCTAGGGGTAAAAAGATAATCTCGCATCCCAAACCTTTTCTCTTGCGATATGCGTCCTTAAGGTTTCATAATTATTACAACTCACCACCAACCACCTACACAACATCACTAAAAGTCCACCTAGATGAAAATGTATACATTAAAGTTAAACTCCAAACAACTCAGATAAAAAAAACGAGCATGCATATTGAAGAAAATGCAGTAGTTGTACTGGAGTTAAAAAGTTTCATATAATATTATAACACTGTTACAATCCAACAAATATGAGATCACATTCTAAGAACCTAAATACAAACGTAAAACTGGCAAATCCTCCTTATGCAATAAAACACAGTAGATCTTATAAAAAGGAATTATCGTCCTGGCAAACAACCAAGAACTACATAATCACAAACAAATCTACACTAGATTTATGCTTAAAAACACGCTTAAGATACAAACAATTAAAAATCTTAAAATTTAAGCTAAACATGAGAATTTCATCAAACAAAATTTCGAGATCTTCAACCTGACGAACTGTTAGCTTCGAAATGAGAAACAGAATTTCACACAATCAAAGCTAATTCATTACTCACCACCAACTAACATTTATATAACGACTTAACTACCTTTCCCGCCTACAAACAGATTCTTAACAACTACCAGACACTTATTACATTGTGACACAATTAGTCCCTATATTTATTACGCTTTTATCTAAAACAATAGTAACATAGCTCCCCTCCTTAACAAATTTCTTGTCCTCAAGAAATAAAGCCCGGAAAACGCAACTTGAACTCCTCTAGATACTCCCATGAAGCTTCTGAAATAGGAAGATCTTGCCAATAAACTAAGATTTGCTGAACCATCTTATCACCTTTACATACCACTCTCTTATCCACCACAGTTCTTGGTTGTAACACAAAGCGAGGACCAGTTGGTAATGGTAACATAGGCACATTGGACCCATAAGCTTTTTTAACAGTGACACATGAAATACCGGATGGATTTACGAAGTTGCCGACAAGTCCAACTTATAAGCAACATTATCAGCTTTCTCCAAAACTAAGAAAGGACCAAAGTAACGATGTCCTAGCTTAGAATATTTGTTAATCCGGAGAAATGTTTGAACAAAAGACCTTAACTTCAAATAAACCCAATCCCCAATTCAAAAGATCTCTCACTTCTAGTCTTATCCGCATATTGTTTCATACGGTTCCTTGCCTACAATAAAGATTGTTTTAACGAGTTAACATCACCTCTCTATCTCTGTGTAAAACTTCGACTGCAGCCATAGTAGTATCCCCAACAATATATTGAATATGTATAGGAGGAGGGAAACATACAAAGCTTCAAAAGAACTGAGTGATAAGTGACATTATACCACCACTCAGCTAAACTCAACCATTTCACCCATTGTTTAGGATCATGCATACACATGCACTGCAGATATGTCTCTAAACATCGATTAAGAACCTCCGTTTGACCATCACTTTGCGGATGATATGCTGTAGAAAAAGGCAACTGTACCCCTTGTAAGCACATGAATTCTTTCCAGAACTGACTCAAGAATACAAAATCTCTATCAGACACAATTGTCATAGGACACCCATGTAATTTGAACACCGAGTCCATGAAAACCTGAGCCATTTGAGGAGCAGTATACGGATGCAACAATGGCATAAAATGTGCATACTTAGTCATTCTATCAATTACTACAAAACTTGAGCTTATGGTAATCCACCAATAAAATCCATAGACACATCAGCAAAACATGAACAGGAACAGGTAATGGTTGAAATAATCCTGGATTTGCTACTAGTTCATACTTAGCTTGTTGACATATGTTGTCACACCCCGACCCGCAGCGGAAATGGTGATCGGGGCATGATTGGGGTTTTCATCAAAGCTCATGACATTTACTATAAAGTTTCATATTTATTATTTATTTTTAAAGAACATTACAATAAGCATACAAATACAACATGTTCAAATACATTTTTCATAACTTCATATTTTTCTTCTAAGGCAATTTCCTATGTGTCCCTTGCTTCAACCTGTTCACCTGTATCATGTGTAAAAATAGGGTTTTGGTCAACAAAAAGTTGGCGAGTGAATCTTATTTAAACATTTGAAAGGATTAGTTATGTTGGTTATTTGAATAAAATTGTGCATAACCAAATTTGAATAAACGTAAATGTAAATTTAATCACAAAACACATAATATTAATTAATACACATGCACACACCAAATGAATGATTTTGAGGCACGCGATGTTCAACTCGTCTCCCACGAGAAATTGATGGGCCTAATGAATGATTTTGAGGCACGCGATGTTCAACCCGTCTCCAACGGGGAACTGATGGGCCTAATGAATTGATTTGCACGCAACTTGACTAAATGTAAACACACATTACAACAAACAATATTTATATTATAAGTTTAGATCATATAATGGTAATAGCACGAGTTTGAATAAGCGAATTAATTAAAGCGACACATGGTACACCCCAAAACATGAATAAAAAGGGGAATTTTTAAGAATTCACTCACAGTGGGTGCGTTTCTTGGATTGATGATGAATGCGCACGAATTTGGATTTAACCACGAGAGAAACTAACCTAAATAATAACATAATAATTCGATAAATAAATAAACTTTTATTTGAGATTAATATTTTTAATTAGTGTTGTTAATGGGATTGTTAGATTTATTTTTGTGAGTTTAAGGAAATTTTCTAACTTCAAAAATATTGTTTTTAATGTTTTTAATTGATTTTTAAATAAAATAAATAAATAAAAAGAAAATAAAAATTTTGACTTTTTGACCGTTGACCGTTGACCGGTCGGACTGTGTTAATTATGTGCGCTGAGTGAGGTTCAACTCGTGACCTCCGTACGCGTGCACGCAGCTCTACCAACTGAGCTACGTGTCTAACCCGAAATATTTCTGATTTTAATTATATTTATATACTATTTGGATCATTCAGAATTTTATTTAATTAAAAAGGTTTTTAAACCAATCGAACCGGTGTGAGAGTCTGGACTTGAACCGCGACCTACGGTTCGTGTGCACACAGCCCAACCACAGTTGGGCTGTGTGTCTAACCTGTTAGTTTTATTGATTTTTATTATACTTATATACTGATTAGTATGTTTCAGAAATTAATTAATTAAAAAAGGTTTTTAAATCAACTAAACCGGTGTGTTGGACATAACTCGAACCTGCGACCTTAGTGTGACTTGCACCCAGCCCGACCAACTGGGCTGGGTGTCTAACCCGTATTATATAGTTCCTGTATTATATTTAACAACATACTGTGGAACAATCTGTTGTGGTTTCAAAAAAAATGGATTTTATTTCAGCAGAAACGGACATGTTCAAGACTCGAACCCGACATCATGTATGTAAAATGCACACAGTCCACCGCTGGACTGTGTGTCTAACCCGGTTATAAACCGATTTATATTATATATATATATATACAACAATAACTTCATCTTCTTCCCAAAACCTCTGCCTGACTGTTAAACCTTTAACTGATTTGTTCAAAGCTGAATTTATAACAGAATCATTATACGCAAGATAGGAAAAAGGTTTGTACCGAATCGAAAGGGGGTGTTAAGTTTTCCTGTTGAATTCCGGTGTTGAACGGGATCGCCGGCGAAGTAACTCCGGTGAACTGTGATTGCTCCGACGACAGAAAGTTGATCAAGGGATTTTAGTGCAAATCTCCAGAGAGAAAAGGGCGAGGTGTTTGTGAAGGTGTCGGTATTTATAATGTAGATGGTCAAGCACAAGATTTTCGGTTTTCAAGAATTTCGGTCAAATCTCTCCGGCGGTTACGATGGAATTGACTGTAGACGTGGTTATAACCGATGTCGAAGTCGGTTATAACATTATAGTCAAAAGGAAAATGGCTAAACTCGCGGATTGCCGGATTTTCCGGTGATCGCGAGTTCTGCCGCGCTGAAGTCTGCTTTCGAATTCGAGTTTTATGTTAAGTATTATTTATTTCAGTATTATTCCAAACTTAAGTGTGTGGCGGAGTGGTGTGTTGGTTGTTTGTTGAACCGGCTGACCCGGGTTCGAAACCCGACAGCCTCATCATTTTTTAATCACTTATTTTTATCATTTATTAATTAAAATTTTTAAATTCTAGAATGTTTATTAATTATGTATTGTTTAAAATTAGTTTGAGCCATAAATTGCAACGAAAATTTTAACTGGATGTTTGATTAATAAACGAAGCGGGTTTTGGAAACCCGTTTTTCGACGGATGTTACAGTATCCCCTACTTTTAGAAATTTCGTCCCGAAATTTAAGTAGTGGTATGTTTGACTCGAAGGGAGGGTGGTTTTGACAATTTCATACTTGGAGGGGGTGAGAGTTTAAATTTTATTTGAGGCGGTAACGTTCCTAGTAAGGGTTGGATACCCTGCTACAGGAATCGCTTTTTGATGCCTAAGATAAGGAATATTGATAAAAAGAGTTGATTGACTAGGTATGATCTCATGCATAAGAGTTTTGAGAGAATTGGTACGTTTGGAAAGATAAGGTTATATCCTAAAACAAAACTTCATCCATAACAATATTAAAACCTACATGGAACTTCTCATAACCGCCTGACAATGCTTTTGATCCTTTGACAAGAATACTTATATATAGGAAGTACCAGCGGTGTATCCACCATATTCTTGTCAAATTTTCATTGGCTTTGTCAGTAAATTATGATCAGTTCTATGTGACTCTAGAACATAAATAAACACAACAACCAAAGCTTGAGTCTCAATTATGAAAGGATACATGACTGAATGATGACAATACCTCTCTCGTTTGTTATGATGAAGGGGTTAGTCTATGTAAAAGTGAGACACAACCCAACTTCTTTAAATGATGTGATCGAGGTACGTCGAGATGTTTGATGATATGAATGTTAAATCAATGAGTATAAAACAAAACTGAGATAGTAATTCGCATTAAGATTCTTGGATACATAAATTTCAAATTTATAATTGAGATACGTAGAGATTGAGATAAAAGAAAACATTAAAACTAGATGATTGGAGTTGAGTCTTGATTCTTGGTGAGGGAAAGCTAGTTGGGTGATTCGTTTGGGCCGTTATTATCTTCAACAGGATTGGCGTTGATGTTGTAAGCTCTTCCTCTTGCTGGCGGTGGGGCTGGGTTTGCTTGATTTACTTGGTTAACTGGGTTTGCTTAGCTTGGGCGTTTATGATGTTAACCAATCGAGGGCACGTGTTTTAAAATGGGTAGGGTCGCCACAATTAAAACAAGCTCGAACATATGGAAACATGGGGTATTGGGGTTGTTGATATGTTTGGATCATGTTTTGAGTAGGGGGTGAGGTTTGGTTTTGAGAGGCGCGACAAGCCTTGCTCAAATGACCATAGCGTCCACAATTCGCACATAGTCGACAAGGTAAGGTAGATGGATGGTGATAAAAACAGGTGTTGCATTGAGGGTGAGGTCCAAGAAAGGGCTTTCTTATTTGGGTAAGTTGATTTGTGCACTTGAGTGATTGGGATAGCTTGGAGGGGTACGGCTTGTGAAGCTGGTTGATTGCGTTGGGTGACAGCGAAAGTTTGCCCATCTCGTTTTCTCTTAGAAGTGGGTTGTGAAGAGGGTTCGGTTCGGGTGGAGTTTGAGGTTTCAGTTGATGCTTTATCCTTCTTCTTCTCCTCTTGAAGTCCTTATTTCGTATGCTGGTTTTCGGTGAGCTCTGTAGCTAACTCCATTGCTGCTTCCAAAGTTGCAGGTGTGGTACTTATTACAGGGTCTTGAATTTTTGAAGGAAGACCTCGAATGTAGTGCTCGATCAAACGGTAGAGGGAGTGAACAAGTTGGGGACCATTTGATTTAACTCAAGGAATCTCTTGTTGTAGTGGTGTGGTCGCCTCTTTTGTTTCAAAGAATAGAACTCATCCTTCTAATTTCTTGATTTCGCTTCTTGGACAGAAACATCTTGTCATTATTTCTTTCAGCTCTTCCCAAGTCAAAGTCATAACATTCTCAGTACCTCGCTTGGCCTTCTCTGTATTCCACCATGTAAGTGCTATCTCCAACAAACGACCGGTAGCATATCGCACCTTGCGATCTCGGGACAGTCGCAATTGAGGAAAGTGTTTTCCATCTCCTCAAACCAATGGAGGAGAGGGTGACACATTCGGTCCCTTCGTATTTTGGAGGATCGCAGATTTGAAATGCTTGAAGGTGCATTTAGTGGCTTTTGAGGGAGGATTGACTATGTTTTGATCTTCTTGGTTATTGGGTTGACGGGATTAGCGGTAAGGGCCTGTTGTACTTAATTGATGTTGGTATTACGGCAGCCATTTGTTGAGCGATTTGGGCAGCCATGCGCTCGCGGGATTTTCCTGATTTCATTTTCTACGAGAGAGGCTAGAAGACATCTACAAGAAATACGTATCAAGAGTATGAGTTGGACGTTTTAGGGATCATGTGTCGTATTTAGGAATGAACATTCATAAAATAAATGAAGAATAATAAATTTACTACATCCATAGATGTCTTGGGCTTTGCTCGTAATTGGGCCTTGCATGCCGCCATACTTCACCTTCGTAATCATGTGGGCCCCCATGATTACCGGGTCTTTCATATGGTTTCGCATGTTTTAGCTGGTAACGTACACTAAAACCCGGAGAAAATCGAGAAATATGTATGTAACGTATGGAAATTCGGAGTGCATCCAGGTGTGGACACGGTGACACCTCAAAGTGGGGTTAGTTCGAACGACGTTTGGTGTGGCATGCTTTGGCCTAATAGGTCCTTCGTACTCTCATCGTTAGTCCCCAGGTAGGCAAACAGGTCCGTTATATTGGATTTATACGAATGCCAACCTAGACAGGATGTTCCGACTACCGGTACTTGTACCCTTACAGTTACTACATGCCCGTCGTAGAACTCACTTTGATGAGATTGAAAAATGAAAAATGCGATAAAATCTTGAATAAGGGAACTATGAGGATGACTTGAATATGTGAACATTGAAATATGCGTGATGAATGTATATGTAAGCTTGTTATGTTTGACAATAAGTATAACTCATTAAATACACACAATATGATAGGGGAAGTGTTTGCATGCATTTGTATGTGTAATAAATACGAAACAAATAAACATCATGAGTTTGCATGTAACCACATAAGCAATTAAAATCTAATCAACTATAGTATAGTCTCTAAGGGTCTAATAACCTATCCTATATCCCTATAGTCAAAAGCTCTGATACCAATCTTTCACACCCCGACCCGCAGCGGAAATGGTGATCGGGCATGATTGGGTTTTCATCAAAGCTCATGACATTTACTATAAAGTTTCATATTTATTATTTCTTTTTAAAGAACATTACAATAAGCATACAAATACAACATGTTCAAATACATTTTTCATAACTTCATTATTTTTCTTCTAAGGCAATTTCCTATGTGTCCCTTGCTTCAACCTGTTCACCTGTATCATGTGTAAAAATAGGGTTTTGGGTCAACAAAAAGTTGGCGAGTGAATCTTATTTAAACATTTGAAAGGATTAGTTATGTTGGTTATTTGAATAAAATTGTGCATAACCAAATTTGAATAAACGTAAATGTAAATTTAATCACAAAACACATAATATTAATTAATACACATGCACACACCAAATGAATGATTTTGAGGCACGCGATGTTCAACTCGTCTCCCACGAGGAACTGATGGGCCTAATGAATGATTTTGAGGCACGCGATGTTCAACCCGTCTCCAACGGGGAACTGATGGGCCTAATGAATCGATTTGCATGCAACTTGACTAAATGTAAACACACATTACAACAAACAATATTTACATTATAAGTTTAGATCATATAATGGTAATAGCACAGTTTGAATAAGCGAATTAATTAAAGCGACACATGGTACACCCAAAACATGAATAAAAAGGGGAATTTTTAAGAATTCACTCACAGTGGGTGCGTTTCTTGGATTGATGATGAATGCGCACGAATTTGGATTTAACCACGAGAGAAACTAACCTAAATAATAACATAATAATTGATAAATAAATAAACTTTTATTTGAGATTAATATTTTTAATTAGTGTATTAATGGGATTGTTAGATTTATTTTTGTGAGTTCAAGGAAATTTTCTAACTTCAAAAATATTATTTTTAAGTGTTTTTAATTGATTTTTAAATAAAATAAATAAATAAAAAGAAA
This sequence comes from Scalesia atractyloides, assembly GCA_947069175.1. Taxonomy (NCBI): domain Eukaryota; kingdom Viridiplantae; phylum Streptophyta; class Magnoliopsida; order Asterales; family Asteraceae; genus Scalesia; species Scalesia atractyloides. The sequence goes on along the minus strand of CAMTDV010000020.1, from coordinate 38,838,617 downwards.
ATAAAATTTTGACTTTTTGACCGGTTTGACCGGTCGGACCGTGTTAATTATGTGCGTGAGTGAGGTTCGAACTCGTGACCTCCCGTACGCGTGCACGCAGCTCTACCAACTGAGCTACGTGTCTAACCCGAAATATTTCTGATTTTAATTATATTTATATACTATTTGGATCATTCAGAATTTTATTTAATTAAAAAGGTTTTAAACCAATCGAACCGGTGTGAGAGTCTGGACTCGAACCCGCGACCTACGGTTCGTGTGCACACAGCCCAACCAGTTGGGCTGTGTGTCTAACCTGTTAGTTTTATTGATTTTTATTATACTTATATACTGATTAGTATGTTTCAGAAATTAATTAATTAAAAAGGTTTTTAAATCAACTAAACCGGTGTGTTGGACATAATTCGAACCTGCGACCTTAGTGTGACTTGCACCCAGCCCGACCAACTGGCTGGGTGTCTAACCCGTATTATATAGTTCCTGTATTATATTTAACAACATACTGTGGAACAATCTGTTGTGGTTTCAAAAAAATGGATTTTATCTCAGCAGAAAGGACATGTTCAAGACTCGAACCCGGCATCATGTATGTAAAATGCACACAGTCCACCGCTGGACTGTGTGTCTAACCCGGTTATAACCCGATTTATATTATATATATATATATATTCAACAATAACTTCATCTTCTTCCCAAAACCTCTGCCCGACTGTTAAACCTTTAACTGATTTGTTCAAAGCTGAATTTATAACAGAATCATTATACGCAAGATAGGAAAAAGGTTTGTACCGAATCGAAAGGGGGTGTTAAGTTTTCCTGTTGAATTCCGGTGTTGAACGGTATCTCCGGCGAAGTAACTCCGGTGAACTGTGATTGCTCCGATGATAGAAAGTTGATTAAGGGATTTTAGTGCAAATCTCCAGAGAGAAAAGGGCGAGGTGTTTGTGAAGGTGTCGGTATTTATAATGCAGATGGTCAAGCACAAGATTTTCGGTTTTCAAGAATTTCGGTCAAATCTCTCCGGCGGTTACGACTGGAATTGACTGTAGACGTCGGTTATAACCGATGTCGAAGTCGGTTATAACGTTATAGTCAAAAGGAAAATGGCTAAACTCGCGGATTGCCGGATTTTCCGGTGATCGCGAGTTCTGCCGCGCTGAAGTCTGCTTTCGAATTCGAGTTTTATGTTAAGTATTATTTATTTCAGTATTATTCCAAACTTAAGTGTGTGGCGGAGTGGTGTGTTGGTTGTTTGTTGAACCGGCTGACCCGGGTTCGAAACCCGGCAGCCTCATTACATTTTTACTCACTTATTTTTATCATTTATTAATTAAAATTTTTAAATTCTAGAATGTTTATTAATTATGTATTGTTTAAAATTAGTTTGAGCCATAAATATGCAACAAAAATTTTAACTGGATGTTCGATTAATAAACGAAGCGGGTTTTGGAAACCCGTTTTTCGACGGATGTTACATATGTGACATGCTTTAACAAAGTTATAAACTTGCTTTGAAAAACTCTCCAATAACAAAAACTCTTATTTTTTTAGAGTAGGAGTACAACCTGAATGACCTCCCATAGGTGAAGCATGAAACAGATGTAAAATATCATTTTTTAAATTTATCTTCATTTCCAATCCACAATTTGCCTTTTCTTTTAACAACTGTCCATCCCAAGTAACTTTATTACCAAATTCCCTTGTTGCACCTGCTAAATAATGTTCTGAATATGAGAATCATTCTGCCATGAACCTTTGATTCTTGTTAACAATAGAGGATCCAACGAACTCATGCCCATTTCAAACAACGCTAAACTAGGAATCCTAGACAAACCCTCTGCCACTTTATTATCAACCCCTTTCTTTAAACAATCTCATATATGTAACCCATCAACTTTGCCAACCAAGTCTCCTGCAAAGGAGTTGTGATTTTCTGTGTAAGTAAATGCTTCAAACCTTTATAATTTGTCTTGATGACAAACTTCTTAGTGATCAAATAATGATGCCACTGCTTTACTTCCAACAGAATAGCCATCTAACTCCTTCTCATAAACTGATAATAATTGCTGTTTGGTTGAATAATGGCTTGCTAAGAAAGGCTAATGGATGACCCTCCTGCATCAGAACAACACCTAGCCCTTTTGAGTAAGCATCAGTCTCTAGAACAAATTCTTTACTGAAGTCTGGTAAAGCTAACACTAGAGCTGAGATCAAAGCATGCTTTAACTGTTCAAAAGCCTCCTGAGCGACTGCAGACCATACCAATTCATTTTTCTTTAATAACTCAGTCAATGGCCTTGCAATCAACCTAAAAGACTTTATAAATCTTTGTAATATCCAGCTAGCCCAAAAAATCCTCATAACTGTTTAAGAGTACGAGGAATAGGCCATTGTTTAATTGCTAAAATCTTATGAGGATCAGTCTACACTCTATTTCCAGAGATAATGTGGCCTAAATATTCCACTGAATGCCCCACCAAAAGATCATTTAGACTTCTTTGTCATTAATGAATTTTGTCTTAGCAACAATAATACTTGCTCTAAATCCTCAATATGTTGTAACATATTAGGACTATATACTAGAATATCATCAAAGAAAACTAAAGTAGTTTTCCTCATCAAAGACTTTAATGTGGAGTTCATTAGTGCTTGAAATGTTGCAGGAGCATTTGTAAGGCTAAATGGCCTTACTACAAACTCGAATAAACCTTGATGGGTTCTAATAGCAGTTTTATGAACATCTGCCTCATCCATTCTGATCTGGCGATAACGAGCTTTGAGATCCAACTTAGAAAAGACAGAAGCACCCCTAACTCATCCAATAATTCTTCAATTAATGGTATAGGAAATCTGTTCTTTACTGTAGCTTCATTTAATTGTTTGTAATCAACACAAAATCTCCAAGATCTGTCCTTTTTCTTAACTAACACAATAGGAGAAGCAAAAGCACTCTTACTTTCCCTCACCACTCCTTTATCTAACAACTCCCAAGTCAATTTTTCCAATACATCTTTTTGAGCTCCAGGATACCTATATGTTCATTGATTTATAGTAACATTCTCATCTTTGAGCACAATCCTGTGATCACAATTTCTTTTGGGTGGTAATGCTGTAGGAACTTCAAAGATATCAACATATTTCTCAAGTAATTCTTGTAGAACCTTATTTGTTTCAATATTAGTGACCTTAGTCTCATGTTGATAACCGCCTCCTTCTACTTGCAGACCGAACATCTGAGCAACTGCTACATTAGAACCTCCTTAATCCAAACTATCCATCTTCTCAGCTGAACACATAGTAATGTTATTAGAATCAATACCTTTTAACTCAGTCCATTGTTTCATGTCTTGAACTTCATAGTGAGTTTTTAAAATTCCACATGATATCATTTAAGGTCTGCAACCACTGAACCCCTAAGACCATATCATAGTTACTTAGCGGGATCAACATTACATCAGTACTAAACCGATTATTCTGCATGACCCATTTGAATTTTTCATGCAACTTTGTACATGACATCTCATTCCCTTCTGCCACTTTAATGCTTAAATCTCCAACATCTTTAATCAGGCAACCCATTCTTTTAGCCAACTCCAAATTTAGAAAATTATGAGTGGAACCTGAATCAATTAAAATATGCAAACATTTTGTACCAATTGACCCTTTCACCCTCATTGTTGAAAAACAAGGTACACCCATAATAGCATTCAATGATATCTTAGGTTCTTGAATCTCTTGTGACATAATGTCCCTCAAATCTACTTCCTCATTCTCCTCCACTTCAATCAAATCAATGGAAAATAGCTGCTTATTCTTACACACATGCCTAGGGGTATATTTGTCATTACACCCAAAACATTCCCCTTTAGCCCTCTTCTCTTCGATCTCTTTATGTGTCAATCATCTAGAATTGAGAGGTCTTGGTTTACTCAAAGGAGCAGGTAACAATGACAGCTTAGTTGAACTATTTATAACAGGAGACTTACTACTATAATTTGCACTCCTATTATTATAAGCAGGCCTGACAAAACTTTTACGGAATAGATTGTATAGCAGTTAGTGACTCTTCTTGCATTCTTGCCAACATATAATCCTCAGGCAAATTACTAGGCCTTAACAATCTAACTGGAAACCCTATTTCAGGTTTGACAACGCTTAAAAACAGATTTACAACATACTCATCACATAATAACACTTTTGTTAGATCTAAATCCATCTTAGTTAGCCTATTATTGAAGCTATTGTAAGACGGACCTGGATTGCCGTTTACTTGATTAACATTCGTTTGGTTAACATTCATCGACTCGACTGAATACTCTTCAAAATCTCTGTCATCTAAGCTTCCATCTGAGTTTTAATGGCCACCAAATTTTCTGAAATTCTATTAATTGCATTTTCTTGATCTTGCATTCGTTGTTCTATTGTTTGATTGCCAGTCGTCATACTCAATTACTAAAAGGAAATGGCCAAACCAATGATCAATTCAAGAGATTGAAATGAGATGGACTTAACTTAACTGAACAAATGGTTAAATTCAGTGAAATCGAATTGAATTTGTGAGTGAATTTGAACGAAATGAACTTCCGGTAGGGTTCCGATCAAGAGCTTGGTCGAGGATCGGTAGCTCTGGTACCAATTTGTTAGCTTCGAAATGAGAAACAAAATACAGAAGAGGAATTTCATACAATCAAAGCTAATTCATTACTCACCACCAACTAACATTTATACAACAACTTAACTACCTTTCCCGCCTATTAACAGATTCTTAACAACTATCAGAAACTTATTACATTTATGACATAATTAGTCCATATACTTCTATTTGTTACGCTTTTATCTAAAAAATAGTAACACGAACGTAATTTAAAATAGTAATCCGAGCCCTAGAACGCTGCATGAAAGCACTAATTTCCAACAAAAAACGCTTAAAAACCTAATAATCTAAAGTATATAACAAAATATCACCAAAAAATCCTCAATTACATCAAATCAATGAAACAAAAAAAAATAATATTCGATCTATTAGCACATGATATAAATAATAAAACGCTTAAAAACCCGAATTCGCCAGAAACAGATTATTACAAAGAAGATTCAAAGCTCCTTTGTTCACGGAAATATGTGACATTTACGGGTTTGGGGTTTTGGTTATTGAGATTGTAAGATGATGTGGTGATACTTTGCGACATGATTCATGGGCCCTTGAAGAAGGGCAGGTGGATGAATGCATCAGAAGGCTTGAAGGGAACTTTTTGAATTCCTGTGATGAAATTGGGGCTGATTGCACGTCATAGGTGCCGTCGAACTGGCTTGATATGGCTGAGGTGATTAACATATTAGGTTGATCAAATCGCATCGAAAACATTGAGGAATCAGAGTCTTGATGTAATGATGTATATTTTGATTCTGATTGGTTATGAGGCGAAGATGAATCTGGTTAGCATTGTATTGATTATTTATGTTAGTGGTAAGATACCAGATTCATTTTCACTCAAAATACTTCCTTGCAATGGTATGACACCCAAAGCTTCGCATGAAAGAGTATAATTAGGATTCTAAATGTTGAAGAGCGTAATCTTTAGATGTTAAAAAGGTGAAGCTGAGGGGTATAATAGTCTTTTCCTTGTTTATTAACGGTCAAACCTACGTTTGACTACGGTTTAGTGCTGAACCAGTAAGAGTTTTGAACCATTAAGTGCTGAACTAGTAAGATGTCGGAACCATTAAGAGGCAGGATAATGCTTAACCGTTCAGAGGCAGATATCTGACCAATTCAGATTAAAGGTTTTAACCATTCGGTCTTAGTATAGTCCTTAACCATTTAGAGGCAAATGTCTAAACCATTCAGAAATCTGCTTGTGAAACAACAGTCTAAACCGTTAAGTGCTTAACCAGTAAGAGGTCTGAATCATTAAGAGCCTCATTAAGAGGTAAACAAACATCCCCTAAATCCATTTAAAAGCCTTTGTTCTTTCAAAGCCCAAGCTAAATAAAAGAGAAATCACTGAGCGACTGTGGGTTTAGGTTTATCGAATTCCCTTCTGAATCTACACGTCTTGAAATCGATAACACTATTGGACGACTTAAGGTTCTTCGTTTCCATTTCTTCTTGAACAAGCATCTTGTACACTATTGGACGACTCAAGGTTCTTTGTTTCCATTTCTTCTTGAACGAGCATGTTGTGCTGCTTATGTTTAAATTGCAAGGTGTGCAGCTTTTGTTATTTGATTATTGTCCATAAAACATAATAATATATCATATAGATGTATTTGTAATCGGCGATGGCACATGTGACTATTGTATATAGACTTTGGAGTTGGAACCACTAAAATCAGATATTCACTTGATTCAATTTACTTTTTATTGCTCTTTTACTCACTGAAATTTGAACTTGTCTATTTAACTCATGTGTATCATATGAGTTATGTTGGCTCATTAATTCAACTTGATGAATTTGATATTAGCAATCTCCTTTTTGCATTTGGCATCCCCATTGAAGCCCAAATCCCATATTCACTCATATTTTTATTGCTATTGGTTTATTTCTATTATTTTTATTTGTTCGAATTGTACTTTGTGAATTGGTGAATTTGCATCTTCTTGTCGTGATTTACAAGGTTAGACTCTTTGACAACGCAAACTTATTCATGGCTAAAATACTTATTATTGATATGTGGTTGCCTATGTTATTATTTAAAGTGATCCCTAATCATGCGGGTGGTAATTTTTTATTGCTATGTTTTATGTAAGTTTTTTACCCAACCCGTTCTTACCTACCCATTGTAACATGACCCATTTTTTGCACCCCTAAAGAAAAATCCTAGATCCGTCACTTATTAAAATCCATGCAATACTACTTTAAACACATATTCATAGGATTGAATGTTACCAGTTTTGCTATTCAAGTTCAGACCCAAATTGTGTAATGCTTACATCAAAAGCAAACAGTGGCATGGTGCAGCGTTAAGACACTGGCAATAAAGTCTGTTCTAGAAACTTACATAACACGATCCAACTCTATAAGCAACACATAATGTGATCCAACTCTATAAACAACTCGTGCTGATAATGTATTGTGAAATAAGCCTAATACATAAATAGTATAAGAAATGAATGTAGGAAGAAAGATGTGTATTATTGATAAGTGTATCTTTTACAATAGAATAGAATAACTGTATACAAGAGAGAAATCTTAGAAAACAAGCTATGTTATTTTAGGAGTTTGATAACCATAATAATTATCATACCCCGATTTTCAATGTAGCGGAAGCGTGTCGCGAGGTGTGGCCAGAGCGGCAATCGTTGCATTCAACCAAGTAAACGACAGTTGTATTAGAAAACATTCATCCGTACTTTTTATTTAATACATAATTTACATACCAACTATTGTTTTTGAAACCATACCACAAGTTTGAAACTATTACTTAAAATTCAACATAAGTTTATAAAACATAACAAATAAAAATTGGATTAAACACGACATCTTGACTTCACAACCAACGAACAAGATTTTCCCCGAAGGCCATCCAGTAGTTTCCTGTAATATATGTTAGTTTTGAAACAACGTCAACAAAAGTTAGTGAATTCATGTTATAAATTTTGTATCAAAGAATTATAAAAAACATTTGAAATAATAAATTCGTTTAATATAGCTTAATGAAACTTTTAAGATCATTAGTGTGTTGCAAGGACACTAATCTATATGCCGAATAAGGTGACAACCAAACCTTGATTATTTATTATGTGTCTGAGACACTCGTTTTAGATACAAAAGCACTCTGATACGATCTGTTATTATTGTCGTATTAGAGTGGAGCTCGCCCAAACCTAATATATCTATCCCCTTGTTCTTCGGTACTTGTTATTTATTAATGGCCCCAATGCTTGAGCCCTCTTCACATGTGATTTAAATATTTTCATTTTCCCAGCTATATTAATTGTAAAATGTATACATCCCCGCACGTTTAAAACCATAAAAACATTAAAATAAAAGGGGAAACATGAACTCATAGATTTGCGTTCAGTGCAAATCTCTATTCGATTTCTGATACTTTGTTTGTTTCTTGACCTACAAGTGCTCTAATTTATTAGACACTTAGGCTTTCGTTCGTTTCTCGTACAAGTATTTTATCTCGAATCTTCATACTTGTAATTGTTGGTTTTTCTTTGTTGATATATATATATATATATATATATATATATATATATATATATATATTAGCTTGGTTATATGTAAATGGACCTAGTCCATGATTTAATTATAAATAACTCAATCTAATAATTTATTACATAGCGGCCTAGCCCAAAAGTTTTTGTAAGTATGGGCCTAACCCAATTTTCTTACTATGTGTGGGCCTAGCCCAATTTGTTTCATGTATGTAGGCCTAGCCCAACATAATTTTGTTTTAAAATAGATTAAGCCCATTTGGTTTATAAAAGTGGGTCTAGCCCAAATTAAAATGAAAGATTGGCCTAGCCCAAAATAGCTTCTAAAATTGGATTAGCGCAAGTTTAGTTTTATAAAAGTGGGCTTTAGCCCAATGTTAGTTCTTTTTTTATAAAATGGATTAGCCCAATTTATTTCTTTATAAAAGTGGGCTTGGCCCCAAATTATCTTTTATATAAGTGGGCTTAGCCCATGTAATTTTTATAAAAGTGGGCCTTAGCCCAAAGTTTGATTTTACAAAAGTGGGCTTAGCCCAAGTTTGATTTTTATACAAGTGGGCCTTAGCCCAACTATTTTATATAAATGGGCCAATCCATATATTTTTATAAAAATAGTTTTAGTCCAATATAGTTTTTATAAAAAATGGGCTTAGCAAAAAATATTTACTAGTATTTGTTATAACTTATAAAAAATTTATTTATGAAAACTATTAGTTATAAGTGATAGATTTAAAAATTCTAGTAAATATAATGTCACACCCCGACCCGCAGCGGAAAAGGTGATCGGGGCATGATTGGGTTTTCATCAAAGCTCATGACATTTACTATAAAGTTTCATATTTATTATTTCCTTTTAAAGAAGAACATTACAATCAACATACAAGTACAACATGTCCTATACATTTATCAAGACTTCATTATTTCTTCTTCTAAGGCAATTTCCTACGTGTTCCTTGCTTCAACCTGTCTACCTGTATCATGTGTAAAAATAGGGTTTTGGGTCAACAAAAAGTTGGCGAGTGAATCTTATTTAAACATTTGAAAGAATTAGTTATGTTGGTTATTTGAATAAAATTATGCATAACCAAATATGAATAAACGTAAATGTAAATTCAATCACAAACACATAATATTAATTATTGCACACACATACACCAAATGATTGATTTTGAGGCACGCGATGTTCAACTCGTCTCCCACGAGGAACTGATGGGCCTAATGAATGATTTTGAGGCACGCGTTGTTCAACTCGTCTCCCACGAGGAACTGATGGGCCTAATGAATGATTTGCACGTAACTTGACAATATGTAAACACACATCACAACAAACAATATTTACATTATAAGTTTAGATCATATAATGGTAATGGCACGAGTTTGAATAAGCGAATTAATTTAAGCAACACATGATACACCCCAAAACATGAATAAAAAGGGGAATTTGTAAGAACTCACTCACAGTGGGTGCGTTTCTTGGATTGATGATGAATGCGCACGAATTTGGATTTGACCAGATAGAAACTAACCTAAATAATAACGAAATGGTTCGGTAAATAAATGGATTTTATTTGAGATTAATAATTTTATTTCATAACTTTAATAGGATTTTTAGATTTTTTGTGAGTTTAAGGACATTTTCTAACTTTAAAAATATTATTTTTAAGTGTTTTTAATTGATTTTTAAATTAGATAAATAAATAAAAAGAAATAAAAATTGACCGTTGACCGTTGACCGGACCGTTGACCGGTCGGACTGTGGTTGAGTGTGCACTGAGTGAGGTTCGAACCCGGGACCTCTCGTACGCGTGCACGCAGCTCTACCAACTGAGCTACGTGTCTAACCCGAAATATTCTATATTTTAATTATATATATATATTACTTAAATGTTAATTTATTTGGTTTATATTAAAAAGGGTTTATATGTCGAACCGGTTGCAGGGACCCAGAGTCGAACTCGGGTCCTTCGGTTTGTAAGCGCACAGCCCAACCAGTTGGGCTGTGTGTCTAATCTGTTCAACTTATGGTTTATATTATTCTTATAAACTTACTGTGACTTGATCTGATTCAGTTTTAAAAATTTTGGTTTTAATTCGGAAAGTCGGTGCGTTGTAAGGTTCGAACTCGTGACGTGCGCTGTGTGATTGCACACAGTCCACCACTGGACTGTGTGTCTAACCCAGTTTAATATCCTGTTTTAATTAAACTTATACACAATGTTCGACTTCGTCATCTTCATTCATGAAGACACAGACAAAGATGTTCGACTGTTCTTGTTTAAATCGTTCGTCGAACATATAATTGATTGAAATGTAATGGATAAAGAGAGTTACGGATTCGAATGTACCGAACAAGATGTTTTTCTCAGAACTTCGGCAAGGGTCGTCGGCTCTGATTTGTGAATTCCGTCTGAGCGGATCAATTAACAGTTTTGATCAATGAGTTGTGAAATTAAGTGACTAAAGAAGAGATATCAGGGGGTTTAGATGATTGTACCGATTTACAGTGATTTCATAATTTCCAGAGATTTTCCGGCGAGTGCAGAATTTCCGGCAACGTCGTCTGGAATGGATTCTGGTTGAAGGATTGAAGTTAGTATATGTCTAACAATGGATTGAAAACGAAAGAGTCGAGAAATTTACCGATTTGGTGTAAGTCTCGGTTTTCCGGTGAAAGTCCGGCGAGTGCAGAATTTCTCCGGCGAGTGCTAAGACTTCGATAAATTGTGCGATTTTGAGTGAAAAGGTTACCAGAGACTTGGGTGTGTATTTATAGGGAAGAAACAGAATGAATCGAGTCCGAATTTGATCTTGATTCGTGGTCAAAACTTTTCCGGCGGTTATGACTGGGATTGCGGGATTAGACATCGGTTATAACCGATGTCGAAATTAATACACGCGTTCAGTCAAAGGAAACGATCGACGTCTCGCGAAATCGTCGGTAATTCCGGTGACTACGGATTGGGCGCGCTTATTACTGAATTTGATTTCGAGTTTTATTATAAATATTATTTGTTTTAATAGTTATCACAAACGAGTCAAGTGGCGGAGTGGTGAGATGTTTGTTTGTTTGATCCGGCTGACCCGGGTTCGAAGCCCGGCAGCTTGATTTTATTTTTTTAGCACTTGTTTTTACCATTTAATGATTATAGTTTTTAAATTCTAAAATGTTTATTAATATATGTATTGTTTAAAATTAATTTGAGCATTAAATACGCAACAAAAATTTATAACTGGATATTTGATTAATAAACGAAGCGGGTTTTGAAAACCCGTTTTTCGACGGATGTTACAGTATCCCCTACTTTTAGAAATTTCGTCTCGAAATTTAAGTAGTGGTATGTTTGACTCGAAAGGAGGGTGGTTTTGACAATGACATACTCCGATGGGGGTAAGAGTTTAAATTTTATTTGAGGCGGTAACGTTCCTAGTAAGGGTTGAATACCCTGCTACAGGAATCGCTTTTTGATGCCTAAGATAAGGAATATTGATAAACAGAGTTGATTGACTAGGTATGATATCATGCACAAGAGTTTTGAGAGAATCGATACGTTTGGAAAGATAAGGTTATATCCTAAAACAAAACTTCTACCACTAAAACCTACATAGAACTTCTCATAACCCCCTGACAATGCCTCTGATCCTTTGGCAAGAATACTTATATATAGGAAGTACCAGCAGCGTATCCACCATATTCTTGTCAAATTTTCATTGGCTTTATCAGTAATTATTATTAGTTCTATGTGACTCTAAAACATAAACAAACATAACAACCAAAACTTGAGTCTCAATTCTGAAAGTATACATGATTGAATGATGACAGTAGCTCTCTCGTTTGTTATGATGAAGGGGTTAGTCTAGGTAAAAGTGAGACACAACCCAACTTCTTTGAATGATGAGATTGAGATACGTCGAGATGTATGGTGATATGAATGCTAAATTAGTGAGTATAAAACAAAACTTCAACCATGACATTACTAAAACCTTCTCATAACCGCCTGACAATGCCTCTGATCCTTTGGCAAGAATACTTATATATAGGAAGTACCAGCGGCGTATCCACCATATTCTTGTCAAGTTTTCATTGGCTTTATCAGTAAATTATGATTAGTTCTATGTGACTCTAAAACATAAACAAACACAACAACCTAAGCTTGAGTCTTAAATCTGATAGGATACATGATTGAATGATGACAGTACCTCTCTCGTTTGTTATGATGAAGGGATTAGTCTTTGTATAAATGAGATACAACCCAACTTCTTTGAATGATGAGATTGAGATACGTCGAGATGTATGATGTTATGAATGTTAAATCAATGAGTATAAAACAAAACTTGAAATAGTAATTCGCATTAAGATTCTTGGATACATAAATTTCAAATTTATAATTGAGATACGTAAAGATTGAGATAACATAGAGAAAACATAAAAACTAGACGGTTGGAGTTGAGTCCAGATTTTTGGTGAGGGAAGACTAGTTGGGTGGTTTGTTTGGGCCGTCATTATCTTCAACAGGGTTAGCGTTGATGTTGTAAGCTCTTCCTCTTGCTGGTGGCCTAGTGGTTAGGTTTTCTTGATTTGCTTGGTTAACTGGGTTTGCTTGAGCTTGGGCGTTTATGATGTTAACCAATCGAGGGCACGTGTTTCTAAAGTGGGTAGGGTCGCCACAATTAAAACAAGCTCGAACATATGGAAACATGGGGTATTGGGGTTGTTGATATGTTTGGATCATGTTTTGAGTAGGGGGTGAGGTTTGGTTTTGAGAGGTGCGGCAAACCTTGCTCAAATGACCATAGCGTCCACAATTCGCACATAGTCGACAAGGTAAGGTAGATGGATGGTGATAAAAACAGGTGTTGCATTGAGGGTGAGGTCCAAAGTAAGGTTTCTTATTTGGGTAAGTTGAGTTGGGTGCTACTTGAGTGATTGGGATAGCTTGGAGGGGTACGGCTTGTGAAGCTGGTTGATTGTGTTGAGTGACAGCGAAAATTTGCCCATCTCGTTTTCTCTTAGAAGTAGGTTGAGAAGGGGATTCGGTTTGGGTGGAGTTTGAGGTTTCAGTTGATGCTTTATCCTTCTTCTTCTCCTCCTTGAAGTCCTTATTTCGTATGCGGTTTTCGGTGAGCTCTGTAGCTAACTCCATTGCTGCTTCCAAAGTTGCAGGTGTGGTACTTATTACAGGGTCTTGAATTTTTGAAGGAAGACCTCGAATGTAATGCTCGATCAAACGGTAGAGGGGAGTGAACAAGTTGGGGACCATCTGATTTAACTCAAGGAATCTCTTGTTGTACGTGGTGTGGTCGCCTTCCTTTTGTTTCAAAGAATAGAACTCATCCTCTAATTTCTTGATTTCGCTTCTTGGACAGAAACGTCTTGTCATTATCTCTTTCAGCTCTTCCTAAGTCAAAGTCATAACATTCTCAGCACCTCGCTTGGCCTTCTCTGTATTCCCCCATGTAAGTGCTTCTCCGAACAAACGACCGGTAGCATATCGCACCTTGCGATCATCGGGACAGTCGCAATTGAGGAAAGTGTTTTCCATCTCCTCAAACCAATGGAGGAGAGCGGTGACACCTTCAGTCCCTTCGTATTTTGGAGGATCGCAAGATTTGAAATGCTTGAAGGTGCATTTAGTGGCTTTTGAGGGAGGATTGACAGTGTTTTGATCTTCTTGGTGGATTGGGTTGACGGGATTAGCGGTAAGGGCCTGTTGTACTTTTGGGTATTACGGCAGCCATTTGTTGAGCGATTTGGGCAGTCATGCGCTCGCGGGATTTTCCTGATTTCATTTTTCTACGAGAGAGGCTAGAAGACATCTACAAGAAATACGTATCAAGAGTATGAGTTGGACGTTTTAGGGATCATGTGTCGTATTTAGGAATGAACATTCATAAAATAAATGAAGAATAATAAATTTACTACATCCATAGGATGTCTTGGGCTTTGCTCGTAATTGGGCCTTGCATGCCGCCATACTTCACCTTCGTAATCATGTGGACCCCATGATTACCGGGTCTTTCATATGGTTCGCATGTTTTAGCCTGGTAACGTACACTAAAACCCGGAGAAAATCGAGAAATATGTATGTAACGTATGAAATTCGGAGTGCATCCAGGTGTGGACACGGTGACACCTCAAAGTGGGGTTAGTTCGAACGACGTTTGGTGTGGCATGCTTTGGCCTAATAGGTCCTTCGTACTCTCATCGTTAGTCCCTAGGTAGGCAAACTGGTCCGTTATATTAGATTTATACGAATGCCAACCTAGGCAGGACGTTCCGACTACCGGTACTTGTACCCTTACAGTTACTACATGCCCGTCGTAGAACTCACTTTGATGAGATTGAAAAACGAAAAATGCGACAAAATCTTGAATAAAGGAATATGAGGATGACTTGAATATGTGAACATTGAAATATGCGTGATGAATGTATATGTAAGCTTGTTATGTTTGACAATAAGTATAACTCATTAAATGTCAGCCAATATGGTAGTGGAAGTGTTTGCATGCATTTGTGTATGTAATAAATATGAAACAAATAAACATCATGAGTTTGCATGTAACCACATAAACAATTAAAATCTAATCAACTATAGTATAGGCTCTAAGGGTCTAATAACCTATCCTATATCCCTATAGTCAAAAGCTCTGATACCAATCTGTCACACCCCGACCCGTAGCGGAAAAGGTGATCGGGGCATGATTGGGTTTTCATCAAAGCTCATGACATTTACTATAAAGTTTCATATTTATTATTTCCTTTTAAAGAAGAACATTACAATCAACATACAAGTACAACATGTCCTATACATTTATCAAGACTTCATTATTTATTCTTCTAAGGCAATTTCCTACGTGTTCCTTGCTTCAACCTGTCTACCTGTATCAAGTGTAAAAATAGGGTTTTGGGTCAACAAAAAGTTGGCGAGTGAATCTTATTTAAACATTTGAAAGAATTAGTTATGTTGGTTATTTGAATAAAATTATGCATAACCAAATATGAATAAACGTAAATGTAAATCCAATCACAAACACATAATATTAATTATTGCACACACATACACCAAATGATTGATTTTGAGGCACGCGATGCTCAACTCGTCTCCCACGAGGAACTGATGGGCCTAATGAATGATTTTGAGGCACGCGTTGTTCAACTCGTCTCCCACGAGGAACTGATGGGCCTAATGAATGATTTGCACGTAACTTTACAATATGTAAACACACATCACAACAAACAATATTTACATTATAAGTTTAGATCATATAATGGTAATGGCACGAGTTTGAATAAGCGAATTAATTTAAGCGACACATGATACACCCCAAAACATGAATAAAAAGGGGAATTTGTAAGAATTCACTCACAGTGGGTGCGTTTCTTGGATTGATGATGAATGCGCACGAATTTGGATTTGACCACGATAGAAACTAACCTAAATAATAACGAAATGGTTCGGTAAATAAACGGATTTTATTTGAGATTAATTAATTTTAATTCATAACTTTAATAGGATTTTTAGATTTATTTTTGTGAGTTTAAGGACATTTTCTAACTTTAAAAATATTATTTTTAAGTGTTTTTAATTGATTTTTAAATTAGATAAATAAATAAAAAGAAATAAAAATTTTGACTTTTGTTGACCGTTGACCGGCCGTTGACCGTTGACCGTTGACCGGACCGTTGACCGGTCGGACTGTGGTTGAGTGTGCACTGAGTGAGGTTCGAACCCGGGACCTCTCGTACGCGTGCACGCAGCTCTACCAACTGAGCTACGTGTCTAACCCGAAATATTCTATATTTTAATTATGTATATATATTACTTAAATGTTAATTTATTTGGTTTATATTAAAAAGGGTTTATATGTCGAACCGGTTGCAGGGACCCGGAGTCGAACTCGGGTCCTTCGGTTTGTAAGCGCACAGCCCAACCAGTTGGGCTGTGTGTCTAATCTGTTTAACTTATGGTTTATATTATTCTTATAAACTTACTGTGACTTGATCTGATTCAGTTTTAAAAATTTTAGTTTTAATTCAGAAAGTCGGTGCGTTGTAAGGTTCGAACTCGTGACGTGCGCTGTGTGATTGCACACAGTCCACCGCTGGACTGTGTGTCTAACCCGGTTTAATATCCTGTTTTAATTAAACTTATACACAATGTTCGACTTCGTCTTCTTCATTCATGAAGACATAGACAAAGATGTTCGACTGTTCTTGTTTAAATCGTTCGTCGAACATATAATTGATTGAAATGTAATGGATAAAGAGAGTTACGGATTCGAATTGTACCGAACATGATGTTTTTCTCAGAACTCCGGCAAGGGTCGTCGGCTCTGATTTGTGAATTCCGTCTGAGTGGATCAATTAACAGTTTTGATCAATGAGTTGTGAAATTCAGTGACTATACAAGAGATATCAGGGGGTTTAGATGATTGTACCGATTTACAGTGATTCAATTTCAGAATTTCCGTTTTCCGGGTTGGAAAGTAATTCCGGCAAAAGGTGCGAGTAATTTCTACCGGCGAGTGCAGATCTAGTGCAGACTTCGATAAATTGTGCGATTTTGAGCGAAAAGGTTACCAGAGACTTGGGTGTGTATTTATAGGGAAGAAACAGAATGAATCGAGTCCGAATTTGATCTTGATTCGTGGTCAAAACTTTTCCGGCGGTTATGACTGGGATTGCGGGATTAGACATCGGTTATAACCGATGTCGAAGTTAATACACGCGTTCAGTCAAAGGAAACGGTCGAAGTCTCGCGAAATCGTCGGTAATTCCGGCGACTGCGGATTGGGCGCGCTGATTACTGAATTTGATTTCGAGTTTTATTATAAATATTATTTGTTTTAATAGTTATCACAAACGAGTCAAGTGGCGGAGTGGTGAGATGTTTGTTTGTTTGATCCGGCTGACCCGTGTTCGAAGCCCGGCAGCTTGATTTTATT
The DNA here is from genome assembly GCA_947069175.1 of Scalesia atractyloides. Lineage (NCBI taxonomy): Eukaryota > Viridiplantae > Streptophyta > Magnoliopsida > Asterales > Asteraceae > Scalesia > Scalesia atractyloides. The sequence goes on along the minus strand of CAMTDV010000020.1, from coordinate 38,821,507 downwards.
TTTTTAGCACTTGTTTTTACCATTTAATGATTATAGTTTTTAAATTCTAAAATGTTTATTAATTATGTATTGTTTAAAATTAATTTGAGCATTAAATACGCAATGAAAATTTATAACTGGATATTTGATTAATAAACGAAGCGGGTTTTGAAAACCCGTTTTTCGACGGATGTTACATATAAAGTGTATCAGTTTATTTGTTCGTTTTGCCCCTTCGGTTCCGTCGACTATTTTATTCGTTTCGTCTTTGTCGTTTGTTTTGTTTATACCATCTATTTTATTTTTTCCGAATTTGTCCGATATATTATTTTACCAAAATTGAATACTTATAAATATTTGTATTCAATTTAACATGATCAAAATTATATATAGTTTTATACAAAAATACTGTACTCATATAAGGTGGTTTAATATATATATATTTTTTTAAAAAATATATATTTATCTCATTTTTAGTTTAAGAAAATATAAGTAATTATACTCTTAACTTTTTATTCAAATCCTTTATCTAAACATGATTAAAGTTCCTAATCACTTTTAACCACCAAATCTTTAGTTAAATCATATCTTAATCAAGATTAATTTTTATAAAATTTTTGCCATAGTTTCCTTTAAAAATTGAAGTTTCCCATGTTTTTATAAACATGTTTTAAGTAATTAAACTAACTCAAATCATCATCAATCACAAATATTATATAAATGTATTAACAAAATATCATGAACTTGTTATAATTTTAATCTTTGTTAAAATAGAAATTTTATTATCATTTTTAAACAAAAATTTTTAAGTCATTACTTTTATTTAGTGATCTAATACATGTATGATCGTCTTTAAAATATGAGATTATGTTCATGACATATTTTTTTAATGAATCTTGCTAATTTAAACATGCACGTGTTTAGATCATCTTTTTATTCATCATTTTGCAAGATTCAAGTTTACTAGTTAATGACAAGTTTAAGATCATCCAAAATTATCAAGAAAAACACATGATTATGTTAATGATTATAGTTTATTAGTGTTTTTTTAAGTGGGTTTTCATATAACTTTTATGATGATCTTGTGGAATTTTATAAAATATAAAGTATAAGATTAGGTTTAAGGATCTTACTGCTAGCACAATGGCTATCGGATGATCTAAAGGATGAAGAAGATAGGTTGTTCAAGAGTTCTAAGCTTCCAAAGTAAGCTCATAATCCTTGTAAATACTTTAAATCTTCATGCAAGCTTGAGGTTCTTGTGTTTTGTTTTTTTAAAAGTGAAAGATAAAGATGATGAAGCTTGGCCAATTTCAAGAAGGAAAAGGAAGGAGAGGTGTTGTTGTTTTTGTGTTTGAGAAATGAGGTGAATGGTAATGAGTTTGGTTAGTGTTGGTTAAATCTTACACTACTTACACTAAATCAACCTACAATGTGCCAACACACAATTTGAAAGATTAGTGGCATTGGAATAGCCCATTATGGCCGTGAGGTGTATGGGGGGGGGGGGGGTTTGGTATTTTTTTTTATAAATATATATAATTTATAACTTTTATAAACTTCAATAATTATATATATATATAAGTTTTTATAAAAACTAATGCCCTAATACTTTAAAGTGATGTTATAATATGCCAAAATATCTCACTAGTCTTATTGTTTCGTTGTTTGGTTGATAAAGTTAGTTCGGGTCTTGTACTGGGTGTAATACTGATATATAGTGTTACTTATAAAATTTTGTGTTCATAATAATTCCAGTACAATTTTTATTGTTCAGTTAATTATCTAGCTCTCAGACTAATAAATTTGTCATTTTAAGTTCAGTATCTGTAACGGCTTTGTTGTCAGATTTTTATTGAACAAAACTTATAGCTCTAAATAATAAGATTTATATATGGGTTTTATACTATTTCTAACACCCATTATTATTCGTTAGCTAAAAATATTTATTTTTGGGTTTTCAGAGCTGAATTGTGCTACGGAATGCTGCATTTTTGCTGCAATATGCTGAATTTTGTTGCAGACTTGGACAATTTGGTATTTTAAATAAAATTTTTATGGTATACCAATACAAACATATTTTATGTCTGAATTCTGAAATATCAGACTGTACCGTAACCAGTTCTGATATTTATTTCGTGTTCGCGTCTTTGTCATTCGTCTAGGATATGGTTTTATATATTTGTGATTATAACGTATTTATTATCATACCAAGCTATGATTTGGTTAAATTCCTAGACTTTTAAGACTTAAAATAATAAATTAAGTCATGTTATACGATAAATAGACAATGTACTAGTTGTTCAAGTTGTACAGAATTACTGAAATTTTGCCAATTGTCACAATAATAATAATAATATTAATATATTTATAACATTCTTAATGAAGTTAAAAAATTAATGATTGTACTATTGTCATCTCTATTAAAAGTTGTAGCAATGGCCAAACATAAAATATGGGCTGAAGGGTGTGGGGGGTCACGGTTGGTACATGATTCGCTACATAGGAACACAATGGAAGGCTACACCACCCCCTTGCCTGATCTACCATGGTTCGCATGGACAACCTTGGTCCTCCTTTCCATTTTCCAAGATTTCATTTCCTTTTATTTATACTAAATTAAAATAAATAAGAGGATAGTGGTTTGGGTCATAACCACAACCTTAGGATAGTAGTTTTGAATTGTGAATTAGAGGTCGATGACATTAAAAACGTTTATGGTTTAGAATTCTTGATGATCTCTATTGATTTATTATACCCTTTATATAGGGAGAATACAATCAGTTAATAAGGAAACGATATACACAAATATGCACAATAAATAAGAGATCATAATCTATTCCTAAAATTAAGTCATAATATTCTACTATGAATATTCTTCGACTAAGACTCCCCCACAGTTTGAGCGGGCGGAGGACAAGCTCAAGCTGGATCGAAAAGACTAGAAAAGTTGGTGAGCGAGCCCCTTAGTAAAGATATCCGCATACTGGAATGACGTAGGGACATGAAGGACACAGATCTGGCCAACGCGAACCTTCTCACGAATAAAATGAATATAAATCTCTATGTGTTTAGTTCGCTGATGTTGAACCGGATTGTCTGACATATATACCGCTGAAACATTATCACAATAAACCACAGTAGCTTGCCAATGGGGAAGATGTAACTCAAGAAGTAACTTTCGTAGCCAGGTTGATTCAGCTACGACATTAGCAACACCACGATACTCAGCCTCAGCACTGGAATGCGAAACGGTAGGTTGCCATTTAGAGGACCATGAAATAAGATTGTCGCCTAGGAAAACACAGTAACCACTAGTTGAGCGACGAGAATCCGGGCAACCACCCCAATCAGCATCCGAATAAGCTACCAAAGAATGAGTAGTAGACTTGACAACCCGTATACCATAGTTAATTGTGCCCTGTAAGTACTTGATAATCTGCTTTAGGAAAGCAAAGTGCGGGTCATGAGGTTCATGCATAAAAAGACATACTTGCTGTACCGCATAGGAGATATCTAGTCTTGTGAACGTGAGGTACTATAAAGCTCTAGCTAGACTACGATAAAGAGTTGGATCATGAAACAAAGGACCATCCGAAGCAGTAAGCTTGGAGGATAAATCAACAGGAGTAGTGCATGGTTTACATGCGGTCATCAATGCTCGTGCGATGATGTCTTTTGTATACTGGGCTGATCCAAAAATAAACTTGTAGTATTTGGGTCACCCGAATACCTAAAAAATGATGTAACTGGCCTAAATCAGTCATTGCAAAATCTCGTGAGAGCATGCGAATAATATTCTGTAGTAGCGCGTCAGAAGAGGCTGTGAGGACGATATCATCAACATAAAGTAGCAAATAAGCAGTATGTGTGCCATGGGTGTAAACAAATAAGGAATTGTCACAGACACTACTACGAAATCCCTTGGACAAAATATGATTTGCAAATATGGTGTACCACGCCCGTGGAGCGTACTTTAAGCCATATACAGACGTTTTCAACCTGCAAACAAAATTAGGGAAATGGCGATCGGTAAAACTGGGAGGCTGATGCATAAACACTAATTCATTCAGCGTCCCATGTAAGAAGGCGTTCTTGATATCCAACTGATGGATAGGCCATGAACGAGAGACAACAATAGACAAGACTGTCCGAATAGTAGCCGGCATAACAACCGGGTTGAAAGTGTCCTCATAATCAATACCAACTGTTTGAGATTTCCCATTAACTACCAGCCGCGCCTTGTATCTTTCCAAAGATCCATCAGATTTAAACTTAAGCCGAGTAACCACATACATCGAATAATCGGCCGATCGTGTAGGCGTGGCACAAATTCCCATGTGTCGTTTTCCGCAAAGCACTAAACCTGCCTGCATGGCATGTAACTAATGAGGGTCGGTAAAGGCCCTAGCATATGAGGTGGGAACTGGGCTAATGGAGGTAGTATAGAGAGTGTGGTGAGATTTAGACCGGGTGGTCATGGGGTGAATATTTATGGAGTTTGTGGGCTGAGAGGTTTCTGGGGTGGTGGTTTGCTGGGAAGTGGGATGGGGGGCTTAGGCTGCTGAGTAGTATTAGGTGATGGATTGGCTGCAGGAGGGGGTTGGTTATTAGAGGGTGTTGGACTCGTGGTTTGGTTAGGGTTGTGTGGTGTTGGTTTTGGAGACGAGAGTATGTAGGTGTGAAGATGTGATGGGGTAGGTGATGGTGTGGGTTGAGGCGGTGGGAAGTTAAATCCCAAGGGTATGGGGTCATCCAAAAAAGAATATGTGGCAGGTGGGGTAGGGTATAGTATACGGAAAAGTATGTTCGTCAAAAGTTACATGACGGGAGATGTGTACCTTACCCGTAGTGGGGTCAAAGCAACGGTATCCTCGGAAATCAGGTGGGTAATCGAGGAAGATGCATCGAATGGCTCTCAGGTGAAGGCGGTGGGGTTGTTTGGCGGATGTGTTGGGATAACAAGCGCATCCAAAGACATGCAAATGGTCATAGGTAGGGTGACAGAGATATCGAGCGAAGGTGGGGGTGAAGAAATTGAGGCGTTTTGTGGGTAAAATGTTGTGAAGATATGTGGCGGTGTGGAGGGCCTCAACCAAAAAAATAGGTGGTAGATGCGCATGTATGAACAGTGAGCGGATGATGTCATTAAGGCAACAGATCATACGCTATGCGAGGCCGTTTTGGGAGGATGTTTGGGGACATGAGAAACGTAATAAAGTCCATGTTGGTGGGCAAATGTTTTAAAAACATGATTGTCAAATTCGTCCCCTAAATCACATTGGAATGTTTTGATGTTGTGGTTAAATTGTTGCAATTAGGCGGTGAAATTTGGTGAAAGTTGTGAAGGTTTCGAATATGTATTTCAAAGGATATACCCAAATAAAAGTTTGAAAAGTTATCAATTAGGACCATGTAGTATTTGTACCCGGTTTGACTGGTATGGGTGAGGTCCATAAATCACAATGTATAATATCAAAAGGAGAGAATGTAAAACGTTTGCTATTAGATAAATGGCATAAATTACAAAATGATTGTTTATTGGAATGACAAGGAAAACCAAACTTTCTAGTTAAAACATCTAAAACTTGACTGCCAGGGTGTCTGAGACGATCATGCCATGGTAACGCTTTAGAAGCAAGGAAACAAGCTTGAGGCGGAAGTGTGGGTGGAGTAACCGGGTAAAGGTCGCCCATGCTATTGTTGCGGGAAAGGAGCCGTCCAGTTGTGAGATCCTTCACGGAAAAACCAAATGGGTTAAATTCAACAAAAACATTGTTATCCCGGGTAAAACTTCGGACGGACAATAGGTTTTTAATCATGTGGGGACTATAAAGCATGTTGGGTAGGATATAGGTTCAGTCATGTATTGGTAGGAATCCTGTGCCCAAGCCCTCAATTGGTAAATTGCTCATTGCCGACTAAAAGTTTAGTGTTAACAGGAAAAAAGACAGGGATACGAATCATACCTTGGTTTTCTGTCATGTGACGCGCTGTACCGGTGTCCATGAACTTAGTAGGGTCAGTGTATGAAAGCTGCATAGTGTTAAAGGCGGCGCTTAAGTCGGACGGGCTCAATGCGTCATAACCTGGTGGTGCCGTGAACTGCTGTGTTGGACCTGAAAAACCAGTGTAGTGGGCGGCCGGGTTTTGTTGTTGATTGGGAGGCCAAGTGGATTGGGTCGGATAACGACAAGGTGGCGTGTTCCACCAAGCCCACCGTGGGTACGTCGGGGGACCGGATTGGTTTTGGAATTGCCACGAGGACCCCGTAGGGTTGCCTCGGTATCCGCGTCCCTGGCTGTTGCCAAGGCCCCTGTGGTTGCTGCTGCGTCCTCGTCCGCGGCCCCTGGTGCTGCACTGAATGGGATTATTGTTTGGCGGCGGTTGCTGTTGATGGTTCAGCAGTGCTTGTTGGGATTGCCGCTGCTGGTTCGGTGGTTGATTAGTGGTTTTTTGGGCAATGAGGATAGAAGATGGAGAGGCCTGCTGTCGAGCCTGTTGCCTGATAACTTCATCCTGTAACATTGTTCGTGCAAGATCCCAATCGGCTTGTTGGGAATTAATGAGTGAAACAGTAGTATCGAACTCCTTTGACAGACCACAAACAAGCTGCAGAACCAGACGCGATTCTGTCACCTGTTGATCGACATCTGATAATTGATCAACAAGTTCCTTCAACTGTTTGTAATAATCATTCACCGAGCTGCAGGTGGCAAGAGTCAAGTTCACGAACCGGGTTTCCAAAGCTGCAGCCTTGGCTCTCTTATTGCTTAAAAAAATTTCTCTAGCCTCAACTAAGTCGTGCGGGCAGAGGCTCGGTGTCGAGAATACGTCTGAGCCAATCATCACTAACAGTGCTGTAAATCCACTGGGACACCAAAGCGTCCACTTCTTTCCAGGCTGAATAGGTCGGTTCTGTAGATTCGGGTGGGTTGGTGGTGCCATCGATGTGATTAAGAACACGATAGGCAACTGCATGAAACTTAAAGAGTTTGACACAGGATGAGTAGGTTACAGAGGTGCCATCGGGCGTGTGGATTTTGGATTGGATATTGGTGACCGAATACGGCGGGTGTAGGGCCGTCAAGGATTTTTGGTTGGAGGAGGACTGTTCGTCCGGTTTGGTCATGGTGACCGGTTGTGCGAAAAAAATAGAGGGAAAAAAGTATCGAAAAGGAGAAAAAAAGAAGATGGTGTATCTCAGAACCGAAGCTCTGATACCATAAAAACGTTTATGGTTTAGAATTCTTGATGATCTCTATTGATTTACAATACCCTTTATATAGGGAGAATAAAATCAGTTAATAAGGAAACGATATACACAAATATGCACAATAAATACGAAATCATAATCTATTTCTAAAAATTAAGTCATAATATTCTGCTGTGAATATTCTTCGGCTAAGAGACATGACGCCTATATGAAGAGTCATGATGATAATGATCATGACCACACCCTATAGCCATAGCACGAGTCCACCTATGATAACACATATCCTTGGAAGATTCCGTTATTTTTAGAAAGGAATATGTACTAAAAGAAGAATCCATGCAAAATCCTCGTAGAATTCTTTGTGATAATTTACTTATTTTCTCCCTAGGTAACTCCTAAGGATAGTACCTGATATTCATGTTATAGTACTATATATAGACACGTTAAACTTGAAACAAATTCACACAAATGTCATACATTAAACCTCGCATAATCACACATTAAAACTAGACTGAAGTGTCGGAAATAGACCAACGGCCACCAAGCTACCAAATATATATCATTGTATCCTGGAAGGAAGTCTATTGGTGTCGGAAATAGAGAAGCAGCGGAGAACTTACCATAGAAACTGTAAATGTGCTTTGCATAAGCCAAAAGATGAAACCTTAATAGCATGTTTCAAACATAAGAGAATATAATATGCAAAAAAACTGCCCGTAGCAAAAGCGGTGTCAACCTCTTGTCAACTATTAAAACAACATGAAGAAGATTCATCACACAGAAAAATATATGATGCATCTAGGGATGCTTTAATGAGGGAGACAATGCTACCTGCTTTAGCTGGGAAATATTAGGAAATCCAGCAAATGTGTGTTGTACCTACAATAATTGCAAGCATACTGATGTGCACTAATACACAACAACCTTTTGAATCTTCTTGTTCAAATTACATATTTTTCAAATCTCCAAAGAAAACTCGTGGTAACTAATATGAAAAAAACTCATGTTTTGTCAATTGTCATATAATTCACTTATGTTAGTTTTTTAGTCCTTTGATGTTAGTGATCAGCGGGCTACAACATTTTACCCCGTCTGTTTGGGCCTGTAATTGATCATTGTGATGCAAGGTATTTTTTTAATTACTTATATAAATCTTTTATATTTAGAAGTGACATAGTCTCTCCCATAAAATGTAACATGGAATAATTATAAGTACGGTTGTATAATTAAAATGTTTATAACCTATTACAAGTGGATTAAAGAGGAAAGATCAAGGGTCTACTATTAAATGTTAAATAATGTCACACACATAATAATACTAAGTTTTATATTTAAGACTTTTAATAACAAACGCCCACACCCTATGCCACTGCCTCAAGAGACCATCAACGAAAGGTAGAGTTCCTGAGCTTTCAAACCACATATTAAATAAAAATTTTGCACACCATAAATTCAGTCGACATATTGAGAATCAACAATTGCAAAGCTGAAATTTTCCATGTCTTAGACCAGCTTTTATTATTATATTTTACATTGTAGTAATATAGTAAAATCAATTATATAGAAATTAATTCCAAAATATGTGTAATGCTGGAATATAATTTGATACTATGGTTTTTTTTGGGAAACACCATACGTTCCCTTAAACCATGCATAATGGTTAATAAGGGGTATTTGCCGCTACATTAGCATCATAAACACCCCTCCCTCTTCATATCCCCTATTACGCCCTTAGGGGCGTTGTTGGGGAGTTATCAATCTCTTTTACGCCCATATAATACGCAGTACGCGCCACATGAAAAAGTCATCAATCCCTCACACACACCAAAAAATTGTCTTTCCAGTTACCAAAACTTGTTTACTTCGAAAACTTATAAACCACACAATTTACGCGAATAGTGTGGAAAGGCAGTTGGGGACCCTGTTATTCATGATTATTGGTTAGTTGTTTGGTGGCTTGGTGCTATCTAAAATATTTATTATATTGCAATAAGCTTGAGAATCTACTATGCATAGGTATTCTCATCACAAAATGATGAGAGATGCCTTTTGTGGTTAGTCATACAAATATACTTACATAATAATAAAACAAATGTTCGTTATGCTACGGAATATACAAAGCAAATGTCATATTCCATAACCAATATATCCTTTCAGTTTGGCCTGTCCCAAGTCAAAAGTTTTTCCCTCCCTTAAACCATCTTTGTTTAACAATGAAAACCACAAAATGACGTCATTAGTGTCCGAATCTAGCAAAAAGGAATACCTAGAAACAAGATTTATTTATTAGTTATGGGATCTTCATTGTGGAGAAGCTTCCATGCCAAATCTGCCTTGAAATCCATGGGATAACACACATAGCATCTTTTCAACCTAGGGACTTCCTACAGGTCTAATTTTGTTATCAAAGTCTGGTTCTATTTAAACCCACTCTACAAGTCCGATGTAATCACTTTAAAATCACATAAACATAATATATTCAAGCAGGAACTTGCACGCACAAACACAAATGTCAACTCTATACAGCCGGGATTATACAACATTGTGTTTTTGAAGGAAGCCTATCAATGTCAGAGATGGACAAACCGTATCATAAAAACTGCAGCTTAATATTACATAGACTAAAAAGATGAAACTCCTAATGCTTGTTGCCACCATATGAGAATTTCATACCCAAAGAAACCATCATCTGACAAAGGTTCATTAGCGACAACCAGTACCCCACACAGTTTAAGTTACTACTAGCCAGGTAGAAGATACATGCGGACGTTAACACAACATATAAAAGATTAAGAGCTGGCACTGCAGTTTTTTGTCTATTGAACGAATGGTCACACAGTTCCATAACTCCCGCAGTGGAAACTGGAAAGCTACCATGGTACAAACAACTTTTGAAGGACATTCCATTATATAATGAAAGGAAACGTCGCTCATCTGTGTGACACTAGCACCAGACAACTGGAGATGGTTAGGGGCCTAATGCCATCACTAATGGATCCCATTATTGATGATAATAGAACGAAAGTCAAATATAATTTTGAACACAGGCAGAGTTCTTATTGGAAAATATTTTTTTTAGCATTCATGAATTTTAAGTACTTCCACAAGCTGGGAACAAATTGTGAAGTAAGATCCATGTTATTTAGAGAATATAAAACCTGTACAAATTCATTAATGAATATGATGCGTTATTTAATTACCGATTAAAGATACAAAAACATAAAAATATAATAAATTTATATACACATTCAATGTTCTTTCCAAACAAGTGAGACGGTATGTTGGCAACAGCAGTAGTGTTTATCACTAATGGTGATGATGATCAAGTGTGATCAAAGAATCACCGCGTATGAAAACGAAAGAAAAGATGAACACTCAATATTGTTGTTTTTGAATGTCTTGGTAGTTATTACAGAATACATAAGAGTGTATATATACAATCATGACGATTAATTTGGACAGTTGCCACCGGTTGGGATTTGGTGCCAATAACCGTTTCAAATAGTATTATCCTTGCCAGTCACAACATATCATAATTAACAATAATAAGGTAATTAACTTACTAATCTTATGTTACGAGAATCCTAATAATAATACAAATAAAATACATGAATGTAGATTATATTCCAATACGCTCCCCTATGCTAAATTCATCTTCTTCCACACTTTGGGAAGTGATTTATTTGCTTCATCCACAACTTTAACAACCTGATTAAAATCAAATTTGCGGCTTTCGTGCAGTTTCTTTTCTCCTCTCTGGGCACATCTGTTGGGAATTTCGAGTTAATAAAACTGACTTGACGTGCAAGGCTCAACGAGGGTTTTAAGGAGTGAATAATTATAGGTTATATAAATTATCATGTCCAAGTTAATTGGTTAGATAATTATCTAGCATCCTAAACGAGTTGGATTTGGATGTCTTTAGGATAATTATGTGAACAATCCTAGTTATAGTCTAACGCGTTAGGTTAGCTATATATACCGCGTATTGGGTAGGGATTTGTAAGAATCAAGTTTTTGTGTAGTTTTCTTGATCTAGTAATATTGTGGGAGTTAGCCATAGTTTATGTTCTTTTGAATATCAACTGGGACTTGAATCGACTTGAAACAGTTCGGTTACTTTTATCTCTCGCAGTGAATGAAGGTTGGGAATTACATCATCTAGATGTGAAATTCGCGTTCCTACATGGCGAATTAAAAGAAGAAGTTTATGTCGTTCAATCAGAAGGGTTCGTTAAAAAAGGCGAAGAGCATAAAGTTTATACATTGTCAAAGGCGTTATACGGGCTAAAGCAAGCTCCACGTGCATGGAATACGAAATTAAATAATAATAAACGTTTGGGTGTTAGCCAAATACTTTGCGATTTCCGATTTACAAGCGATTCAACTTGAATTCAGAGCCAAGTTCAATCGTCGATATCAAATGGGTACTCGGGTTCTTTATCGGTGGCTAAGAAGTCTAACGGGCCTACGGTACTGGTTCGTCGGAGTAGAGGCGTGGTACCGTTACACCGACGAGCAGCGCGTTAGGTTGTTTGTGCGGTGGTAACTGTAACACCTCGTAAAATCGTGTCCAATAATATAGCGACATGTGTCATTACTTTTATATTAAGTCTAATAAGGACTAAAGGTATCAACATGCTCAAACTATGCCTCTGAGTGACCCTTTACGAAGTCCTAACTCTCATATGAGCCACTTGTTGGACGAGAGGGATTATTTGTATAAATATGTAAATGTTGGACGATGGAGGGGTTAAAAGTGTCAACATGTTAATTTATACCTATGAGTGACCTTTTAACGAACCGAGAGCTTGAAAATGTCCGGCATACTTCCGGGTACGCCAAATATTAGTTACGGAGGGCTAATTATGCTTATAAAGGTGTTAGAAGTTTATAAGTTGAGGGGTATATGTGGAAAAGTTTGAAAGATTTTATAGGCCGCTGCGGGCCGCGAGAGACATGGCCTGGTCTCTCGCGGGCCGCTAAAGGGCTACTGCAGCAGAAAGTTTTGCTTGGCAACCACACTATTCCACGTTTTAGGACACTTGTAGACACCCTCTAACACCTGCTAACACTGGCATCACCTTCTTCAAGCTTCCAACTATAAATAGGAGCATTAGTTCATCACTTGAACTTGCACCTTTCTCATAAATCGCTCTATCTCCCTCCTCTGGAAGTTCCTAACTAAAAGGAACATCCAACTTAGTTGTATTTCATCCAAAGATCACTTGTAAGTGTTCCTTTCTCTTGCATTTTTGTTTATAAGCTTTTTATAGCTAAAAGTCAAGCGTTTACGAAAAACACTTTGACTTTCGGCTGAAAACAATATGGTCCAGCCATTGTTCATAACGAACATGGCTAAGTGATCGTAATAAGGTAGGTATTAATCCCTATAAAGCGCACCTCATAAAGATCACGTTACTAGACCAATTGACGGGCCAAAGTTTTATTATTAAAAAGTCAAACAAGCCAGATTTTGAAAATATTATAATCTGAGTTTATATATGTTACAAAACATATTTTGACACTTAAACAAGTTGGTAATAATTATTAGAAAATGTGAGAATATGTTCACTCGTCAATTCAGTTCTAGGGTTGGTTCGCAATCGAAAGTGGCAAGGTTTGACTTCTGCTCCGACTTTCGATTCTGACCCGATTTAGATTAGTTAGCTAATGATTTAAGGTTGCATTATGATCTTAATATAATGTAGCATAACCCTCTGAGGTTATATTACACGATCATAATCAGATTCTAAGTTTATGCACAAGTTCCGTTATTATGCCAATTTTTGACTAAAATGCATTTTTTTTTACATAAAATAAGGTTTTAATCGATAACGAACTTGAAAGTGAATTTCCTACTGATGTAATATCATAAGTAAGATTATTTGGGATGTCAAGTCAGTTTATATACTGAGTTTAAGTACAAGTACTTGCATTATGTCGACAAATAACGATAAAGCCCTTATGGCGCATAAAACGGTTTTAATCATACTTTTTATACCAATCCTTTTATCTACTGATATGTTATATTAAATAACATATCTAAAACATATAAACCTGATCTTAGCATTGGTTTTCATTAAACTTCGCACAAATCGTCATTTTTCGACATAAACGTCGTTTCGGCGCATAGTATGGTTTTAAACCATATTTATCAACCAAGTGTAATAGCCCAGCATAACCGCACCATGATATTTTCCGCTTTGGCAGCCAGCACACCCTCACGCCTGCCTCTCACGGTTTTAAAATGCGTCATGATGGTGAAGGTATCCAGCCTCTTATAAGGAAGCCTTTGTTCCCATTCACAACCGATGTGGGATATCACAATCCACCCTCGTTAAGGGGTCAAGCGTCCTCGCGGGACCTAGCACCGGCCGATCCGGCCCTGGCTCTGATACCATCTGTAACAGCCCAACGGAACCGCACCATGATATTATCCGCTTTGGCAGCCAACACGCCCTCAGCACCTGCCCCTCACGGTTTTAAAACGCGTCATGATGGTGAATGTATCCAACCCCTTATAAGGAAGCCTTTGTTCCCCTTCACAACCGATGTGGGATATCACATCAAGACTTGTTACCAACTGATTTTAAAACTCAATTAAAGTATTTTTATAGTAGGTACATAATATAAACTCAGAATCCCATATAAAATATAAAACTATGTGTAAAATAACCAAAATACCCCTACGCTGCATAGTTTGGTCATAAATGATAAATTACACATATGATCAATATCTTACTTGTAACATTTGTCAAAAACGGGTTTTTCCAAACCCGCTCCATTTGTAATCGAATATCAAGTTATAAATGTCTCGTTGCGTATTTATGGCTATTTTAATTTTTAATGATGCATAATTAATAAACAAACTAAACTATAAAAGTTAAAATTGATAAAAAGTAAAAATAAAATAATTAAAAAGAAAATGAGGCTGCCGGGACTCGAACCCGGGTCAGCCGGGCTTAAGCCCAACGACTTATCACACACACACATCACCACTCCGCCACTTGTTGTTTTCTGTAAATGTTAGGAAACAATTAAATTTTATGGACTACCATGAATCAACCGGTTACGCCAACTGTAACCGAAATCGGTCATCAAACGTCCAAAGACGTTTTATTTATCGCGGTTTACTGAGTTTAACCGATGCACCGACGCTTTCAATCAAGTTTGCTTTGAATGAACTTGAATTCTAGAAGTGAATCGGTTTTAATAACCGAAAACTTTCAATTCCAGAATTACTTCAATCTTTGTCCTCTCTCGCGACTCAAACACACTCTGCAAACTCTCAATTACATTTTCGCACAATTTTCTGTTCGCCGGAGAATCTAATTGGACTCGCCGGACTTTCGCCGGAAAACCGTATTCTCCATCAAAACAGTAAGTCTTTCAATTCTTTCGTGGTCTATCAATTGTTAAGCTATTGCTAACTCAGACCCTTCAATCGGAATCAATTTCAGACGTCAATATCGGATAATTCCAGTTCACCGGAAAACTTCTGAAAATCCTTATCTTCAGCTTTGAAACGGTATAGACATTCAAACCTTCTGATAACTCTTGTTTAATACTTCAATTCCTCTCGTAGCTAATCAAAACTGTTAATTTATTCGTTCATTAGAAATCTGTAGAAACAGAGCCGACGACTTGCCGGAATTCTGAGATAAATCATTCTCCGGTATGTTTACTTCTAAATATCGTCTCTGCCATTTCATATTAGTCTGTTGAATGTTTGCCAATCAAATTAAACAAGGAACAATAGAGAAATCGTAAATTGTAAATCGGTAACGAAGAAGACGAAGTAGGTTGATTATAAGTTTAATAAAATTTGGATATTATCTCGGGTTAGACACACAGTCCAGCGGTGGACTGTGTGCACATACAAATCACACGCCGCGAGTTCGACCCTTGATACACACACCCTCTCTGTAATAAAGATGTTTTATTTTTCTAACTGAACCGGATTAACTTCCGTTAGATGTTAAGTATAATAAAAATCTGTATATTAACCAAGTTAGACACACAGTCCAGTGGTGGACTGTGTGTAACGTTAAAGCACAGGTCCCGGGTTCGAGACCAGTTGACGACACCGGTTCGATGATTTAAAACATTTTTGAAAATAAAAGAATTTTGAATAAACTGAGTTAGTATATAAATATAATTAAAAACAGAATTATTTTGGGTTAGACACGTAGCTCAGTTGGTAGAGCTGCGTGCACGCGAACGGGAGGTCTCGGGTTCGAGTCCTGCCCGGCGCATACACTTACACAGTAAACGGTCAAACAGTCAACGGTCAACGGTCAACGCAAAAGTCAACATATTTTTACATTTTTATTTATTTAATTTAATTTAAAAATCAATTAAAAATACTTAAAAATAATGTTTTTAAAGATAGGAAATAGCCTTAAACTCACAAAAATATATCTAAAAATCCTATTAAAATTATTAATAAAAATCCACTCATTTACTATATTTTTCGTTATTTTTAGGTTAGTTTAATTCTCGTTGTTCAATCTTCCAACTCGTGCGCATCTCATCATCTCCAACCGAACGCACCCAATGTGAGTGATCTTACAAATTCCCGTTTTAATCACGTTTTTGGGGTGTATCATGTTCTTACCATTTATTATATTTAAATCATGTGCATACATCATATCATGAACAAATGTGTATTCAGTTTGTTTCAACTGTTGTGTCGTATTGTTTGGATTAATGTTATTTCAGTACTGCAATTTCATAGGCCGCGCTCCCCATTACATTATGAGCGTTGAGCATGTTCCCCATACATTATGACGTGACCTAGCGTGCAACATACGATCGGCTACGTTTGATTGAGCCTTGATCGCACAGACATTTATCATTTTCAGTACATACATTTATCATATGCCGTTCGTTCCCCATGTATGTTATTGTATGTTATGTATTTATAGTTTGTGGTTGTTATTGCTACTGTTTGATTATTTACATTTGCTCACTTATGATTACTGCACAATTTTTCCTTGATAAAATAACAAGAAAATCAATAATAAATGTTTATCTAACAAGGTTCACTCGCCAACTTATGTTGACCCAAAAACCCCATTTTTACACATGATACAGGTGAACCAGCTGCAGCAAGAAACACATAGGATTGGCCTAGAAGAATAAACTGGTTTAGAGCTTGGATTGTTTAGGTTGGTTATTTTTCTTTGTATTTGTATGGACATGTTTGGATTATTGAGAATTTAATTTTGACTTTAATAAATATGAAACATATTAGTAAATATCATGAGCTTTGGTGATAACCCAATTATGCCCCGACTCTTATTCCGCTGCGGGTCGGGGTGTGACAGATTGGTATCAGAGCCATGACTATAGGGATATAGGATAGGTTATTAGACCCTTAGAGCCTATACTATAGTTGATTAGAAATTTCTAAGATTTTTGTGTGTTACATGCCAAATTTCATGATGTTTTATATGTTTTATGTTAAATGCCTATCATGAATCATATTCTCATAACATATCATATCCATGAAAGCACACACCACATCATTTTCATGATTGCTTTTACAATGATTTTTGTATTTTCAAATCTCATCAAAGTGAGTTCTCATGACGGGCATGTAGTAACTGGAAGGGTACCAGTACCGGTAGTCGGAAATCCTGTCTAGGCTTGGCATTCGTATAAATCCAAAATAAAGGACCAGTTTGCCTACCTGGGGACTAACGATGAGAGTACGAAGTACCTATTAGGCCAAAGCATGCTATACCAAACGTCGTGTGAGCTAAACCCCACTTTGAGTTGTCATTGTGTCTACACCTGGACACATTCCGACCATACATCTCGTGAACATATTTTGTGGTTTTCATTCGGGTCATAGGAGTGTTAAATCGCCAATACTAATGTGAATCCTACCAAGCCAATAGTCATGGGGGCCCACATGACTATACAGGTGAAGGTATGGGGGACATTTGAGGCCCAACATGAGCAAACCCAAGACATCCTATGGATGTAGTTGCATTATTGATATTTATGTTATTTTCATTTTCTTTAAGACACATGACACCTAAAAAGACTCCATAAACTCACAATTTTCTTATGTATGTTCCTGTAGATGTCGGCTAGACAACATCGAGGGGGTAAAAGATCAGGAAGGTCTCACGAATGCTTGGCCACACAAATCGCGAAACAAATGGCCGCGGTGCTTCCTGACATTGTGGTTCAAGTACAACAAGCTCTCGCCACAAATCCCACTAATCCTCCCCAACAAAATGACCAGAACATCGGCAACCGTCCTACCAGCAAGTGCTCATATAAACATTTCAAGTTTTGCGATCCTCCTAAATTTGAAGGGACCGAAGGTGTCACTGCTCTCCTCCACTGGTTTAAGGAAATGGAAAACACCTTCCTCAACTGCGATTGTCCTGAGGATCGCAAGGTACGATACGCAACCGGGAGACTATTGGGGTAGCTCTCACCTGGTGGAATACTGAAAAGGGGAAGAGGGGAATTGATGATGCAATGGCCTTAACGTGGGAGGAGTTAAGGGAAATCATGACTAGGCGGTTCTGTCCTAGGAGTGAGATTAAAAAGTTGGAAGACGAATTTCATTCTTTGAAGTAAAAGGAGGGATATCATACTTCCTACAACAAGAGGTTCTTAGAGTTGAACCAAATGGTCCCTAACTTGTTTACCCCAGTTTACCGCTTAATTGAGCATTATATTCGAGGTCTTCCCTCGAAAATTCAAGATTCAGTTCTCAGCACCTCACCAGCAACACTTGAAGCTGCTATGGAACTAGCGACTGAACTGACCGAGAATCGAATTCGCAACGGTAAGTTTAAAGAGGAGAAGAAGAAAGCCCCCGTTGAGGGCCAAACATCAAACCATTCCACCTCCTCCTCTAAGTTTGCTAACAAGAGGAAGCGTAACACCAGAAACTTCGCTGTTACACAAACCAATTTCCCTATCCCTGCTGCACCCATTACCCAAGTCGCCCCTTCACCTGCACCATACAAAAGACCATACTCTGGCCCATTACCAAAATGCAACCGTTGCCAATACCACCATTTTCCTGATCATCCTTGCCAACATTGCACCGGATGTGGTCGCGCATGTCATACTGTTCAAACCTGTCGCATACCTCAGCGAACGAACCGCCACCAGCCTTCAACCCAAACCCACCAACAAAAATGGGTCAAGCCCAACAACCCCTACTATTACCACCTACCCAACATTTAGCCCAATCATACTATCAACCCAACTATCCCATGGTACAACCTATGCGGGCTTGCTACAATTGTGGAGACCCAAGCCACTTTAGAAACACTTGTCCAAGGTTGGTGAACATTATTCATGCTCAAGCCCAAGCCAATCCGGTGAATCAAGCTAACCAAGCTCCTCCACCTGCAAGAGGAAGAGCTTTCAACATCAATGCTAATCAGGCTAGAGCTGACGGCAATGTGGTTAACGGTACATTCCTTATCAATGGTAGTTATGCATCCATGTTGTTTGATACTGGCGCAGATAAAAGTTTTGTGTCCTTAGAGTTTGAACCCATCCTAAACCAAAATCGTGATAAGCTCATGGAATCCATAACAGTAGAAGTTGCTGACGGGAAACCAGTCTCATTAAATTCTATCATACGCAATTGTACTCTCACGTTAAACGATCACAATTTTCTAGTTGACCTCATTCCAATGAAGTTGGGAAGTTTTGACATTATAATTGGTATGGACTGGCTCAGCCAACATCAGGCTGAGTTGTATGTCGCGAAAAGTTTATACGCATTCCTCTTTCAAACGGTCAGACTCTACGAATCTTTGGAGAAACCTCGTCGAAAGGGCTCAGATTAATGTCCTGTCTTCAAGCTCAAAAATATCTTCGCAAGAATTATGTCGCTTTTTTAGCTCATATCGTTAAAAAGGGAACCATGGAGAAGAAACTTGAAGATATACCTGTAGTAAAAGATTTCCCGCAAGTTTTTCCTGACGACATTTCAGGACTTCCTCCAGTAAGAGAAGTCGAATTCCGCATTGATCTAATACCTGGTGCTACACCAGTTGCAAAGTCTCCTTATAGGCTAGCCCCCTCTGAAATGCAAGAGCTAGCCAGTCAATTGCAAGAGTTGACTGACAAAGGGTTCATACGCCCTAGCTCCTCGCCTTGGGGTGCACCTGTCCTTTTCGTAAAGAAGAAAGATGGATCGTTTCGCATGTGCATCGACTACAGAGAACTCAACAAGTTAACAATCAAGAATCGCTATCCACTACCTCGCATTGATGACCTTCTTGACCAACTTCAAGGCGCCAGCTGTTTTTCAAAAATCGACCTTCGATCTGGTTATCATCAACTTAGAGTA
Source organism: Scalesia atractyloides (assembly GCA_947069175.1). Taxonomy (NCBI): domain Eukaryota; kingdom Viridiplantae; phylum Streptophyta; class Magnoliopsida; order Asterales; family Asteraceae; genus Scalesia; species Scalesia atractyloides. The sequence goes on along the minus strand of CAMTDV010000020.1, from coordinate 38,801,969 downwards.
CATGAAGAAGACGTCCCAAAGACCGCTTTCCGAACTCGTTATGGTCATTATGAATTCATGGTCATGCCATTTGGTTTAACCAACGCTCCAGCTGTCTTCATGGATCTAATGAACCGAGTCTGCAAACCTTATCTCGATCGTTTTGTTATAGTCTTCATCGACGACATCCTCATTTATTCAAAGTCTAAGTCTGATCATGAGCGACATCTTCGACTCATCCTTACACTTCTAGAGAATGAAAAGCTTTACGCCAAATTCCCCAAATGCGAATTCTGGTAAAATGAGGTACAATTCCTTGGACATGTAGTCAATGACAAGGGAATACATGTCGACCCCTCAAAAATCAAAGCGGTACAAGAATGGCAAGCGCCACGTACACCAACTGAAGTAAGATCATTCCTTGGTTTGGCTGGTTATTATCGCCGTTTCATTTCAAACTTCTCTCGCATTGCTGTACCACTCACGGCTTTAACTCATAAGGGAAAACCCTTCATATGGGGACCCAAACAAGAAGAAGCCTTCCAAACCCTTAAACAAAAACTTTGTGATGCACAAATCCTCACTCTGCCTGAAGGTTGTGATGACTTCGTGGTTTATTGCGACGCGTCAGGGCAAGGACTAGGCTGTGTTCTAATGCAAAGAGGAAAGGTTATAGCTTATGCTTCGAGACAACTCAAGACTCATGAGAAGAACTACACCACCCATGACCTAGAACTTGGAGCCATTGTGTTCGCTCTTAAGATATGGATACATTATCTTTACGGTACTAAGTGTGAAATATACACTAACCACAAGAGTCTTCAACATATCTTCAATCAAAAGGAGTTAAACATGAGGCAACGAAGATGGGTCGAACTTCTAAATGACTACGACTGTGAAATCCGGTACCACCCTGGCAAAGCAAATGTGGTGGCTGATGCACTCAGTCGAAAGGGTTATGCGAACTCCATTCGTCTTCTATGTTCGCAAATCGTAACTAACATTAAAGATCAAATTCGAGAAGCCCAACATGTTTCAGTAACGGAGGATGATGTACGAAAGGAGCTGTCCTGTGGAGCTGAACTTAAAATTGAAACTAAATCTGATGGTATTCTGTACTATCTAGATCGCATATGGATTCCTGACCACAACAACCTTCGTGAATTTCTTATGAATGAAGCTCACAAAACGCGATACTCTATACACCCTGGAGCCGATAAGATGTATCAAGACCTTCGGTACACCTATTGGTGGCCTGGAATGAAAAAGGATATTGCTGTTTTTGTTTCCAAGTGCCTTACATGTTCCAAGGTAAAAGCTGAACATCAAAGACCCTCAGGACTTCTGGTCCAACCTGAAATACCTGTATGGAAGTGGGAAAACATAACCATGGACTTCATTACCGGGTTACCTCGCACTTCTGTTGGGTATGACACTATATGGGTAATCATCGATCGACTTACAAAATCAGCTCACTTTATTCCTATCCGCGAAGATTTCAAGAACGAAAAGCTAGCTCGTATTTATATCAGCGAAATCGTAAGCCGACATGGTGTACCGTTAAGCATTATTTCAGATCGTGATGGTCGTTTCACTTCACGAACATGGAAAGCAGTACAAGCCGCTTTGGGTACGTGATTAGATCTCAGTACCGCCTATCATCCTCAAACTGATGGACAATATGAACGCACCATTCAAACTCTTGAAGATATGCTTGAGCATGTGTCATAGACTTCAAGGGAAATTGGGACGCTCACCTACCATTAGTTGAATTTTCGTACAACAACAGCTATCATTCAAGCATCGGCATGGCACCTTTTGAAGCTTTATATGGTCGTAAGTGCCGATCTCCAGTATGTTGGCACGAAATTGGGGAAGCTCAAATCACTAGTCCAGAATTGATTCAAGAAACCACAGACAAGATCCATCAAATTCGAAACAATCTTCTAGCGGCTCAAAGTCGTCAAAAGAGTTATGCAGATAAACGACGAAAACCCTTGGAGTTTAACATTGGTGATCATGTACTTTTAAAAGTTTCACCGTGGAAGGGAGTAGTTCGTTTTGGTAAAAAAGGCAAGCTAGCACCACGCTACGTAGGACCTTTCAAGATATTCGAAAGAGTAGGACCTGTAGCATACAAGCTTGATCTACCAGAAGAACTCAACAGAATTCATCCCACGTTCCACGTATCAAACTTAAAGAAGTGCCTCGCTGATGAGAATCTCCACATTCCTCTGGAAGATATTCAGATTGATGAATCTATGCATTTTATTGAAAGACCAGTAGAGATCATGGACTTATGAGAAAAACGTCTACGACGAAGTCGCATTCCAATTGTTAGGGTACGCTGGGAGTCGAAACGGGGACCTGAGTTTACTTGGGAACGTGAAGACTCAATGCGTGAAAAATACCCGCACCTTTTTCCTACTACTACTACTTAAATTTCAGGACGAAATTCCTAAAAGTAGGGGATACTGTAACATTTGTCAAAAACGGGTTTTTCCAAACCCGCTCCATTTGTAATCGAATATCAAGTTATAAATGTCTCGTTGCGTATTTATGGCTATTTTAATTTTTAATGATGCATAATTAATAAACAAACTAAACTATAAAAGTTAAAATTGATAAAAAGTAAAAATAAAATAATTAAAAAGAAAATGAGGCTGCCGGGACTCGAACCCGGGTCAGCCGGGCTTAAGCCCAACGACTTATCACACACACACATCACCACTCCGCCACTTGTTGTTTTCTGTAAATGTTAGGAAATAATTAAATTTTATGGACTACCACGAATCAACCGGTTACGCCAACTGTAACCGAAATCGGTCATCAAACGTCCAAAGACGTTTTATTTATCGCGGTTTACTGAGTTTAACCGATGCACCGACGCTTTCAATCAAGTTTGCTTTGAATGAACTTGAATTCTAGAAGTGAATCGGTTTTAATAACCGAAAACTTTCAATTCTAGAATTACTTCAATCTTTGTCCTCTCTCGCGACTCAAACACACTCTGCAAACTCTCAATTACATTTTCGCACAATTTTCTGTTCGCCGGAGAATCTAATTGGACTTGCCGGACTTTCGCCGGAAAACCGTATTCTCCATCAAAACAGTAAGTCTTTCAATTCTTTTGTGGTCTATCAATTGTTAAGCTATTGCTAACTCAGACCCTTCAATCGGAATCAATTTCAGACGTCAATATCGGATAATTCCAGTTCACCGGAAAACTTCTGAAAATCCTTATCTTCAGCTGTGAAACGGTATAGACATTCAAACCTTCTGATAACTCTTGTTTAATACTTCAATTCCTCTCGTAGCTAATCAAAACTGTTAATTTATTCGTTCATTAGAAATCTGTAGAAACAGAGCCGACGACTTGCCGGAATTCTGAGATAAATCATTCTCCGGTATGTTTACTTCTAAATATCGTCTCTGCCATTTCATATTAGTCTGTTGAATGTTTGCCAATCAAATTAAACAAGGAACAATAGAGAAATCGTAAATTGTAAATCGGTAACGAAGAAGACGAAGTAGGTTGATTATAAGTTTAATAAAATTTGGATATTATCTCGGGTTAGACACACAGTCCAGGGTGGACTGAGTGCACATACAAATCACACGCCGCGAGTTCGACGCTTGATACACACACCCTCTTTGTAATAAAGATGTTTTATTTTTCTAACTGAACCGGATTAACTTCCGTTAGATGTTAAGTATAATAAAAATCTGTATATTAACCAAGTTAGACACACAGTCCAGCGGTGGACTGTGTGTAACGTTAAAGCACAGGTCCCGGGTTCGAGACCTGTTGACGACACCGGTTCGATGATTTAAAACATTTTTGAAAATAAAAGAATTTTGAATAAACTGAGTTAGTATATAAATATAATTAAAAACAGAATTATTTGGGTTAGACACGTAGCTCATTGGTAGAGCTGCGTGCATGCGAACGGGAGGTCTCAGGTTCGAGTCTGCCCGGCGCATACACTTACACAATAAAACCGGTCAAACAGTCAAACGGTCAACGGTCAACGCAAAAGTCAACATATTTTTACATTTTTATTTATTTAATTTAATTTAAAAATCAATTAAAAATACTTAAAAATAATGTTTTTAAAGATAGGAAATAGCCTTAAACTCACAAAAATATATCTAAAAATCCTATTAAAATTATTAATAAAAATCCACTCATTTACTATATTTTTCGTTATTATTTAGGTTAGTTAATTCTCGTTGTTCAAATCTTCCAACTCGTGCGCATCTCATCATCTCCAACCGAACGCACCCAATGTGAGTGAATCTTTACAAATTCCCCGTTTTAATCACGTTTTTGGGGTGTATCATGTGTCTTACCATTTATTATATTTAAATCATTGTGCATACATCATATCATGAACAAATGTGTATTCGGTTTGTTTCAACTGTTGTGTGGTTATTGTTTGGATTTAATTGATTATTTTCAGTACACTGCAATTTCATAGGCCGCCGCTCCCCATACATTATGACGTTGAGCATGTTCCCCATTACATTATGAGCGTGAACCGCGTGCCAACATCGATCGGCTCGTTTGATTGAGCCTTGATCGCACAGACATTTATCATTTTCAGTACTCATACGATCGCTCATTTGATTGAGCCTTGATCGCACAGACATTTATCATTTTCAGTACATACATTTATCATATGCCGTTCGTTCCCCATGTATGTTATTGTATGTTATAGTTTGTGGTTGTTATTGCTACTGTTTGATTATTTACATTTGCTCACTTATGATTACTTGCACAATTTTTCCTTGATAAAATAACAAGAAAATCAATAATAAATGTTTATCTAACAAGGTTCACTCGCCAACTTATGTTGACCCAAAAACCCCCATTTTTACACATGATACTGGTGAACCATCTGCAGCAAGAAACACATAGGATTGGCCTAGAAGAATAAACTGTTTAGAGCTTGGATTGTTTAGTTGGTTATTTTTCTTTGTATTTGTATGGACATGTTTGGATTATTGAGAATGTAATTTTGACTTTAATAAATATGAAACATATTAGTAAATATCATGAGCTTTGGTGATAACCCAATTATGCCCCGACTCTTATTCCGCTGCGGGTCGGGTGTGACATTACTGATATTATACCATAAATTAAATATTTTTCCAAATACTTGTGATCATAACAACAAAATATATTGAAGTTCATTTTATACGATATATAATTACCAAAACGCCCTTATGAGACATAATTCCATTCTATAACCTTAACGGGCATGTAAGTTGATATCCTACTGATATTACAACTTATTAGAGTAATGGCATATAGAACTTGTTCATGACTCATCCGGTTACCCGATATCGCTTATATGCGTACGGTTAAGTGTATCTAACTAGTTTACGGAAGTTAACGAAACGGATTTAACCTTATCGTTTTAAATCTCAAAATCCAGAATGTTATGGTTTACCCATATTATACAAGTCATAGTACTTGTTGGATTTACATTCTATCCGGTCATTGCTTAATCTAGCGTATTATACCATTTTGATCCTTTAAGCTAGTCGGTCTAAGTCTATGACTTAAATAAGACCATTAGCATTTTAATTGGTTAGCTTATGCCATATTCCATACTAAAGCCTTCCAGTAAATTCTATCAGCACTTATTTTGAATACGCCTGAGATATGAAATCATGCATTTTTAAATCAAGACTAACTCAGGTAAATACTCTTGACTTATTTTCCCTATACATGCTTGGGTTATAGTAAATTATTACCGCTTGGTCGGAAATGAGATCAATCAAATGCCGGATTGTGGCTAGTCAATCCGCATATTCTGTTTTGATTAGTTTTGTTTGATAACTTAAACATTGGGGGTTAACGACCGTGTCCTGGATATCCTTGGCTCATTACATTAGGTAATGGCCACGACCAAAGCACGGGTGTAGGTATATACCTGACAGATGCGAATGCTAAATTATTTTTACCCTCTAGTTTGGGATAACACCTTCGTGGGTTTGTAAGTGGTGTGTATGTTAATCATGTCTCAGTCTCTGTACTGGCCCCATATGTGTTGACAAACATGTAAAGCTATTAACAAGGTTACAAGGTTGACTTTCCCAAGTTATAAAAGATTTTAATTTGCTCTGTGTACTTAAATCCATTTTGAAATGTTTTCAAAACGAGTCAGTTAAATTGTATTTTACAAAGAAAGCTAACTATTTTCAAAAGACTAAGTTGCAGGTACAACACGAAATAGACTGGAAGCTGCTTGGTATTGATATAAGAGGATCTTGCAAATCTTTCGATCTACCCTAAAGTCTGTTACACATCTTTTGTCTATTTTACGATCCGCCTGTGATCTTTCGTTACAAGCCGTCTGTATATTATTTTCATACTTTGAACATTTGGTTTGTAATAGTAATTTAAACTCCAAGACTTCCACTGTGCTGTGTTAATTGACTATGGTGATATCAACTTACGTCACGATATTCCCACCCGGCCCACCGGTGTTTGGTTGGAAATTCGGGGTGTGATAGTAACTCGGGTTTACGTGACCGGAATACAACGACAACACTCGGATTGGTTATGCGAGAACAATCGGTGGCAATTTGCATTTACTCCATAAAAGGCAAAAGGAGGTTGAATTTAACTCGTCGTGGAAACTGTGTTAAGAGAAAGAAAAAAATGGAATTGCAAAAGTCAAACAAGAATATTGTTTTTTTCTTTTGGATTACGTTTAAAAGAAAACAAATTTACTAAGCATAATCTCAACGAGTTGTGGTTGTCACGAGATCAAGAAAGAAAGGAATTACAGGTTTGGGTATTTTCTTTTCTAATTAAACAAGTTCGTTTAATTCTTTTGTTTTAATTGAGTTAAATGAGTTGGTATAATCTAGGAACATTATTCGGATTGAACGAGTATGAGTTTGAACGTTGTTTAAATTGAAGATGAGCCAAAATACTATGGGGACGTGTAATGTCCAATAAAGTTGGTGTTTGATCAAGATCACAACCAAGTCAATGGTAATGTGAGTTCTTATGACCAAAGGACTAGTCGCGGAAAAATGACTAGTTGTGTACAAGATCGTAAGAATGTTCGAGCTAGGAACGAGCCGAAATCACAACTAAGATCAAGATGAGTTCCAAGAGAATCGAGGCGAAATAATGGTGTTTGGAGTTGAAGACTTGTCAAATTCGAGTTCGAAATTCCGGGGGTGATTGTTGGGAATTTCGAGTTAATAAAACTGACTTGGTGTGCAAGGCTAAAGGAGGGTTTTCAGGAGTGAATAATTATAGGTTATTAAATGTGATTATGATTTAATAATTAGTTGTAATTATCATGTCCTAGTTAATTGGTTAGATATTTATCTAGCATCCTAAACGAGTTAGGTTTGGATGTCTTTAGGACAATACCGCGTATTGGGTAAGGATTTGTAAGAATCAAGATTTTGTGTAGTTTTCTTGATCTAATAATATTGTGGGAGTTAGCGATAATTTTATGTTCATTTGAGTATCGACCGGGACTTGAACATCCATGAAATAGAGCATAGTTCCTCATATCTATTAGACAATATAAACATAATTATTCGTATGATTATATGTATTTAGTTTAGGTTATATTACTTATATTTTATGTGTATATTCGAGATATTTGAGCGGTTATGATGGTTGGAAGGCACCGATTCAAAGGTGGTTATTCCTTCCAATTCTAACTGCACATAACTGTTAATTATATGAACATATATATAGTTATTGGGGGGAAGCATAACCGGTACCAAGACGATTCCAAACTTCCGAATTGTCCACACTTGTTCACTGCAAATCTTGATCATTATCAATTAATCATTCAATCATGAAACCAAGTTATCTGGATAATTCCATGCTGCAAAACGTTTAGAAAGTCATCAATATCTTGACCTGCATCTTGCTGAATATTATGTGAACTGTGACTTCTTGTTATTATTTTAGTGGATGTTCCTACTTCGTCAGGCTCCGGATTCCTCGCTTGTTCTCCTGCTTGAATTATCTTGAATTTCAAATGATATTTGAGTACATCAAGATACATAGCTTAAATTATCGGCAACATATAGCTATATCATAATCAAAGCCAAGGTCTTTTTGTAACCACAACCCACGTGTTGTTTTCTGTAACCTCCTTGTGTCCACCATCTCGTTTTACCACCATGTAGAGATCCAATAAGTATACCCTTTGATTGTTTAGAGAGGTATTGGTTTACTCGTTTGAATTTTCAAATAATTATTAAGGAACCAAGATACAATCTCATCAAATTTATCACAGAATTGAGTCTTATATTTTTCTACATACTGTGCATCCTCTAATAGACTCATGAATTCCCGGCAATTCTCATAATTATTGAATTCAAAGGCTTGTATAATCATCTCATTCCAATCCGTCCTGAGAGGATATATCTAATGCCTCAAAGCATGGTTTCAAATAATCAGCCTTAAATTCAACATGTATACTACTGCCTTTTGCCACAATTTCATCTTTCTCCTTAAGACCTAACTCTTCATCTGTCACTTGATTTATGGTTTTACCTTTGCAATTTTTTTATCAGGGGCAAGAAACATGGGTAAGATCTTACACTTTCCAGCGTCAATTTTGATTACAAATCCTTGTTAAATCAATTGGTTCATGCTTAACACATTCCTATTCAATTCTGAAGTATAAAAAAACACTAGGTATATCGATAATTCTGTCTCCTGTATTAACCATAACCCTTCCTAGTGCCCTTATAAAAAAAATACTCCCTTCCCCTCGTTCTTGTTTCAACCCGAATGAATTTCTAATAAGGACAAATTACTGGTTTAATGATGTTCAAAAGTGGTGCTTACTAACCACAAATCTAACCACAACCCTGTGGGTCGGTTCCTGTGAGTATTAGTTCTTCAGAATAGTCATACTATGCCCTTTGTTATGAAATTCCTGTATCAATTGCTTATTGAATCAATTGAGTGGCTTCATCTTGTTCTTTTAGTTTGCATTGCATGAACTGATCAGATGCCCTAGTTATCTGCTGTAATAACAACGTTTTTGGTTCAAACGTTCCTTCCTTAGTAATTCTTTTACTTTCTCATCTGTGCAATGTTGGCATTACATCGTCATCTTTGTCGAATTGGTAACTCCGGATCATTGAGTGGCTCTGATGCCAATTTGTTGGCAACAATGGAAGCGTTTATCACATGACAGTGATGATGATCAAGTGTGATCAAAGAATCACATGAAAGAAAAGATGGACAATCAAATATTGTTGTTATTGAATGTCTTGGTAGTTATTACAGAATACATAAGAGCCATTATATACAATTGTTAGATGTTTAATCAGGACAGTTGCCACCGGTTGGGATTTGGCACCAATAACCGTTTGTATTATCCTGGCCAGTCACAACATATCATAATTAACAATAATAAGGTCATCAACTTACTAATCCTATTTATGAGAATCCTAATAATAATAATAACAATAAAATTCATGAATTTCGATATATTTTAATACTATAATATAGGAGCACAAGTTAATGATATTACTTCTATTTTTAAAAATTCTTATCATAAGTATCTCATCAACTCTCTCAAAACACATACATAGTCTAATACTAAGCTATAATCAGACCAGGTCGGCTTGTTTGAATACCCTACACGAGACTTCAAGACATGCACTAACGGTGTCTAGAAAGCTCCAAATTGTCATCCCTTTGTTCTAGTAGAATAGGTATATTATGTACCTAATATGCGATGACAAACGATTAGAAAGATTGGCGGGATGTTAGAAAACTAGAACAAATAGGATATATGAGCTAGCACAATGGTTTAATGTACGTTGACGATTGTAATGTAGATGGAGATAAATTTAGCAAATTAACGACTCTTTAAATTATTCAACATATGCAGCATTTCATGATGATATTAAATCCGTTCATTGATGAGATGAATAGATTTTGTCTGCAACATTTGCTATATATTGACACTTAGACATTGATATATTGTTGGGATACATTGTACTTTTGCATACTTGTGATATATTGGAAATTTTTTATGCAAAGGGCATGTTGGAAATTTATATAGTGAATGGATATTAATTTAGTGAATTATAATTTAGTAAAATTATAATTATTTAGTAGACTTTTCGTATGGATGATAAACTCTTAAGTAGAGTTTTTATGTTAATTTATTAGTTTTTATTAGAGTTTATGTCTCTAATAAAATCTCTAATAAAGTTAAACTTTACACTACCCACAACTCTTTTAAAAATGGTAGGCTATGTGCTTCGTTAGTTTTTATGAGAAACTACAAGAGAAAAATAAGATATATGAAGAATTCTTGGAGAAGTTGTGAAGACTTGAACATCCATGCATACGTGGAGAACTATAGAGAGATAAGTCTTCTCTACTCGATTCCATCACTTTCGATCATTATCTTTTTCCATAAGTTCAAATACTATGATTTTATCCGGTGTAACCTCGGGGCGTGAGCTATCTCCGGTAGTACATATTGCTTTGGCTGTTGTACCCTGGTAAAAAGACGCGTCGTCTTTAGTAGAGCCGCGAAGTCTGTTTTAAGGGAAGCGTGTGGAACACGTGCCTCAGCCACAACCGTCAACACTTGTTTGTCCATTTTGTAGAAAATTATTGTATAAGAATATTTGGTTCAAGACCTCGTTGAAGCCACACAAAGGATCATACAAGAGACGCGATTCAAGAGTTCATTGTAGACTATCCAACAGACCATACAAGAAGACGCGGTTAAGGCTCTTGTTGAAGATTATGGCTTGAATCAATTTAGTTACATATGTTGTATTATATATATTACTTTGTATGGATTTGTTCACGGTATGGGTACTGCAATTTCCCAAAATTATGTAAAGAGGTATCTTTACAATTTTATATTTATGTATATAATTTTTATTATAATTGTGACGCATACAGGGCAGAGTGGCGCTAATTTATACAAATTATACATACGTTGTGTACTAGTAATTGTTGCAGATTTTGTAATATTTTTTATTCTAGAAATCACTATAAATTTCTATTCCACAATAAAATGTAATTCTTTCTAGTTTATTTTTTATTCAGAATCCAAAAATAAGATGGATAGTTATGGCCAACGGCGGAATGCAGCTATCGCCCGATCGATAAAAGTAAAGACATTAGAATGAACGTTGTTGGTATCGAAAGGGTATTTTTTGTTGATAAGTTCCATATGTATAAATGGAAAACAAATATAATTCTGTACCTTTTTAGCTAACAACCGCAATAGAGAGCGAAGTAGACGACGTGGTCGAGTTACATTACGTCAAAATGGCTTACGACCACATTTTTTTTCAAAACCAGCATGTGGCTAATGGTCATCTATAATATTTAAAAACACTTTTAGCCACATATTTTATTATTAATGTGAAAGTATAGCAACTCAAAACCTTTAGCTACACATTTAGAAAAAACTTGTGACACTTACTAGCCACAACTAGAAAAGTGTGGCCAAATGTAACCTATTGCTACTATGTTTGTTTGATTTTTTTATTAATGTGACAAAAACACATCTCTTCAATACCTTTAGCCACACTTTTTATAATAATGTGACAATTACAAGCTATGGTTAAAAGGTGTGACTAAATGTTACTAGCTATCACATTATATATTTAGCTGTAGCTAAAAGTTAAAATCATATAGCCACTTACGAGTTTGTGTGACCAAAGAATATTGTTTGTTAGCCACTTAGTAAAATAAAATAATTATTAAGTATTTTATGGTCACAGTTAAAGTATTACGTGTAGATAAAAGATTTCAATAGTCATTGAAAAATAATAAACATATGACTACTAGTTGTCCATTGTCACACTTAATTAGGTTCATATGTCCAAATGTTAACAACTGCCATGGTATTGTTTAGAGGTCATATCAATGGGACATCTCTTCTAAACCTTTAGACACGTTTTGTTGCATTTGTGTGGGCAAATGTTACCACCTGCCATGGTATGCTTTTTAGTGAAATGCCAAAATGGTCCCTAAGTTTAGGTCACTTTTACCACTTTAGTCCAATGAAACCTTTTGTATCCGGTCCGGATTGTTTTATTTTTGGACTAAAGTGGCAAAAGTGACCTAAACTCAAGGACCAATTTGGCAATTAACTCTATGTTTTTATTTTATGTGTGGTAAAAAGTTTGAAATGGTCACCATACATTTGTTTGTGTGGCTAAAGGTATTAAACGCACACGATTAAGCCCTTAACTTCCAAATGGCATGATCATAAAACCCTTTCATATCACTGGTACATCAGCCTCATAAGTTAAGTTGAACATCTCCATGCAAACTTCTGATGATGAAATTAGGGTTAGCGTTAATGGGTATAAATAATCCACATTTCTTATCGAAATCAACAGGCCAACTCTCATTCTCACAAATCGACTCTTCTTCACCCCAAAAATCAAACCTAACTAAATTCAGTAATAAAAACACAATGGCTGAAGAAGTGCTTGTTGGTTGGTGGCATACTTCAATGAAATTCTACTTGCTTATGTCTGATAGAAGCAAATGATTTGCTACTCTGCTGGAAGTGTGCTAGAGAATTGTGAAGAACCAATTTTGTGAAGGTTACACCAGATTTGAAGGTACAGGGAAGTGAGGGTGAGAAATCTAATAAGTTGTTTGTTGTTCTTAACAAACAGTATAGACAAGTGAGTAGGGTAACTTCTTAGGAATTCTCTTGTCGGATCAGTTCCAGGTGGTGGTAAGTTGGAGCAATGGCGTTGTTGAAGAACACGATCCAGGTTTCATATCTTCTTCAGGTGAACTTGGTTTTCCGAGGGAGTTAGCTAACCTTCCACTGATCAATGAACACGAAGATCCATTAGGAGTAAATCTTGAGAAGTTGGTGAAAACTCAAGTTGAATGCTGGTCATATGCTCCAAAGAAGATGAAGATGAAGATGAAAAGGAAGAGGATGAAGAACTACCAGAGGGAAGTTTAAAGGTAGAAATTGAAGAAGAAACAAATTTGAGTGTTTTGCCATGTAATTCTCCCTCATGGTTAAGTAACAAGATTAATTCACACAAATACACTATTAGTCTTGACAATTGTTTCTTTAGTCTAACAGTTTCTGGGTAATTGATTAAGCACCAAGATCAATTCACATAGATACACTAAATGGGTAAGTCATCATATATTTGATTAATATAAAACACATATTAGTCTTTACAACGATTTCTTTAGACAACAGTTTCTGGCTAAATAAAGTATTTAATGCTGAAACTGCTGAACATCTAATGCTGGTTCATCAAATATAGCAACCAAATAAGTAACATGATCAATTCATACAAATAGAAACACAAGGTAACGATGAAGTCATCTTAGAATTTATTAATATAAAAATACTTTTAGTCTTGACAGTTATTTCTTGAGTCCAGCAGCTTCTCGCTACTGGAAACTGATATATATATGTTAGGGGAGGTGATCCTATTCTTTCTAGAATCCTCACCCCTTGCTGGGAAACTGGTGGAACATCTAATGCACGTTCCTTTTCGTGTAGTCTGCCAATCAGGAGTGGTTACATGAATGTTGGGATCTGCCTTCATAGCTGTTACTCTCTCACATTCTTCTCTACGTTGAGTTAGACTAGTTGTCATAACTTTTGATTGAGCAAGGAGCATTTTCTTTAAGCCAGTTATACAAACGCTCTCTGGATCATATGCCACTAGAAGATTATCTATTGATGTGATCTTAGACTTTCTAATGACTCTTGGTGCATAGAGGTTTCATAGTGCCTGATTTCAACTAGTCTCATTTCATATACTCGCATAGCATCCTCATGTGACATATTTATGGAGTTGATAGTAAATTCATCATCAGCAACCTTTTCCATTTGTCTCTTGTTATCTACTGAGTTAAGAAGTTGGTCAATCATTAGATTAGGCAATGAAGTCACGTCAACAGGTTTTTCCGGTGGAGCAGGAGGGTTTGATACAGCTGGTTTTTGAGCGGATTCAACTGGATCATTGAGAATTGTCGTTCTTAAAACAGTTGGTGTCACAGTAGTGGGTCTTTTAGTAGCTGATCTCAACTTTTTTAGAGTGTAAGATCTGTGGGCCACAAAATTTTGTCTTTTGGATGGAGTTTATGACTTGAGGGTTTTTAGTCTTTTCTCTGTAGTTCGTTGTGATATAGTAGATGGTGGGGCCATTTGCGAAATTGATGTAAAAGAGGGTTAGATGATTTTTTTGGATTTGGTTTAGGTGTAGGTTTTGAGGTAGGTGGAAATGATGTAGGTGCTTTGATAGGTGTTGTGGATCAAGCAGGTGTTGATTTTCGCTGTTGCCCCAGGAGCAGTACCCGCAGTTAAGGCACTCTTTGCTGGACATATAGTTTTTTTGCCCATGCAGCTGCCGCTAGTTTATCAAGTGCTTCAGCCATTCTTGTCAAAGAAGGATGCATTTGATGTTCCCTTACCTTTTGAATGATTTGCTTTTCAGTTCTGACCAACAATTCAGCTGCCATGTCATTTCCCCCCTTGTTGGCATCAACATCTTCCTGGAAACCAAGGAGGTGGAGGAGTGACTCCTGTGGTGTGCAATTTGGTTTCTTAGGTCATTAATAACCCTTATGTTCTCAACTGTTTGGGATTCTTGATAAACCCTTAAAAGGTTAAATTGGTTTTCATATTTTGTTTCCATTGTTTTAAAAAGACTTTGAAGATACCTTTGATAGTTTCATTAAGAAGTGAGGTTAGCTCATCTTTTGTTATTGTCTGGGTGGCTTTGCCCTTTGTATTAGTTGTGCTTTCTGTGGCTAGTGGATTTTTTTGAGTGGCTAAGTCGTCTTTGAGGTTTTTGAGCTACTCATGTAAGTAGGTCAGCTGTTGGGTTATGTTTGCTCTTAGCCTGGCTTGAGACTTAGGCATGTTGGTCACAACCTCCTTGAGGTTTGAGACCTCAGCTCTAAGCTCTACCATCAATTCCTTAAAGTTTTGAGCATCATCCAACTTAAGGGAGTCATCTGCATCCCAATCAATGGTGGTTTTATCAAAGTATGTATCTGGGATGTCACCTCCAAGTACATTCTTTGATGCCACTTGTTCATGGGGTTGGTGGACCTTCTGATGAACCATGACTCCTAATTGTTTGTCTGGCCTTAATGAATTGATTAGCTGTTGCATGCATGCTAGTTTTAAGTATATATCTGTCCTCAGGGCTATCGACATGGCTAGAATCTGGGCTCTCAATCACACCAACAAGGTGTTGTTCAAAAGAAGAGTGAGGAGAAGTTGGATTTTCTTGTACAACAGATCCGTTTGTGAGGATTCCTGAGGAGTTTGGCTGGTTAGAGGTTCTGAGATCTGAGTCTCTTGAGGTTTACTTTGTGTTTCAACTAAGTTCTCAAGGACCTTATCCTCCTAAGTAACCTTTTTCTTTGGCATTTTTGGTTTTCTTTGGATTTAGACCTTGTTAAAATTGGTTTTCTTAATTCTGCTATGGGTACCTCAGGGGATGAGTTCTTCCCTTTGGTCAGAAGGAGCAGTGGGCTCAACATCTTCTTTATCTTTTAAAGTTTCTTTTATTTTTTTTAGCCGAGTAAAAGTTTGAGCTTGCGATGATTTGATGACAACTAGACATCCCCTCTCTCATGTGTTTGAAGACAATACTTGTTTAAGTACTAGATAACTAATCTAGGGTACATTAGAATCTTTTTTTTTTGTGAGTTTGTTTTGGACACCATATCATTAAAAAAGATTTTGGAGATTTTAAATGAATGCTTACTTAGAATTGAATAAGCCAAATATCGAGTGTGCATTGGAACTTCATTCCAACTCTTAGTCTTTGTTGAAAAGCATTGTATAAGTGTGTGAAAAAAGAATTTTAGTTTGCAGGAAATCACTTTCCTACAAAGTTTTTTGGCTTAATTGACCAAAATAACCTCTCTCAATAAATTCATTATGCATGTCTGCCTTGTCAAATAGGTCAATCCCTTGTTCATCACCAAGCTTTAAGGTTGTGGTGAGTTAGTTGACAAGTTATCCCTTCTTCTAGTTGATTGAGTACCGTTAATGGTCAAGTTCAAAGGTTCAATTGAAGTTGGTTTGAGGATAGTTTGATGGCTACTTGAAAGGTATTCGAGGTCCTCTTGAAACCCTATCAAAAGGGTCACATAGTCCATGACTACAAATCGAATCCAGATGAAGAGGCGTTTCGTGCCCTAGGCGAAACATGTGTCGCACAGGCTCTTCAGAGTGGCTTTGTGATTACCATAAGAAATGATGTTGGTGCCGATAATCATGTTGCAACCAAGGATAATAATGATAGTTTGTCTACTAAAGATGTCAATGGAAGTCATGGGTTTACTGAAGTTGATACGATAGGTCAAGGCAGAATGAGCCAAGATTGAGAGGGACTTGTGGAAGTTGATGTTGAGAGGGTGTGATGAAACTACAACATCAACTAGGGAGGTTCAGTTGATCTCAGGGAATGGTCTAGAGGAGATCATAGTCTGAGAACTAAATGAGTAAAATAATAAATAAGTTATTTAATTATTATTTGAATGGATATTAGATTTAAATAACCTACTTTCCCCAATTGCTGATAACACTCTCAACTTTCGATTTTTACCGGAACACTCCCAACTTTTAACTTATTTTCTCTGAGACTCCCAAACTTACTGAAACATAACTCCACTAGATTTTTTTTGCTGATATGGCATCTGTCGTGACGTTTTTTTGGTGATACGTCATTTGACATGATATTTTTTGCTGATGTGGAGCTTTTTGCTGATGTTTTTTTTCCTAACGACATCTGATGTGGCACTTGTTTAGTGAAGTAACATTTGACATCAACTAAATGAGTTAGGTTTTAGTTAGTTTGGAAGTCCCAAAGAAAAATAAGTTGAAAGTTAGGAGTGTTGTGGTATATATGGAAGGTTAGAAGTGCTATGCGCCAAATGGTGAAAGTTGAGATTATTTAATATCTAGTATCATTTATTTAAATCAAATTAGCTAGTAATATAAGATCGGATTAGTTATGTGACAAATGAAGACTAAGATAATATTATATGAATGCCTCGTTATATCATGTTTGCCTGGAAGGTGGCAAAATTAATTTTAGCATTCATGAATATAAAATACTTTTCACATGCTGGGATAAATTGTGGAGTAAGATCATATTAGTTTGAGAACACGGATATCATATATTGATAAAGAGTATGCTCATGACGATGATTCAACATGATATAAAGATCCCTATTATTGAGAATACAAATCATCACATATTGATAATGAGTATCCTGTATAATGATGATTCAAATGCGTTATTAAGTACAAATTAAAAAGAATAAACTCGAGTTTGCATCCCTGAAGTTTTCCCTAACTAACAGGTTTTGTCCATTTTTAACACCTTTCCTCCTAGAAGTTTGATTCGTTAAGACTCTTTGTCATTGGTTCCAACGTCCGTTAACTTTTATGTTAGTTTTTTTAATGAAATTATAGTTATACCCTTTATCTTCTTTTCGAACTAGTCCGCACCGCCCAACCAACCACCACCACCACCTGCCAAAATAGAACAATTTAGAAATCCACCACCACCACCACCTGCCAAATAGAACAATTTAGAAATCACCTGGAAACCCCACAAGATTGTCATTTTGAAATTACAATCACATGGCTTTGTTTTCGATACCTCAAATGAAAAATCCCTCTTACTTAAAAAAAACAATAACGATAAGGGTACACTTTTTTTTATTGACCTATAAAGCGTAGAGATGTTCGCGTTGACTAATATTTTATTTTAGGAATATTGGATTTTAATAATCCCAACTATTTGTCGTTAGCCGCCAACAGTTTTAACTTAAAAAATAACCACTAGCTGTCCCAACTATTAATATATTGGCCTCCTGACTTATAGAACTCTAACGTTGTTAGTCTCCGGTGTCTGGAAAACCGTTTTAGCCAGAGAAAGGGCAAAAGAGCTCAGAACAAGAAGAAGTTTCAAAAGATACACTTCATGAAGTCTCAGGGGACTGATAAAATTGAAACTTTCGAAACAAATCCAACACAGATTTTGTTGAACAAGTCCGCTTTTTGTTGAACAACTATACACAACATACAAACTAGTGTGATGTAGGACCAAGTACCTCGAGATCATAAAGTCATCATCAAGTTTTTACCTTCATGATACTACGAGGTTTGTTGAGCAGAGATCATGCTTTAAATGTGGTGAATATGTACACATTGTCAGAAACTATCCATATCTCACCAAGGGAAAGGAAAAGGTTGATGCCTCCGTAGTAAAAGTTACCATAAAAGATATGTTTCACCAAAACATGACCCTCGTCTTGTTAAACAAAGAGAAATGAAAAAGAGAAAGAAACAAAGAAATGAAGTTAAATAGGTTTTAAAACCGAGGTTGTCCAAATGCAATCTGTTAACACAAATGTTAAAAATGGCAAACAAAAACAGACTTGGAAACCAAAACAAGTAATTGTTTCAGGGGGATCACAATCAGTTCCGAATCATCAGGAAATCAAAGTCACAATTCTCAATGGTCGGACGACCCAAGTCAACGAAGGCTTGGGTCCCTTATCCAACTGATCTTTAAGTGAGTGTGAAGGATGTTCTAGGAAGAACTATTGATTGTGGAGCATCCAACACCTAATCAGTGACATGAAGCTCCGACATTCATAAAATCAAGGAGGAGATGTTGCCTTTGATGGAGAGAAAAGATGAAAATGTCTGTTAAAGGAATGATGATGATTGAAGTTGAGAACTTTGACAAGATGACAAATATGCAACAACGGTAGTAGTTCAAGGCTTTAATCGGATCCAAAGGATAGATTCTAATGAAATGTACGTGCTTGCAACACGTTTAAAGCTTTTCAAAGATTCATGGCTTATACTTCCCACTAGAAGCAAAGGTCTACAAGATGATGAATGTGAAGTGTACATTTCTCTACGGTGTGATTGAAGAAAATGTGTTTGTTGAACAAACCAACCGGGTGTGTGGATACCTTGGCATGGATTGAACAACCGTACACTACTTCTCAAGGAGAGAGATGAAGACCTTGCTGGTGCAAAAGTATGTGGAAGACATCTGTGACAACTATCACTTTCGGGTAAATTCCGTACATTTAAATAGTAAATTATATGATACAATCATGTGTTTTGAATGTCTGAACTGCATGAATTGCCTGGCATACACCTAGAAAACTCATTGAATATATTACATGATGCATATTATTTGTTTAGTGGTTACCATTCAAAAAAGTTTAAAAACAGTGCGTCGGAACAACTAGTAGACTAGTTGTGACAGCACAGCTTCAGTACGCAGCTAAACAACAGATTAGGACTTAGATGGGAGTCCAACATAAACTGTATATCAAACCCCATATGGGAAAGCAAGGATTTGTGCTAACACTTTCTAGAAACTATACATGCACTGAAAACTGTCCGAGATATACACTAAACAACAATTCAGCAAAACACAGCATCCATAAGCTCATGTAATATGCAGAAATAATGTTAAACATCATACACTACTTAAAAGATATTGAAAGTATCAACTTGGCACAAAAACATATCATATCATACAAGTCTTGAAAGGTAACGTTTTAGTGAACCGAAAACGAAACAAACACCCGGACACAATCTAACACATCATATGAACTAGTTAACAATATTTTAACATCATACAACTAGTTAAAAACATTAAACATATTGTTTTGCTTGAAAATCCCAAAAATCCTTACAAGTTGCTTAAACCTCCGTTTAAGGACCCATTAACTAGCACCCGTTAAGCAATCAAACACAAACTAGACATAAAATATAAACTAGTTAACATTGTTTAACAATATTAAACTAGTGTATGGTATCTTATATCTCAAAATACATCAAGAATCCCTAATACATATAAACCCCCTAACTAGACCCCTAATTTGCTAACTAAGTAACTAACTAATAATTAGAAGCCAACCAAGACCCCCTTGCTAATGGACGGCTACATGTGGGCCCCCCATGCCCACATGTTGTCCCCCTAAACCTGATTAAGGCTTGGTGGTTAAAAGAATTGTATGATGGAGGTTATGGTTGTATGAGCTTATAAGGCGCAAGATCATAACTTACTTTCACAATCTTCTAACACAAAAATTCAAACCATTCACTCTCCCTTCTCCTCCCACATCCACGGCCACAACAACCTACACCTAGCCTCCATCTTCAAGCCACTATCAAGTAAGTCCAAGCATACTCAAGGGTGTTTCAAGCATATAAGGAAGGATCAAGTCTTGGAAGTTGAAGGACCACTCTTTGGAGCTATTATCCATCATCTTTGCTTAATCTTTATCATCTTGTTCATCTAGCCACTTCCCTAGCCACAAGAGCTAGTAGTGAGCCTCCTAATCTTTCATTTGATATCTTGTTACTAATATGTTATTAATGTGTAAGATAAACCATCTAAAAGCATCACCTTTAAAAGATGAACACATGAACTAGTAACTTGATCTAAAGAAAATAAACATATCATGAAGATGTGGTTATTTATTTTCTGCTATGGAGATATCATATGTATACTTGCTGGAAGTATAGATCTAACAAGTATACACATGGATCTTACAAGATCCATGATCAAAGTGTTGATGAACTTGTTATACATGATAAATGGACTAAATGTTCTTAAGATGTTGTATGAACAAGTTGTTAAAAATGATAAAAGTGTTGGTGATCTTGTTTTAACATGATGGATGAACTATATAAAGTGGTTAAAATGATTTGTGAAGTTCTTAAAATAAAATGTGAACAAGTTGTTACAAATGATTTTTAACAAAGTTAGTAAATATTAGAAACTAAACCCATTTTTAAAGATGGATGAACATATTAAACACAAGGTTAAAATACTACACGATTTGGTAAACTTTCAAGTTCATCATAACATGAAAATGCATCTAAATGCATATATTATACTTGTGGAAATTGTTGTGATTAAAATGATAAGTTTTGAAAGCTTTAACACATGTTTTAAAACATGGGAAACCTCCTAAATCTATGGGAGACTATGGCAAAATTTTTATAAATTTAAACTCTTAGAAAAATATATTTCAACAAAGTTCTTACAAGTAAACTTGTTTAAAAGTAATAAATAAAAAATCCCCATATTTTTGTATAAAATATAAATCAAAGAAGTTATGGTTTTTCTAAAAATAAAAAGGGATATAAATATATATTTTGGAAAACATATATTTAGTGATCATAAGAATCACATGTTATGTGTATATTGTTTGTAATAGTTATATATAAATTAGGGACTTGAAAATAATACACACAAATAAAGACAATAAACATTGACAAACAAAGAATTACAAAAATGTATATATATCTATATCCATACCTTGGAGACAAATATATGGATATATTGGACAATCGAACGATATAAAGATTACGGACTAAAAATATATAACATATCGAAGCTTAGTAAAGATTACTTTCAAAACCGAACAAGCGACAGAGTATATATTTTTACAAGTATGTAAAATGTATCATATTTCGCCGATACTAAAAATGTATTATTTTTGAAGTGTATAACAATATATATTTCATAAACCTCCTAAAAATATATTGTTTTGGTGGAAACTAAAAATAAATATATTTTTCTAGAACTAATCTTAAAGGTATATAATATTTTGGGATACATACACTTACCAAGCATAATGTGCATATACTAATTTTGATATATCTTAAGATTATGTATTTTAAGTGTACACAAAAGTGTGGGTAACAAATACAAGAATATACGTATCCTATACGTACAAATAATTGCCAACATATACCATTAACACTTAGTGAAAATACCATTATACAAGTATTATACATAACCATGAGAATACGACTTTAAATACGTAAATACTCACAATACAAGTATACATATACTTAGGAAGATGCATATGTATAATACTTAACATTATAACACTTGGTCATGTATATCATAAACCCATGCACACGAATAATTATATATCAATACATGTTAAAAATAGTTTATTTTTAACAAACTCATCGTAGTTACAAATGATATATAAAAGGGTGCATAAAAATAATACAAGTTAAAATATAATATTATAACTAATATATCGAACTTGGAATTATATATAATTAAGAAGAATTATATATGGAACATATCCGACGATGGCATCGTCGAGGCAAACGGGTGGAACCCTACTATGAGAAGTGATGAAACATATACATCTTACTCGTGCGAGGCACGGAGACTAACGGGCTAGGCTGTCACACCCCGACCCGCAGCGGAAATAAGAGTCGGGGCATAATTGGGTTATCACCAAAGCACATGACATTTACAATTATGTTTCATAATTAATAAAGTCAAAGTTACATTTTCAAATATCCTAAACATGTTCATTCAATACAAAGGAAATAACCAAACATAACAATCCCAATTCTAAATCGTTTTATTCTTCTAATCCAGGTCCTATGTGTTCCTAGCTGCTGCTGGTTCACCTGTATCATGTGTAAAATGGGAGTTTTTGGGTCAACATAAGTTGGCGAGTGAACCTTATTAGATAAACATTTATTAATGAATTAATGGTTAGTTTATCAATGAAAAATTGTGCATAATCATAAATGAGCAAATGTAAGTAATCAAGCAATGACAAAAAGCAGTTACAATTATAACATACAATAACACTTGATTGCATACATGAACATACCAATATCATACGATAAATAACATAAGTGAACTGTGCGATCAAGGCTCAATCAAACGGAGTCGATCGTATTGCATGTACTAAAAATGTAAAATGAACTGTGCGATCAAGGGCTCAATCAAACGGAGCCGATCGTATTGCATGTACTGAAAATGTAAAATGAACTGTGCGATCAAGGCTCAATCAAACGGAGCCGATCATATGCGGGCACGCCAGGTTCAACCGCATAATAAAATGGGGAACATGCTCAACGCTCATAAATGGGGAGCGGCGGCCTCGGCAATTGCATGTACTGAAATAATAAATTGCATCCAATAATAACTACTTAACAACAACAAACTAAATACACATGTTCATGATATGATGTATGCACAATGGTTTAGTTATAATATGTATATAAACAAAGACACATGATACACCCAAAAACGTGATTAAAACGGGGAATTTGTAAGATTCACTCACATTGGGTGCGTTGGATTGGAGATGGTGAGATGCGCACGATTTAGATGAGCGGATCAACGAGGAATACTAACCTAAATAATAATGGAAAAATATAATAAATGGATGGATTTTATTAAGGATTTTAATGAAATTTTTAGATATATTTTTGTGAGTTTATGGCTATTTTCTATCTTTAAAAATGTTATTTTTAAGTATTTTCAATTGATTTTTAGATTAAATTAAATAAATAAAAATATAAATATATATTTTTTTTTTTAGCGTTGACCATTGACCGTTGACCGGTTCGGTCAGCGAATAAATCTGCGCCGGGTGGGATTCGAACCTGCGACCTCCCGTTCGTGTGCACGCAGCTCTACCAACTGAGCTACGTGTCTAACCCGAAATAATCTCGTGTTTAATTATATTTATACACTTATTCGATTAAACTGAATTTCCTTTATTTGCAAAAACATTTTAATTCAATCGAACCGGTGCTCGTGACGAGTTTCGAACGCGCGACGTGTAGTTCATGTTGCACACAGTCCACCGCTGGACTGTGTGTCTAACCCGGTTATTATCTCGGTTTTTATTATACTTAACAACTATCTGATTTAACCCGGTTTAGTTCTTGATCAAAAAAGGCATTTTATTCCACAAAGTGTGCGTGTAACAGGGATCGAACTCGGGACGTGTATAGTTTCTGTTTGCACACAGTCCACCGCTGGACTGTGTGTCTAACCCGTTTAAACTTCCGATTTTAATTAATCTTAAGTCATTACTGAACTCGTCTTCTTCATTACGAACGCAGACATCAATCAACAATCCGATTCGTGATTAAATTAGTTAATAAACATGATGTCTAGTTTGAATGCAGTAAACCGAACAGTTTGGGGAAAGAAGATACCGAACAGGTTGTCTTCTTCAGAGAGTCCGGCGAAACTTGTCGGCTCTGTTTTTGAACCTTCGGCTGAGAGAATCTTCAACAGGCTTAAGGGATTAGATATGAAATTGAACTAGTGAGTATTGATTATCAGTACGTTGGAATGTGCATACCGGTAATTATCGAGTTTCCGGCAATTCCAGAAGTTTTCCGGCGAAGATAAGATTTTCGATAAACGTTGACTAGGATCGATTCTGATGGAGGAGTTGTGTTAGAGACTGATTAATCACATGATTTAAACAGAAGAGTCGGAGGAAATACCGTGTGGATGTGAGTCCCGGTTTTCCGGTGACTTGCAGAATTTTTCCGGCGAGCTGATTCAGATGATCTGGTGGTCCGAAAATGCGACGAAATTGAAATGGAGTATTGATATGATAGCTCTGAATCGCGAGAATGGTCTGAAGCTTGAGTTATTCAGAACTTTGATGACCTTTCGGTTTCAAAAACCGAAAATGATGAAACTTTAAGTTCAATCAATTTCAGCTTGATTAGAAACCGTTATACATCGGTTATAAGCTGAATATGCGAATTAAACAACGATTAGACGATTGATTTGCCGATTACCGTTTCTCAGATGGCACCATCGGTTTTACTGATTTTGTGTATAAAATTCATTTGTGGTTCCTAGAGTTAGCAGAAAACACAATGTGGCGGAGTGGTTTAGGGAGTGAGTGTTAAGTTGTTGAAGAGTCTTGGCTGACCGGGTTCGAGTCCCGGCAGCTTCAAATATTTTTTATTTATTTTATTTTAATTTTTTATCAAATGTAATTTTTATAGTTTAGTTTATTTATTAATTATGTATCGTTTTAACTCAAAATAATCATAAATATTTAATGCAACTTTTATAACTTGGTACTTGATTACAAAACGGAGCGGGTTTTGGAGACCCGATTTTTACAAATGTTACAGTATCCCCTACTTTTAGGAATTTCGTCCCGAAATTTAAGTAGTTGAAGTAGTAGGAAAAAGATGCGGTATTTTTCACGCATTGAGTCCTCACGTTTCCAAGTAAACTCAGGTCCCCGTTTCGACTCCCAGCGTACCCTAACAATTGGAATGCGACTTCGTCGAAGACGCTTCTCCCCGAAGTCCATGATCTCCACTGGTCTTTCAATAAAATGCATAGATTCATCAATCTGAATATCTTCCAGCGGAATATGGAGATTCTCATCAGCGAGGCACTTCTTCAAGTTCGCCACGTGGAATGTGGGATGAATCCTGTTGAGTTCTTCTGCTAAGTCAAGCTTGTATGCTACAGGACCTACTCTTTCGAGTATTTTGAAAGGTCCTACGTAACGTGGTGCTAGCTTCCCCTTTTGACCAAAACGAACTACTCCCTTCACGGTGATACTTTTAAATGCACATGATCACCAATGTTAAACTCTAAGGGCTTCCGTCGTTTATCTGCATAACTCTTTTGACGACTTTGAGCGCTAGAAGATTGTTTCGAATTTGATGGATCTTATCTGTGGTTTCTTGGATCAATTCTGGACCAGTAATTTGTGCTTCCCCAATTTCGTGCCAACACACAGGAGATCGGCACTTACGACCATATAAGGCTTCAAAAGGTGCCATACCGATGCTCGAATGATAGCTGTTGTTGTACGAAAATTCAACTAATGGTAGGTGGGCGTCCCAATTTCCCTTGAAGTCTATGACACATGCTCTAAGCATATCCTCAAGAGTTTGAATGGTGCGCTCAGACTGTCCATCAGTTTGAGGATGATAGGCGGTACTGAGATCTAATCGTGTGCCCATAGCGGATTGTACTGCTTGCCATGTTCGTGAGGTGAAACGACCATCACGATCAGAAATAATACTTAATGGTACCCCATGTCGGCTTACGATTTCGTTGATATAAATACGAGCAAGCTTTTCGTTCTTGAAATCTTCTCGAATAGGAATAAAGTGAGCTGATTTTGTAAGTCGGTCTATAATCACCCATATAGTGTCATACCCACCAGAAGTGCGAGGTAACCCGGTAATGAAATCATGGTTATATTTTCCCACTTCCATACAGGTATTTCCGGTTGGACTAGAAGTCCTGAGGGTCTTTGGTGTTCAGCCTTCACCTTGGAACATGTGAGACACTTGGAAACGAAAACGGCAATATCCTTCTTCATTCCAGGCCACCAATAGGTGTATCGTAGGTCTTGATACATCTTATCGGCTCTTGGGTGTATAGAATATCGCGTTTTGTGAGCTTCATTCATAAGTGTTTCACGAAGATTGTTGTGGTTAGGAATCCAGATACGATCTAGGTAATACAGGATACCGTCTGATTTAGTTTCAAGTTTTAGCTCGGCTCCACAGGACATCTCTTTTCGTACATCTTCTTCTGTTATTGAAACGTGTTGAGCTTCACGAATTTGATCTTTAATGTCAGTTATAATTTGCGAACATAGAAGATGAATGGAGTTCGCATAACCCTTTCGACTAAGTGCATCAGCCACCACATTTGCTTTACCAGGGTGTTATCTAATTTCACAGTTGTAATCATTCAGGAGTTCGACCCATCTTCGTTGCCTCATATTTAACTCTTTTTGATTGAAGATATGTTGAAGACTCTTGTGGTCAGTGTATATTTCACACTTAGTACCATAGAGATAATGTCTCCATATCTTAAGAGCGAATACAACGGCTCCAAGTTCTAGGTCATGAGTGGTGTAGTTCTTTTCATGTGTCTTGAGTTGTCTCGAGGCATAAGCTATGACTTTTCCTCTTTGCATGAGAACGCAGCCTAATCCTTGCCCTGACGCGTCGCAATAGACTACAAAATCATCACAACCTTCAGGAAGAGTGAGGATTGGTGCATCACAAAGTTTTTGTTTAAGAGTTTGAAAAGCTTCTTCTTGCTTGGGTCCCCATACGAAAGGTTTTCCCTTATGGGTTAAAGCCGTGAGTGGCACAGCAATGCGAGAGAAGTTTGAAATGAACCGACGATAATAGCCAGCTAGTCCAAGAAAAGATCTTACTTCAGTTGGTGTACGTGGAGCTTGCCATTCTTGAACTGCTTTGATCTTTGAAGGGTCAACATGTATTCCTTTGTCATTGACTACATGCCCGAGGAATTGCACCTCTTTTAACCAGAATTCACATTTAGAGAACTTGGCATAAAGCTTTTCCTTTTCTAGAAGTGCAAGAACGAGTCGAAGATGACGCTCATGATCAGCTTTAGATTTTGAATAAATAAAGATATCGTCGATGAAGACTATAACAAATCGATCAAGATAAGGTTTGCAGACTCTGTTCATTAGGTCCATGAAGACAGCTGGTGCGTTGGTTAATCCAAATGGCATAACCATGAATTCATAGTGACCATAACGAGTTCGAAATGCAGTTTTTGGGACGTCTTCTTCATGCACTCTAAGTTGATGATAGCCAGACCGAAGATCGATTTTTGAAAAACAGCTGGCACCTTGTAGTTGGTCAAGAAGATCATTAATGCGAGGTAAAGGATAACGATTTTTGATGGTTAACTTGTTGAGCTCTCTGTAGTCGATGCACATACGAAAAGATCCATCCTTCTTCTTTACAAAAAGAACAGGTGCACCCCAAGGTGACGAGCTAGGACGTATGAATCCCTTGTCAGTCAACTCTTGCAATTGACTGGCTAGCTCTTGCATTTCAGAGGGGGCTAACCTATATGGAGATTTTGCAACTGTTGTAGCACCAGGTATAAGATCAATACGGAATTCGACGTCTCTAACTGGAGGAAGTCCTGAAATGTCGTAGGAAAAACTTGTGGAAAGTCTTTTACTACAGGAATGTCTTCAAGTTTCTTCTCTGTGGTCCCCTTCTTGATGATATGGGCTAAAAACGCGACATAATTCTTACGAAGATATTTTTGAGCTTGAAGACAAGACATTAAGCTGAGCCCTCTCGACGAGGTTTCTCCAATGATTCGAAGAGTCTGACCGTTTGAAAGAGGAATGCGAATAAATTTTTCACGACATACAACTTCCGCCTGATGTTGACTGAGCCAATCCATACCGATTATGATGTCAAAACTTCCCAGCTTCATAGGAATAAGGTCGACTGAGAAATCATGGTCGTTTAAGGTGAGTGTACAGTTGCGTAAAATAGAGTCTAATGAAACTGGTTTTCCGTCCGCAACTTCCACCGTTATGGATTCCGCGAGCTTATCCCGATTTTTGCTTAAGATGGGTTCAAATTCTAATGACACAAAACTTCTATCCGCATCAGTATCAAATAACATAGAGGCATATCTACCATTTATAAGGAACGTACCGTTGACCACATTGCCGTCAGCTCTGGCCTGGTTCGCGTTAATATTGAAAGCTCTTCCTCTTGCAGGTGGAGGAGCTTGGTTCGCTTGGTTCACTGGGTTGGCTTGGGCCTGAGCATGAATAATATTAACCAGCCTTGGACATGTGTTTCTGAAATGACTTGGGTCGCCGCAATTGAAACAAGCCCGCATAGGTTGGCCCATAGGGTAATTGGGTTGATAGTATGTTTGGGCTAAATGTTGGGTGGGTGGAAATGGTAGTTGTTGTTGTGCTTGACCCATTAACTGTTGGTGGGTTTGGGTTAAAGGTTGGTGGCGGTTTGTTCGTTGAGGCATGCGGCAGTTTTGAACAGTATGTCCTGCGCGACCGCAGCCGGTGCAGTATTGGCAAGAATGATCAGGGGAGTGGTGATACTGACAACGGTTACATTTTGGTAATGGGCCTGTGTAGGGTCTTCTGTATGGTGCGGGTGGAGGAGTGACTTGGGTTATGGGTGCAGCAGGAATAGGGGTGTTGATTTGGGTAACAGCAAAATTTTTGGTGTTACGCTTCCTCTTGTTAGCAAACTTAGAGGAAGGAATGGGGTGGTTTGAAGTTTGTCCCTCAACAGGGGCTTTCTTCTTCTCTTCTTTGAACTTCCGTTGCGAATTCGGTTTTCGGTCAATTCAGTTGCCAACTCCATGGCAGCTTCAAGTGTTACCGGTGAAACGCTGAGAACTGAATCTTGGATTTTCGAGGGAAGTCCTCGAATATAATGCTCGATCAGACGATAGGTTGGTGTGAACAGATTTGGAACCATTTGGTTCAACTCCAAAAACCTCTTGTTGTAAGTAGAGTGATCACCCTCCTTTTGCTTTAAGGCATGAAATTCATCCTCCAACTTCTTAATTTCACTTCTAGGACAGAAACGCCTAGTCATGATTTCCCTTAACTCCTCCCAAGTTAAGGCCATCGCATCTTCAGTTCCCCTCTTCCCTTTCTCATATTCCACCAAGTGAGAGCTACACCAAGTAGTCTCCCGGTGGCGTAACGAACCTTGCGATCCTCAGGACAATCGCAGTTTAGGAAGGTGTTTTCCATCTCCTCGAACCAATGTAGGAGAGCAGTGACACCCTCTGTCCCTTCAAATTTAGGAGGATCACAGGACTTAAAATGTTTGTAAGAGCACTTGTTGATAGGAGGGTTGTCAATGTTCTGGTCCTGTTGTTGAGGAGGGTTAGTAGGATTTGTAGCAAGGGCTTGTTGTACTTGTACCACGATGTCAGGCAATATCGTGGCCATTTGTTTCGCGATATGAGTGGCCAAACGTTCCTGAGACTTTCCCGATCTTTTACCCCTTCGATGCTGTCTAGACGACATCTACAGGATCATAAAATGAGAAGATTGTGAGTTTATGGTGTCTTTTTAGGTGTCACGTGTCTTTAAGAAAATGAAAATAACATAAAATTCAATAATGCAACTACATCCATAGGATGTCTTGGGTTCGCTCATGTTGGGCCTCAAATGTCCCCCATACCTTCACCTATATAGTCATGTGGGCCCCCATGGCTATTGGCTTGGTAGGATTCACATTAGTATTGGCAATTTAACACTTGCATCCCCTGAATGCAAACCACAAAATATGTTCATGAGATGTTTGGTCGGAACGTGTCCAGGTGTAGACACAATGACAACTCAAAGTGGGATTAGTTCACACGACGTTTGGGATAGCATGCTTTGGCCTAATAGGTACTTCGTACTATCATCGTTAGTCCCCAGGTAGGCAAACTGGTCCTTTATTTTGGATTTATACGAATGCCAGCCTAGACAGGACGTTCCGACTACCGGTACTGGTACCCTTCCAGTTACTACATGCCCGTCATGAGAACTCACTTTTATGAGATTTGAAAACACGAAAATCATTGTAAAAACAATCATGATGTGGTGTGTGCTTTCATGGATGTGATATGTTATGAGCATACGATTTCATGATAGGCATTATATGATAATACATACTTATGAACATGCTTGCACAATATCAAATGTAACATTTAACATAAAACATATAAACATCATGAAATTTGGCATATAACACACAAAATTCTTATAAGTTTCTAATCGACTATAGTATAGGCTCTAAGGGTCTAATAACCTATCCCATATCCCTATAGTCATGGCTCTGATACCAATCTGTCACACCCGACCCGCAGCGGAAATAAGAGTCGGGGCATAATTGGGTTATCACCAAAGCACATGACATTTACTATTATGTTTCATAATTAATAAAGTCAAAGTTACATTTTCAAATATCCAAACATGTTCATTCAATACAAAGGAAATAACCAAACATAACAATCCCAATTCTAAATCGTTTTATTCTTCTAATCCAGGTCCTATGTGTTCCTAGCTGCTGCTGGTTCACCTGTATCATGTGTAAAATGGGAGTTTTTGGGTCAACATAAGTTGGCGAGTGAACCTTATTAGATAAACATTTATTAATGAATTAATGGTTAGTTTATCAATGAAAAATTGTGCATAATAATAAATGAGCAAATGTAAGTAATCAAGCAATAGCAAAAAGCAGTTACAATTATAACATACAATAACACTTGATTGCATACATGAACATACCAATATCATACGATAAATACAATAATATTTTGGGATACATACACTTACCAAGCATAATGTGTATATACTAATTTTGATATATCTTAAGATTATGTATTTTAAGTGTACACAAAAGTGTGGGTAACAAATACAAGAATATACGTATCCTATACGTACAAATAATTGCCAACATATACCATTAACACTTAGTGAAAATACCATTATACAAGTATTATACATAACCATGAGAATACGACTTTAAATACGTAAATACTCACAATACAAGTATACATATACTTAGGAAGATGCATATGTATAATACTTAACAATTATAACACTTGGTCATGTATATCATAAACCCATGCACACGAATAATTATATATCAATACATGTTAAAAATAGTTTATTTTTAACAAACTCATCGTAGTTACAAATGATATATAAAAGGGTGCATAAAAATAATACAAGTTAAAATATAATATTATAACTAATATATCGAACTTGGAATTATATATAATTAAGAAGAATTATATATGGAACATATCCGACGATGGCATCGTCGAGGCAAACGGGTGGAACCCTACTATGAGAAGTGATGAAACATATACATCTTACTGTGCGAGGCACGGAGACTAACGGGCTAGGCTGTCACACCCGACCCGCAGCGGAAATAAGAGTCGGGGCATAATTGGGTTATCACCAAAGCACATGACATTTACAATTATGTTTCATAATTAATAAAGTCAAAGTTACATTTTCAAATATCCAAACATGTTCATTCAATACAAAGGAAATAACCAAACATAACAATCCCAATTCTAAATCGTTTTATTCTTCTAATCCAGGTCCTATGTGTTCCTAGCTGCTGCTGGTTCACCTGTATCATGTGTAAAATGGGAGTTTTTGGGTCAACATAAGTTGGCGAGTGAACCTTATTAGATAAACATTTATTAATGAATTAATGGTTAGTTTATCAATGAAAAATTGTGCATAATCATAAATGAGCAAATGTAAGTAATCAAGCAATGACAAAAAGCAGTTACAATTATAACATACAATAACACTTGATTGCATACATGAACATACCAATATCATACGATAAATAACATAAGTGAACTGTGCGATCAAGGCTCAATCAAACGGAGCCGATCGTATTGCATGTACTGAAAATGTAAAATGAACTGTGCGATCAAGGCTCAATCAAACGGAGCCGATCGTATTGCATGTACTAAAAATGTAAAATGAACTGTGCGATCAAGGCTCAATCAAACGGAGCCGATCGTATGCGGGCACGCCAGGTTCAACCGCATAATAAAATGGGGAACATGCTCAACGCTCATAAATGGGGAGCGGCGGCCTCGGCAAATGCATGTACAGAAATAATAAATTGCATCCAATAATAACTACTTAACAGCAACAAACTAAATACACATGTTCATGATATGATGTATGCACAATGGTTTAGTTATAATATGTATATAAACAAAGACACATGATACACCCCAAAAACGTGATTAAAACGGGGAATTTGTAAGATTCACTCACATTGGGTGCGTTGGATTGGAGATGGTGAGATGCGCACGATTTAGATGAGCGGATCAACGAGGAATACTAACCTAAATAATAATGGAAAAATATAATAAATGGATGGATTTTATTAAGGATTTTAATGAAATGTTTAGATATATTTTTGTGAGTTTATGGCTATTTTCTATCTTTAAAAATGTTATTTTTAAGTATTTTCAATTGATTTTTAGATTAAATTAAATAAATAAAAAATATAAAAAAATATATATTTTTTTTAGCGTTGACCGTTGACCGTTGACCGGTTCGGTCAGCGAATAAATCTGTGCCGGGTGGGATTCGAACCGGCGACCTCCCGTTCGCGTGCACGCAGCTCCACCAACTGAGCTACGTGTCTAACCCGAAATAATCTCGTGTTTAATTATATTTATACACTTATTCGATTAAACTGAATTTCCTTTATTTGCAAAAACATTTTAATTCAATCGAACCGGTGCTCGTGACGAGTTTCGAACGCGCGACGTGTAGTTCATGTTGCACACAGTCCACCGCTGGACTGTGTGTCTAACCCGGTTATTATCTCGGTTTTTATTATACTTAACAACTATCTGATTTAACCCGGTTTAGTTCTTGATCAAAAAAGGCATTTTATTCCACAAAGTGTGCGTGTAGCAGGGATCGAACTCGGGACGTGTATAGTTTCTGTTTGCACACAGTCCACCGCTGGACTGTGTGTCTAACCCGTTTAAATTTCCGATTTTAATTAATCTTAAGTCATTACTGAACTCGTCTTCTTCATTACGAACGCAGACATCAATCAACAATCCGATTCGTGATTAAATTAGTTAATAAACATGATGTCTAGTTTGAATGCAGTAAACCGAACAGTTTGGGGAAAGAAGATACCGAACAGGTTGTCTTCTTCAGAGAGTCCGGCGAAACTTGTCGGCTCTGTTTTTGAACCTTCGGCTGAGAGAATCTTCAACAGGCTTAAGGGATTAGATATGAAATTGAACTAGTGAGTATTGATTATCAGTACGTTGGAATGTGCATACCGGTAATTATCGAGTTTCCGGCAATTCCAGAAGTTTTCCGGCGAAGATAAGATTTTCGATAAACGTTGACTAGGATCGATTCTGATGGAGGAGTTGTGTTAGAGACTGATTAATCAAATGATTTAAACAGAAAGAGTCGGAGGAAATACCGTGTGGATGTGAGTCCCGGTTTTCCGGTGACTTGCAGAATTTTTCCGGCGAGCTGATTCAGATGATCTGGTGGTCCGAAAATGCGACGAAATTGAAATGGAGTATTGATATGATAGCTCTGAATCGCGAGAATGGTCTGAAGCTTGAGTTATTCAGAACTTTGATGACCTTTCGGTTTCAAAAACCGAAAATGATGAAACTTTAAGTTCAATCAATTTCAGCTTGATTAGAAACCGTTATACATCGGTTATAAGCTGAATATGCGAATTAAACAACGATTAGACGATTGATTTGCCGATTACCGTTTCTCAGATGGCACCATCGGTTTTACTGATTTTGTGTATAAAATTCATTTGTGTTCCTAGAGTTAGCAGAAAACACAATGTGGCGGAGTGGTTTAGGGAGTGAGTGTTAAGTTGTTGAAGAGTCTTGGCTGACCCGGGTTCGAGTCCCGGCAGCTTCAAATATTTTTTATTTATTTTATTTTAATTTTTTATCAAATGTAATTTTTATAGTTTAGTTTATTTATTAATTATGTATCGTTTTAACTCAAAATAATCATAAATATTTAATGCAACTTTTATAACTTGGTACTTGATTACAAAACGGAGCGGGTTTTGGAGACCCGATTTTTACAAATGTTACATAGGCCCGTGCATGCAACACTTGAGATGCAAGGATATATATATGTATATATATATATGTATATATATATATATATATTGACATCATGCACCGAAAATACATTTCAGCTGACATCATACATCGAGATACACCTCAGCTGACGTCATACACCTAAAACGCATCTCAGTGGGCATCATACTTTGAAAATACATATAAGCGAAACAAAACACTGAACAAGTCTTAACAAATACTTAAGACAAGATACATGAACATGAATCGTTACAAAGACCAAAGTGTCTAACAAAGCCTAACGCGTTTGTTGGTTGTGATACGAACCGAGGGAAGTACTTGAGTTAAACAGGGTTCACAGAAAGCAATCCTATGAGTTCATGTCCCCCTTTTTCATCTTAAATGTTTTACTGTTTTAAAACTATCGGGGGAAATACATGTCTATGGTATGATAAGCTAGGGAATGAAATAACTAGATCATGTGCGAATAGGGTGGACCTCAAGCACCATTAATCTTGTTTAAGACCACGGTACAAAGGTTAGATCTAGCGGGTGTTGGCGAGCCCCACTCTTGGTCATGGACCCAGACGGAAGAGTGCATTTTTTGTCCCAATAGAGGTTAATCGACAGAAATCGTCTAGGTTTGCATGCTTCCTATGTCGTCACACATATTAATGTCTTGCAAAACATTAATGATCACGATTTCATTGACGCTATACATACCAGGTTTTGATACAAATACTTCATACATTTTATGGATTCAACTCATGCGGTTAAAACACATGAACTCGCCAACTTTTATTGATTTTCAACTTAACATGTATTTCAGGTAATTAGTGGACCAATGCAGGGAATTTCAGTCAAGAAAACAAGTATCAAGTTTCCATTTCCAACTTTTGAAGGGTTTGCCCATTATACACCATCTCCTTGCGGTGATTTTAAAACTTTCATTTTGGTTATGTAACTCTTGACAACTTAATCTCATTTATGGTTTGTAAACAATATACACAACCTATGTTGTGTTTTGAAAAAATATCAGTAATGGCATGTGGAGTTTGTTTTATTCATTTAGTATGTTCACTTATGTTGTATGCAATGAGAATCAATCAGATCGAACCGCGCGCTTCTGCCTATGAACGGGTGTGACAACATCTTGTACGGACCGACCAATGATGATGGTACAAGCCTTTCCCTACATGCTATCTTGCTCGTTACCAGTCGGACCTAGAGGTTTCTTGTCACACTCGCTGATAAGGTGGAATCCCGAGGTGTGATCGTGATTAGTTCTCATTGTATACGATGTAAGTAAACAAACTATATGAATAAAATAATTATGATGTTCATACATGACATTGATTGAAATAAAGTTTACAAGTCACAATTGTTCATGAAAGACAATCAAATTTATATTGTTTTAACACAATACTTGATTTATAAAATGAAGTTTGAAAGAGTAAAGGCTTTGCATTCTCAAACCCTCCAAAATGGATGACATCAACTTCCGACCATTGTTCCTTATCTTGTTTCTTCGTGCAAAGTCCATTAATTTATGGAAAT
The DNA here is from genome assembly GCA_947069175.1 of Scalesia atractyloides. Lineage (NCBI taxonomy): Eukaryota > Viridiplantae > Streptophyta > Magnoliopsida > Asterales > Asteraceae > Scalesia > Scalesia atractyloides. The sequence goes on along the minus strand of CAMTDV010000020.1, from coordinate 38,766,158 downwards.
TATTTAAGTTTGAAAAGTCAACATGATGTTGGCGAATTCATGTGTTTGTTATGTATCAAATGAATCTTTGAAACATTTGAAAGTTCTTGTATAGAAAACCCGGTATGTAAAGCGTCTATGAAATCATTGATCATTAATGTTTTTCAACGACTTTTGTGCGAATACCCTTGACTTGGACACAAAAGCACTCTAACAGGTCTCACGGACCAAGAGTGGGGCTCACGAAAACCTGATAGATCTACCCCTTTCGTTCCTTGGTCTATATGTGTGATTAATGGTGCTTAAGTTCCACCCTATTTGCACATGATCTAAGTGTGTTTCATTACCTAGCTTATCATACCACTTGTAACATGTATCTCCCCCGAAAGTTTAAAACTAGAAAGCATTTAAAAGAGGGGACATTAACACATAGCTTGCCTGTAATAAAATAATAATAATAATAATTAATAATAATAATAATAATAATAATAATAATAATAAATAATAATAATAAATAATAATAATAATAATAGTACTAATAATAATAATAGTAATAATAATAATAATAAGTATTCTTTTTTTTTAAAATGAAATTAGAAATTAACAACAATAATTGAAATAATATACTCTAGCTTGCAAGTGGGAAAAATATGCAGAAGGTAATTTCATGGATAAAGCTCTTGTGAGACAAAACTTGCAAATTGATATGAAATGAACAATAATTGAAATAATACACTCTAGCTTGCAAGTGGGAAAAATATGCAGAAGGTAATTTCATGGATAAAGCTCTTGTGAGACAAAACTTGCAAATTGATATGAAATGGATGAATGCGAATTTTTTTAGAATTAAGTATTCATGCATGAATAATTTCATGCAAATTGACTTTTTGAAAATCTCTGCTAACTCTCTTTGACGAGAAACTTCCATTTCCCTCTATAAATAGAGAGTTTGATCCTTTTGCAAAGCAACGTCAACATCTTTCAACATTGTATCATTTTCCTATCAACTCTAGCTAAGAAAAACCCAGTTTCGGTAATCGAAACCGAACACCATACCGACACCACTTTTCATTCACCATCATGCCTACTAAACCACTTAACTATCTCTACTAAACCACTTGAAGCTTTAACCATGGAAAACATACTACCCGAAACCATTTATGGTGAAGAAATACAAACTCCAATGATACTAACATATTTTTTCGACGACGTCTCTAGTAACCAAACGCGTTTTTGACCAAGGTAACCATAAACTAAATCTTTATTTTTGATACTTTAAGGTAAATCTATAATGAAAATGGAATCTAGAATTTATTATGTAAGTGTTAGTTTGGTATAAAAGATGATGAAGAATAAGATAAATCAGTGAGCTGAGTAAATAAATAATTAATGAATTTGTTTGTTCACATAGGCTCATGTAGCCCAGTTGGTTCAGGCACTAGTTTACAACTCAGAGGTCACAAGTTCGAATCCTGCTGGAGACATATATTGTCACTAGAATTCTACATGATTCACCAGAATCTGAGTCTGATGCAATACAAGATTTACATCAGGATTTCTGGTAAACACCAGATTTCCTATTTAATGCACCAAATTTCTTATGTAAAACATCAGAATTCATGAATAAAACATAAATATCTAAGTGGTCCACTGGTCAATACTCTAACTTATAACCTAGAGGTCTTAGGATCAATTCTTACAAGAGCATCAGATTTGCATTTAAACCCATCAAATTTCTCGGAGAATTTTCATCAGATTTGCATTTAAATCCATCAAATTTCTTGTTAAACCCACCGTATTTCAATTATATATATATATATAATATCAAAATGTGGTGTAGTCCAACCTATTAAGTTTTTGAAATTAGAAACTAAAGGTTTGGGGTTCAAACCTTATTGGTAATATTATTTTTATCATATTTTCTAATAAATAACATCAGATTTCTTATTTAAATATTCATTGGTTAGGTCTTTTTACGTACAACCTATAGGTCATAAGTTCAAAATTTGTGACTAAACTTATTTTAATTAATGTTTATTTTATTTAAACCTATATTTAATGTTTATTTACTTATTTATTACGATTATACAACTAAAAGTAACATTATGTTTTATTAGTGAATAGAAATATAAATGTACACATATATATAGTAAGAATTATTACTTTTAGTTTAAGTCAAACCTTATATATATATATATATATATATATATAATATTGAGTTCTTAAACAGAGTTGGGCATCTAAACTAGTAATGCGTTAGACAAGATCTCTCAACAACAAATATACTTTATATATATACTAACACGAATCTTATGAAATATATGGGCACAAATAGGCTTATAGGAATACGCTTACACAAGATTATTATTAATAAGAAACAAGGTACAGATCCTTAACCCTCTCCCTTTGTTATCTAGTTCGTTTGCTATTAACCTTATTTATAAAATATGTATACATGTATATATATCAAAAACTCTAATGTATTTGAGGCTCGATTCAGTTGGCCGACCTTTCATCTCTTACTCCAATTCAAATTGTTATTCAACATGCGATAAGTTTATGATTATCTTGTGCTCATTGTCACATTTTCTAATGAAAATAATATCTGTTATTGTTATTGTTATTTCTGATTATCTGAGATCTGTTACCCTAAGCTCTCTGGCTCCTCCCGTGACGGAGTTATCAGTTCACGGCTTCCATTGGTACAAGTGTGGTACATAGCAACTAGGAGGCATATGGATATATCCTAGGTATGTTTCTGGAGATGGATGACGGATAGGCCAACCCGCACCGTCTGATGTGACAGACTTGTGGCTGTCACCTCTGATTAGCTTTTGGGTACATCCGTGTGATACAATTTAGGTCAGTTATATGTTATGCTTTGTTGTGTTGTGTTTCTTATTAGCGATATCATTTTACTTGTTTCTTTACTTGCTATTTTGAGCCTATTATTCCTTATTGGGCATTTGTTTCATTCCGTATATTTTATTTCACCACAGGTTCACATGTTACTTTGGACGGGTTGAAGAGTGAAGAATAAACCCTAGGATGCTAATGGAAGACGTTTGTCACTAGTATAAAACAAATATGTATTTTGGTCTTCGGGCTATGAACTGTCTTTTGAAATGAAACCTTAACTTTAATTAATGGAAATATGACTTTTTGTCTGATCCACTGTTATAGTGACACATCCACCCATCCGTGTTGGGGTACAAGACATCAACTATCGATTGGAAGCTATAAATATTTATATATTTATTGACATTGTCGATGTATTAAGGTATATTCACTGTCGATTGGTTTTTATTTAAGGCCCACTAACTGTCGCTAGGAATTATGAATCAGTTACTGTCGATTTGTTGTACATAATAAAAAGGTCTACTATGGATTGTTATTAGATAAAAATCAAAGTCCACTGTCGATGATATTCAAATGGTGTCATTGCACTGTCCATTAAAAAACAGCGGAGACAAACAATACAACAGGAGATACAAAGGACAAACTTCTCCACTAATGTCGACCAATAGAATCCCAGTCGAACTCTAGTGGCTTCTCCGGCAAGCAAGCTCGCAGGAAAAAAATGGAGATTCAAATTTTTTTTGCTTTAAAACTCAATAATTTTCGTCCTTTGGATTGTCTCCACTTGTTTTAATAAGTTTTAGCTAAAAATATCATCAAATAACAATGATTTTTGAGTTTTAATTCATAATTTCATCAAATAAACCGGGTTTTTGATTTTTGTCCAAAAAAAATTCAAAATTACTAGAATTTATTATGTAAATGTTAGTTTCGTATAAAACATGATGAAGAATAAGATAAATCAGTGAGCTTAGTAAATAAATAATTAATGAATCTGTTTGTTCAAAAGGGCTTATGTAGCCCAGTTGGTTGAGGCATCCAGAGGTCAAAAGTTTGAATCCTGCTGGAGACATATAATTTGACTAGAATTCTATATGTTTCACAAGAATCTGAACCGTAATACAAGATTTACATCAGAAAACACTAGATTTCCTATTTAATGCACCAAATTTCATATGTAAAACATCAGAATTCATAAATCAAACTTAAAAACGAAGTGGTTCACTGGTTGAGACACTAACTTATAACCTAGAGGTCTTAAGTGCAATTCTTGCAAGAGCCATTCTTTTTAATACATCATATTTTCATGAGATTTGCATTTAAACCCATCATATTTCAATATATTATATATATATATATGTCAAAAGGTTGTGTAGTCCAACCGGTTAAGTCTTTGAAATTAGAAACTAAAGGTGTGGTGTTCAAACCTTATTGGTGACATTATTTTTATCAGATTTTCTAACAAATAACATTAGATTTCTTATTTAAATAATCAGATTTATAAGACAAATAAAAAGGATTAAGTGGCTCACTGGTTAGGTCTTTTTGCGTACAACTTATAGGTCATAAGTTCAAAACTTGTAACTAACACTTATTTTAATTAATGTTTATTTTATTTAAACATATATTTAGTGTTTATTTACTTATTTTATTACGATTATACAAGTAAAAGTAACATTATGTTTTATTAGTGAATAGAAATATAAATGTACACATATATATAGCAATAATTATTACTTTTAGTTTAAGACAGACTCTTTATATATATATATATATATATATATATTATATTATAATATAATATATTGTTGTAAAACAACGGCCTAATAGCAACCAATATATGATATATGTAGACAAGAATTATAGAGATTATATAGAGAGAAAGATAGAAAGAAGAACTGAAGAACTCATTTTTATTGATATGAAGTATGAACTACATATGCCTCTACTTATAGGCTTACAAAGATGGGAGTTAAGTACTTAGAGAGTCACCACATTATGAAGACATGTGGATAGTCACACATTAAGATAATAATAATTCATAATACTCCCCCTTGACTATCCACGTGACAAAATAATTATTATTCCTATAATACGCTTGGTGATGCTGCCTCGTTAAAAACCTTGCGAGGAAAACCAGTGGGATAAAACCATAGCTAAGGGAAAAAGAGTGCATCGCGTATTATTCTCCCCCTTTTGATTTAAGCTCCTTAAGTCGACGCATCCCGATCCCATGAACCAGTTTCTTGAATGTAGATGTCGGAAGTGATTTAGTAAACAAGTCTGCCAAATTGTCGCTAGAACGAATTTGTTGGACAGTAATATCTCCATTCTTTTGCAAATCATATGTGAAAAAAACTTTGGTAAAATGTGCTTCGTTCTGTCTCCTTTGATGTATCCTTCCTTAAGTTGAGCAATGCATGCTGCGTTGTCTTCATGCAAAATTGTTGGTCCCTCATCTCTCATAGAAATGCCACAAGACCTACAAATGTGTTGTATTACATTCCTTAACCAAACACATTCTCGACTGCCTTCATGAATCGCCAATATTTCTGCATGATTAGATGATATGGTTGTGGTTGTTTGCTTTACAGAACGCCATGAAATAGCAGTACCTCCACTTGTGAATAAATATCCAGTTTGAGATTTTCCAGTGTGAGGATCAGATAAATACCCTGCATCAGCAAAACCAACCAAACTTGTTTTCGATTGATTAGTAAAATACAAACCCATATCGTTTGTACCTTGAAGGTATCGAAATATTTATTTTACCCTATTCCAATGCCTCTTTGTTGGGCATGAACTATATCTTGACAATAAATTTACAGAAAATGATATATCTGGTCGTGTAGCAAGAAACATTAGTGCACCAATTGCACTTAAATATGGTACTTCTGGACCAAGAATTTCCTCTCCATCATTCGGAGGTTGGAACGGGTCTTTCTCGACATCAAGAGATCTTACAACCATTGGAGTACTCAATGGATGTGATTTTTCCATGTAGAACCTTTTGAGTAACTTTTGTATGTAGTTTTGTTGATGCACAAGGATTCCACCCTTAAGATGTTCGATTTGTAACCCGAGACAAAATTTTGTTTTGCCAAGGTCTTTCATTTCAAATTCTTTTTTTCAAATATTCAACCGCCTTTTGGAGCTCCCTTGGAGTTCCAATTATATTCAAGTCATCAACGTATACAACAATTATAACGTATTGACCTTTTTATAAAGATACATGGGCATATTGAATCATTTTTATAACCTTCTTTCAACAAATACTCACTAAGGCGATTATACCACATACGCCCAGATTGTTTTAGCCCATATAATGATTTGTTTAATTTAATTGAAAGATGTTCTCGAGTACTAGATGTACATGAGTTTGGCAATTTGAATCCTTCAGGTAGTTTCATGTAAATATCAATATCAAGTGAGCCATAGAGGTAGGCTGTCACAACATCCATTAGATGCAAGTCAATCCCTTCTTGTATTACCGGACTAACAAGATAACGAAAAGTTGTCGCATCCATCACCGGAGAATATGTATCCTCATAATCAATCCCAGGTCTTTGCGAAAATCCTTGTGCTACTAATCTTGCCTTGTATGTACGATTTCATTTTCTCATTACGTTTTCGCACAAAGACCCACTTATATCCGATAGGCTTTACACCTTCAGGTATAGGGACTACAGGTCCAAAAAGTTCTCGTTTATTGAGGGAATCTAATTCTGCCTTAATTGCGTCTTTCCACTTTGGCCAATCATTTCTTTTTTTACATTCCTCAATATATTTTGTTCTTGATCCTCATTATTTTCCATTACTTCTAGCGCTACGTTATATGAAAAACTGTCATCGACGTCGATTTCATTTCGGTTCCATGCCTTTCTAGACATGATATAATTTATTGAGATCTCTTTGTTTTCAGGTACCCGAGGTTCTTCCGGAACCATCATGTCTAGTGTCTCTTCAGGAGACTCTTTTCTTGGCATTATCATTACCTCGAATTGACCATCTCCATTATTTGCTCCTTTTTTTCGAGGATTCTTGTCTTTAGAACCGATTGGTCTACCACGTTTGAGGCATGCATTAGACTCATTTCCAACATGTGGTTGTCCTTCTGGGACACTTATTTTTACTAGAGCATTAGCAGCTGGTATGTGTGACTTAGTCACTCTCTTTGGGTCAGTGAATGCGTCTGGTAATTGATTTGCTAATCTTTGTAAATGAATTATCCTTTGAACTTCTAGTTCACACTGTTTAGTTCGAGGATCAAGATGAGATAATGATAATTCTTTCCAACTTATATTACTATTTTTCAGCTGCTTTTCATCTCCCCCTAATGTTGGGAATGTTGTTTCAACAAAATGACAATCACCAAATCGAGCGGTAAATAAATCACCTGTTGATGGCTCTAAATACTTAATGATCGATGGTGATTCATACCCAACATATATTCCTAATCTCCTTTGAGGTCCCATCTTTGTGCGTTGTAGTGGAGCGATAGGAACATATACAGCACAACCGAAAATCCTTATATGGGAAATATTTGGTTCCTGACCAATAACCAACTTTAATGGGGAGGAAGTGTGGTAACTCGTTGGCCTGATACGAATTAGTGTTGCTGCATGTAAAATTGCATGCCCCCAAGCAGATGCTGGTAGTTTTGATTTCATAATCATTGGTCTTGCAATCATTTGAAGTCGCTTGATAAGCGATTCAGCAAGTCCATTTTGTGTATGTACATGAGGTACAGGATGCTCTACACTTATGCCAATAGACATGTAGTAATCATTGAAGGTTTGGGATGTAAATTCACCAGCATTGTCCAACCGAATTTTCTTTATGGGATAATCTGGAAAATGTGCTCTTAGCCTTATTAATTGAGCAAGTAGTCGTGCAAATGCCATATTGCAACTTGATAGTAAACTCACATGTGACCATCTAGTTGATGCATCAATTAAGACCATAAAGTATCTAAATGGTCCACTAGGAGGGTGTATAGGCCCACATATATCCTCATGTATTCTTTCTAAAAAACTCAAGGATTCTGTCCATACCTTAACTGGTGATGGGCGAGTGATTGACTTCCCTTGTGAGCATGCAACACATGTAATATCCTTAGATTGAAGAATCTTTTGGTTCTTCAAAGAATGACCTCTTGAATTTTCTATAATTTTTCGCATCATTATTGATCCGGGATGGCCTAACCGGTCATGCCAAATTATAAAATTTTCTCGATCCATAAACTTATGGTTTATTATTGCATTCGATTCAACTGCATCAATTTTAGCAGATACAAACCAGAGGAAAATGTGGGTAACTTCTCTAATATATGCTTTTTACCCGAAATCATACTTGTGATTTGAAGGTACTCATCATGTCCCTCACTTGTAGTCTCAAGATGATATCCATTTAGACGGATATCTTTAAAGCTTATTAGATTTCTTTGAGATAGTGGGGAAATAACGCATTGTTAATTTTGAGCAAAGTTCCACTTTGTAGAACTACATAAGCTTCTCCAAAGCCTTTTATTAATTTTGTTTTACCGGATATAGTACCAACGCTTGCTTCTTTCATTATTAAACTAGAGAAATAATTCTTTTTCTTTAGAATCGTATGCGTAGTAGCACTATCTATTAGACATACATCTTCACCACTAATAGGGCGTTTAGTTGAACACTCCATATGCTTCAAAACAGAACAAAATATCATAAATATGGTTCAAACATAACAAATCCCATAAAATGTCTTGATAAAACATTAAGGAAATAACATAATTTTAAATATAATAATTCACACGTAAGGAAAATTGCAAGCATCCAACTGGTTGGTATCAGCCATGATATCACCAGAATCCAATTTTTCTTGCTCGATAAGGAAATTAGCATAATCCATTGCATTAGTAAGGTCCTTTTCACCACTTGGGACATCGACATTTCCATATTCATATGTGAAATTTGTCTCTATTTCTTTTCCTTTTTCTTTTATGGATTGTTTGTAAAGCTCTACAACTGTCTAGCTGTACGACATGTATAGCCCAGTGGTTGTTACTTCCACATCGATAGCATGCATTCGATGGGGTTCCTTTTTTCTTTTTAATTTTTCCATCATTAGATTACTTTTCATAATCATGCAACTTCTGGTGGGTTCCTTTGTTTATAAATTGAACACCATGATAATTTCCCCGACCATATCCACGTCCACCTCCATGACCATGACCACGACCATGACCATGACCATGCCCACGTTGATAGCCACGACGATGTCCGTGACTTCCACTTTGGTCATTATATGTTGTCACATTCACTTCAGGGAATGGAGTTGTACCAACCGCACGAGTTTCATGGTTTCTCATTAGTAGCTCATTATTTTGCTCAGCCACAAGCAAACATGATATTAAGTCACTATATTTGGTGAAGCCCCTTTCACGATATTGTTGTTGCAAGACAATGTTTGAGGCGTGAAAGGTGGAGAATGTTTTTTCCAACATCTCCTTATCAGTAATATTTTCACCACATAGAATCAATTGTGACGTGATTCTAAACATTGCGAGTTATTCTCACTTATAGACTTAAAGTCTTGCAACCTTAAATTGAGCCATTCATAACGAGATCTTGGTAATATTACTGTTTTCTGATGGTCATACCTTTCTTTCAAATTGGTCCACAGGACTAGCGGATCTTTGATACTGAGATATTCATTTTTCAAGGACTCATGAATATGGTGGCGTAAGAAAATCATTGTCTTTGCTTTATCTTGGGTATTTGTTTTATTTTCTGCTTTAATTGTTTCCTCAAGGTTATTGGCATTTAGATGGATTTCAGCATCCAAAGCCCATGACAAATAATTTTTTCCAGTGATGTCCAAAGCCATAAACTCAAGCTTTGAAAGATTCGACATAGCGAACTATATTAAAGAAATACGCATGAATTAATGCATGTTATTATAATCAAATAAAATTTAGTAACCATTATCGACTATAAAATAAAACAAGACTAACAAAACATAATAATAATTTATTAAGTCATTTCCAATTAAAGTTTGTTTACATATATTTGTATATGATATATCCATGCATATAAAGATATTAGGTTAGTTAATATATGGAAGAGACCAATAATTTGAAATACATATACCTTTTACTTCGTAAAAATTCTTCTTTTTAATTATTATTATGCTAAACATAATAAACTACATATAGTTTTATTTATTTTTAATTATTTTTTGTCTGTTTTATAAACTTAAATAAATCCAAAAAAATAAATATGTTAATTATATGACTTAATATAATTAGTTCTATAAGCTTGACAAAAGTCATCAAGTTAAAAACAATCATTTATCATATTTTAATTTTATCTCATCATAATTGGCATAAAAGGAAATTTTAACAAATATAATCAAGGTAAATATAATAAAGGAACATATGTGTTTTTAACTATATGTTTCTATGAAAAACTTTTAGGATTCATTAAAAACAAAACTTTTGATTGTGAAAGATGGAATATAGTTCCATGGCTTAACACTAAAAGAAAATAGAAAACTATTTTCACCCCTCATTGTTTAGACTAAACAAAAAATATAACCAATAATATCATAATAATCCTTTGAACAAAACATTGTATGAATTGCAATATACGTTTAAGAGAATGAAGAACAATGAAAGTTGATATACCTTGTAATAATACGATCTAACTCCAAAAGCAAGTCGTGCTGATAATGTGTTGTAAAACAACGGCCTAATAGCAACCAATATATGATATATGTAGACAAGAATTATAGAGATTATATAGAGAGAAAGATAGAAAGAAGAATTGAAGAACTCATTCTTATTGATATAAAGTATGAATTACATATGCCTCTATTTATAGGCTTACAAAGTTGAGAGTTAAGTACTTAGAGAGTCACCATATTATGAAGACATGTGGATAGTCACACATTAAGATAATAATAATTCATAATATATATATATATATATATATATATATATATATATATATATATATATATATGAGCTCTTAAACAAACTTGGGAATTTAAACTAGTAATGGGTTAGACAAGATCTCTCAACAAACAAGTATACTTTATATCATATAATAACACATGAATGTTATGAAATATATGGGCACAAATAGGTTTATAGGAATATGTATAAACAAGATTATTATTGATAAGAAACAAGGTACGGATCCTTAACCCTCTCCCTTTGTTATCTGGTTCTTTTGCTATTAACCTTATTTATAGAATATGTATATATATATATGTATATGTATATACATCTCTTTCCCTCTCTCAAAAACTCTCGATTTGTTGACCGACCGTTCATTTCTTACTCCAATTCAAATTGTTATTTAACATGCGATAAGTTTATGATTATCTTGTGCTCATTATCGCATTTTCTAATGAAAATAATATCTGTTATTGTTATTTTTATTTCTGATTGTCTGCGATCTGTTACCCTAAGCTCTCTGGCTCCTCCCGTGACGGAGTTATCAGTTCACGGCTTCCATTGGTACAAGTGTGGTACATAGCAACTAGGAGGTATATGGATATATCCTAGGTATGTTTCTTGAGATGGATGATGGGTAGGCCAACCCGCACCGTCTGATGTGACAGACTTTGTGGCTGTCACCTCTGTTTAGATTTTGGGTACATCCGTGTGATACAATTTAGTTCAGTTATATGTTACGCTTTGCTGTGTTGTGTTTCTTATCAGCGATATCATTTTAGTTGTTTCTTTACTTGCTATTTGAGCCTATTATTCCTTACTGGGCATTTGGTTCATTCCATATATTTTATTTCACCACAGGTTCACGGGTTACTTTGGACGGGGTGAATAGTGAAGAATAAATCCTAGGATGCTAATCGAAGACGTTTGTCACTATTATAAAACAAATATGTATTTTTGGCCTTCGGGCTATAAAATGTCTTTTGAAATGAAACCTTAACTTTAATTAATGGAAATATGACTTTTTGTTCTGATCCACTGTTACAGTAAGACGTCAACCCATCCGGTTTGGGGTATAAGGCATCAACTATCGATTGGAAGTTATAAATATTTATATATTTATTGATATTGTCTATGTATTAAGGTATATTCACTGTCGATTGGTTTTTATTTAAGGCCCACTAACTGTCGCTGCTAGAATTATAAATCAGTTACTGCCGATTTGTTGTACATAATAAACAAGGTCTACTATGGATTGTTATTAGATAAAAATCTAAGTTCACTGTCCATGATATTCAAATGGTCAAATGGTGTCATTGCACTGTCTATTAAAAAACAGCAGGAGACAAACAATACAACAGGAGACACAAAGGACAAACTTTTCCACTAATTTCGACCAATAGAACCCCAGTCGAACTCTTGTGGCTTCTCTGGCAAGCAAGCTCGCCGGAAAAAAAGTGGAGATTCTAATTTTTTTAGCCTTAAAGCTCAATAATTTTTGTCCTCTGGATTGTCTCCACTTGTTTTTAAGTTTTAGCTAAAAATATCATCAAATAACAATGATTTTTGAGTTTTAATTCATAGTTTCATCAAATAAAACAGGGTTTTTGATGTTTGTCCAAAAAAACATCAAAACGACTAGAATTTATTATGTAAATGTTAGTTTGGTATAAAAGATGATGAAGAATAAGATAAAACAGTGAGCTTAGAAAATAAATAATTAATGAATCTGTTTGTTTAAAAGGACTTATGTAGCCCAGTTGGTTCAGGCTCTGGTTTACAACCCAGAGGTCAAAAGTTCGAATCCTGCTGGAGACATATATTTTAACTAGAATTCTATAAGATTCAGAATCGCAATACGAGATTTACTTCAGAACACCAGATTTCCTATTTAATGCACAAAATTTCTTATGTAAAAAAAGAGAATTCATAAATCAAAATTAAAAAACTAAGTGGTCCACTGGATAAGACACTAACTTATAACCTAGAGGTCTTAGGTTCAATTCTCTCAAGAGACATTCTTTTTAATACATCAGATTTTCATCAGATTTGCATTTAAACTCATCAAATTTCTGGTTAAACCCACCAAATTTCAATATATATATATATATATATATATACATATACATATACATATATATATCAAAAGGTTGGGTAGTCCAACCGGTTATGTCTTCAAAATTAGAAACTAAAGGTGTGGGGTTCAAACCTTATTGGTGACATTATTTTTATGAGATTTTCTAATAAATAACATCAGATATCTTATAAAGGATTAAGTGGCTCACTAGTTAACTCTTTTTAGGTACAACCTATACAAGAACACGAATGTTATGAACTATATGGCACATATAGGTTTATAGGAATACGCATAAACAAGGTTATTATTTATAAGAAACAAGGTACGGATCCTTAACCCTCTCCCTTTGTTATCTGGTTCGTTTGCTATTAACCTTATTTATAAAATATGTATATATAAGTATATATATATCCCGAAAATTCTAATGTCTTTGAGCATCGATTCAGTTGACCGACCGTTCATTTCTTACTCCAATTCAAATTGTTATTCAACATGCGATAAGTTTATGATTATGTTGTGCTCATTATCGCATTTTCAGATGCAAATAATATCTGTTATTGTTAGTGTTATTTTTATTTCTGATTATCTGAGATTTGTTACCCTAAGCTCTCTGGCTCTTCCCGTGATGTAGTTATCAGCTCACGGCTACCCTAGGTACAAGTGTGGTACATAGCAACTAGGAGGTGTGTGGATATATCCTAGGTATGTTTCTAGAGATGGATGACGGGTAGTCAACCGCACCGTCTGATTTAATAGACTTTGTGGCTGTCACCTCTGTTTAGCTTTTGAGTACGTCCATATCATACAATTTAGTTCAGTTATATGTTATGCTTTGCTGTGTTGTGTTTCTTATCAGCGATATCATTTTAATTGTTTCTTTACTTGCTATTTGAGCCTATTATTCCTTACTGGGCATTTGGTTCATTCCGTATATTTTATTTCACCACAGGTTCACAAGTTACTTTGGACGGGGTGAAGAGTGAAGAATAAACCCTAGGATGCTAATCGAAGACGTTTGTCACTATTATAAAACAAATATGTATTTTGGGCCTTCGGGCTATAAACTGTCTTTTGAAATGAAACCTTAACTTTAATTAATGGAAAAATGACTTTTTGTTCTTATCCACTGTTATAGTGACATGTCAACCCATCCGGGTTGGGGTATAAAGCATCAACTATCGATTGGAAGTTATAAATATTTATATATTTATTGACATTGTCGATGTATTAAGGTATATTCACAGTGGATTGGTTTTTATTTAAGGCCCACTAACTGTCGCTAAGAATTATAAATCTGCTAAGAATTATAAATCAGTTACTGTCGATTTGTTGTACATAATAAACAAGGTCTAATATCGATTGTTATTAGATAAAAATCAAAGTCCACTTTCGATGATATTCAACTATTGTCATTGAACTTTCCATTAAAAAACAGTAGGAGACAAACAATACAACAGGAGACACAAAGGACAAACTTCTCCACTAATGTCAACCAATAGAACCCTACTCGAACTCTAGTGGCTTCTCCGGCAAGCAAGCTCGCCGGAAAAATGGAGATTCTAATTTTTTAGCCATAAAACATAAAATTTTTTTGTCCTTTGGATTGTCTCCACTTGTTTTAATAAGTTTTAGCTAAAAATATCATCAAATAACAATGATTTTTGAGTTTTAATTCATAATTTCATCAAATAAAACCGGGTTTTTTTTATTTTTGTCCAAAAAAACAACAAAACGACTAGAATTTATTATGGAAATGTTAGTTTCGTATAAAAGATGATGAAGAATAAGATAAATCAGTGAGTTATAAATAAATAATTAATGAATCTGTTTGTTCAAAAGGGCTATGTAGCCCAGTTGGTTCAGGATCTGGTATACAACCTAGAAGTCAAAAATTCGAATCCTACTGGAGACATATATTTTTACTACAATTCTATATGATTCACCAGAATCAATACAAGAATCTGAATCTGATGCAATACAAGATTTACATCAGAAAACAACAAATTTCCTATTTAATGCACCAAATTTCTTATGTAAAACATCAGAATTCATAAATCAAACTTAAAAAACTAAGTGGTTCACTGGTTAAGAGTCTAACTTATAACCTAGAGGTCTTAGGTTCAATTCTTGCAAGAGCCATTTCTTTTTAATACCTCATATTTGCATTTAAACCCACCAGATTTCAGTATATATATATATATAATTAGGATCATTTGTGAACAATTTTTTATAATGAACTGTGTGAACTAATCTGGACCATTGATCTCTTTATTAATTATCAAGGATAGGATGGTAATTTAACTTATTATTTTATTTTTTCAATTTTTTTAAACAAAATTTGAACATGGTAGTTACATGGTTTCCTAAAATGTAGATCTAATAAAATCAAAACAACTTTTTATAATCTTTATATTGTTCTTCAGTTACAAAACAAATCTTTCGAAAACTTTGAAAATTCCCAGTTTTTTTCCAATTAGTTTGAACAGTTTGTTAATCCGAATATTGTTACACCTTTCATTCTTATTCTTACAATCCATATCTTTCGAAAACTTTCATAATTCCCAGATTTTTTCCAATTCGTTGGAACAGTTTTTTAATCCGCATATTGTTACACCTTTTCGTTCTTATTGTTTTCTTATTATGGACGAACATATAACAAATACGAACAAGAAAATGGTGAACGATGATGAAGTCAACATTGATCCTGTCGGTAATGTTTTCGTTACGACATTGGATCGACCAGGTGCGTGTTATTTTTGGATTTTTTGTCAAATTGATCCGTTCGACATGTTATATACTGGTTTAATTGTAGAGTTGTTCGCTGGGTCAGTTTAGTTTGATGTTATATTCGTTCATGTATTGATTCAAAAGTTCATATTTCCGATAATTCAGTGCATGGTTTTATACGAGTGATCCAGGTTGTGTTTGTAGTTATGCTGTTGTAGTAAGATCGATTAGATCAGGACACATGAGTATATTTGCTGTTTTTCGTTTTGGTATTTTTAATTGCCTGGTTTGATGTATTTGGTAAGTCTCTACAGATAGTACACTTGTGAACATGTAGGTGATCTATGCGTTTTGTATATGCCAGACAGTAATCATGAGCATACCTGCTGTTTTTTGGTATTGTATATATGATTGTGTTGTTTTCTTTAATTGCCAAGTATTTACAGAACAATACACATGTTTACAGTTAGGTTATTTATGCGTTTTGTATATGCCAGCCACTAATTGTCAAGTCTTTTACAGAACAGTACACATGTGTACATGTAGGTGATCTATGGGTTTTGTATATGCCAGACATTAATCATGAACATACCTGTTGTTTCTTCCATGTTGTATATATGATTGTGTTGTTTTCTTTAATTGTCAAGTATTTACAGAACAGTACACATGTGTACAGTTAGGCTATGTATGCGTTTTGTATATGCCAGCCACTAATTGTCAAGTCTTTTACAGAACAATACACATGTGTATATTTTTACACATGTGCCAGTAATATTGATGTATTCGTCGACATGTCAAAGATAAGTACACTTGTGAACTGTATTATATCAATATCAGAGTACACATGTGTATAAGTTTATACAGAACTGAAGCGGAAGATGTGACAACCGGCAGTTTCCGGTTGTTATTAAGAGCTAAACGATCAGTAATACCATCATAATTAACGTAATTAGACGTAAATTAACTCGATCAGGCCTTTGGAAAGCCTAGGAACATCTACTTGCTTCACGTTGCGCGATTTGGCGACAATCGAGAACACTAAACGCGAATAGAACGATAGCGAACTGATGCCGAACAAATACTGACAACGCCTAAAAATACGAATTTTGTACTTGTATTTATCATACAGTCATAATTATGCGATAAATTTAAATCGTTGAACGTCGCAAAGCACAACACGAAGTTATGCGGAAAACCGGAACGCACTGAAAACGAAACGGAAGCCACGGACTAGAGGTACGTCTAAATATTAATATATTACGATATATTTGGCTTCGTCTTCAGATTTTAATGCTCATGGTAGAAACCGGATCGAAAAACGGTGATTGTAGCAAAACACGCAAACATTAACGTAACAAACAAACAATCGTGTCAAACACCGACCTCTGACAGAATTTTAAGTATTTTGAACGCTAAATAAACGTGTTACGATATTTCACGAGGTTTGGAAGTAAAATCAGGTCGTAGAGATGTGTTTGGGCTTACACACACGTTAACGGGCCTCGGACCCAACCCACTAAACAAACCCTAAGTACAAATATCAACTTAACACCCTCTTCTTCATTTTTGTTGAAACCCTAGCACACAAGACAATCTCCTGCCTCTCTCCTCTCTGAAATCCGGTCACCGGATTCCAGTGACCACGGCGGTTCCGATCCCGGTCCCTTCTCCGACCACACACCACCTACAACACATACCATGTCTCCTTTAAACACTCACACACCCGCATACAGACTGATCAGAAAGAGGGAGACACAGCGAGGGAGACAGAGCAGTGAGAGAGAAAGAGAAGGTGTGGCGGAGAGAGAGGGGAATAGCGAGCGGTGGCGCCGCTGCGGCGGTCGTGCGGCGGCGCGGCGGCTCCAGCGGCGCCAGGGCCAGCCAGCTGCAACGTCAGGTTTGGTTCACTCAGGTCGACTCAGTCCAAACCCGGTTCAGTTCAAACGCGGTTCAGGTTTCGTTTCAAGTTTGAAACATATTTCGATATTTCTGTTCGTTTTGATTTGAGTTCATTTTCGGTTCAGTTTAAAGGCCTAGCTGTTTTGTCTCAGGTTCGTTGTTCGGTTCGGTCAACAAAAGTCAACGCGGTCAGCTGAGTCAAACCCAGTCAACACGAGTCAATCCAGTCAAACCTGGTGAAACCCGGTCAACGGGTCAACCCGAGACTCGGTAAAAATTAATTACGACGCGAGATTTAATTATATTAGTTATAATTATTATTGATCATTATCGCGAAAACGAAGCTCAAACGGAACCGTAAACGATTATATATCGCCAAAGTTAAAAAATAAAATATATCACAATTGATCCGACTACGTAACTCGTTTAAAATTACTAGTTAAAAACAGAACCGATATACATATATAAATTGGAATTATAATTGGTGAAAATTATGTTTGAACACGACGATAAGTTATAGATATTGTTATTGTTATATTGATATTGCGTTTTGATTAATAAATCAACAACTAGTTTGTCGGGATCGTCCGAAAACAGAGGAAACTCTGCCCTATTTTTGTAAAATATGCAATACGAAACTCGTATTTCAAAGAGAAAACAACCGTATCAAGCGATTATTATAAAATATATATAGGTATATATTTATTTTGTCGACGTTATTAAAACTTTCAACAACGAGCCGACAACATTTCAACAAGTGCGATTACAAGATAACAAGATTCGCCAATTGACTATAAGATAAATAATATTTATTTATGTTTAATTCAAAGTCAGAATTCGGAAATTAGATTTGAAAACATCGATAATTCATCCGAATACTTTTGTAGAATAAAAGTAATACTTATATTTATTTCGAAACACCAAGATTTCCGAACGCTTCTACAAGATGAATACAAGGTGCGCATTATTTCAAACGACAGAATTCGGAAATCGTATAACACGAATATAATTATGTATATTCGAATGCCGAGATTTTGAATACTTTTATAAAATAAATATAGTTATATTTATTTCAAACGTCGTGATTCGGGAACTTCGATGCTATTCGTTATACTCGATTCAAATGCCTAACGAAGTACGACACGATACCTCAAGACTATAACAAGCGTACGATGACACCGGTATTTATTATAAACGATATGCCAGACTCTTGTTCGGATACGAAATGTATTATCAATATTGGCATATTTAAAAATATTATATATATATAATATACCTTACGAAACTACGAGGAGTCGTACTATTATCCGTCGACGTACATGAGACTAAATATGACTTCATGAAATATACTTATGTTTTATATAAACATATATTTCAAGTCATTCGAAAACTAAGACAATTCTAAGAAAACCATAGGTTGGTTAACCGAGTTAAGTCAATAACAATTTCATAGAATAGTATGGTTAACCATTCGGTAGAGCTCGGTATCACGTAGTATAGCTACGTTACCTCTAGAAACTTACAAGTTATTCCGTTTTAGGAATACACTAGATTGCATGCTTGCAAGTCAAGTTGTGGAGACAACACTACGGAAATCACATTAAGCTAGCTTTGCACTGGATTATCGATGTGAGTTCGTAACCCCCACTTTTTACCGTTTTACATTTTTATAAATGTTTTCGGGGGTGGAAAGACATGCAAATTTTGCGAAAGTATACAATGTTACGATGAACGAAAATCATATGTATTTCTAAACCATGTTACAAACAGATTTCAAAGAACTCAAATTGTTTACGAAAGGTTTATGCTCAACATACCGGTTTTTACAAAACACACGTGTATTTTCGAAACAAGCATGAGTTTTATGACTAGTGACGGGATTGTCATAGTCACAACTATGGGGCGAGGCCCCAATGACAACATAACATGGGCTGGATTGTCCACTACTCAACACTAAGGGCCGTAGGGTCGCTTAAAACTGTACAGTGAAGTCCTCGCTACATATCCGAACTATAACCGCTTGCTAGTCTACCGTCTTGAGTAAACGGTTCGGTGAGGCACTTACTAGCTTGGGGTGGGTTATAGGCTCATGCGGGCATGTTGTCTTTGTCGTACGCAGACATCAACGGTTATTCAAATATTACAAAAACAAGGTTTTCGTTGACATGCCGAGAAAAATGGTTTTATTACGCTTTCTCAACAAAACTGCAATACCGGTTTACAAAGATAGCAGAAAACATTTTATTACCCGTTTATAAACATAACAGTTATATGCATGGATTTGCAAACAACATGAGAAAACATTTCAATACTGTTATACAGACATGACATTTCAAATGCTTTCGGATATTATGATCCCACGAACCGGTTTTTCAAATTCAAGACTTTCAAATGTTTTATGATTCATTTGAAACAAAAACAGACAAACTATGAACTCGCCAACTTTTTGTTGATTTTTCGCTTGTTCTTTCTCAGGTTATGATTACAAGTATGGCACGATTGGAATAATGGAACCCATGGGAATTCGAGTGCTTAGCGGGCGTTCATTTACTAGAAACCTTAGCACTCACGTTTGCTTCCGTTTTGCAATGAAGATACCAGTTTAGTTCACGCCCCGCTATGATGTGAAGGGATTACATGGGGTGTGACAGAAGATTACCTAATTTATAAATAACATTACTCAAAGTTGTAATCTTCTTTTTTTTCATAAACTGTTTTTACTTTTTTGGATGTTAATCATTTGCAGAATCAGTTGCCAGCAACGTATACGAAACTCCTAATGGTACTAGGTACTAGACACCAACCGTCCCTCCCGGATTCAAACCATTTATTAAAGCTAGATTTAGTACTATTGAAGAAGCTATTGCTATGTATGAAGAGTATGTACAACTTGCCGGTTTTAGAACCCGTCTTGGTACTTCGTAGAAGGAAAAAAATAAGAGACATTATTGTTACGAATAGGAGATATGTCTTATGTTCTAGAGCCAACAAACCTAAACGACAAGATAAAATCGCTGATCAAATCAACTCTTGTTCCCCAAAGAGATGTGCGAATGTTAAAGTTACAGATTGCAAGGCATGTGTTAAGTTTGACCGTATAAAAAACTCGTCTGAGTACGAGATATATGACTTTGTGGAACAACACAACCATGGGTTTACAACACCCGAAAGTCTTGATCTATCTTTGAAGCGGAGGAACCTTGACTTCTCAACACAAGAGTTTATCGCAAAATGTCGTAACGCTAATCTTGGCCCTACCAAGTCTCACAAAGTACATGTAGTTTTAAAAGCTGGTCACCAAACGTGCATGGTACGGTTGTCGACTACAAGAATTGTGGGCGTGATATTTGAGATTTTATAGGCGACAGAGACGCCCAGATGATTCTTGATAAATTCAAGGAATGCAGTAGAAACAAAGAAAACTACACCTTTAACACACATATTGTTGATACCGAACTCCAGTTAATTTTTTGGTGTGACGTTTCTAAATCAAACTACGATTCATTTGGTGATGTTATTGAATTCGACACAACATATCACACAAATATGTATGTGTTATTTGAAATTTCTAATCAATTATTTCATTCTAATATCATAATAATCTTTTTTTTGCCAAAACAGGTACGATATGATTTTTGTTCCTTTCACCGGAGTCGATCATAAAAAAATAGACTATTTTTGGCACTGGGTTGTTGCATAATGAGACTATCGACTCTTACACATGGCTTCTGCAAAAATTCCTTGACGCACACAATGGTAAACAACCCATGTTAGTCCTAACCGATCAAGATTGTGCCATGAAACAAGCGGTAGGAAAAGTATTTGATAAGTCGATTCATAGGTTGTGTATGTGGCACATTATTCAGAAATTGCCGATGAAGGTATGAATTCCGTCCGAAAATTAATTATTCATTACACATGTGTACCTGGATATTACTGATATGCACTCATGTGTACGCCTAATTAAATTTTGAATTTTACATGTAGATAAAGGGGAACAACAAGAGGAATGCAGAAATAAAACAGAAGTTCCACAAACTCGTTTGGAATGTTTATATTAAACCAGAAACATTTGAGAATAGATGGCACAATCTAATTGCCGAATACGGTTTGAAGACCATTCGTGGTTGTCTGAGATGTATTCTATTCGTCACAGTTGGATTCCGGCATACTTTCACGAGCTACCTATGTGTACGTTGATGAAGACCACATCCAGGTGTGAAAGCGCAAACCACCTGTTCATGTTCAAATCTAATTCTAGTTCTCATAATACGTTGGTGCAGTTCATGTTGTGCTGTGACACATCAGCTGATGGGTTACGAAACAAACAGAGGGAACTAACACATAAAACAGACACCACTAATCCTAAATTTAAAACTAGTTGGCCTATCGAACGTCATGCAAATGATATTTACACAAGGAGGATTTTTCGATGTACAAAAGGAAATTTTGAACGGGAAGGAAAATTGTTATATCGCAGAACGATCCGTATATGATGGTGTAAGCAGCTTTGTTATTGCTCACCAAGACCACACGAAAGAAGTTATAAACGAGTTCAAGGTTTGTTATTTTACATACAGTAATTATATGCGTTATCTTACTAACTTTTATAAATTTTACTCGCACTATATCCCTCAACTTATACGTTTTTGCATCATTACATTGCAGGTTATTTTTAATAAACAAGATGTCGATGTTTCGTGTGAATGCATGGGTTATACGAGAAATGTATATCTGTGTCATCATATTTTCTGCGTATTTGGCCACCACAACGTACATAAGATACTAAGTCCGTATATTAACCCAAGATGGAGGAGAGACGCTTTGCCTACCAGTGTACATAACGTTGAAAACATGTTATCTGTAGATCAGAGTCGTAGTGGAAGAATATGGCATAGAATCCTTGACAATATAGAAATGTGTCAGGATAGAGTTCGTGGTAGGCTTGACAAATTACAGGAATTAGACAAGCAAGTACAATTGCTCAAAGATAAGGTTTTCAGAGATGTGCCCGCAGATCTGGAACTTAAAAAGAAGGTGTTTGTTTACTAGGAAATTCTTGATCACACTCAACCTGTGGAGGTATCATGTACGACTCCTAGGAAAATACGCAACAAAGGATGTGGTAAGCACAAACGTCCAATTGGCCCATGGGATAAAGCTTTAAAAAATGCAAAAAACATAGAAGAAAATGCAACTATTGTGGCAAGAGGGTGAGGTTGCATGATAAAAGAAATTGTCCACTCAAAAAAGGCAACATCACAAGGGATGATTCGTCTACTGAAGAAGATGGCAACGAAGAGGGTGATGACATAGACGAGTACGATGATGGAACCGACACAGGAACTGATTCGTTTTTGCAAGACAACGATGATGATGATATTAATATTTAAATTTAAATTATTGTGTTAGATGCAATCGATACATTATTTGTTTGTGTATTTTGACTTCACATATTATATTATCTCATATTTTTTAAATGATAGACGTTGTTATTGTATGTACCATACTATGTTTGAAATGCTTCATTTTGTACACTTACACGCCATACACACATGCACCTCAAATTACATAATCACATGTCTAAGCATCTTATGGAAACAAAACGTCATTTTTGTCTATGAATAGAAGTTTTGATATACTCTAAAATACTCTCTTCATGGTCTGTTTGGTAATACAATCACATACAAACTACACATTTTACCGTTCACAAGTGTATTCGAGCATTATAACACACACTACACGTATGTATGTTCTACAGATAAATACAATCATACACACAGTGACCGTTTTGTAACCTGCTTTGACTAGTATAAACAGAAAATGATTGTAAAACTGCTAATATCTTTTTCTTAAATGGCCGTTCAAACATTTATTTTTAGGCAGATTACATATGTATCATTTATACAGTCATGGTGATGTATGCACGTGAATTGTATGTATCCACGTGAATTGTAGGGTGCGTAACGAGCTTTGATTAATGTAAACATCAACGGAATGCATAATGCAATTAAGATGCATCAACAAAGACAATACACAAACGTATCAAAATATCAAATACCAGCCGCAGCATCATAACTCGTCATTAATACATGCCATGGCGATGTATACTCGCCAAGGTAAATGCAAACCAGATGCAGCAACGTAATTCATATCATCCATGATGTCTAACTAATTATATGTTTACCGACATTTATATGAACATTATCCATCATAAATTAAACAATTTCCATACACTAACGGAAATAAAAGGCTTTTTCAAACTCTTTTGCTTCAGCTAATACACGGTCATGGTGGATGTTTACTGTCAAAGTCACCAACTTAACGGCGTATTTCTTGCGTAGCTTTGTCAAGGTTGCCTTTTTCTGTCCATAGCCTAGCGGTAATCCACAATCCCATTTACCATTGGTGACCCTAAACCATGTTTCCATGTGCCTCATAACAAACACACCACAATCAACCGTGTTCCCTACACTCTTCCAAGGAAAGTCTGTATTTTCTGGGACTGCATTTTCAATCTGCCTTGCTTTTGTGTGATTCACCAGTTTCAAATACTTGGTAAAAATGTCTTTCTGAAAACATAATAATTGACAAAAATTTAAATATCATGTTTTCGAAAACTAATAATTAAAAAAAACAAACCAAAAACATAATGAAATGGCTTACAACTTTGTACGGAGTGCTTTTCTTGAAAAACTTTTCATCATCAATGAGTTGAATTGGGATTTCAATTGCCGACATATTATCGATCACCGTTATTGCTGGCCTTACAAGATCAACGTAAACAAGGTAAAAATGGCCATGCTCATGTATGGGGAAGCTGATTACGCAATATGTGGACAAACTCATCAATGATGTCTTCTTATCTACAACGAGGAACAACGAACTTCTAAACTTTTCAACACGCTTAACATCTCCATACGATTCATTAGTCAACGTATCTTCTGGCTGTAACATGTATTAAATAATCACAAAACAACAATAACATTTAATTTATGATTTCAATTAAAATATATAGAAGTTTTATTTCAATCTCGATTCACTTACAAAACAGTCTCTGTGGCAACACAAACGCGACTTCAATCCTTTTTCTTTATCCGCACCACCAACATTTTCCCCGGCCGCTCGTTGACTCTCTTCATGGTTGAGCATTAATGCGAAGCAATTTATAACTACACTATTCACCCAGAGGCTGGGTTGAAGGTCTTTCATTTGAAAATGGTACAGCCCAAGTCCCGATTCCGTTACAAATACAAACCGCCTGTTCAAAAACATATCTTATTATATCTCGTATATTATAACGACACACTGCATGCAGGCACATGTATTTTATATCTTCGATACACAATCTGATTACTACACATTTATTATACCATATTCAGTACATATATGGATCAAGACATATTGGTGTATATTTTTATACAGTACACTTGTGTATTATCAAAAAAATGTGTATCATCAAACATATCATTTGTGGACAAACCATCATACACATGTGTACTGTGTACCACATCATACAGTTCACTAGTGTACTTATCTTAAACACATTCCTACCTATGCGTTACGTGGGTAACCTATTTTTGATTCTTATAAATGTATGTGTCTTTTTAAACAAGAATAATTGAATTGTGATAACTTTGATTTTCTTACGCATTTGTCGCTTCCACCCCTGCTGCTTCTGTTGCATCCTTTGCTTTGTGCGACCCTTCGTCTACCTTTTTTTTCTTCACTTTCGCTACCCTGTGTACGAAAATTAAATGCACAAGCTTACTTTCTAAATCTAACAAGGACAAACTTAAAAAAATAATAATAAATTAGAATAAGAAACAAAAACAAAGTTAGAAGTAATAATATCGTACATCTTGTGGTCGGTAGAAGTCGACAAGTATTTCCATAACATATTTTCCTTCTTTTTAACCAGCTATTACCACTTACAGCTCTAGTCAAAAAGGGGGATTGCACATATTTTGATCCTACCTTCTTTCTTTTGCCTTTTCCAGCCGATCCAACGTCTTCAGTAACACGTGTTTCATTTTCGACATGGTCTCGCACATTTTCTTGATTTTTCAGCTCATCCTAGGTTATACCAAGGCTGAATGACGGTATATCATCCAGCCTTTGCATGTCATACGCGCCTGAAATGATGTCCCCAATCACTTCAGCTGACTTAATAAAAATCTGAGTTGTGGGAGATGCAATGTGTGGTTGTGTAGGAGTATCCCTATGCATCTTTGCTTCTCCTTTTCGGTCTGCCACACTTGCAACTTCATTATATTAAAGACATTATTAACGTTTAAAATAAACTTCACATAATGTACTAAAAAATATACAAGTTTTTATTTACCAGTTTCTTTCATCACTGGACTTGCGAAACCATCTTTTTCTTCGGAGATATCAACAACTGACTTGTTAAAAAAAAATTTATACCTCGCTAGAATCGGTATAACAGACGCATGCGCTGGGTGTCGTGACGTATGCTCCTTTATTCCAGCGTCCAACTTGATCTTATAGCTCTCAATTTCATCAAACATCGACAAAATCATTGCACTACTCTCCTACGGGTTCAAACAAAAAAAGTTAAATAAATAAATAAATAAAATAACCTAAAAAAATATAGAATGATGGATGAATTATATAATTAAGACTACATGCACAACAAAATTGTAATGATAGAATAACATCAATGGTTAACATTATGATACCTCTGCCGATGACCAATCTTGCGGAACCTTTTTTCTCCCAAAATCTTCCTTCGGCATGCCAGCCACCCTTTCTCCAGACACTTCATCATCATCTTCAACATCATACAATTCCCTTAATTCTCCAAGCCCAAATCCACCGTTTCTTATCTCTTTATCCTTCCTTTGGTTCATTAAATCGTGCGTCCGAAATTTCAGTGGCGCTTCACATCGTTCATGTACGAATCCGGGACAATCGGTTGCATCCAAATACAATAACTAATACAATAAAAAACTTAAGTAATTATATGTATAAAAAAACAAAAATTAAAAAAAAAACAACCAGTAAACAAATATTTTGTTAATAATAAAACACATGTGTATATACTGATTGAATACGTAAAACAGTTTGTTAAACATACCACAAGATACGTCAGCGGCCCCATGAAATACACATTTGCATCACATCTTACCCAATCATCTTTACATTTTTTAACCGCATCAACCACGAACTGGCACCAATCTTGATATTTGAAGCTCTTTTTGTGATTAAACAAATCTAACATGTTGTACATCACGCTTCCATTTTTTGTGCACCCAATCATTGTTGATATAAACAGCAACACAAAATCTAAAATGAACATATCTTTATCTTCATATGAGTCTGCCCTAATCTTATCAAGAATTTTTTTAAAACTAACCGGTATCTTCTCAAACCTTGACAACCATTTACCCTTCAATGGATGCCCATTTCATCTATATTCTTTTTTGATACCTTTATATCTCCGGCAGGTACCCCTAGTATTTTCCGAACTGACTCTTTGTCAACCATGATGTGCCTCTCTCCCAAACTAATCCTCATGTTTGGCGTGTCTAAATATCCACCACAAAATGACCTAGATGAGCTGAAACTACACTTACCTGCAACCTCAACAATTTTCCAAAACCTGTATCCTTGACCATTTGTCTCTGCCATGGTTTCATAACCCTGATAGCTTCATAGAGTTTATTGGGTGAAGTCCTCACCCTAATCGATGCCAGACCACTTTGAAGTTTCACCCGTTTCATCCGGTGTAAACTTCATTTTTTCTTTTTTTGTGATACCCCTTTTGCGGTAGTTGAAAAGTTCATCTGCAAACATTATCAACCAAAACTTTATTCAGTAAACTAAAAAAATTACAGGAGATTGCATACAACAGAAAATCTTAAATTACACACTACAACAAATTTGTCTCAAAAATACCTAAATCTTCTTCATCAACATCACTAACGGAACTATGCTCATCATCCCTCAAACCCTTGGTTTCCATGGTCTCAATCCCTACTTACAATAAAGCATAAAAGAATAAAATACACAACTTCACGGTATAATGTGTATAATTGACAAACCAAACCTTACCTTCATCTTCAACGTTTTCGTGGTCGCTAGCTATTTTATGACGTGTTCTCCCACGTTTAAGTGACTTACCAACTTTCACATCATCTCCTAATAAAACATTTCAATTGATACAATGTTAAAAACATGGCAAGCGTATTGAGTAATACACATACACCAAAAAACGAGGCATGTCTACAGGCGATCGTAACATAGTATAGGACATAACAACTACTATTTCTTTTGTAGAAAACATACCTGTTGCTTCTTTTTCATTAACTGACTCACTTTAACATCTACAATATTTAACCCTTTTTCGCTTTTCAATATTTAACTGACTAACTTTAACATCTACACCAAACCAAATTAATTAAATGTTATAATAAACAAGTCCGGTACCATTTTATTATTATTTTATACATTCAAATGTTTCATATCATAAATTAGAATAAAGGAACCAATCAAACCTCCTTCGTCATCCGGGAAATGGACTTGAAATGTTTGCACTCTTTCCTTTTATTTTTTCGTTGCTTTACTTTTTTTCCTACCCGTCATTTCTGAATGCTTTCCAGTGTGATCCCTATTACCCAGACCTTTTTCCCCCTCATTTACTTTCTGTTTCGCACTGTCGGTTTTCAATTTTTTTACATCTACTTCTCCTGCACTCACAAGACATTAACAACATAAAAAAACACTAACACATTTCAGACAACGATATTATTAACATCACCTAGACGCATGTCGCTGACTTCAGGTTGCACCTTAATCCGATCCGCTTCACGACTTATGCTTCCTACCAAAAGAAGAAACAAGCAAAAAATATTATTTTAAAGAATTACATAAAAAAATAACAACAATAACTAAATTAGACTCCGTTCTCAACTAAATGTTCCTTTCAGTTACATGTATGTTTCTTTTTTTAAACACCGTATTCACCAACAACATATCACAATTTTCTTTACCTTTCCCGTCGTTATCGGAATTCGCTTCCTCATCAGGAAATTGTATAGGGTCATCAATGCTGTTACTAAACCTACTCGCCCTCAAACGAGCTATTCTTTCGCTTCTATTACCTACATGATTAAACGGTTAATATTACTTAAATTTCTCTACAAACTCAACTATATATAAGTACATATACTTTCCCATAAGTAGGTTAAAAACTTACATTTCTTCATTTGGTAACAAAACGTTTGTATCCACTGCAAAACCAACAATACATTAAACAAAAAACAAACAACATATGAAACTATTTTTCTTAGTATTAATGTACTCCAACAAAAAACATCATAAACAATCTTAGCAATATTGCCATTGTTTACTCTATACACAATAAAAATATATCATGTAACTATCTTACACCTTGAAACATAACATACACATTTAACGGACCCAAAAATTTTAATATACAGGTAAAACAAATGTGTACTATACATGTACTGGATACCAACAGCCAACACCATGTTTAACAACAGCATACTAATCCCCTTTTTCAAATAACAGAATTATACATCACCAAGGTAGGCAAGATACACTCAAAAAACTCAGAAATATAGCATCTAAATATCCTAAACCTTCAAACAACCCTACAAACGAAAAGAATATCAACATACACATGTGTACTACCTAATCGGATTATGAATGCCAAGTCTTCATTGTGTCAAATAACACCCAACATTACTTTTCCAACAGCCAATACATTGTTTAACAACAACATACTAATCCTCCTTTTCAAATAACAGAATTAAACATCACAATGTTCGTCAAGATACACTCAAACACTTAGAAATATAATCTAAATATCCTAAAGCTTCAAACAGACCCTTCAAACGAAATGACTAACAACATACACATGTGTACTTCCTAAATGTTTTTTGAATGCCTCACTGTCATTGTGTCAAATAACACACAAACATTCCTTTTCCAACAGCCAGCACCCTGTTTAACAACATACTAATCCTCTTTTTCAAATAACAGAATTATACATCATCAAGGTTACACTCAAAACACTAAGAAATCTATCATCTAAATATCCTAAACATTCAAAGAGGCCCTAAAACGAAAAAAATAACAACATACACATGTGTAATGAAGAATTGGTTCATGAATGCCCGTAAACGATTCCAGTAAACATACAACTACCAACAGTTCCATATACAAAAAGTTATGGTTTTGGGGGTTCTGCATTCTTTTACAATTACTAAGAAAACCACGACATAAACACAACAAAACATTAACAGTCACTATGCAAAATATCTACTTTTCGAGTTTTTGCAAATCCTAATCAACGAATGCTAGTTAGGGTATTTGACGACAACATCCTAAATTACATCCAACCGTATGAAAATCAACAAATAAACAAGTTCAACGACTACAATTACCTCAACTCGATGTTCGATTTAACAAACAAATGCTTATATACCTTTAACCTTTATGCTCTGTTTCGTTCTTCAAAATACTGCAGAGCTTGATTGCTGATTCTTAGTTGGGGAAGGATACGGATTAAAGGAAGCTTTTAGGGGAACGAATTTCTTGCCAAAATAGAATTACGCGATTTTTAGGGGGGATCGTGGGAATCAAAGTAAACAATATATTGAAATGGTTTAGTTTCCTATTTCAAAAAGACTTGCACTTTTTAAATTACTAATTTACCATTTTTCTTTAATTTTTAAGTTAAAAATATATATTCTTATTTACAATCATGCTACCATTTAATAACTAAAGATGATTAAAATCAACGGTCTAGATCAGTTCGCACAGTTCGCTCTAATAGAGTTGTTCACTCTTTATCCCTACCCTATATATATATATATATATATATATATATATATATCAAAAGGTTGTATTGTTCAACCGATTAAGTCTTCGAAATTAGAAACTAAAGGTTTGGGGTTCAAACCTTATTATTTATAAGATTTTCTAATAAATAACATCAGATTTGTAATTTAACTAATCATATTTATAAGACAAATATAAAGGATTAAGTGGCTCACTGGTTAGGTCTTTTTACGTACAACCTATGGGTCATAAGTTCAAAACTTGTGATGAACACTTATTTAATTAGTGAATAGAAATATAAATGTACACATATATATAGTAATAATTATTACATTTAGTTTAAGACAAAGTCTTTTATATATATATATATATATATATATATATATATAGATGAGTTCTTAAACAGACTTGGGCATTTAAACTAGTAATGGGTTAGACAAGATCTCTCAACAAACAAATATATTTTATATTATATACGAACACTAATCTTATGAAATATATGGGCACAAATAGGTTTATAGGAATACGCTTAAACAAGATTATTATTTATAAGAAACAAATCAAGAAATAAGGTACGGATCCTTAATCATCTCCTTTTATTATCTGGTTCGTTTGCTATTAACCTTATTATAAAATATATATATATATATATCTCGAAAACTTTAATGTCTTTGAGCCTCGATTCAAACCGTCCGTTCATTTCTTACTCCAATTCAAATTGTTATTCAACATGCGATAAGTTTATGGTTATCTTGTGCTCATTATCGCATTTTCTGATGCTTATAATATCTGTTATTGTTAGTGTTATATTTATTTCTGATTATATGAGATCTGTTACCCTAAGCTCTCTGGCTCCTCCCGTGACGGAGTTAGCAGTTCACGGCTTCCATAGGTACAAGTGTGGTACATAGCATCTAGGAGGCGTATGGATATGTCCTAGGTATGTTTCTGGAGATGGATGACGGGTAGGCCAACCTGCACCGTCTGATGTGACAGACTTTGTGGCTGTTACCTCTGTTTAGCTTTTGGGTACATCCGTGTGATACAATTTAGTTCAGTTATATGTTATGCTTTGCTGTGTTGTGTTTCTTATCAGCGATATCATTTTAGTTGTTTGTTTACTTACTATTTGAGCTTATTATTCCTTACTGGGCTTTTGGTTCATTCCGTATATTTTATTTCACCACAGGTTCACAGGTTACGTTGGGCGGGGTGAAGAGAGAAGAATAAACCCTAGGATGCTAATCGAAGATGTTTGTCAGTGTTATAAAACAAATATGTATTTTGGGCCTTCCGGCTATGAACTGTTTTTTGAAATGAAACCTTAACTTTAATTAATGGAAATATGACTTTTTGTTCTGATCCACTGTTATAGTGACACATCCACCCATCCGTGTTGGGGTATAAGGCATCAACTGTCGATTGGAAGTTATAAATATTTATATATTTATCGACATTGTCGATGTATTAATATATATTCATTGTGGATTGGTTTTTATTTAAGGCCCACTAAGTGTCGCTAAGGATTATAAATCAGTTATAGTCGATTTGTTGTACATAATAAACATGGTCTACTGTCGATTGTTATTAGATAAAAATCAAAGTCCACTGTCGATGATATTCAAATGGCGTCATTGCACTGTCCATTAAAAACAGTAGGAGACAAACAATACAATAGGAGACACAAAGGACAAATTTCTCCACTAATGTCGACCAATAGAATCCCAGCCGAACTCTAGTGGCTTCTCTGGCAAGCAAGCTTGCCGGAAAAAATGGAGATTCTAATTTTTAGCCTTAAAACTCAATAATTTTTGTCCTTTGGATTGTCTCCACTTGTTTTAATTAGTTTTAGCTAAAAATATATCAAAAAACAATGATTTTTGAGTTTTAATTCATGTTTTCATCAAATAAAACCAGGTTTTTAATTTTTGTCCAAAAAAATCAAAACGACTAAAAATATCACAAACAACTCGGTTTTAAACAAGAAATTGAGCTAGGCTCTGATAACACATGTAGGTCCTGAAACAGATCTCGAACAAAGTGATTTCTTGTTTCGGATGTCGTAACGAGTGTGAATCCAAGTTACACCATAAACCGAGCAATGGAGTGAACAATACACAAAGATATCAACGTTTAATGGGTTTGTGTATTGATTTTGACAGAGTTTGGATACAAATTACGAATATAAAAGCATTCTAATACTCTCTCTCTAGCTCATTCAAGCTCTCTTATTACAAGTTACATTGAACGATATTTATACTAACACTAGGCATGGATGATCGACAGTAAGATGTTCCAACGACAGTAACATGTCGTGGTTTTACATTGATCGACAGTGACATTAGCATACTTCACAATCGAAGTGATATGATAATGCTTCCCAATCGACAATAACATTATCATGCTTTTGCAATCGATAGTGGAGACCCAACTAACATGGCCAATGTAGATTGGGTCATCATTTGTATATTGGGCCTTCATAACATGTTTCTTGCGATGGTTTCTTGTATCTCATAACATGTCCATGTCTAATATGTAATTATTGTCACTTGAATCTCAGACATCAAGTCATCAACAGAGGAACGTCGTTAACGTCAGTCTCAAACCAAACATCACTAGCCACATCCATAAAAATGCATCAACACCGTCGCTAGTCAGTACGCTCGATAGCCACAACCAGTCTGAGATTGGAACAGATCCCTGAGAAAAATATATTATTATATATGATATTGGTGATTTCTTTACATACACTATTTTCTCAAGGCCCTTCACGGACCTTCATGCACGGATGACTAGCTTTTTGTATGTTTATCAGGGGAACAGTAATTACTATAAACTTGGACTGAATAACCCTTACAAAGAAACAAACTTTGTTAGGTGGGTTATGCTACTGTAATTTGGGAAATAAAAATTCTCATAAAATTAAGACTAACAATGAAAAGCAATATTAGGTATTGTCGGCAACATAAACTATGAGAGATACTTTTAGTTTGTAAACGATACTAATTGACTTTTTGGATGATGAAATAAATGTTACATAAGCTACTGCAAACGCAATTGCAAATATTCAGATTCTAAAAGCAAAACATTCGTTCTGTTTGACATTTCCCAAAAGAGAGCAGGTTTCACAATGAAAAGGAATAAATGACCTCTCATTGTGTGCTACATATGCCAACTCCAGGAAGAAACAAAACTGAGTAATCTGGTTGTGTGAATCTTGTAGGCAGGAATTCCTAGAAACAAGGTTTATTTATTACTTATGGTATCCTTGTTATGGGGAAGCATACAACCAAACTTTTCTTGAAATCCATGGTAAAGCTCATGTAGCATCTTTTCTACTTAGATTTCACCTACAAATGTAACTGTTTTATCAATGTCTAGTGCTATTTAAACCCAACTAGAATCATCCTATTTTCACAGACTAAACCCACTCTACAAAAATCACGTAATCATTTCAAGTCACAAAAGCATATAATATTCAAGCAGGCACGTGAACTCACAACGATAAATGGCCTCTGTAACAGCTGGGATGATACAACATTGTGTTTTTGAAGGAAGCCTATCAATGTCAGAAATAGACAAACAGCTGAGGCCATATCATAAAAACTGCAGCTGTGCATTGCATAGGCAAAAAGATGAAACTTCAAAAGCTTGTTTCCACATTACGAGAATTTCATACACAAAGAAACCATGGTTAGACAAAGGTTCATTGGCCACAACCGTTTCTCCCACACCCAAACAAAGTTCAAGTCAAAGTTACTAGCCAAATAGAAGGGTGTATGAGGCCTCTAACTCAACATCAAAGAGATAAAAACTTGTGATTGCAGTTGTTTTTCTTTGGAAGGAATGACACCGTTCCGCCATTGGTCTGGAAAGTTTAAAACTATTATGGTACACGCATATGTTTTAAGGAATGCTCTGGAAAGCTGAAAACTATTATGGAACATGCATATGTTTTAAGGAAATTCCTTTAAATCAGGAATGAATTGGAAATACTGCAAGAGAAGCAGCAGACAACTGGAGTCAGTTCGGGGTGAAAAAACAGCTATAAAAGATCCCCAAATTGATGATAACGAAAGGCAACTCAGGCTCCTTTCTCTGTCACCATCTCTTACTAACATATTATTACATTTATTGGGCTAGAAGTTGATCGTATGTTGTACAAGGAAACTTCTCATGTGTCGTTTCTTAAAATCGAGAAGTATGTCACACGCTCTAATAAAAATCATGATAGATAAAATGAAAGGCTATTTAAACAAATCCCTTGTATCTACCGTTGTAAACACTCATATGGTCCATGATTCATATGGAGTAAGCTAATATTATATTACTATAACCAAAAGGGGCAGCAGCCTCAATGCCTATTCTTTCCATAGAGGGCGCAAGTAATATCACCCTCAAGGTCTCGATTTATTTATGGGCAAATGTTACATATACTTCGAATCAATGTGAATGGCTTTACTATATTATGCTCTGTAGCTCCATGCCATTAAACATATCACGGCTATTCTAGAAATTGGCTGAAAGTAAAATTTGAGCAATGGCATATTTGTTATTGATGAATATGTTTTTTAGCATTCATGAATTTGAAATACACTGAAAGTAAATTTGAGCAATGGCATATTTGTTATTGATGAGTATTATTTTAACATTCATAAATTTGAAATACCTTCCACATGCTGGAGACAAGTTAATTGTGAGTAGGATACATATGGTTTGGAAAAGCTCTAAGATGGTGACGCATATGAGTTATTTACCAAAAAAAAAACAAAAAAACAAAAAAAACATTGAATAAAACAATTTCTTTAAAAAAAATTAACATTCCATCCATATAAGTCAAAACGTAGACATATAGGACTGCAAGTAGATGATATTCCTTCTATTTGTAAACATTTTTACAAAAAGCATTTAAGTTTATGATTAACATACTAAAAACACCAGCTCTTTACATATTTATGTTTATCATAAACATACTAAAAACACCAGGCTCTTTACATTTTGAAGTGTTGTATGAGGTTGGCTTATTAAATCGGTAACGGTACAAAAAATTCTTAGCAGAACTTAGCAGTGGTGTTAGATATCAGAGTTACACTAACAATGCCAGCATTTGCCAACGCCAACCTGTTATCCGATAACCCAATTTACTACTGCCAGTGGTTACTCACGAAAACCAAACTGAAAATTCAACTATTTTAAAAAACAAAAATGAAATTGTTAACCATGATTACTAAAGGATTAACTTCATAGATGGAAGGTTAGAGAAAAGATAAACACTTTCTTGTATTGATTCAGATAGCATAACATGCAGCATAACGTTACCAACAGACACATAATAAGCCATCCTAACAATATCGAAAGAGTAGATGTTGTGGAAACTGGAGAGACCAAGTGGTGGTCTCTCCCCCACTTTCGAAACCATTATTTGCAAGTGACACCAAAACAAGTATATATAGGAGATGGAGACTCCGAACAACATCTCCAATAGTTAAACAACAACCCCTTGTTGTTTAACTGTGCTTGCCTCACTTGCAAACACACAAAATCAAACGAAATCAGCTCAAAAAGTAACATAGTCTATTCGCACATCAGTGGACATAAAGCTGCACTAACAAATTCCACCTTATTAGTTGCAGTCGAATGCTAATATGCAACTTCAATCGATCTTTA
This sequence comes from Scalesia atractyloides, assembly GCA_947069175.1. NCBI lineage: Eukaryota > Viridiplantae > Streptophyta > Magnoliopsida > Asterales > Asteraceae > Scalesia > Scalesia atractyloides. The sequence continues at coordinate 38,730,177 of CAMTDV010000020.1, read as the reverse complement.
GTATCTGTTGATGCCCTCTATCTGTTAAACAGATTCCCCCTTTCCTAATTGTATTATAGTTAATTTACCAAAGATACAAAAACATTGAATAAAACAAATTTATATAAAACTTCAACATCAGAAAAACCAAGGAACAAACAATTCCTGGTGCCTAACCTGGTTTAAAAAGTAAGGCAATTGCAGATTCTATGAAGACTCTTAAAAACACTATATGATGTCTAATAGTAATCAAAATTCCTAGCTAGAAACAATTCGTTATAGAAGCATCTTAGCCTTATATTCCTAGAACTAGACGATATGATCCCTAAGGTGTACGTTGGTGTACATAATGTTTTACAAATTACTTAAACCAGTTAACTTCATTTTAGTCTTGTCAAAACCTATTAAATAAAAATGGCATGAAAAAACACGTCAAATCAGTTAAGTAGCCTGAAACCTAAAAATTATGGTCGACAAGTCAGTGGCGTACTGAAACCTGGTAGTCCGCTATGCTTCTTCAGACACCGGAATGCCACGTATTAAATGAACGGCTAAGCTTGTAGCGGACAGCTACGATTTTTGTGGTGGTCTGCTATGAATTTTTCCGGCAGTCCAGTATAGCTTAAGCATGCTGATTTATATGGCGTTTTACGGTTCTTCATACACAACTAGAGCTGCTATAATTTTCCACATTATATATCTTGTGTAAAGGTTGGTTCTAGTACACAGATGTAACTATAATTGTGATACGTCACTCTTTGGCAGATGTTAGGATAGTTAAACAGATTGTTGACATTACCAGTGACATTGTATTTTAAAACTATAACTTTATAAAACATGTAATGGAATATATGATTAATGCCAATATATTAATAAGTCTTATGTGTAGGTTATGCCTAGTTAGCTCACGAGACAGAGAGATCTTATAACTTTCTATTTCTAGATATTACTATATTTTTACTTTTAGTAAATTTATAATATCTAATTTTATTTTTTTTAAAAACCAAAAAGTGAAAAAAACCAACAGACTTCTGACCCACACCAGTCGGTAATTGTCCATTTGTCCGGTAGTAATCCTGAGTAGAAATAACAACAAAAGAGGCTATTGGTAAATTTAAATGCTAATTAGTCCGCAGATCCAGGATTGTGGCTAGTCAGTCCATTAAATTGCTGTAAAAAGTCAGAGGTTGGAACAGATCTCTGGAAAAAATCAATTATTATATATTATATTCGTGAGTTCTTTACTTGCACTATTTTCTCATGGACCTTCACGGATGGATGACAAGCTTTTTGTACGTTTATCAGGGAAGAGTAATGACTATAACCTCTGATTGAATATCCTCTGATTTGTAGTGTTTCACCTTCACAAAGAAAAAAAATGTTGTTACCTGGGTTATGCTACGGTAATTTGGGAAATAAAAAGTTCCCTTGTAATTAAGACAAACAATGAATAGCACTAATAGGTATTATTGTCAACATAAACTATGAAAGATACTTTTGGTTGGTTAACCATACTAAATGATCACTTTCTGGGTAAGGACAAATGTTAGTTATGCTACTGGAAAAACAATGCAAATACTCAGATTCTAAAAGCAACACATTCGTTCACTTTGATGTCACACCCTGATAAAACCATCAGAGTTGGGCGTGATCTCAACAGGTATCTTGATTGCACAGCCGAAGTGTTTAAAATGCTAAGACTTCTAGAAAGTGAACGCCCGCTAAGTACTCGAATCCTCATGGGTTCTCCTATTCCAACCGTCCCATAGTTTGAAAATATAACCTGAGAAAGAAACATGCGAAAAATAAACATAAAGTTGACGAGTTTATAGTTTGTTCGAAAAGATTTAAAACAAATCTTTTTGGTAACCGGTTTAAATACTGTTGAGAAAACGTAATAAAACCATTTTTCCCGGCATGTCAATTGAAAACCTTGTTTTTGTAATATCTGAATTACCGTCGATGTCCGCGTATGACAAAGACAACATGCCCGCATGAGCCTATAACCCACTCCAAGCTAGGAAATGCCTCGCCAAACCGTTTACTCAAGACGGTAGACTAGCAGGCGGTTATAGTTCCGATAGCAGCGATGACTTCATTGTACAATTTTAAGCGACCCTAAGGCCCTTAGTGTTGAGTAGTGGACAATCCAGTCCTTGTGTTTATAAGCAGGACCAACCCGTCCCCTTATTTGTATGCAGGACAAACCAGTCCTGTAGCAACTACAACCTTCCTGTCACTAGTCCTTAAGTCTGTAGCAGGACCAACCAGTCCTCTTATTCGTAGATAGGACAAACTAGTCCTTGTGTCTGTAAGTAGGACCAACTAGACCCCTTACATGTTTGCAGGACAAACCAGTCCCGTAGTAACTAGGACCTTCCCGTCACTAGTCATGAAACTCATGCACGTTTCGAAAATACGCGAGTGTTTTGTAAAACCGATATTTTAGCGTAACCCTTTCATAAACCATTTAAGTTCATAGAATTTCGTTTGCAACCTGGTTTAGAAATATGAATTTTCGTTCATCAAACCTTTTGTAAACTATTTAAGTTTATTGGAATTCATTTGTATAATGGTTTAGAAATATGAAGTTTGGTTCATCGAGATTATGTGTACTTTTGCAAAACTTGCATGTCTTTCCACCCCCGAAAACACTTATAAAAATGTAAAACGGTAAAAAGTGGGGGGTTATGAACTCACCTTGATATCCGGTGCAAAGCTAGCATGAAATTGATTCCAAAATGTCGTTTCCAAAATGTGACTCGCTAGCATGCAATCTATAGCATCCCTATCAAGGAATAACTTATAAGTTTCTAATAAAATGACGTAATTAAACTACGTGTCACCGAGCTCTATCGAATCGCTAACTGAACGATTCGGCAGTAAGTTGTCAACATAATGGAAAAGAATGAATTTACTTGTTAGGTTCCATTTAATGTCGGGTTAATACTAAGTTTGGATACACTTAGTTTCTAAGAGGTTTAAATTATATATTTATTTATAAATATAAACATATTTATAAAGTCGTGTCAGTTGTACGAGAGGTAGTACGTGTGTGTAACGAATAGTTATATAAAAATAATACCTTGTAACCTGGTAATGTGTTCACGTATTTCCCAGCTAGTCGTCATATACGTTGTTAGATAATAAGGTAGACACATATATATTTATATATGTAAATATAAGCGTAGATGTATATGTACATAAATGCCGTGTAGCCGAACTAGTCATAAAATAATTATATAGTTGTATGCTCATTAGAATCGACTTTCATTTGTTCGTTACCAAAAACTCGGATAATATTATTTGTTAAGTTCGTATGGTAATGCGTCGTATTCCATTTAGACGTCCGAAATAAATATAAATTATTATAATTATTTTATATAACGTCTGTATTCTAGACGCTTTAAACAAATATAAATAATTACATTTATTTTATATAATTGCCGGATACTAGGCGTTTGAAATAATTATATTTATATTATATAGATTTCCGGGTTCCGTTATCTTGTAAGGCGTGTTCGTTGAGATGTCGTAAGCTTGTTTGGCGAGTTTTTAGGAGTCGTTGAAAGTAAATATATATTTATCTCTATTTTATAAAAATACTTTGAATCCCGATAACTGTGGTTTTTGTAATATAATTACGTTTCGAATTTCGAATTTTTACCAAAAACGGGCAGAGTTTCCTCTGTTTTTGGACGATCCCGACAATACAAGTTGTTGATATAATTTTCAAAATGCAACAATTTCAAGAGTCAATAATTTATAATGACATTGTACAACACAATATCATTTTACGTCCGATATTAAGATAACGTCAAGCTGTTTAAATTTTATATATAAATATCTTATATATATATATATATATATATAATGACAATATAATAAACCGATAGGTGAAATAATTAAGTATTATTATCTTGAGACTTTAACGTATAATTTTAATCGGTCAGGTCGAGCTCGGTACCGCGTTTAAATGATGTTAATAAAAGAAATATTAACAATTTCGCTTCGTAATTAATTTTACCAATTCCTGTGTTGACCAGTTGACCCGACAGTTGACCGGGTTTGACCGGTTGACTTGTGTTGACCGCAGTTGACCGGGTTAGACTGAGTTGACCGGGTTTTGACCCGTGTTTACTGAGTTGACCAGCAGCTGACTGAGTTGACCCGGCATTGACTGAGTCGACGAGTTTGACCCGGGTTGACTTAGTTGACTGAGTTTGACCCGGTTGACTTAGTTGGTTGATTGCCGGTGCGTTCTGGTTTTCGCGTAACTTCCGCGTTTGTGCTCCGTGATGTTCAGTACTCCAAACAATTCGCATAATTAAGCACAAAAATTGTATTTTTATGCGTGTCAGTATTTATCCGTTGTCCGTTCGCTTAAAGTTCAATTGCGCGCTAAAATTTCGAATATCGCCAAATCGGGTAACGTGAATCAAGTAGACGCTCTTTGGCTTTCTAAAGGCCAAATTAAGTTAATTTACGTCTAATTACGCTATGTATTATTGTCTTAATGTTTGTTATGCGCGTAATTTCGATCAAAAGGTTGTCACATTTGACATGTCCCGAGTCAAACTTCCTCCCTCCCTAAAGAGAGAAGCTTACACAATGAAAAGCAATAAATGTCCTCTCATTGTGTGCCAAATATGCCAACTCCAGGAAGAAACAAAACTGAGTAATCTAATTGTGCGAATCTTGTAGGCAGGAATTCCTAGAAACAAGGTTTATTTATTAGTTATGGGATCCTTGTTATGGGGAAGCATACAACCAAAGTTTCTTGAAATCCATGGTAAAACTGATGTAGCATCTTTTCTACCTAGATTTCTCCAACAAATGTAACTCTTTTATCAATGGCAGGTGCTATTTAAACCCTACTAGAATCATCCTATTTTCGTAGACTAAACCCACTCTACAAGAATTAATAATAATTTAAAATCACAGAAGCATATAATATTCAAGCAGGCACGTGAAATCACAACGATAAATGGCCTCTGTAACAGCTCGGATGATACAACATTGTGTTTTTGAAGGAAGCCTATCAATGTTAGAACTGGACAAACAGCGGAGGCCATATCATAAAAACTGAAGCTGTGCGTTGCAAAGGCAAAAAGATGAAACTCCGAAAGCTTGTTTCCACATTAGATGTTTCATTGCCTACAACCATTCTCCCAACCCCAATCAAATTTCAAGTCAAAGTTACTAGCCAAATAGATGGGCATATGTGGCCTCTGACTCAACATCAAAGAGATAAATACTTGTGATTGTAGTTTTTTCTTTGGAATGAATGAGGCGGTTCCGCCATTACTCTGGAAAGTTGAAAACTATTATGGTACATGCATATGTTTTAAGGAAATTCCTTTAAGTCAGGAAATGAAATGGAAATAGTGCAAGAGCAGCAGCAGATAACTGGAGTCGGTTCGGAACTAAAAATCTACTCTAAAAGATCCCGAAATTGATGAAAACAGAAGGCAACTCAGGCTCCTTTCTCTGTCACCATCTCTTACTGACATATAATTACATGTATAGGGCAAGAAGTTGATCGGTATGTTATCCAAGGAAACCTCCCATGTGTCGTTTCTTGAAATCCATAAACAAGTATGTCAGAGCATTCACAATCAAACATTTTACTTCATATCTATAATTACACTAAAAAACAATACAGTTTTTCTCTCCTTTTCAATTAAATAATATTTTTTTTATACTTTTGTGGTTACCTTTTTTCTCTACTACACTCACAACCATTTTCAAAAAATATTAAAAAATTATATAGGTGAACAGTATCTACTCCAAATTTAAATTTACTATAAACAATAACTTTTTTTCCTTTTCTCTCTCCTCTACTATAATAATTTACAACCACTCTCACAAATATAGAGGTTACACTCACATAAAAATGGAGGTTCCCTTGTGTATGCTCTCACACGCTCTAATAAAAATCATGATAGATAAAATGTAAGCTGTTTAAACAAATCTCTTGGTATCTACCATTGTAAACCCCTCATATGGTCCATGATTCATATGGAGTGAGTTAATATTATATTACTATCACCAAAGGGGGCAGCTGCCTTAATACCTATTCTTTTAATACAGAGCGCATGTACTATCACCATTTATAAATAGGCAAATGTTACATATGAATTGCTGTAAATGGCTTTATTAGTATTATGCTATGTAGTGGCATGTCATTAAACAAATCACGGCTATTCTAGAAGATGGCTGAAAGTATAATTTAAGAAATGGCTTATTTGTTATTGTTGAGTATTTTTTTTAGCATTCATAAATTTGAAATACGTTCCACATGCTGGAGACAAGTTAATTATGGAGTAGGATACATATGGTTTAGAAAATACAACACCTACACATGTTGATTTAATGAATATGCTCTAAGATAGTGGCGCATATAAGTTATCTACCAAAAATACAAAAAATTGAATGAAACAAATTTCTATACAAAAATTAACATTCCATCCATGTAAGTCAAAACGTAGAAATATAGGACTGCAGCTAGAGGATATTCCTTGTATTTGTAAACATTCTCACATAAAGTATTTAAGTTTACGATAAACATACTAAAAAACACCGGCTCTTTTTTTTGAAACATAAACTTCATTAAAAGCAACACCAACCTCAAAACGAGGAGGCCACAAACACAAAACCTACATATTTACAAATTTACACCATTCTTCTCACGACATGGAGTGGTTTTTAGCTTTACATTTGAACCATATATACCCTACCAGTACTGACTTAACCTCTCCTATTATGTCTTCGATCTTTATACTCAAGTTATTAAACTTGACTCCATTTCTAGCCCTCCAAATGCTTCAACAAACAATCATGATAATACCTTTAAGCGCTTCCATTTGAAGACCTTTTAAACCAACGTGCTCGTGAATCTCCAGAAGATCTCTAAACAAAAATAAAAATAAGTTCGGTATTCTGCACCAAGCATTAATGTGCGACCAAAGAATAGTGGCGATCGCAAACGAGCAAAAGATATGTTCCACTGCTCATCACCCTCATTGCACAGCAAGCACCTCGTCTCTTGATCCCCAATGTTTCTCTTCATTAATGCGTCAATGTCGCAATCCTCTTCATCTCGGCCCGCCATATGAACACATTACATTTTATAGGCAACCACTTTTACCATTTCAGGATATACACATCTGAAATAGTCCTTTTTTTGGTCAACACCCGTCTCTTTGCAGAGTAAGTGTTGTATGAGGTTGGCTTACTAAATGTGGTAAAGGTACAAAAAATTCTTAGCATTTGCCAACGAGTTACCGACAACCCAATTTACTACTGTCAGTAATACCATCCACCAAATTGAAAATTCAACTATTTTTAAAAAATAAATAATAAAAATAATAATAATAATAATAATAATAATAATAATAATAATAATAATAATAATAATAATAATAATAATAATAATAATAATAATAATAATAATAATATCTTGTAGAAACTAAATTATTAAACAAGTAATTATATTACCGATCTATAATTTAATAACTTTTCTCCCCTCACATAATTACAATTCATCTTAATTTGACTTTTCCTTTGGCTTTTTGTTTACTTTTCACCTCATTCTTTTCAAGTTTAACAATTTGTCACAGATTCTTTTTCTTTTTTTAACTCAATAATTTTCTAATTTCAACTTTGTTTCCCCGTACTTTTCATGTCGCAACACGTTGGGTCATAACTCGATTTAGTTATTCTTTTCTATGTTTTACATTTTGGTCAAATTTTTGCTAGTTAACCACTGTAATAAGAGTGCTTGATTCAATGTTTTTACGCATACTTTTTGTTGGATTAGTCTCGCCGCAAAGCGCGAGTCCTGAAAACTGGTTTCATTTAATATCCCAAGTTAATTTGACGCCATGTAACTACCAAATTCAAAGATTTTGTGCTAAACTAAAATTTAACACAGGTGTAATCGTTTTTATTTTGCCTAGGAAAATCAAAATGAATATTATTTTCGTAACATGTGACCTAGATTCCCTGATTGCTCTAACCATATATTGAAAGTGATATTGAACATTACAGTCATTCTATAATTTCGGTGAACATATTGAGAATCAACATTACAAAGTGGCACAAACTCGAGATATTGAACATTGCAGTGATTCTGTAATTTCGGATATCATACTGAGAATCAACATTACAAAGTGGCACCAACTCGAAACATAAAAGATGAGAGTCCTTTTTCTTTGTTAGTCATACAAAATAGGTAATTTTGTAATAAAAACAAAGGTTGGTATGTAATGCTCTTGAAACACAATTGAATTGTAAATGCAAATGTTCCCAAACCATGGCATTTTCTAATAATAAAAAAAACCATAAAACAACTACTAAAGCTTGTTCACCCACACACTCGAATCATAAAAGGTTACAAACATGTACCAAGAGAAGAATGTCACACCCGCTCATAGGCGGAAGCGTGAGGTGTGATCTGATTGATTCTCATTGCATATAATATAAGTGAACATACTAAATAAATAAAAACAAGCTCCAATTCCATTGCCATAAATGTTTCCAACGCAACATGAGTTAAGTATTTTGTTTACAAAGCCTCGAATGTAAATAAGTTATCCAAGTTTCGTACAACAAAATGCAAGTTTCGAAATGTTAAGGCTTTGATGATTATATCACCGCAAGGAGGCGGTATATAACAAGCAAACCCTTCAAAAGTGGCATGGAGTCTTGACATTTGCTTTCTTGACAAAAGTTCCCCGCTTGGTCCATCAGTTTCCTTAAATACATGTTAAGTTGAAAAAAAAATCAACAAACGTTGGCGAGTTCATGTGTTTTAGTTGCATGCGATAGTTCTGTAAAATATATGTTGAAATTTTATTAAAACCTGGTATGTAAAGCGTCAATGAAATCATTGATCATTAATGTTTTGCAAGGACATTAGCATGTGTGATGACATAGGAAGCATCCAAACTTAGATGATTTTACTTCGAATAATCTCGATTGGGACAACAAATGCACTCTTTTGTGTGGGTCCATGACCAAGAGTGGGGCTCGCCAACACCCGCTAGATCTAACCTTTATACCGTGGTCTTAAACAAGATTAATGGTGCTTAAGTTCCACCCTATTCGCACATGATCTAAGTTGTTTCATTCCCTAGCTTATCATACCATTGTACATGTATTTTCCCCCGATAGTTTAAAACAGTAAAACATTTAAGATGAAAAGGGGAACATGAACTCACTGAATTGCGTTCCATAAACTTTTCTTATTTCACTTACGGTTTCCTCGGTTTGTATTGCAACCTACAACGTGCTAGGTTTTGTTAGACATTTCGGTCTTTGTAACGACTTATGTATAAGTCTTCTGTCTTAAATTTTTGTTAAGGCTTGTTCCGAATTATGTTCCTTTGTTTTTTATTTTCGATGTATGATGTTAATATATATTTCATGAAATATATATATATTCTTGTATCTGGTGTGTGGTATGTACGGGCCTAGCCCTCTTGTTTCCGTTGCACACCCACTCATAGGTTGAAGGGCGAGGTGAGTTCTGATTGATTCTCATTGCATACAATATAAGTGAATGTACTAAATAATAAAAACAAGCTCCAAATGCCATTGCTAGTATTGTTTCAAAATGCAACATAAGTTGAGTATATTGTTACAAACCATAAAATGAAAATAGGTTGTCAGAGTGTTACACATCTAAAATGCAAGTTTTGAAATGATAAGGATTTGACCCTTATATCACCGCAAGGAGGTGGCATATAATGGGCAAACCCTTCAAAAGTTGGCATGGAGTCTTGACACTTGCTTTCCTTGACTGAAATTCCCCGCTTGGTTCACTAATTTCCTGAAATACATGTTAGGTTGAAAAGTCAACAAACGTTGGCGAGTTCGTGTGTTTTAGTTATATGAGATGAATCCATAAAATGTATGATGTATTTGTATCAATATCGGTATGTAAAGCGTCAATGAAATTGTTGATCATTAATGTTTTGCAAGGACATTCATATGTGTGACGACATAAGAAGCATCCAAACCTAGATGATTTTCGTCGATTAACCTCGACTGGGATAAAAATGCACTCTTCCTTGTGGGTCCATGACCAAGAGTGGGGCTCGCCAACACCCGCTAGATCTAACCTTTGTACCGTGGTCTTAAACAAGATTAATGGTGCTTAAGTTCCACCCTATTTGCACATGATCTAAGTTGTTTCATTCCCTAGCTTATTATACCATTGAACATGTATTTCTCCCTGTAGTTGTAAAGCAGTAAAACATTTAAGATGAAAAGGGGGACATGAACTCACTTGATTGCGTTCTGTAAACTCTGTTTATCTCACGTACTTTTCCTTGGTTTGTATAGCAACCTACAAACGTGCTAGGTTTTGTTAGACAATTCGGTCTTTCTAACGACTCATGTTCAAGTCTCTTGTCTTAAATATTTATTAAGACTTGTTCAGAATTATGTTCCGTTGAGATGTATTTTCAAAGTATGATGTCAACTGAGATGTGTTTTCATGTATGACATCATCTGAGGTGTATTTTCGATGTCAGCTGAGATGTATTTTTCGATATATGATGTCAATATATAAGTTCTCTTAAACGGATCCACTCGTTCGCCTCAACGATGCCATCGTCGGATATGTTCCATATATAATTCTTCATAATTATATATAATTCCAAGTTCGATGTATTAGTTAAAATATTATATTTTAACTTGTATTATTTGTATGCACCATTTATATATCATTTGTAATTACAATGGGTATGTTAAAAATAATCTATTTTTAACATGTCTTGATATATAATTATCCATGTGCATGTGTTTATGGTATACATGACCAAATGTATTATTTGTTAAGTATTATACATGTGTATATTCCCAAGTGTGGGTAAACTTGTATTATGAGTATTTTTGTATTTTAAGTTTGTATTCTCATCGTTATGTATAATACTTGTATAAGGGTATTTCACCAAGTATTAGGGGTATAAGTTGGCATGTGTTTGTACGTATAGGAATACGTATATTCTTCTATTCATTACCCGTAAATTTTGTATTCTTGAGATATATAATTTTAAGATGTGTCTAAATTAATATATGTATCTTATGCTTGGTAAGTGTATGCATCTTAAAAATAATATATTTTTAAAATTAGTTCTATAACAATATATATTTTTGTTTTCGACCAAAACAATATACTTTTAAGACGTTGATGAAATATATATCTATATACACTTCAAAAATAATATATTTCTAGGATTGACAAAATATGATATATTTTATATACTTGTAAAAACATATTTTTTGTCATTTGTTCGGTTTTCAAAGTATAATATCAAGCTTTGATATATTATATACATTTTTAGTCCGAAATCTTTATATAGTCCAAATGTCCAATTTGTCCATATTTGTATCCAAGGCATGAATATATATATATGTATATGTATATTATAATTATATATATATATATATATATATATAATATTATATATATACATATATATATATATAGTTAACCTTTGTTTGCCAATTTTTGTATTTGTTTGTGTGTATTATTTCAAGTCCCTAATTTATATAACTAATCAAACAATATACACATAGCACATAATTTTAATGATCACTAAATATATATTTTCAAAATATATATTTATATCCATCTTTATTTTTAGAAAAAAAAAACAATAACTTCTTTGATTTACATTTAGACAAAAATATGGGAATTTTTATATTTATTACTTTTAAACAAGTTTACTTGTAAGAGCCTTGTTAAAATATATTTTTCTAAGTGTTTATGTTTTATAAATATTTTTCAGTAGTTTCCCCTGGATTTAGGAGGTTTCCCATGTTTTTAAGTTTCCAAAACTCATCAATTTATTCACAACAATTTCCACAAGTATAATATATGCATATAGATGCATTTTTCATGTTATGATGAACTTAAAAGTTAATAAAATCATGTAGTATTTTAACCTTGTGTTTAACATTTTCATCCATCTTTAAGAATAGCTTATGTTTCTAATATTTACAAACTTTGTAGAAAATCATTTTTAACAACTTGTTCATTATATCTTAAGGACATCACATATCACTTTAATAAGTTCATTCATTATGTATACACAAGTTCGTCAACATTTCATCATGGATCTTTTAAGATCCAGGAGTATACTTGTTAGATATATACTTCTAGACAGTATACATACGATGGATATCATCCACATCACAAAATAAACAACTACATCTTTATTACAACTTCAAGATATGTTTATTTTCTTTAGATTATGATACTAGTTCATGTGTTCAACTTTTAAAAGCGAAGGTTTTAGATGGTTTAACTTGTACTTAACATTATACTAGTAACAAGGTGTAAAATTAAAGATTAAGAGGCTCACTACTAGCTCTTGTGGCTAGGGAACAGGAAGAGTGAAGATGATGAGAAGATGGTGCTTAATAGCTCCTTGAAGAGGTCGTTGAACTTCCAAGACTTGACACCTTCTTAACTAACCTTGAGACACCCTTGGATATGCTTGGATTAGCTTGAAGATCACTGATGATGGAGGTGATATGGATGTGGTTGTGGCCACGGGGTAGGAGGGAGAAGGAGAAGAGACGGAGTTTGATTTTTAGTGAAGGTGATAAGGTTAGGCAAAGTGTTGTGATGATGTCCCTTTAAGCATAACCTTCCAACACAAGATCCTTCATGCATTTCGTTTGCACCAACTAACCTTAGACAATCTTGTCTAACACATGGGGGCATGTGGGGCCCTCATTATGACCGAGTTTAGAAGGGGGGGGGGTCTTGGTTGGGTTTTAAATGTAGTTAAGTTATTTAGTTAGGAATTAGGGGTTTAGTTGGGGGGTTATGTGTATTAGGGATTTTTGATGTAATTTATGATGTATAGTGCCATTTACTAGCTTAACAATAAACAATATTAACTAGTCCATAATTATGTCTAGTTCGTGTTCGGTTGCTTAACGGGTGCTAGATTTGTTATCGGGTCCCCAAACGGAGTTTAAGCAACTTGTAGGGATTTTAGGGATTCTTATGTAAAACAATGTGTTTAATGAATTTAACTAGTTGTATGATGTTAAAATATTGTTAACGAGTTCACATGATGTGTCTTGTTGTGTCCGGGTGTTCATTTCGTTGTCGGTTGGTTAAAACGTCAACTTTCAAGACTTGTATGATATGTTATGCTTTTGCATCAAGATGATACTTTCAACATCTTTTAGGTAGTTTATGATGTTTAACACTATTTCTTAATATTACACTAGCTAGTGGATGCTGAAATTTTGCTGAATTGTCACTTAGTGTATTTTTCGGACAATTTTTAGGGCATGTATTGTTTCCCAAAAGTGTTAGCATGAATCCTTGTTTTCCTCACGTGGGGTTTAATATAAAATTGATGTGGACTCCCATCTAAATCTAAATTTGTTGTTTAGCTGACTACCAAAACTGTGCTGACACCGCTAGTCTACTAGTTGTTCCGATGCATTGTCTTAAATTGTTTTTGAGTTGTAACCATTAAAATGAATATTATGCATCATGTAATGTACTCAGTGAGTTTTCTAGGTGTATGCCATGTAATCATGCAGTTCAGACGTTCAAAATACATAATTGTATAATATGATTGACTGTTTAAATGTACGGAGATTACCCGAAAGTGACAGTTGTCACATCCGTGCCTCACACGAGTAAGATGTATGTGTTTATGACTTCTCATAATTGGGTTCCACTCGTTTGCCTCAATGATGCCATCATTAGATATGTTCCATATACTTAGAATATATTTGTTCATTTAGTCGCGATGTATAATCATCACCAAAGTGTATGTCCATATATAATTCCAAGTTCGATATATTAGTTAAAATATTATATTTTAACCCATATTATTTGTATGCATCGTCTTATCATTTGTAATTACGATGGGTTTGTTAAAAATAATCTATTTTTAACATGTCTTGATATATAATTATTCATATGCATGTTCCCATGGTTTACATGACCAAGTGTAATATTTGTTAAGTATTATACATGCGTATATTCCCAAGTGTGGGTATACTCGTATTATGTTGTGTATTTTAAATTCGTATCCTCATGATTATGTATAATACTTGTATAATGGTATTTTCACCAAGTGTCTGTGGTATATGTTGGCATGTATTTGTACGTATAGGAATTCATATATTCTTATACACAATTTTATGTTCTTAAAATATAATTTAAGACATTTGGAAAGGAATATATGTATTTCTTATACTTGCTAAGTGTACGCATTCTTTAAAAATAATCTATTTTTAAGATTAGTTCTAGAAAATATATATCTTTAGCTTTCCATCAAAATAGTATATTTTTAAGATGTTTACGAAATGTATATTTTTATATACTTGTAAAAATATATATTTTGTCACTTGTTCAGTTTTGAAAGGGTAACTTACCAAGCTTCGGCAAATTATATATTTTTAGTTTGGAATATTTATAGAGTCCATCCAAAGTCCAAATGTCCGATTCGTCCATAATTTGTATCCAAGGCAAGAATATATATAGTATTGTAAATCTTTGTTTGCCAATTTTGTTTTGTATCCATTATTTCAAGTCCCTATTTTATATATAACTAATACAAAAAATATATACATAGCACATGAATTTTTATGATCACTAAATATATATTTTCCAAGATATACTTTCTTAGCTTGTATTTTTATACAAAAATATGGGGATTTTTATAGTTATTATTTTTAAACCGTTTACTTGTAACAACCTTGTTCAAAATATATTTTCTAAGTGTTTAAATTTTACCAAAATTATGCCATAGTTTCCCCTAGATTTAGGAGGTTTCCCATGTTTATAAACATGTGTTTAAGCTTTCAAAACTCATCAAATTATTCACAAAATTTCTACAAGTCTAACATATGCATACAAATGCATTTTTCATGTTATGATGAACTTGAAAGTTTGTAAAATCATGTAGTATTTTAACCTTACCTTTAACATGTTCATCTATCATTAAAAACATGTCTTGTTCTTAATATATGCTAACTTTGTAGAAAATCATTTTTAACAACTTTGTTCATACACCATCTTAAGAGCTTATAAACATCACATATCATTTTTAACCACTTTAATAAGTACATTTTTCATGTCTAACAAGTTCATCAACACTTTCATCATGGATCTTGTAAGATCCATGTGTATACTTGTTAGATTTATACTTCTAGCAAGTATACATATCATGGATATCATCCATAGCACAAAGTAATCATCTACAACTTTATAACATCTTCAAGTTATGTTTATTTTCTTTAGATTATGTTACTAGTTCATGTGTTCATCTTTTAATAGTGAAGGTTTTAGATGGTTTAACCTGTACATTATCATTATACTAGTTACATGAAGCAAAATGGAGTGTTAGAAGACTCACCACTAGCTCTTATGGCTAGGGAACTTGCAAGAGAAACTAGAAGATGAAGATAGAGGAAAGTTGGTGGTTAATAGCTCCTTGAAGAGGTCCTTGAGCTTCTAGTGCTTGATCCTTCCTTAGTTGACCTTGAGAAACCCTTGAACACCCTTGGAATTGCTTGAAAATGGAAGGAAAATGGACGTAGTATGGTGGTAGTAGTGGCCGTGAGGTAGAGGGAGAAGAAGGAGGTGGGTGTTTGAATTTTTAGGTTGGTGAATGGTAAGATTATGTTGGGGATAAGGTCTCTTATAAGCCCTTGTAATCCTTTCATCCCTTAACCCTTCTTATTGTCCACTAAGTCATCACCCAACATCATTAGACATCATGAGGCCTTGTGGGGCCCTCATGTTTGACCGTCCAAAAGGGGGGGGGGGTACTAATTGAGTTGTAATGTTAGTTAGCTTAATTAGTCGGAATTTAAGGGGTTTAGTTAGGGGTTTACATGCATTAGGGATTTTAGATGTAATAAGGTGTTTAAGGCATTAAAGTAGTCTTACAATGTCAAAATATTATTAACTAATGAGGTGTCTAGTTGTGATTCGGTTCCTTAAAATGTCAAGTTATAAGACTTGGATGATATAAACTGTTTATTAATCCATAAGATATTTTCAAGGCTTTCTAAAAGTATTAGAATGTTAAACACTATTTCAGGATCTAGTATTAATTACCAAATGCTGAATCTTGCTAAATTGTGCTGAATTTGTTACTTATGATGTGTTTCGGACAGTTTTTAGTGCATGTATTGTTTCCGGAAAGTGTTAGCATGAATCCTTGTTTTCCCACATGGGATTTAATATATAGTTGATGTTGGACTCCCATCTAAGTCCTAAATCTGCTGTTTAGCTAAGTACTTAACTGTGCTTAGACAACTAGTCTAGCCTGTAGTTCTACTAGTTGTTCCAATGTATTGTTTTAAACTGTTTTGCATTGTAACCTCTAAATGAATAATTTTCATCATAAAAATGTATTTTGTGAGTTCTCTAGATGTATGCATGTAATCATGCAGTTCAGACTTTTAAAACACATAATTATATAATATAAAAGGTTGTTTAGTTGTACAGAAATTACAGAAAGTAGCAGTTGTCACAGAGAAATATATAATTTTTTTTGTTAATTATGTTTTCCGTCCCTGTAGTGTTGAAAATAACTATTATAGTGCATTCGTTAACAAAAATGCTTAAACATTCCCTGTACTTTCACTTTTGTAACAACTATGGTCCACCCTCACTAACGCCATACAATTTTTCTATTAGTTTATTTAAAATGATTATAACGCCTGTGTTATTAAAATTTAAATTAATAAATAAAGGGTTAGTTAGGCTTTTGTCCCTATGGTTTGTTGACAATAACCACTACAATCCATTAGTTTAAAAATTGTCAAAACAGTACCAGTATCCTTTAATTTACTTTTCACTTTCCCCGTTTCTTCAAACCCTACCAAGAGATCATCAGCTGCTCCGGCTCCACAACTTTGTTCCGACATCTGAGTTTCACCACCGCTCTCCTCCGCCAGATCTCCTTTATCACCTCCATTGACGTTAGATCTGTCTCCGTTAACCGATTACACAAGCATCCAAATCGCCAACCACCTAATTTTCCCATCACATTCAAACGCATCGGCCACCTAATTTTCCTAATTACAATCAACGTCAGTTTGAAAACTAGTACTTTTTTTGGCAATTTTTAAACTAATGGACTGTAATAGATAATGTTAGTGGAGTTTTGGCTCGTTGCTGTGCCAATAGACTAGATTAAATTTTAAGCTGATTATGTAATAGTTAGTGAATGGTCAAAACAATGTGTTTAGACCCATTCATTTGAAGAGATTAAACGAAAGGGTTTTTTGTTTGACGTTATGTGTTTGCAAGTGAGAAAAGTAGTTGTTTCACTATAGGAATTTCCAAAAGACATGGGATGTTGTTTCAAATTTCCAAGTGAAATGGTATAGTGTTTGGAATTTGCAAGTGACATGGGTATGTTGTTTGGAATCTCCCTCTCCTATATATACTTGTTTTGGTGTCACTTGAAAAAGTGGTTTTCAGAGTGGAGGAGAGACCACCACTAGGTCTCTCTCGTTTGGATGATGTATGATATTTCGGTTTGATAGGATGGCTTATTATGAGTTCGTTTGTAATATTAAGCAGTCCCAATCAATACAAGAAAGTTGTTTATCTATCTCTAACCTTCCATCTATGAACTTAAGCTCTTACTAATCATGGTTGTCGCCGAAAATTGGTATCAGAGCCATGGTACTAGTCTTAGTGAATCTGACCATTTGCTAGGTCACATTAGCTCTTGATTAGTGATTTTTGTGGGTTTTTGTTATGTAAAAATGGTGTGAAAACCCAAAATCTTGAAAATCAAAGCACAAAATGTGGATCTAGAATTAAATGGACCATACACGAGGGTTAGGTTTCCATTTTCACACCATTTGGAGTGGTTTTCATCATCCGATTAATTATTGGAAGATGTATTTCACTGATTTGTGGAAAACAGGTTGTAAACTGTTTCAAGTGTGCACACCTTCAAACGAGATCTGCAGATCTAGTAAACAACATCATTACTTTCAATTGACAAACAATCTTCTTCCAAAGGACATCAAAATTCATTCAAACAACATCCAAACATACATATGGATCTCTAAACAACATACATGACCATATCATATTTTCAAATGAGACCAATATTCACTTCCAAACGACATGTGTTCTCACTGTTCCACAGCTTAAACAACATCATCTTCAAACCATCCATCTTCACCACCATAAACCTTCACCATTAATAGCCGTCTCTACCGTCAACCACCCTACCACCATAGCCCCACCATCTTTCTATGATAACCTTGTCAAAACCACCAACCGAACCAGCCACCATCCTCCATCGAACCGGTTTTGCACCACCCATTCACTTCAAACCAGTTCTGACCATCACTGAACCACATAGAACCATTTTGTTGTTGTATAAGTATTAGGGTTGTTCAATCGAATAGAAAGAGTAGAAGAAGTGAGTTGTAGGTTAGAGTTTTTGGATGTTGTTCATCATAGAGAGAGAAAGAGTGATGTTATGGAGGTTGTCGCTGAATTACGTTTGTCTCTAGGATTTTTGCGCATGGGCTGAGAGCTTTTTGGGACCCACTATCGAATGGAATTTTTATTTAGTTATGGGACACACATAATTCCCTGATTGTTGGAGCCTTGTTTTTTGGGGCTTATATTCGACATTGATGGCGCCTAGTGATGGATTCAGAATACTATCTACAATTAGAAGGCCCACATGCAAATATCAAATAATATGATTGTTTAATTAGGCAATGACATTCATATGATGGATTATTTTATCTTTTTGGGCCACTAAAGTCTCATTAGGATGGTTAATGACGACTATGGATTGGATGATAATTTTTTTCATCGACCACGTATGATCTCATATTTCCAGGTTTGTGACTTGTGATGTCACATGATGTGATGGGCCCCTATTTTTTATAATGTTTTCACTCCAAAATACATTGTCGTGGTTGACTAGTAGGCTTATTTTTGGGTCGACATGATTTATTATGGCAACTAGGTACGCCATTGGTGAAAAACTGCTTCCATTTTGTTTCATTTGGGCTTACTTCGTGACTGGGTAGTTGTGGATTTGAAAAGCAAGTTTATTACCAATGATGGGCTTATATGATTTTTAAATTGATTTGGGTTTTAGTTAGTCGGTAACTTAGTTTGGGTTTGGAATGGGATGTGAAGATGGGCCACATTTAAGAACTTGGATTATTAGAAGTTGTCCTTGCAATGTTTATCTTAACTGAGCTACTAGTTTCTACATCAAATTTATATGAGTTTGGGAGCTTGCCGAATTAGTTTGCAATGATGAAGGATGATGAGGACACCTGATTTTGAAAAAATGTGGGGTAGTGATAGCCGCCGATGTAACATCAAATTTGGTAACTTAACCATTACGGGCCAAAACTTTAAATTTATTTCCACATTAGAAAATTCTGCACTGTTGAGGGATTTTGTTTTGAGAAGAAAACGACAGTTCCGCTCAAAGTAAGGAATTTTTTGAGGTTTAGAGAATTCACCAAAGAAGAGGGGTGGGGGTAAATTTTTTTTTATAATTTTGGATTTTTTTTGGTAAATTCCTAAAAGCAATCACATGTGGTAAAGTTCCTGATTCCTAGTGATACCTAATGGTCTGTGTCGAATGTTTTGCACATACACATATTTGAGGATTTTAATTAATTCTCTAGCCAACGTGAAGAGTTTTACAAGGAAACATACATGTATCTAAAGTCGATAGTAGTTCTCTAGGACGCTGTTTTACGAAGACCTGGGAATGTTTAGGAAAATTGACAGTTCAAGCTGACGCGTGTGGATTCTGACTCTATCATATGCCGGTTAGGTTTTTGGATCGAGATCAAAGCAATGACATCTTGCAGAGGGAGATTGCTGAAGATGAGGCTTTAGTTGAGGGGGATTTTGCATGATGGAGTTTTTGGTTTGATGCTCTCATTGTGATTTTCAGGGATCTAGGTGTAATTCAACTTGTTGACTTTGCAAATAATGTACTTGGTCAAGCTGACATCCTAAGTATTCATTATGTTCTGTAGTGCATTACGTGGTCGAATTCACAAAGGCGAGACAATGAGATTTACATGTAGTTCAACTAAGCATGCTAGTTGAGCTTGCAAATGATATACTTGGTCTAGCTGACTTCCTTCCTAAGTATTCATGTTTTATGATCAAAGTGTATTACTTGGTCGATTCAATACAAGTATGTTCATTTGGTTTGATAGGATGGCTTATTAACTGTCGTTTTGTATGTTATGCTTTACGAATCAATACAAGAAGTTGTTTATCTATCTCTAACCTTCCAGCTATGAACTTAATCTCCCACTAATCGTGGTTGTTAAACCTAAACCAGAATTCAATTGTTTTCAACAAATCACAGGGATGAAAAGCGTAATTAACTCTTTATTTATTTATATTGTAGTTTTAATAACAGGGGCATTATGGTTATTTTAAATAAACTAAGAGAATAACTAACTAGATGGCGTTAGTAAGAATGAACTGTAATTGTTACAAAAGTGAAAGTACAAGGACTTTTTTAGCAATTTTTAAACTAATTGACTGTATTAGTTATTTTCCACAAACCACAAACCACGGGGACGAAAAACATAATTAACTCTTTTTCTGGGATTAACTATTTACTAATAAAAAGTTGCGCTAAAATAAGATCCTGTAGTCATGTTACAAATTGACAAAAGCAGGATGAGTGAATAAAAAGCAACAAACAATGAGGTGCCTAACATCTAGGATAAGTATTTGGTACTTGGTAACCATACTGAAATTCTCATACAAAACTACTTTTGGTACCAATTTGGTTCCCACTTTTTGGTGTTTTCTCTACAGGTACTACTTTGGGTACGTGTAATACCGGTACCGTACCGAACATTTTGGGTACTGATATCGGTACCCACTTTTGGTATTCTTGGTACCACGCTCCTCCCTATTAAACATATTAAAAACTAATGCAATTGCAGATTCCATAAAGTTTGAGAAAGCAGTAAATGAGGCCAAATAATCAGCAACAAGATTCCCTTATTGCGCAAAGAGATCTTACTCGGCAGAATTCCAAGAAACACATCTTTATATAAGCATCCTAGCCAAATCTTCGTAGAACTCCACCATATAATTTCGAAGGTATCCCAACCATATAATATCTAAGGTATCCTATTAACCAAAGAAGACTTTTTTATGTTTGTTTAAATTTGAAAACCTAACGTAAAACCAATAGCTGATTTTTTATTTACTTTCCACTACTGTTTATGTAACACCCCGACCGTGTAAAACAACAAACTGCGGCGGAAACGTCGGGGAGTCATGTCACAGAACTATTGTTTCACAACTCATGGAATTTAAAATTTTGTTTTATTAAGTTAAATGGTTACATTGTCTTAGGATAAACAAGAACAACACATAAATAAACTGTCTTTCATGTTTTAAGTCACTAAGGCCCACGTCCATTCCTACGTGAAGCATGCATCATATTATCAAGCATTGACTCCTGAAACATATGTGAAAAGAGAGTCAGCATAAAAATGCCGGCGAGTACATAGGTTTTGTGAGTGTTTCAAATTCGTGGTTTGTATACATATTGCAACACCTCGTCCGACTACAAGAGTCGTTAAGTGAAAACCTCGTATCAAAAGTGTTTGATATTGCAATACAATTAACCAACTAAAACAAGTTGGTTAGAGTTGTGAAAACCTTGTAGCTATGAATCTTGATCAAAACGTTTCTTTTGTAAAATACACTTGTAATAGATTGATTCAAAAGAAAACTTCGTATGGTTTATATCTTTAAATGAAAATCATTGCGTGACATTGTTCAAAACCATTTGTCAGTGTTACAAACCATGTGTCTGTGTTATAAATCAATCATCCGTGTCATAAACCAATTGTCCATGTCATAAACAAATCATCCATGTTTTTAATTGTGAAAACTTTTGATCGTTCTTTGATGAACACATTCAAACCTGTGTTGACTATACCACCAAAGGGTATCTTTAATAGACCAGTAAAGGGTCTCTTTAACTAGACTAACAAATCAATAGATGATTTGTTAATCAGAAACATTTTCTGTCATTACCCAAACTTCCACCAAATCCAGTGAACAGTCCGATAATGGGATTGTCAGTCCTATGGTACCATAACATATTACTGGTCGGCTCGGCCAAAGCTAATGAATGTCATTCGTGTTATGGATAACACATTAACAAGTTGTTCACATAATTAAATCGTATTGTTTTATACATAAACCATAGAAATTGTTTTTGAAAACTTGAAAATGATTTAGCACATATTAGTCACCCCAAAACATTTGTAAAACGTAAAAGAGGGGAACTATGTACTCACTTTGAAAATCATTTTTGTATACATAAACTATGTATATTATTTTGAAATTTTAAAAATAATTATAGGCACATATGAATCACCCCAAAACATTTGAAAACGTAAAAGAGGGGGGCTATGTACTCACTTGTGATTGCGAGAGCGTTCTTGATCAACGAAATAAACAAAGCTCAAACGTGTCTTAATGTGTCAGATAAATATGTTAGCGTGTCGGGCCTACAAACGGGAGTTCGGATAGAATGAAGTATTATAAACCAAGCGAGTGTAGGAATTCAGGTGATATGGTTTAACAAACTTAACATTCTGATTTGGAAAGGATCCTAAGTGCTTTTGACCCATTATAACTCGTTAAGGTAGTTTATGCTACTTTAACTGGTCATTTGCGTAAACCATGATCGAATGGTTAAACATGTCCTATGATAAGTCTTAAATGCCCAAACATGTTCGAAAATGTTATAACATCAGTTTGTATGTCAAAAATTTGGTTACATGTGTTTAAAATGGATTTATGCGCAAAAGGGCATTTTGGTCATCATTTTTTAAGAACATAGAAGTAACTTATCATAACACTAACCAAACCACGTGACCATAGGGTATAACCTCAGTAGGTTATTCTGTATATAAATATGGTCACAAATATGTGTTTAGTCGTATCCTAAGATCGACCAAACGGGTCGGATTCGAAAGTCAAAACGTTGGTCAAGACCACTCGACTTACGACCCTAAATAAGCACTAAACTAGAAGTGACGAGTTAGACATGTCAAAATATGTCTAACTAAGTTTATAAAACTGATTTGATATCAAAACTTGGGGTTTTGATACCCGAAAATAGTTTCGTCGTAAAATGCACATCATGCGCATTTTTCACCGAAACTTTGACTCGTCACTTCGACTAGTAATCGTGGTAATCAGAAGGTGAAATCTTTAGGGATTATAACCTTCATGATTATGATCACATTTCAAAGTTCTAACTTTGACCTGACCAAATATGGTCAGAACCAAAAGTCAATCAGGAAGCTAAACTATTCGACTTTTAGCTCAAAATAGCTAAAAAAATAAAGAACTAGGATGAGTACTTACTCGTGTTGAAGAACACTTCGAAACTCAAAGTAGGAGGATTCAAAAGGCTGGAAATAAGCTCAAAGAAGGATAGTAAGAAGAACTTCACACTTTGCTTTGAAGTGTTTTGAAGTGGTGTGAAAAAATGGAAGAATTTCATGGGGTATTTATAGTATTTTAGGATTAAGGACGTGATGACAAGTGTCCTCAAGTGTGGATTAGTGTCCTAACATGTGTCAACACCATATTAAGTGTGGCATAGTGAGTGCTAGGTGTCAAAAATTGGAGATAGGTGAAAAACTTGGTGAAGAAGCAAAAATATTATTTTTTTGACATTTTTGGCCCTTGGACTTGTATTTTCCACTTGTTTGCCATTTTTAACCCTTTAACCTAATATTTACGTTATATAAAGGTGTTAAGACATGTGTAACTTAGATTATGCCCAAAAATGTCATGGATGTCGGTTCGTTCGGTTGTACGGTTACGTGTTTCGTCAAAAACGCGTAAAACGCTTTAACGAACACGAAAATGATCGAAATTCTGCAATGATTGACATTTTTGCATTCTCATCAATAAAATACAATATTTTATTGAATACAAAAATATTTGGAAATAAAAAACAGGGTTTCATTGAACACGAAATTGTTTGTAATTGTGCAATGATTGAAAAGGTAAATGTCACAATCTCCCCTACTTTTTGAAATTTCGTCCCTAAATTTAATTAGAGGAAACTTTGTGAAACAGATGTGGATATTTCACTTTCATCTGATCCTCTCGTTCCCAAGTAAATTCTGGGACACGTGGATTCTCAACGAACTTTAACTATCGGTATACGTCTACGCTTGAGTTTCTTGACTTCACGGTCCAATATCTCCACAGGTTTCTCGACCAAGTGCATAGTGTCATCAACGTGAATTTTGTCGAAGGGAATGTGGAGGTTTGTATCGGCTAAACACTTTTTCAAATTGGACACGTGGAATGTTGGGTGAATATTCCCAAGTTTCAGGAGGTAGCTCATTTTTCAACAAGCTTTGGGTCGCACATGTATGTTGTGCTTGAAGGATGCGTGTCTGGATATCAGATTAATCTCGAACACAATGAAGTTTGACACGTTCCTTACAACTAAGCGCATCAGCCACAACATTCGCCTTACCAGGATGGTGGTGAATCTCGTAGTCATAGTCGTTCAGAAGTTTGACCTAGTGT
The DNA here is from genome assembly GCA_947069175.1 of Scalesia atractyloides. Classification (NCBI taxonomy): domain Eukaryota; kingdom Viridiplantae; phylum Streptophyta; class Magnoliopsida; order Asterales; family Asteraceae; genus Scalesia; species Scalesia atractyloides. Next base: position 38,705,579 of record CAMTDV010000020.1, on the reverse strand, counting down.
CGTTATCTCATGTTTAGCTCCTTTTGATTGAACATGTGTTGGAGACTTTTGGGTCAGTGATAACCACAAATTTTGTACCGTAAAGTTAGTGTCTCCAAATTTTGAGAGCAAAAACTACGGCTCCTAACTCAAGATCATGAGACATGTAGTTTTTTCTCGTGGATTTTCAATTGTCTTGACAATAGGCTATGACTTTGTCTCTTTGCATGAAACACAACCAAGGCCTAGGTTTGATGCTCACAATAGACAAGAAATTGTCATTTCCATCGGGTAAAGATAAAACAGGAGCATTACAGAGTTTTTGTTTCAATGTTTGAAAGGCTTCCTCTTGTTTGGGTCCCCACTCGAAAGGTATATTCTTCTGAGTCAAAGTGGTGAGGGGAACCATGATCTTTGAAAAGTTCACGATGAATCATCGATAGTATCTAGCATAAACCAAGAAATGAACGAACTTCGGTAGGAGTAGTAGGTGTACTGCAATCCCAAATCACACTGATTTTGGCGGGATCTACGTGTATACCTTGTTCGTTAACAATGTGTCCCAAAATTGAACTTCTTTTAGCCAAAATTCACACTTGGAGAATTTGGCATAAAGTTGTTCTTTCTTCAGGAGTTCCATCGTTAGACGGAGATGTTGTTCGTGGTCGGCTCAAGACTTAGAATGAATGAGGATGTCGTCGATGAAAACAATGATGAACTTGTCTAAATAAGTTTTATAAACCATATTCATTAAGTCCATGAAGACGGTAGGAGCATTCGTCAAACCAAAAGGCATGACAGTGAACTCGTAATGGCCGTATCGAGTGCGAAAAGAGTCTTGGGAATATCTTCTTCGAGTACACGAAGTTAATGATACCCAGAACACAGATCAATATTTGAAAAGCAAGTCGCACCTTGTACCTGATCAAAGAGATCATCAATGCGAGGTAGGGATATCAATTTTTGATTGTGAGTTAGTTGAGCTCACGATAATCGATACACATATGGAAGGATCCATCCTTCTTTTTCACAAATAGGACAGGAGCACCCCAGGGTGAAAAGCTCGGACGAATGAATCCCTTGTCTGAAAGTTCTTAGAGTTGCTTTCACAACTCTTGCATTTCAGACAGTGCAAGAAGGTAAGGATATTTGGCAATTGGATTGGCACCAGGTACAAGGTCAATACGAAACTCAACTTGACGAATTGGGGGTAAACCAGGTAGCTATTCAGGAAACACTTCAGGATATTCCCGAACAACGAGGATGTCCCTGAACAATTTTGCCCTTGCCTTTTTCCTCTACGATATGTGCCAAGAAGGCTACATAATTCTTTCATAGGTATTTTTGGGCCTGGGTACAGGCCATGAATTTTAGGCTACTAGAGCGTTTCTCTCTGTGAACTTCTAAGGTTTCGCCAGACGAAAGAGGTATACGAACAACCTTGTCAATACAGATCACTTCAGCATGGTGTTTGGTTAACCAGTCCATGCCTACTATGACATCAAAACTCCCAAGTTGCATTGGTGTGAGGTTAATGGAAAAAAGATGGTTATTGAGGTACAATTGGCAATTACGAATAATAGAATCAAGTATAAGAGGTTTGCCACTATCCTGTTTCAGGTCGTGGAATTCGTTCTCAGTGCTCTTTGCTCGTGGCGTGGGCAGAATTCCTTCATCATAAGAGCTCGAAGCTCTTCCCATGTCTTAGCCATTGAAACATCAGCTCCCCTATCTTTCACCACTCCGTTCCACCACGTGAGCGCCCTCTTTTGGAATACACTCGAAGCAAATTCTACTTTGCGCTCATTTGGACATTGAACATGACGGAATGTGCTCTCAAGACTCTCAAACTACTGTAGGAGCCTATTAGCTCCCTCAGTACCACTAAACTTGAGTGGTTTAACATAATTGAATTGTTTAAAGTTGTACGAAATAGGTGCATTGTTGTTGTTATTGTTGGCTTGGTTTAATTGAGTCACAAGATTTGGTAGCACAACAGCTATCTACTGAGCTATCATTGCCGCCATATCGGCGTCCTGAACAGCATTTCGACAAGGAGGCATTCTATAAGAGAAGGAAATATGAAAGAAAATAGGTGGGATTGATATTGGATAGTCAAAAGGAAAGTTAAAAATATCGACGAAACATAAGGATTGTGATCATCTGTTCGTTATCTAAAACAAAAAAAACGACACATAGTGACTAATCAAAGTAAATGGGTCCTTATAATATATCGCAAAGCCATGCTTTAGCCTATAAGTGTACACCCACCCCAAGAGTTCCCAGGTAAGAGTGACGGGTCCGATAATGCGGATTTGTACGAACACTCTAGCCTTAGACAGAAAACTCAGGGTACAGGCATCCACCTTCCAGATTGCACGTGTTCACGTTATTGAAACCCAAACTTTGACGAGGTTTTGAAAACTTTGAAAGCATGAAGCATAAAACAAATCATCTAAGGATAGATGATTGATTTTCAAAACGAATTTGTAACTTGTGTATTTGTTTTGGTAATCACCTAAGGATAGGTGATCGTATTGTTTTAAAAATCTAAACGCCAGATAACTCGCGTTAGGGTTCTAGGAAGGTTATAGTCTAGGTCAAAGCATTACTAATAACCTAATTCCCTATAACCATAAGCTCTGATACCAATCTTTCTGAAACACCCCGACCGCTTAAAACAACGAACCGCGGCGGAAACGTCGGGGAGCATTGTCACAGAACTATTGTTTCACAACTCATGGAATTTAAAATTTGTTTTATTAAGTTAAATGTTTACATTGTCTTGGATAAACAAGAACAACACATAAATAAACTGTCTTTCATGTTTTAAGTCACTAAGGCCAACGTCCATTCCTACGTGAAGCATGCATCATATTATCAAGCATTGACTCCTAAAACATATGTGAAAAGAGAGTCAGCATAAAAATCCCAGCGAGTACATATGTTTTGTGAGTGTGTCAAATCCGTGGCTTTGTATATATATATTGTAACACCTCGTCCGACTACAAGAGGCGTTAAGTGAAAACCCCGTATCAAAAGTGCTTGATATTGCAATACAATTAACCAATAAAATAAGTTGGTTAGAGTTATGAAAACCTTATAGCCATGAATCTTGACCAAACGTTTCTTTTGTAAAAACCTTGTAATAGATTGATTCAAAAGAAAACTTAATATGGTATATATCTTTAAGTGAAAATCATTGTGTGACATTGTTCAAAACCATTTGTCCATGTTATAATCCATTCATTTGTGTTATAAATCAATCGTCCATGACATAAACCAATTGTCCTTGTTATAAACAAATCATCTGTGTTTTTAATTACGTAAACTTTTGATCGTTCTTTAATGAACACATTCAAACCTGTGTTGACTATACCACCAAAGGGTATCTTTAATAGACCACCAAAGGGTCTCTTTAACTAGACTAACAAATCAACAAAGGATTTATTAGTCAAAAAAGTTTCTATCATTACCAAACTTCCACCAAATCCAGTGAATAGTCCGATAATGGGATTGTCCGTCCTATGGTACCATAACATACTACTGGTCGGCTCGGCCAAAGCTAATGAATGTCATTCGTGTTATGGATTACGCATCAACAAGTTGTTCACATTATTGAAAACGTAAAAGAGGGGGGCTATGTACTCACTTGTGATTGGGAAAGTGTTCTTGATCAACGAAATAAACAAAGCTCAAACGTGTCCTAATGTGTCAGATAAATATGTTAGCGTGTCGGGACTTCAAACGGGAGATCAGATAGAATGAAGTCTTATAAACCAAATGAGTGTTGGAACTCAGGTGATATGGTTTAACAAACTTAACATTCTGATTTGGAAAGGATCCTAAGTGCTTTTGACCCATTATGACTCGTTAAGGTAGTTTATGCTACTTTAACGGGTCATTAGCATAAACGCGTGATCGGATGGTTAAACATGTCCTATGATAAGTCTTAAATGCCCAGACATGTTTGAAAATTTTATAACATCAGTTTCTATGTCAAAAATTTGGTTACATGTGTTTAAATGGATTTATGCGAAAAAGGGCATTTATCATTTTTTAAGAACATAGAAGTAACTTATCATAACATAACAAAAAAACGTGACCATAGCTTATAACCTCAGTAGCTTAATCCTTATAAAACTATGGTTACAAATATGTGTTTGGTTGGATCCTAAGATCGACCAAACGGGTCGGATTCAGAAGTCAAAGCGGCGGTCAAGACCGCTCGACTTACGATCCTAAATAAGCATAAACTAGAAGTGACGAGTTAGACATGTCAAAACATGTCTAACTAAGTTTATAAAAACTGATTTGGTATCAAAACTTGGTATTTTGATACCAAAAATAGTTTCATCGTAAAAGGCACTTCATGCGCATCTTTGACCGAAACTTTGACTTGCCACTTGACTAGTAAACGTGGTAATTAGAAGGTGAAATCTTTAGGGATTATAACCTTCGCGATTACGATCACGTTTCAAAGTTCAATTGAACTTTGACTTGACCAAATATGGTCAGAACCAAAAGTCAATCAGGAAGCCAAATTGTTCGACTTTTAGCTCAAAATAGCTAAAAAAATGAAAGAATTAGGATGAGTACTTACTCGTGTTGAAGAACACTTTCAAAACTCAAGGTAGGAGGCATCCAAAGGCTGAAATAAGCTTCAAGAAGGATAGTAAGAAGAACTTACACTTTGTTTTGAAGTGGTGTGAAAAAAATGGAAGAATCATGGGGTATTTATAGTATTTTAGGATTAAGGAGGTGATGACAAGTGTCCTCAAGTGTGGATTAGTGTCCTAACATGTGTCAACACCATATTAAGTGTGGCATAGTGAGTGCTAGGTGTAAAAAATTGGAGATAGGTGGAAAACTTGGCGAAGAAGCAAAAATATTTATTATTTTTTTGACATTTTTGGCCCTTGGACTTGTATTTTCACTTGTTTGCCATTTTTAACCCCTTTAACCTAATATTTACGTTATATAAAGGTGTTAAGACATGTGTAACTTGGATTACACCCGATAATGTCATGGATGTTGGTTCGTTCGGTTGTATGGTTACGTGTTTCGAAAAATGCGTAAAACGCTTTAACGAACACGAAAATGATCGAAATTGTGCAACGATTGATATTTTTGCATTCTCATCAATAAAATACAAGATTTTATTGAATACAAAAATATTTGGAAATAAAACACAGGGTTTCACTAAATACGGAATTGTTTGTAATTGTGAAATGATTGAAAATGCACAAATGTCACAGTTTAATGACTATACACTTATCCAAATATGGAGTTTCGTAGGTTTCGAGCCTTACATCATTTCTGGCATTAAAGGAATGACTTGGTTTTTATTTTGTTTGTCCTTTGATCCTTTTCCTCCAATAGTTCAGTAAAATAATTGACAAAACATATTCCCATTTGTGTAATAACTACTTCTGAATTCATTTAATGATGGCATTGATTCAACTTGGAGTGCTGACTTTAGTTTTTTGATCACTACTTCTCAATTTCAGTGTCAAATTGTGTCGCTTCAAAATGTTGATCAGATGGTTGGTATTCTTAATTAAATTGTGTAAACTGCTCTAATACCAATTGTAGTAAAATCATAGATGATTCTAATGAATAAGATTAAGATAAATGTAAATTAACTTTGATGTTTATTACAATTTATGCTAATACAAATAATAGTTACAAGTTTACTTTAAGAACTCTAGTTGGGGAACCAATTGTTCTTTGGAGATATACAAAATACTTAGTGTAGGTGCAATAACTTGGAGAATCTACCGCCCATGGATATTATCATCAACAATTGAACAAAAATGATGAGAGATATATAGTGTTTGTTGGTTAGTCATAGTAAAGAAACAAATGTTGGTTATGTTATGGGAAACGCAATGCAAATATTCACATTTTAACTCAAAGAAGAACCAAAATTGAGTAACCTTGTTATGCGATTCTTGGAGGAAGGAATTTCATGAAATAAGGTATATTTATTCGTTACCAGATCTTTGTTGTGTGGAAGCAAACATGCCAAATTTTCCTTGAAATCCACCCTCAAACTCATGTAGCATATTTTTCTACCTAGATAACTCCTACAAATCTAACTCTGTTATCAATTTCTGGTGCTATTTAAACCCTACTAGAACCTCCCCACATTTACAGATTAAACCCAATCTACAAGTCCGATGTAATCACTAAAAGTTCACATACGCACTTAGCATATTCAAGCAGGCCCTGCACTCAAAACAACAAATGGCCTCTGTAACAGTTCGAATGCTGCAACAATGTGTTTTTGAAGAAAGCCTAACAATGTAAAAAATGGACAGACAGCAGAGGCCATACCATAAAAACTGCAGCTGTACGTTGCATAGGCAAAAAGATGAAACTCCAAAAGCTTGTTTCCATAATACGAGAACTACATACACAAAGTAACCATGGTCAGACAAAGGTTCATTGGCCACAACCATTCTCCCACACCCAATCAAAGTTCAAGCAAAGTTATTAGCCAAATAGAAGGGCATATGAAACCTTTAACTCAACATCAAAGAGATAAAAACTTGTGATTGCAGTTTTTTTCTTTGGAAGGAATGACATAGTTCCATTGCTTTGGAAAGTTGAAAACTATTATGGTACATGCATATGTTCTTAAGGAAATACCTATAAATGACAAAGGAATTGGAAATAGAGTAAGAGCATCAGCAGACAATGGAGTCGATTCTGGGTGAAACATCTGCGCTAAAAGATCCCGTTAGTGATGATAACAGAAGGCAACTCAAGCTCTTAAAGCTGTCACCATCTCTTACCGGACATGTATTAAGAAAGAACTTGATGGGTAAATTGTACAAGGAACTTTATACCTGTCGTTTATGAAAAAAAAAACTTGACATGAGAATTGAGAAACAAGTATGTTCCTCTTTATCTTGGATTGTAAACCATTCAAGGTCTATTATTACTATAACATATTTATGCTCCATGATTCATATGGTGTAAGCTATTATTATATCACTATAGAAAAATGGGCAGCAGCCTCAAGGTCTCCAATTATTAATGGGCAAATTACATATACTTTGAATGACTGTGAATGCCTTTACTAGTATTATGCTCCGTAGTGCTATGTCATTACCAAAATCACGGTATTCTAGAAGATGGCTGATTTTTATCTACTTTCCATTGCCATTTAATAACTATTCACTTATCAAACTATAGGTTTCCTAGGTTTAGGGCCTTACATCAATAAGGAATGACTGTAAGCCCCAAATACTTGGATCTTTCAATGATATCAAACAATCACCAAAGACTATCAAGTGGTATCAAAGTCTTTACATCAATTAGTGATATTCTACCCAAACTTCTGTCTAACCCGCTGGTTCCTGAACTATCAAGTGGTATCAGAGCCTTTAGAACCTATTTCTAGGCTCGATTTGATATCAAATATTCAAGATTTTGAAATTTCCTCATGGTGTTCTTCGTGTTCTTCATTGTGTTCTTAAATTTCATTGAAAATTCATATATTTTGGTGTTTGATTATTTTTCAAAGTTGTTAAAAGGATTTTGAGATAAATCTTTTTGTCTTTCAAAGATTTAGGATTAACAAACTTCCTAATTTTTGGAAGTTTCTTTGTTTTCAAATACAAAAATAATTGTTACTATTATTAAAGTTTAATAATTTATTATTATTATTATTATTATTATTATTATTATTATTTTTATTATTATTATTATTATTATTATTATTATTATTATTATAAAATTTGAAAGACATATTTTTTCAAAATAATTATTCTTTGGAAACACGTTTTTACTTTCCAAAATACAAAGTCAACATCATCCTCACAATTGTTCTCAATGTTACGATTCTGAAACTTCATCAGAATCACATCGGAAAGAGTATTCATCTTCATCATCCGGATCACATCCGAAACAGTATTCATCATCATCCGAATCACATCCGAAACAGTATTCATCATCATCATCATCATCCGAAATCCATCTTCTCCGAAACACATATTCATCCAAAACAACAATTTATTCGAAACCGTTTTCGAGTCTATCATTCATCTTCTCCAATCTCCTTCTCCGTGCATCACCTCCATCAACACAACTTTGATCTCTGTTTATCACCAACTCTTTCAATCACCATGGTTCATCATCATCTCTGTCACACCGTTCATTGGCGGAAGCGCGCGGTGTGATCTGATTGATTCTCATTGCATACAACATAAGTGAACATACTAAATAATAAAAACAAGCTCCGAATGCCATTGTTAGTATTGTTTGAAAACGCAACATAAGTTGAGTATATTGTTACAAACCATAAAATGAAAATAGGTTGTCAGAGTGTTACACATCTAAAATGCAAGTTTTTAAATGATAAGGCTTTGACCCTTATATCACCGCAAGGAGGCGGCATATAATGGGCAAACCCTTGAAAAGTTGGCATGGAGAATTGACACTTGCTTTCCTTGACTGAACTTCCCTGCATTGGTCCACTAATTTCCTTAAATACATGTTAAGTTGAAAATCAACAAAAGTTGGCGAGTTCAGTTTTAACTGTATGAATGATCCATAAATGTTGATGTATTTGTATCAAAATCCGGTATGTAAAGCATCAATGAAATCCTTGATCATTAATGCTTTGCAAGGACATTAATATGTGTGACGACATAGGAAGCATCCAAACCTAGACGATTTTCGTCAATTAACCTCAACTGCGATGACAAATGCACTCTTTCGTGTGGGTCCATGACCAAGAGTGGGGCTCGCCAACACCCGCTAGATCTAACCTTTGTACCGTGGTCTTAAACAAATTGATGGTGCTTAAATTCCACCCTATTCGCACATGATCTAGTTATTTCATTCCCTAGCTTATCATACCATAGACATGTATTTCCCCCCGATAGTTGTAAAACAGTAAAACATTTAAGATGGAAAAGGGGGACATGAACTCACAGGATTGCTTTCTGTAAAGCCTGTTTAGCTCAAGTACTTCCCTCGGTTCGTATCACAACCTACAAACGCGTTAGGCTTTGTTAGACACTTCAGTCTTTGTACGATTCATGTTCATGTTAAGTATTTTATTTACAAACCATCGAATGTAAATAAGTTATCCAAGTTTCGTACAAAAAATGCAAGTTTTGAAATGTTAAGGCTTTGATGATTATATCACCGCAAGGAGGCGGTATATAACAAGAAAACCCTTCAAAAGTGGCATGGTGTCTTGACATTTGCTTTCTTGACAAAAGTTCCCTGCTTGGTCCATCAGTTTCCGTAAATACATGTTAAGTTGAAAAAAAATCAACATAAGCTGGCGAGTTCATGTGTTTTAAAGTTTTGTAAAATATATGTTGAAATTGTATCAAAACCCGGTATGTAAAGCGTCAATGAAATAGTTGATCATTAATGTTTTGCAAGGACATTAATATGTGTGACGACATAGGAAGCATCCAAACCTAGATGATTTTCGTCGACTAACCTCGACTGGGACAACAAATGCACTCTTCCGTGTGGGTCCATGACCAAGAGTGGGGCTCGCCAACACCCGCTAGATCTAACCTTTGTACTGTGGTCTTAAACAAGATTAATGGTGCTTAAGTTCCACCCTATTCGCACATGATCTAAGTCGTTTCATTCCCTAGCTTATCATACCATTGTACATGTATTTCCCCCGATAGTTGTAAAACAGTAAAACGTTTAAGATGTAAAGGGGAACATGAACTCACTGAATTGCGTTCCGTAAACTTTGCTTATTTCACGTACGTTTCCTCGATTTGTATCGCAACCTACAAACGTGCTAGGTTTTATTAGACACTTCTGTCTTTGTAACGACTTATGTATAAGTCTTCTGTCTTTGTTAAGACTTATTCCGAATTATGTTCCTTTGAGTTGTATTTTCGATGTATGATGTAAATATATATTTCATGAAATATATATATATATTCTTGTATCTCGTGTGTTGTATGTACGGGCCTAGCCCTCTTGTTTCCGTTGTCACACCCACTCATAGGTTGAAGCGCGATGTGAGATCTGATTGATTCTCATTGCATACAATATAAGTGAACGTTCTAAATAATAAAAACAAGCTCCAAATGCCATTGCTAGTATTGTTTCAAAATGCAACATAAGTTGAGTATATTGTTACAAAGCATAAAATGAAAATAGGTTGTAAGAGTGTTAAACATCTAAAATGCAAGTTTTGAAATGATAAGGATTTGACCCTTATATCACCGCAAGGAGGCGACATATAATGGGCAAACCCTTCAAAAGTTGGCATGGAGTCTTGACACTTGCTTTCCTTGACTGAAATTCCCCGCTTGGTCCACTAATTTCATGAAATACATGTTTGGTTGAAAAATCAACAAAAGTTGGCAAGTTCGTGTGTTTTAGTTATATGAGATGAATCCATAAAATATTTGATGTATCTGTATCAAAATCCGGTATGTAAAGCGTCAATGAAATCGTTGATCATTAATGTTTTGTAAGGACATTAATATGTGTGATGACCTAGGAAGCATCCAAACCTGGATGATTTTCGTCGATTAACCTCGAATGGGACAACAAATGCACTCTTCCGTGTGGGTCCATGACCAAGAGTGGGGCTCGCCAACACCGCTAGATCTAAACTTTGTACCGTGGTCTTAAACAATATTGATGGTGCTTAAGTTCCACCCTATTCGCACATGTTCTAAGTTGTTTCATTCCCTAGCATATCATACAATTGAACATGTATTTCCCCTGATAGTTTTCAAACAGTAAACATTTAAGATGAAAAGGGGGACATGGACTCACTGGATTGCTTTCTGTGAACTCTATTTATCTCACGCACTTTCCTTGGTTTGTGTCACAACCTACAAACGTGTTAGGTTACACTTCGGTCTTTGTAACGATTCATGTTCATGTTCCTTGTGTTAGGTATTTGTTAAGACTTGTTCATGCTTATGTTCAGTTTAGATGCATTTTCGATGTATGATGCCAACTCAGATGCGTTTTCGGTGTATGACATTAGCTCAGGAGTATTTCGGTGTATGATGTCAGCTAAGATGTATTTTCGGTGTATGATGTCAATATATATATTTAGTCAAATATATATATATATATATATATATATATATATATATATATATCCTTGCATCTCATGTTTTGCATGTATGGGCCTAGCCCTCTTGTCTCCGTGCCTCGCACAAGTAAGATGTATATGTTTCATGACTTCTCATAATCGGGTTCCAGCCGTTTGCCTCGCGATGCCATCATTGGATATGTTCCATATATAATTCTTCTTAGTTATATAATTCCAAGTTCGATGTATTCCTTAAAATATCACATTCTAACTTGTAAGATTCGTATGCACTATTTTATATATCATTTATGATTGCAATGGGTTTGTTAAAAATAATCTATTTTTAACATGTCTTGATATATAATTATCGGTATGCATGTGCTTATGGTATACATGACCAAGTGTAACAATTGGTAAATATTATACATGTGTATCTTCCCAAGTATAGGTATACTTGTATTGTGAGTATTTGTGTATTTAAATTCGTATTCCCATGGTTATGTATGTAACATCCGTCAAAAACGGATTTACCAAACCCGCTCCGTTTATCAACCGAACAGTCAGTCAAAAATTTCGTTGCGAATTAAATGCCCAAAATATTTTTAAACGATACGTAATCAATTATTGTACAAGAATATATAATTAGTTTTTGAAAAACTATCAAAAATCGCAAAATAAAAATATTATACCTCTGCCGGGTTTCGAACCCGGGTCTGTACCGATCCGGAACATGTCTTAACACACACACACAAACCACTGCGCCACTTGTTCTGTTTGATAAATAATAGAATCATTTAATTCATAAAGGGACGTTACGAATTCAAAACCGGCGCCCAAACAGTTCAGTCGTCGGAATCCAGGAAATCTCGCGAGTCTTAACTACAATTTACGTTATAACGTAAACCATTAACCAGACATCGGTTATAACCGATGTTTGAAGTCCGCGACCAAAATTATAACCGCCGGAAAATTTAAATCAATGAACCCAGTCAGGAATCAGACCAAGTGCTTCGACGTTTTCCCCTATAAATTCACCCTAAACCCATTGCAAACCTTTTCGCTCAAAACCACACTTTTCCTCGGCGTAATTCCACTCGCCGGAACTTTTCTGTTCGTCGCCGGAAAACCGATTTCCTTATTTCTGAACCTCACTGAGCCCCTGAAACTTATACCGGAGATACCCATACTTTTTCCAAGCTTTCCGGAGACTTGCTGCTGCAAGACACCTGACGCCGGAGTTGATTGCTGTCGCCGGAGTTCTGCCGGAAAACAGAGGGTCCAGTCGGTATACTTCTCCGCCCAATTTCTTTTCCTTTTCACATTTATCTCACCTTAATGAACTGTAAGACGCTAAGGAACTTGAATAAAACTCGAAACAGTCAGACTTTATCTCTGGTTCTATCTTGATTGAAGAAGACGATGTACTTCCGTAACATATAAGTATAAAATAAATCAAGAAACTAATCGGGTTAGACACACAGTCCAGCGGTGGACTGTGTGCACGTTAAACATTCAAAGGTCTCGAGTTCGAATCCCGTTTCACACGCTGCCTTAATAAAAATCATTTTTTTTTTGTTAAACCGAACCGGGTCGCCACAGTTATATGTTAAGTATATTAATAATCGGAATAATAACCAAGTTAGACACACAGTCCAGCGGTGGACTGTGTGTTTGTTTATATCACTGGTCACGAGTTCGAGTCCGGTCTTCTGCACCGACTCGGACAATTATCTCTTCTTTTTAAATAAGGCAGAAAAGGAAATATCTAATTTGTATTTAAGTATAATAAAAATCGAATTATATAACATGTTAAACACACAGTCCAGCGGTGGACTGTGTGTTAGATTAAACCACAGGTCCCGGGTTCGAGACCTGTGGAGCGCACCGCCGAATTGATTTAAACTGTTTTTAAAATAAAATGATTTTCGGTTTAAACTAATTAATATATATATAATTAAAATCAGATATATAACGGGTTAGACACGTAGCTCAGTTGGTAGAGCTGCGTGCACGCGTACGGGAGGTCTCGGGTTCGAGCCTCACTCAGCGCACTTGTATTCCGAATTGAACCGGTCAACGGTTAGGTCAACGGTCAGTCAAACGGTCAACGGTCAGAAAAAAATCAACTTTTTTATTATTTTTTTTATTTAATTATTTTAATTAAAAATCAATTAAAAATACTTAAAAATAACATTTTTAAGGTTAGAAAATAGCCTCAAACTCACAAAAATACACCCAACAATCCTACTAAAATAGATTAATAAAATCCGTTTACTTACCAAACCATAATGCGATTTATCTAAGTTAAATCTCACTCGTGGTTAAAACCACTTCGCGTACATTCAACGTCATCAACCGAACGCACCCACTGTGAGTGAATCTTACAACTCCCCCTTTTAAATTACACGTTTTGGGGTGTGTCATGTGTTATGAAAATAATTAATTTATTTATTTAAACTTGTGCCATACCACATCATGACCTAAACTTAGATTGTTTTTATTGTTGTGACTTATTTATTTCCTTTTGTCAAATTATATGAAACTCATACATTAAGCCCATCAGTTCCTCGTGGGAGACGAGTAGAACATCGCGTGCTTCAAATCAAATTCATTATTGTTCATGTGTGTATCCTTGAGTTTATATTGTTTGTAGTTGTGTCATTCATATTATCATGTTTATGCAATTCAATCATCAGGCCCCTCAGTTCCTCGTGAGAGACGAGTTGAGCATCGCGTGCCTCTAATTGTTCCATTATTATTCATGAGTGTTTCATTCAATATCTTATGATTGTTGATTAAGTTACATCTATTTTTACTCATGTTTGGTTGTGCACATATTTCATAATCAATTTAAATAAATTTGTTCAAATGTTTTCCATAGGATTCACTCGCCAACATTATGTTGATCCAAAAACCCTTTTACACATGATACAGGTGAACAGGTTGAAGCAAGGAAAACATAGGATATGCCTTAGAAGAGAACAAAGAAGTTTAGATTGTTAGTTAGATCATGTTGTAACATTTATTGTAAAATTCCATTTAATTTGTATTAATGAATATGAAACGCTTAATAAATGTCAGGAGCTTTGATGATAACCCAATCATGCCCCGATCACCTTTTCCGCTGCGGGTCGGGGTGTGACAGATTGGTATCAGAGCCATGACTATAGGGATATAGGATAGGTTATTAGACCCTTAGAGCCTATACTATAGTCTGCCTAAATTTTAATTGATTAGGTGGTTACATACAAACTTGTGATATTTATTTGTTTCATATTTGTTTACATTTACAGTCAAACATACATGCTTATGTACATATTCATTATACATATATACATATTCATTATACATATATCGATGTTCATGTATTCAATTTATTTTCATATTCTCATTATCCAAAGATTTTGTGCAATTTTCAAATCTCATCAAAGTAAGTTCTGCGACGGGCATGTAGTAACTGGAAGGGTACAAGTACCGGTAGTCGGAACGTCCTGTCTAGGCTGGCATTCGTATAAATCCAATATAACGGACCAGATTGCCTACCTGGGGACCAACGATGAAAGTACGAAGGACCTATTAGGCCAAAGCATGCCACACCAAACGTCGTTCGAACTAACCCTACTTTGAGGTGTCACCGTGTCTACACCTGGACGCATTCCGAATATCACACGTTGTATACATATTTCTCGATTTTCTCCGGGTTTTTGTGTACGCAACCTGGCAGAAACCGTGCGAACCATATGAAAAACCGGTATTCATGGGGCCCACATGATTACACAGGTAAAGTATGGCGGCATGTAGGGCCTAAAAGCGAGCAAAACCCAAGACATCCAAGGGATGTAGTAATTTATTTATCTATAATTATTTTATGAATGTTCATTCCTAATGCGACTCATGAACCCAAAAGCATCCAACTCATACTCTTGTCATGTATTCATTGTAGATGTCTTCTAACCTCGCCCGTAGGAAGACGAGAGCAAGAAAAGCCCGCGAGCGCATGGCTGCCTTAATCGCTCAACAAATGGCTGCCGTAATACCCAACATTGTAATCCAAGTTCAACAAGCACTCACTGTTAATCCTGTCAATCAAGCAAACCAAAACATTTTCAACTCTCCCCCAAATACCACTAAATGCACCTACAAGCATTTCAAATCATGCGACCCTCCGAAATACAAAGGGACTGAAGGCGTCACCGCTCTCCTCCATTGGTTTGAAGAAATGGAGAATACTTTTCTAAATTGCGATTGCCCTGACGATCGCAAAGTGCGATATGCTACCGGTCGATTATATGGGATAGCACTTACTTGGTGGATCACAGAGAAGGCCAAACGAGGTGTTGAAGATGCTATGTCCTTAACTTGGAACGAATTGAAGGAAATCATGACCAGACGATTTTGCCCAAGGAGCGAAATCAAGAAGTTAGAAGATGAATTCTACTCATTGAAGCAAGTGGAAGGAGACCACATCACCTACAACAAAAGATTCCTTGAGTTACATCAAATGGTTCCCAACATGTTCACTCCCCTCTACCGTTTGAGCACTACATTCGTGGTCTTCCGTCAAAGATTCAAGACCCTGTGATAAGTACCAAGCCTGCAACTTTGGAAGCAGCAATAGAGCTAGCAACAGAGCTCACCGAGAACCGAATCCGAAACAAAGACTTCCAGGAGAAGAAGAAGGATAAAGAATCGACTGAAACCTCCGACTCCACTCAAACTGAATCCCCTTCTCAACCCAATCCTAAGAGAAGAAGAGTCGGGCGACTTTTCGCTGCGACCCAACGAAATCAACCAGTTTTACACGCTATACCCATCCGAGCTATCCCAATCACCCAAGTGGCACCCAACTCAGCTTACCCAAATAAGAAACCATATCTTGGACCTCACCCTCGATGCAACAACTGTTTTTATCACCATCCCCTTACCTTACCTTGCCGGCTATGTACAACTTGTGAACGCTATGGTCATTTGAGCAATGTTTGTCGCACCTTTCAAGACCAAACCTTTTCCCCTACTCAAAACTTGGCCCAAGCCTATCAACAACCCCAATACCCCATGTTCCCATATGCTCGAGCTTGTTTCAATTGTGGCGACCCTACCCACTTTAGAAACACATGCCCTCAATTGGTTAACGTTATCAACACTCAAGCCCAATCAAACCCAGTTAACCAAGTAAACCAAGAAAACCCAAACACTATGCCATCAGCAAGAGGAAGAGTCTTCAATATCAACGCCAATCCTGTCGAAGATAATGACGGCCCAAACGAAGATACTCAACTAGTCCTCTTCGCCGAAGATCCAGATTCAACTCCTATTGTTTAGTTTTATGTTTTTCTTTATCACATGTATAGACTGTTAGAGTAATTATGGTATATTATATATTATATATTGTTTTCAGTATATGCTTTTGCCGAGGCCGCAGCTCCCCATCCATCGAGGTTGAGTTTGATCCCCATTTTATTATGCGGTTGATCAGGGCGTGCCCGCACGATCGGCTTCGTTTGTTTGAGCCTTGATCGGTTATTTCATTTTACATTTCAATACATGCAATACGCTCGGCTCCGTTTGATTGAGCCTTGAGCGCACATTTCAATTTACATTTCCAGTTCATGCAATACGTTCGGCTCCGTTCGATTGAGCCTTGAGCGCACATACAATTCCATTATCAGTATCTTGTGGTTGTGGTGTTTGTAGTAGAGTCGCATCGAACCAACCATAATTTGCGGATAAAGTCAATGAAAATTTGACAAGGATATGGTGGATACGCCGATGGTACTTCCTATATATAAGTATTCTTGTCAAATGATCGGAGGCATTATCAGGTGATTATGAGAGGTTCCATGCATAGGCTGTTTGTGTGATGGTTGTTTAGATTAAGTTGTTCATTTTCAGTACATTCAATACGTTCGGCTCCGTTTGATTGAGCCTTGAGCGCACATACAATTCCATTCAATACGTTCGGCTCCGTTTGATTGAGCCTTGAGCGCACAGACAATTTCATTATCAGTATCTTGTGGTTGTGGTGTTTGTAGTAGAGTCGCATCGAACCAACCATAACTTGCGGATAAAGTCAATGAAAATTTGACAAGGATATGGTGGATACGCCGATGGTACTTCCTATATATAAGTATTCTTGTCAAATGATCGGAGGCATTATCAGGCGGTTATGAGAGGTTCCATGCATAGGCTGTTTGTGTGGTTAAGTTATTCATTTTCAGTACATGCAATACGCTCGGCTCCGTCTGATTGAGCCTTGAGCACACAATTTCAATTTCAGTACATTCAATACGTTCGGCTCCGTTTGATTGAGCCTTGAGCGCACATCCATTTCATTTTCAAGTACATGCAATACGATCGGCTCCGTTCGATTGAGCCTTGATCGCACAGATATATTTCATTTCAGTATTTTATGTTTGTTGTATTGGTTGTAGAGTTATAGGACTAATCATAATTCACTGATAAAACCAATGAAAATTTGACAAGAACGCCGCTGGTACTTCCTATATATAAGTATTCTTGTCAAAGGATCAGAGGCATTATCGGACTGTTATGAGAAGTTCTATGTAGAATTTATTAGTTTCTTGGTAACCAATCATAACTTGTGGATAAAACTAATGAAAATTTGGCAAGAATATGGTGGATACGCCGCTGGTACTTCCTATATATAAGTATTCTTGCCAAAGGATCAGAGGCATTATCAGGCGGTTATGAGAGTTCCATGTAGGATTTAGTATTGCCTTGGTTGAAATTTGTGTTACATTTATATCATCATGTTATTTAAAGAGATTGGATTGTGATCCATTTCTACATAAACTAACCTCTCCATCATAACAAACGAGAGAGGAACTTCCATCATTCAAACATATATGCTATCAGAATGTGGATTCAAATATTTGCTGATGTGTTTATTCATGTTCAAATATTTGCTGATGTGTTTATTCATGTTCGAATATTAGCTGTTGTGTTTACTTATGTTCAAATATCAGTGGTTGTGTTTTTATTTATGTTCCATATAGGTTGTAGTGTTAGAAGTTTTGCCTTAGGATATAACCATACTTTCCCAAACGTATCTAAATTCTTATGCATGATATCATTTTTAGCAAATCATTTCTGCTTATCAAATACAGTAGGCAACAAAAAGCGATTCCTGAATAGGGTACTTAACCCTTACAAGGAACGTTACCGCCTCGAACAAAAACTTAAACCCTCATTTTTCTGAGCATACAACTGTCAAACAAAACATCACCATCCTTTTAGTCAAAATATATCATTATTTAAATTTCGGGACGAAATTTCTAAAAAGCAGGGGATACTGTAACATCCGTCAAAAACGGATTTACCAAACCCGCTCTGTTTATCAACCGAACAGTCAGTCAAAAATTTCGTTGCGAATTAAATGCCCAAAATATTTTTAAACGATACGTAATCAATTATTGTACAAGAATATATAATTAGTTTTTGAAAAATTGTCAAAAATCGCAAAATAAAAATATTATACCTCTGCCGGGTTTCGAACCCGGGTCTGTACCGATCCGGAACATGTCTTAACACAACACACAAACCACTGCGCCACTTGTTCTGTTTGATAAATAATAGAATCATTTAATTCATAAAGGGACGTTACGAATTCAAAACCGGCGCCCAAACAGTTCAGTCGTCGGAATCCCGGAAATCTCGCGAGTCTTAACTACAATTTACGTTATAACGTAAACCATTAACCAGACATCGGTTATAACCGATGTTTGAAGTCCGCGACCAAAATTATAACCGCCGGAAAATTTAAATCAATGAACCCAGTCGGGAATCAGACCAAGTGCTTCGACGTTTTCCCCTATAAATTCACCCTAAACCCATTGCAAACCTTTTCGCTCAAAACCACACTTTTCCTCGGCGTAATTCCACTCGCCGGAACTTTTCTGTTCGTCGCCGGAAAACCGATTTCCTTATTTCTGAACCTCACTGAGCCCCTGAAGCTTATACCGGAGATACCCATACTTTTTCCAAGCTTTCCGGAGACTTGCTGCTGCAAGACACCTGACGCCGGAGTTGATTTCTGTCGCCGGAGTTCTGCCGGAAAACAGAGGGTCCAGTCGGTATACTTCTCCGCCCAATTTCTTTTCCTTTTCACATTTATCTCACCTTAATGAACTGTAAGACGCTAAGGAACTTGAATAAAACTCGAAACAGTCAGACTTTATCTCTGGTTCTATCTTGATTGAAGAAGACGATGTACTTCCGTAACATATAAGTATAAAATAAATCAAGAAACTAATCGGGTTAGACACACAGTCCAGCGGTGGACTGTGTGCACGTTAAACATTCAAAGGTCTGGAGTTCGAATCCCGTTTCACACGCTGCCTTAATAAAATCATTGTTTTTTGTTAAACCGAACCGGGTCGCCACAGTTATATGTTAAGTATATTAATAATCGAAATAATAACCAAGTTAGACACACAGTCCAGCGGTGGACTGTGTGTTTGTTTATATCACTGGTCACGAGTTCGAGTCCGGTCTTCTGCACCGACTCGGATAATTATCTCTTCTTTTTAAATAAGGCAGAAAAGGAAATATCTAATTTGTATTTAAGTATAATAAAAATCGAATTATATAACATGTTAAACACACAGTCCAGCGGTGGACTGTGTGTTAGATTAAACCACAGGTCCTGGGTTCGAGACCTGTGGAGCGCACCGCCGAATTGATTTAAACTGTTTTTAAAATAAAATGATTTTCGGTTTAAACTAATTAATATATATATATAATTAAAATCAGATATATAACGGGTTAGACACGTAGCTCAGTTGGTAGAGCTGCGTGCACGCGTACGGGAGGTCTCGGGTTCGAGCCTCACTCAGCGCACTTGTATTCCGAATTGAACCGGTCAACGGTCAGGTCAACGGTCAGTCAAACGGTCAACGGTCAGAAAAAAATCAATTTTTTTATTATTTTTTTATTTAATTATTTTAATTAAAAATACTTAAAAATAACATTTTAAGGTTAGAAAATAGCCTCGAACTCACAAAAATACACCCAACAATCCTACTAAAATAGATTAATAAAATCCGTTTACTTACCAAACCATAATGTGATTTATCTAGGTTAAATCTCACTCGTGGTTAAAACCACTTCGCGTACATTCAACGTCATCAACCGAACGCACCCACTGTGAGTGAATCTTACAACTCTCCCTTTTAAATTACACGTTTTGGGGTGTGTCATGTGTTATGAAAATAATTAATTTATTTATTTAAACTTGTGCCATACCACATCATGACCTAAACTTAGATTGTTTTTATTGTTGTGACTTATTTATTTCCTTTTGTCAAATTATATGAAACTCATACATTAAGCCCATCAGTTCCTCGTGGGAGACGAGTAGAACATCGCGTGCTTCAAATCAAATTCATTATTGTTCATGTGTGTATCCTTAAGTTTATATTGTTTGTAGTTGTGTCATTCATATTATCATGTTTATGCAATTCAATCATCAGGCCCCTCAGTTCCTCGTGAGAGACGAGTTGAGCATCGCGTGCCTCTAATTGTTCCATTATTATTCATGAGTGTTTCATTCAATATCTTATGATTGTTGATTAAGTTACATCTATTTTTACTCATGTTTGGTTGTGCACATATTTCATAATCAATTTAAATAAATTTGTTCAAATGTTTTCCATAGGATTCACTTGCCAACATTATGTTGATCCAAAAACCCTTTTACACATGATACAGGTGAACAGGTTGAAGCAAGGAAAACATAGGATATGCCTTAGAAGAGAACAAAGAAGTTTAGATTGTTAGTTAGATCATGTTGTAACATTTATTGTAAAATTCCATTTAATTTGTATTAATGAATATGAAACTCTTAATAAATGTCATGAGCTTTGATGATAACCCAATCATGCCCCGATCACCTTTTCTACAAATATATATATTTTTAGTTTCCACCCAAAAATATATTTTAAGATGTTTATAAAATATATATATTAATACAATTAAAAAATAATACGTTTTTTATATCGACAAAATATGATATATTTTATATACTTGTAAAAATATATATTTTGTCACTTGTTAGATTTTGAAAGTAATATTTACCAAGCTTCCATATATTATATATTTTTAGTCCGAAATCCTTATGTAATCCAAATGTCCGATTTGTCAATAATTTGTATCCAAGGCATGAATATATATATATATATATATATATATATATATATATATATATATATATATATTCTTGTAAATCTTTGTTTGCCAATTTTTATTGTATTTGTTGGTGTGTATACATTCAAGTCCCTAACTTTATATAACTAATACAAATAATATACACATAGCCATGATTTTTACGATCACTAAATATATATTTTTCAAAATATATATTTATATCCATCTTTATTTTTAGAAGAACCATAACTTCTTTGATTTACATTTTATACAAAAATATGGGGATTTTTATATTTATTACTTTTAAACAAGTTTACTTGTAAGAACCTTGTTAAAATGCATTTTTCTATGTGTTTAAATTTATAAAAATTTGGCCATAGTTTCCCCTAGATTTAGGAGGTTTTCCATGTTTTAAAACATGTGTTTAAACTTCCAAAACTCATCAACTTATTCACAACAATTTCCACAAGTATAATATATGCATATAGATGCATTTTCATGTTATGATGAACTTGAAAGTTAACCAAATCATGTAGTATTTATCCTTGTGTTTAACATGTTCATCCATCTTCAAAAATGGGTTTTGTTTCTAATATTTACTAACATTGTTGAAAATCATTTTTAACTACTTGTTCATACAACATCTTAAGAACATTACAATTCATTTTAACCACTTTAATAAGTTCATTCATCATGTATAACAAATTCATCAACACTTTTATCATGGATCTTGTAGGATCCATGTGTATACTTGTTAGATCTAAACTTCTAGCAAGTATACATAGAATGGATATCATCCATAGCACAAAATAAACAACTACATCTTCAAGATATGTTTGTTTTCTTTAGATTATGTTACTAGTTCATGTGTTCATCTTCTAAAACTGAAGGTTTTAGGTGGTTTATCAACAATATACTAAAAACAAGACATAAAATGAAAGATTAGGAGGCTCACTACTAGCTCTTGTGGCTATGGAAGTTGCAAGAAAGACTTGGAGATGAAGATGATGAGATGATGGTGGTTAATAGCTCCTTGAAGAGGTCCTTGAACTTCTAGTGCTTGATCCTTCCTTAGTTGACCTTAAGACACCCTTGAACACCCTTGGAATTGCTTGAAAGTGGAAGGAAAATGAAGGTTAATTGGAGTGTGGTGTGGCCGTGAGGTTGAAGGAGGATGAAGGTGGTTGTGTTGTTTTGAAATGGATGAGGAGATAAGGTTAGACAAGGTGTTCTTTATGCATGTTTCTTCCAACACAAGGTCCTCCATACGATAACAACTAACTTCCAACATGTAGGAGCATGGGAGACAAACATGTGGGTGGCTAGTGGGCCCCACATAACCAGACATGGGGTTTTTGGTTGAGTTTTAACCTGGTTAATTAACCTACTTAGTGATTTGGTTAAGTTTAGGTTAAGTTAAGTTAGGGTGTTTAGGGTTTTAGGGGTTTTTGGTGTAATTCAAGATGCCTGGTGCCATATGCTAACTTAACATTGTTAAATAATACTAACTAGTCCATAAATTATGTCTAGTTCGTGTTGCTTAACGGGTACTAGATTCGTTATGGGGTCCCTAAACGAAGGTTTAAGCAGCTTGTAGGGATTTTTAAGTAAAACAATGTTTTTAATGAATTAAACTAGTTGTATGATGTTAAAATATTGTTAACTAGTTCATATGATGTGTCTGGTTGTGTCAGGGTGTTCGTTTTGTTGTCGGTTCGTTAAAACGTTAACTTTCAATACTTGTATGATATGATATGATATGTTTATGTGCGAAATTGATACTTTCGACATCTTTTAGGTAATCTATGATGTTTAACACCATTTCTGAATATTACACAAGCTAGTGGACGCTGTTTTTTTGTTGAATTATATTGAATTGTCACATAGTGTGTATTTTGGACAGTTTTCGGTGCATGTATTGTTTCCAGAAAGTGTTAGCATGATTCCTTGTTTTCCCACATAGGATTTAATATATAGTTTATGTTGGACTCCCTCTAAGTCCTAAATCCGCTGTTTAGCCGAGTACTGAACCTGTGCTAACACAACTTATCTAATAGTTGTTCTGATGCATTGCCTTAAACTGTTTTTGAATTGTAACCACTAAAATAAATATTATGCATCATGTAATGTACTCAGTTGTCACAATCTCCACCTTTGTCGATCTTCTGTCATCATCGTCGTATTTCCAAACATCACCGCCATATCACGAAAACATCTCCATGCATCACCTCCACGTAAACTCTTCAACTCATCCACACGTCCACCTGCAACATCTACGTTAACCATCGCCGTCTTCTACATTCATCAAACAACCACTCTACTTCATCACGTTCACATTGTCATGATCACCATCATCTTCATCGTTGCATTATCATCAATCATCACCTCTCACCGTATAACCACTTTCCTCATCTCCGTCGACCACCGTACACCATGTCACCACCCACAATCTCTAGTCACCATAGATCACCACCACTCCCACCATAGATAATCGGACCACCGCATCTCCATCATCATCATCATCTCCAACCATAATTTGATTCACGTCAATCACCATCGCCGCTCACCACCATCCTCTCCGCCACTTAGCGTCTCCGATTTTCTCCATCGCTAACCACCTCCATCATCATCACCATTGCCGATCATCTCCGATCCAATCACCCATTCCCGTGCTCATCTTGAAAGATAAATGCATATAGGTTGCCGGTTGTTTAAAATGAAGAAGAAACATAAAGGATTTTATTTGTGACACTTGCAACTATCGGGAATGAAACAAAAACTTACAGAATATTTAAGCGTTGAAACTTCAGAGATAACTTTTAGCAGCAGTCGTTGCTGCCAAGAAAGGTCATGGATTTGATATATTGACTTTGACGTTTAGTATTCTCATAATAGTAATATTTAAGATTCATATTAATTATAATAATAATTGTAATATTAACAACATACTAATAAGTTAAAAAAAAAACAAAAAAAATAAAAATAAAAGGTAATTATATATACAATTAGTATATTCGTTTATAAAAATTTAAAAAAAGGGGTTCGTTTATTTTGTGATAAAGGTTTTACAAGTTTTGAGATGCGGTACTGGAAACTGGTTCGTACGTTTACGAAGTGCTAAATTTAGCGAGTTCACTGGTTCTTGTTTGGCTCGTGTTTCTCGGTTTTTGACGAGCTTCTATTGTGCATAACTTGGTTCAACGATGAATTCTCCAAGTATTGATTCTCAACATGAGTTGCTCTGGTAACAACTCGACATTGAGGGTGAAACCATAGAAACCTTGATCAGTAGGTTTACCCAACTCCTTTATGAAATGGAGAAGATCGAATTGAACTTGAGATATTGTAAGATGAAGCATACCTTTCTATATGCTTTGCCACATAACAAGACATGGGATTATCGTGTTGTAGTTATCATGACGACTTGCAATTTGTGTGAAACGAAACCAAGAGATGTGATCTCCTTAGTCAATTAATATGTTAAGGAGGATAAGTAGAGGAGTCAGAATCATTCAAGAAAATCATCGTGTATGTCAAACTCTCAGAATGCCATTGCTACTTTGCTACCTACTACTGATCCCAACATTTTTCAGATTCCCTCACCTTCACATGTGGCTGCTACATCATCTGATATGAAATCCTAAACTCATACTGACAAATCAAAATTGCTCATTGACACGGTCGACTATCTTTTCTGTTCTAAAAATTGCAGGAATAAGGTTGCACAACTCAGGGCACTCAAGTCTAAAATGGTTAATGATTATAACAGTGTCATGACTCAGGGCATCTACCTTAGACAAAGCAAAAAGTTGCTTTCTAAAAAGGTTGAAGCACAAAAGCACGACATAGCTCAACTACACGAGATCTTAACCTACAAGAGTGTTGGGTTCATTATTACAAAAATGTATTCAATGTGAAGAACATGGAACTTGAGTCTATGAGAGCTGTGCTAGAGCTCCTAGCCAGCAAGTATCAACAAAATAAAGTAAATATAAAGAAATTTGATACATCCAACAAGGTCGTTCAAGATGTGTGCAATGTGAAACTAGCATACAAAGAGAACAAGGGGAATTGCTACACCATAAAATCACAACTACACAAGAACGCCTGACACCGAGGAAGAACTTGAAAACAAACAACATGTGATGTATGGAAAACCTAGTGATTATACATCTGACACATAGGAGTCTGTTAATCCAATGGATGTGAAACACACTGAGTCAATAAATAATGTTAAATTGAGGCAAAGATGAGTGAACAATACTAATGCTTCTACTTCATGTGTCGAAAAAGTGATAATTGCAGATTGGACAGAAGAAGATGATGAATGATCTTGTGCTGATAATTCTTCTGATGATTCTGCTAAAGGTTCTGGTCGTTCATCTGATAAACAAGAACTCTCTAATTCTGTCAAAGCTGATTACTTGAAAGAAGAAGTGAAGACTCATGTGTACGAAGCTCTAAATACATAATTTGAAAAATCTGAACCTTATGTTAATGTTGTAAAGGTTTAGATCACGCAACAGAAGCCGAAACGAGCAGATAAAAGACAGAGATATGAGAAGCCTACTTATCAAGGAAGATCACGACCACCCAAAACATCACCGAGCAGTAATAGCTTTCAAAAGGATCGTGATTCAAAGACAGTTTTTGTAAAGTATCATAGTATAGGCAGAAGTGAAAAATATGCTTTAACCTATTCTGACAAGAAGTTTTGGAAGGTGAATAACAAATCTAAACAGGAAAGAAAGACCAAGAATGGTACTCAGTGCAACACAACTTCTACAAGTAGCAAATACAAGAACCCAAACTCATCTTCTTCTTCTTCTTCAAAAAGAAGATGATAAAAATAAAGCACATAAAGTATGAGTTTGTCCTTCAGGACCTGCAAGAGCAAATCAAGCTGCTCATAATGTCTTTCCTATGAAAAGACAAACTTGCTACAATTGTGTCATTGCGGGTACATTGCTAGAAACTGCACACACCGTCCCTACGTACCATATTATGTGCAAAATCGGAGGGTTACACCAAAGGATAACTATCATTCTAATCCAATGAAGGTATCATCACCTAAGGCAATGAAGAATGTGAACTCCAAGGTTAAACCATCTAATGTGGATTGGAATGCTGCTAAAGCTAAAAGAAAAAAAGCTTTGAAACCTACACAAGTGTCGGTCCCGGTTGACGGTGGTTCTAGACGGAAGCTTGGGAGTATGATAGTACCGATTCGGTAGAACGACAGAAGAAGGGAGTAGAAACAGAATCAGTGGAAGCATTCATTCATTCATACCGAAAGAGTATACATCTTGTCTGGCTGGCGGAATTCCTGGAGAGAATCGCCAGCGTTTCCCCTCAGGGAACTTCCAAAACTTAACAAACAATGAACACAAACACCTATGTATAAACATGAGCAGCTCGTACGAAGCGAGCAGCTTGTCACTCGTACGAAGTGTTATTTGTATGAGTGAGATGTTATCATCCGTACGAGTAACAAAGTCACTCGTACGAGGCACATTGTCACTCGTACGAGTCACATATCGCTCGCATTTGGGTCGTGTGTTCGTATCTAATCTATACAATATTCAATACACACTCTTTCTAGCCTATTCGCAGAGTGACGGACATAAAGTGCATCAACAACAAGTTTTGAAAATAACAAGGTTGAAAAGCCTACTAGTTTGCCAAAGGCATCTAAGAAATTAGAAATGCCTAAACAAATTTGGAAAGCAAAATAAAAGTAGCAACATCACCAATCCTTTAAACGAAAGGGGACATGTGTCTGAAGGAGTATCTTATTTTGATGCTTCAAGAAATCCCAGAACCACCACAATGGCCTGGGTACCAATGTCTTACTAATCTCCTTATTTTTCATGGACAACCAATCAGGAGCTGTTGTCAATCTCTTGAATGTTGATAGTGGTTGTTCTAGAGATACAACGGTAAACATCTCACTATTGCAAAAAGTTCTATTTTTTATACATGATATGTTTCCTTTGGAGAGATAAGGGAGGTAAGACAAGATCAGCGAAAAGGTAGAATTTAAATTTTTCGTGCTTTAATTTTGAAATTGATTATTCTTTAATTTGATGACGGAATGGTTAAGAAAAAACAACAAAAATATTTTCATTTTCTCTCATTTATATCTTTGTACATACATTTTCATTATTAGGTAAATTTGCACATAAAGTGTGATGCACAAATTTAGGGGGGAAGAGGGAAATATATGCACATATGCATTGTTTTAGGGGGAGAAAATAAGAAAAATACAAAAAAAAACATAAAAAGGCAAACATATAAATAAATCCAAAAAGATTTTATTGTATCATATGGGAAATCCAATAAATCTTCGTGCAAAGGGCTTTACCAACAAATGTAAGGTGCTATAGCTGAAAAGACTAGGATCTAATCTGATATGTCGATAGGCTTAACGCTCAAAGTGATAAAAGATACCAGGTGATATAAACATATAAAAGTATGTTTCATTTGGGTAATATACTATCGGCGCATGATTTTATGGTTTAAATCTTGTGTTGATGGATACAACGTCTTAGGTTTCGGGTCCGTATGTTGTTAAGTCATCCGTGGATATCATCCCTCTGTTGCATCCAGATTATATGCAGACCTACGCATAGTCCGGATATCTTAAAAGAGCGAAAAAGGCTAAAAACCTTAAAGGAAGATAAACTCAAATTGATGGAATTCCATTGAGCTAAAAAGCTAAATTCGTACCAAAAAGGTATTTGCCTAACCCTCGTTGGACACAAATATTGGTCACTTTGCTATACGAAAGTACTGACCTGTTCACCAGTAGTCTGACATTGAAACATCAAAATGATGAACTCAGTATACTTACCTACTACGATGAATTGTTGTGCTTACCTTGATCCTGGGGGTATGTCATGGAATGGAACACACGGATACTATAGTATAATATTATCTTAAGCATATCACCAAGTTGAAAAATTAAAGTTGAGCTGTTAAAGTTTAAGTGGACAAACATATTGGCAATCACTTAGACTAGTTCGAATAAGTTCGCATCAAAAAGTGTTCTTGGTTGCCTGAAAACGATTTTGATACCATTGCAATTATAATTGTTTGAGTTAGTTTCTTCGTTCCTGTTTATGTTCTCATTTATTAAAAAAATTAAAAAAATAGTGTCTTGTTTTTCATAAAACCAAAAATCAAAATATGGTGTGTTTTCTTTGTTTTAATCTAGATACAACAGAAGGATAACCAAGATATCCCCAGATTACTCAACAGTATAAAGACCTGAAACCTCCGACGTTGGCTGTCTGTCAACGCAAGATTTAAGACCATAAATCATACACCGATGGTATGTTACCCACATGATACATGGTTCGTTATGTTGTATCACTTAGTATCTTTTATCACTTTTAGCGTCAAGCCTATCGACATATCACATTAGATCTTACTCTTTTCAGCTATAGCACCTTACATGTGTTGGTCAAGTCCTTTAGCATGAATAAATATTTCATTTCCCATATAATGCAATAAAATCTTTTTGGGTTTTTTCTATTTTTCAAATATTTTTGTCTTTTTGGTTTTTTTTCCTCATTTTCTTCCCCTAAAACAATGCATATGTACATATATTTCCCTCTTCCCCCTAAATTTGTGCATCACACTTTATGCGCAAATTTACCTAATAATGATAACGTATGTACAAAGATATAAACGAAAGAAAATGTAAATATTTTTGTCGTTTTTTCTAACCATTTTGTCATCAGATTGAAGAACTGTCTAAATTAAAGCACGAAATTTAAATTGTACCTTTTCGCTGATCTTGTCTTACCTCCCTTATCTCTCCAAAGGAAACATATAATCTGTAAAAAATAGAACTTTTTGCAATAGTAAGATATTACCCATTATATCTCTTGAACAACTGCTATCAACATTCCAAGGATTTTCAGCATCTCCTTCTTGGTTGTCCCTTAAAAATAAGGAGATTAGTAAGACATTGAGACCCAGGCCATCGTGATCCTAGGATTTCCTAAAGCATCAAAATAAGACATTTCTTCAAACACATGTCCCCTTTTGTTTCAAGGTTTGGTCAAATGGGTTTGTTTCGGCTTAACAAACGTGTTTGTTTCCTTTGATTGAGAAACCTTAACTATTTAAGGTTTATTAGTTTTAAAAACATATTTTTGTTCCTAAACAGCCTTGCGTCTGTATTTTGCAGTATTCCAATCCCCATCAGATGGATTAACCTTGGGATTCACATTCTTAGTTGCTTTAGGTGATGATACCTTCATTTGCTTAGAATGAGAGTTATCCTTTGGTGTAACTCTTTGATTTTGCACATAATATGGTATGTAGGGACGATGTGTGAAGTTTCTAGCAATGTGACCCGCAATGCCACACTTGTAGTAAGTTTGTCTTCATAACATGAATTTGGCAACGTCTTCAACGGAGTCTATGATTGTCACTGTGCTACAGGTGTTGTGCAAGTTCTTGACTTCTGAACTCTTAGCACTTGGTCTTTTTCTTCTTTTGTAGTTAGCTTTATAACAGGATCACGATCAGTATTCTTCTCGAACATCTTGCCAAAAAGAATGCGGGAGGAGGATTCTCGCCAGCTCTTTTCTTTGTCAATCTTTTCTCTTTCAAGTAGGTTCATTGGTACTTATTCAAATGTACATTCACTGTTAGATGGCAATTCATATCCCGTTCTTCTGATTCTTGTACACTTTCTCATGATGCTTCATGCTTGACAACAACTAACAACATCTCAATCTTCGTCAACCCCTATTTCTTAAATTACGTTAAGTTCTGCGAAATTCTTAAAAATTATGCAACAGAGGAAAGTACCATATGAACATTTAGTACATCCAAGTTCTTGTACTTAGATTTCACAGTTCTAATTTCTTTCAAATTTCAATGATTAGATAAATCTTCAAGAACGGTTAAATTTTTAATAAAACAAAGAAAACACACTATATTTTGATTTTTGGTTATTATAAAAAACAAGACAATATTTTTTTAATTTTTTAGTAAATGAGAACATAAACAGGAATGAAGAAACTAACTCAAACAATTACAATTACAATGGGATCAAAATTGTTTTGAGTCAAACCAAGGAACACTTTTCGGTGCAAACTTATTTAAACTGGTCTAAGTGATTGCCAATATGTTTGTCCACTTAAACTTTAACATCTCAACTTTCAATTTTTCAACTTCGTGATATGCTTAAGATAATATTACACTATAGTATGCGTGTGTCCCATTTGTCACATTTGTGCCTTTTTCAATCATTGAACAATTACAAAGAATTTCGTATTCAATGAAACCATGTGTTTTATTTCCAAATATTTTTGTATTCAATAAAATCTTGTATGTTATTGATGAGAATGCAAAAATGTCAATCGTTGCACAACTTCGATCATTTTCGTGTTAGTTAAAGCGTTTTACGCAACGCGTAACCGTACAACCTAATGAACCGACACCCATGACATTTTCAAGCGTAATCTAAGTTACACATGTCTTAATACCTTTATATAACCTAAATATTAGGTTAAAGGGGTTAAAAATAGCAAACAAGTGAAAATACAAGTCCAATGGCCAAAAATGTCAAAAAAAATAAAAAATATTTTTGCTTCTTCACCAAGTTTGCCACTTATCTCCAATTTTTGACACCTAGCACTCATTTTGCCACACTTAATTTGGTGTTGACACATGTTAGGACACTAATCCACATGAAGTGCATTTTACCACGAAAATATTTTTTGGTATCAAAATACCAAATTTTGATACCATATCAGTTTTATAAACTTAGTTATACATATTTTGACATGTCTAACTCATCACTTCTAGTTTAGTGCTTATTTAGGGTCGTAAGTCGAGCGGTCTTGACCACTGCTTTGACTTCCGAATCCGACCCGTTTGGTCGATCTTAGGATCCGACCAAACACATATTTGTGACCATAGTTGTATAGGGAATAACCTACTAAGGTTATACCTTATGGTCACGTCGTTTGGTTAGTGTTATGATAAGTTACTTTTATGTTCTTAAATAAATGATGACCAAAATGCCCTTTTGCGCATAAATCCATTTTAAACACATGTAACCAAATTTTTGACATATAAACTGATGTTATAATATTTTCAAACATGTTTGGGCATTTAAGACTTATCATAGGACATGTTTAACCATCCGATCATACGTTACGCTAATGACCCGTTAAAGTAGCATAAACTACCTTAACGAGTCATAATGGGTCAAAAGCACTTAGGATCCATTCCAAATCAGAATGTTAAGTTTGTTAAACCATATCACATGAGTTCCAACACTCGTTTGGTTTATAAGACTTCATTCTATCCGATCTCCCGTTTGTAGTCCCGACACGCTAACATATTTACCTGACACATTAGGACACGTTTGAGCTTTGTTTATTCCGTAGATCAAGAACACTTTCGAAATCCCAGGTAAGTACATAGTTCCCCTCTTTTACGTTTTCAAATGTTTTGGGGTGACTCATATGTGCTAAACCATTTTCAAGTTTACAAAAACAATGTCTATTGTTTATATATAAAACAATACGATTTCAATAATGTGAACAACTTGTTGATCCATTATCCATAAGACAAATGACATTCATTAGCTTTGGCCAAGCCTACCAGTAGTATGTTATGGTACCATAGGACAGACAATCCCATTATCGGACTATTCACTAGATTTGGTGGCAAGTTTGGGTAATGACACAAACTGTTTTTGACTAATAAATCCTTTGTTGATATATTAGTCTAGTTAAAGAGACCCTTTGGTGGTCTATTAAAGATACCCTTTGGTGGTATAGTCAACACAGGTTTGAATGTGTTCATTAAAGAACGATCAAAAGTTTACGTAATTAAAAACACATATGATTTGTTTATGACAAGGACAATTGGTTTATGTCATGGACGATTGATTTATAACACAAACGAATGGATTATAACATGGACAAATGGTTTTGAACAAAGTCACACAATGATTTTCACTTAAAGATATAAACCATATTAAGTTTTCTTTTGAATCAATCTATCACAAGGTTTTTACAAAAGAAACATTTGGTCAAGATTCATGGCTATAAGGTTTTCATAACTCTAACCAACTTATTTTAGTTGGTTAATTATATTGCAATATCAAACACTTTTGATACGAGGTTTTTACTTAGTGTAGCCAGATGAGGTGTTGCAATATGTATACAAAGCCACGAATTTGACACACTCACAAAACCTATGTACTCACTGGCATTTTTATGCTGACTCTCTTTTCACATATGTTTCAGGAATGGACACGGGCCTTAGTGACTTATAACATGAAAGATAAATTATTTATGTGTTGTTTCTATTTATCCCAAGACAATGTAAACATTTAAATTAATAAAACAAAATTTTAAATTCCATGAGTTGTGAAACATATAGTTCTGTGACTTGACTCCTGACGTTTCCGTCGGGGTTCGTTGTTTTACGCGATTGGGGTGTTACAGAAAGATTGGTATCAGAGCTTATGGTTATAGGGAATTAGATTATTAGTAATGCTTTACCTAGATTATAACCTTCCTAGGACCCTAACGTGAGTTATCTTACGTTTAGATTCATAAGACAATACCATCACCTATCCTTAGGTGATTAACAAAACAAAGACTCAAGTTACAAATTCGTTTTGAAAATCAATCATCTATCCTTAGATGATTTGTTTTTGGCTTAAAGCCTTGTAAGTTTTCAAAATCCCATCAAAGTTTAGGTTTTATTAATGTGAACATGTGCAATCTAGAAGGGTGGATGCCTATACTCTGAGTTTTCTGTCTAAGGCTAGAGTGTTCGTACAAATCCGCATTATCGGACCAGTCACTCTTACCTGGGAACTCTTGGGGTGAGTGTCCACTTATAGGCTAAAGCATGTCTTCGTGATACAGTATAAAGACCCATTTACTTTGACCAGTCACCGTGTGTCATTTGTTTGTTTTTAAGTAACGAACGATGACCACAATCCTTATATTTCGTCAATATTTTTAACATCTCTCTAGATGCCATGTTGTATTGGCCAACAGTATAGAACCCTGTTCAACCCCAAGCCAACCCTGCTAGACCCCCGTCCCAACCTAGTTCTTGCTACAACTGTGGCGAGATGGGTCACTTTAGAAACAACTTCCAAAATTGGTGAATGCGAATGCAAATCCAGCCGATGGACGCACATTCAACATCAATGCCAACGAGGCTCGTGCTGATAAGGAAGTCATTAATAGTATGTTCCTTGTTAACAATCAACCTGCTTCTATTCTTTTCGATTCGGGTGTCGATAGAAGTTTTATATCACTAGCCTTTGAACCTTTGCTTTCGATGCCTAGAACTAAACTAGGAAAAACCCTTAACGGTGGAAATAGTTAGTGGTGAACCCCTTGTGCTCAGCTATGTCATTCATAGTTGCCAATTGAACTTAGATAACCACCTTTTTCCCATTGACCTCACACCAATGCCACTCGGGAGTTTTGACATCATCATAGGAATGATTGGCTAACCAAAGACTATGCTGAGGTGATCTGTTTTGAAAAGGTTGTTCGTATACCTCTT
This sequence comes from Scalesia atractyloides, assembly GCA_947069175.1. NCBI lineage: Eukaryota > Viridiplantae > Streptophyta > Magnoliopsida > Asterales > Asteraceae > Scalesia > Scalesia atractyloides. Next base: position 38,671,819 of record CAMTDV010000020.1, on the reverse strand, counting down.
TCGTCTGGCAGAACCTTAGAAGTTAACAGAGAGAAACCCTCTAGTAGGTGACTACCAAACAAATACACAAGTTACAAATTCGTTTTGAAAATCAATCATCTATCCTTAGATGATTTGTTTTGGCTTAAAGCCTTGTAAGTTTCGAAAATCTCGTCAAAGTTTGGGTTTTATTAATGTGAACACGTGCAATCCGGAAGGGTGGATGCCTGTACCCTGAGTTGTCTGTCTAAGGCTAGATTGTTCGTATAAATATCCATTATCGGACCCGTCACTCTTACCTGGGAACTTTTGGGGTCAGTGTCCACTTATAGGCTAAAGCATGTCTTCGCGATACATTATAAAGACCCACTTACTTTGATTAGTCACTGTATGTCGTTTGTTTGTTTTTAAGTAACGAACGAATGACCACAATCCTTATATTTCATCAATATTTTTAACATATCTCTTGATTATCCAATGTCAATCTCCCATATTTTCCCTCATGTTTTCTTCTAGAATGCCTCCTCGACGTAATACAACTCAAGATACCGAAATGGCATCTATGATCGCTTAGCAAATTGATGTTGTACTCCCAAACCTAGTGACCCAGATAAACCAAGCAAACATTAACAACAATAACACAAGAAGGCACTCGCACCGTGCAACTACAAACAATTTAACTCTACTAAACCACTCAAGTTTACTAGGTCTGAAGGAGCTACTGGACTCCTGCAGTGGTTTGAGAGTCTCCAAAGCACATTTCGTCATGTTCAATGCCCGAATGAGCGAAAAGTCGAGTTTGCATTGAGTGTATTGCAGAAAAGAGCACTAACATGGTTGAACGGTGTGATGAGAGATAGGGGCGCCGATGTGGCAATGGCACAAATGTGGGTAGAGCTTCGAGCTCTAATGATGAGGGAATTCTGCCCACATCATGAACAACGGGCACTGGAAGATGAATGCCCAATGAGCGAAAAGTTTGTATTGAGTGTATTGCAGAAAGGAACACTAACATGGTGGAATGGTGTGATGAGAGATAGGGGTGCTGATGTGGCAATGGCACAAACGTGGGTAGAGCTTCGAGCTCTAATGACGAGGGAATTCTGCCCACGTCATGAACAACGGGCACAGGAAGATGAATTCCACAATCTTAAACAAGAAAGTGGAGAGAATCATGCCAACACTGACCGTCTCGAGCTTGTTGTGTCCCGCCTTGGTCAACCCGTGGATAAAGAATCGAGAGGTACATCGATGGCCTGCTTGACCCCGTTCAGGACATTGTTACTGGTAGTAACCCTACCACTGTTTGACAGGCTATCGAATTAGTTGCTACCCTGACTGAGTCTCAGGTCAAGAAGGGGAAACTGTTTCGCAAGGGCGACGACAAACAGGTTGCTAAGACCACTCAAGAGAAAACAAAGGAGAACAAAGCTGAGTCTTCCAAGAAGTTGAGGAAGCGTAAGGTTTCACAGAACTTTGCAGTTGTTTCACAACCCAACCAGAACACTCGAAACCAGCCAGTGAAACCTCCTGCTAGGAAACCCTCTGCTGGTACTGCACCGTTTGCACAAGCTCACCTACAGTGTCGCCAATGCACATCATGAGGAAGATTCGGTCATATAGCCAATGTTTGTCGTTCGGCCCCAAAACAAGTTGTTCAGAACCGTGTTCAACCCCAAGCCAACCCTGCTAGACCTACGTTCCCACCTGTTCTTGCTACAACTATGGCGAGATGGGTCACTTTAGAAATAACTGCCCAAAATTGGTGAATACGAATGAAATTCGGCCCGTGGACGCGCATTCAACGTCAATGCCAACGAGGCTCGTGCTGATAACGTAGTCATTAACGGTACGTTCCTTGTTAACAATCATCTTGCTTCTATTCTTTTCGATTTGAGTGCCGATAGAAGCTTTATATCACTAGCCTTTGAACCTTTGCTTTCGATGCCTAAAACTAAACTAGAAAACCCTTAACGGTGGAAATAGCTAGTGGTAAACCCCTTGTGCTCGACTATGTCATTCGTAGTTGCCAATTGAAATTGGATATCCACCTTTTTCCCATTGACCTACACCAATGCCACTCAAGAGTTTTGACATCATCATAGGAATGATTGGCTAACCAAAGACCATGCTGACGTGATCTGTTTCAATAAGGTTGTTCAAATACCTCTTTCGTCTGGCGGAACCTTAGAAGTTCACGGAGAGAAACCCTCTAGTAGCCTAAAACTCATGACCTGTACCCAGGCCCAAAAATATCTACAAAGAATTATCTAGCCTTCTTGGCATATATCATAGAGGAAAAAGGCAAGGGCAAAACTGTTAAGGACATCCCTGTTGTTCGGGAATATCCTGAGGTGTTTCCTGAAGAGCTGCCTTGTTTACCCCCAATTCGTCAAGTTGAGTTTCGTATTGACCTAGTACATGGTGCCAACCCAATTGCCAAATCTCCTTACCGTCTTGCACCGTCTGAAATGCAAGAGTTGTCAAAGCAACTTCAAGAACTTTCAGACAAGTGATTCATTCGTCCGAGCTTTTCACCTTGGCTTGCTCATGTCCTATTCGTGAAAAAGAAGGATGGATCCTTACGTATGTGTATCGATTATCGTGAGCTTAACAATCTCACAATCAAAATGAATATCCCCTGCCTCGCATTAATGATCTCTTTGATCAGCTACAAGGTGCGACCTGCTTTTCAAAGATTGATCTGCGTTCTAGGTATCATCAACTTTGTTTACTCAAAGAAGATATTCCCAAGGCTGCTTTTCACACCCGATACGGCCATTACGAGTTCACTGTCATTCCTTTTGGTTTGGCGAATGCTCCTGCCATCTTCATGGACTTAATGAATAAGGTTTGTAAACGTCATTTAGACAAGTTCATCTTTGTTTTCATCGACGACATCCTCATTATTCTAAGTCTTGAGCCGATCACGAACAACATCTCCGTCTAACGATGGAACCCTGAAGAAAGAAAAACTTTACGCCAAATTCTCTAAGTGTGAATTTTGGCTAAAAGAAGTTCAATTTTTGGGAAACATTGTTAACGAACAAGGTGTACATGTAAATCCCGCCAAAATCAGTGTGATTAGGGATTGGAGTACACCTACTACTCCAACCAAATTCGTTCATTTCTTAGTCTTGCTAGAATACTATCGACGATTCATCACGAACTTTTCAAAGATCACGGTTCCCCTCATGACTTTGACTCAGAAGAATAAACCTTTTGAGTGGGGACCCAAACAAGAGGAAGCCTTTCAAACACTAAAATAAAAACTCTGTAATGCTCCTGTTTTATCTTTACCCGACAGCAATGGCGATTTTGTTATCTATTGTGACACATCAAACCTAGGCCTTGGTTGTGTTCTCATGCAAAGAGACAAAGTCATAGCCTATGCGTCAAGACAATTGAAAATCCACGAGAAGAACTACAAAACTCATGATCTTGAGTTAGGAGCCGTAGTGTTTGCTCTCAAAATTTGGAGACACTACCTTTATGGTACAAATGTGTGGTTTTCACTGACCACAAAAGTCTCCAACACATATTCAATCAAAAGGAGCTAAACATGAGACAACGACGTGGGTCGAACTTCGGAACGACTACGACTACGAGATTCGCTACCATCTGGTAAGACTAATGTTGTGGCTGATGTGCTTAGTCGTAAGGAATGTGTCAAACTTCATTTGTTTGAGTTTAATCTGATATCCAGACACGTATCCTTCAAGCACAACATACATGTGTGACCCAAAGCTCGTTGAAAAATGAGCTGCCACATAATCTCGAACTTCAACTCAAAACAATAGACAACGGATTACTCTACTAGAAGAACCGTTTGTGGATTCCTAGTCAAGACAATCTCCGCAACTTATTGATGGACGAAGCTAATAAGTCTCGTTATTCAATCGATCTTGGTGCAGACAAAATGTATAAGGATCTCCGTACCTAGTATTGGTGGCCGGGTATGAAGAAGGATGTGTTTGAATGCCTAACTTGTCTTAAAATTAAGGCAAAACATCAAAGCCCATCTGGTTTACTTGAGCAACCAGAAATACCGGTATGGAAATGGGAGAACATTGCGACGGATCTCATCACTTAACTATTGCGCACACCTAGAGGTCATGATGCCATTTGGGTAATCATCGATCATCTAACAAAGTTAGAACACTTATTGGCAATTCGTGAGGATCTATCTACTAACAAACTCGCCAAGATCTACGTTGATGAGATTGTATCTCGTCATGGTGTTCCTTTGAACATCATATCCGATCGAGATGCTCTATTCTCATCTCACTTTTGGAAGACCATGCAATCTGCCATGGGAACCAAACTCAATCTGAGCACTGCTTATCATCCTTAAACGGATTGACAATCTGAAAGGACAATTCAAACACTGGAGGATATGCTTAGAGCATGTGTGATTGACTTTGGTGGTAGTAATTACGCAAGCGTCAATATAGCGCCTTTCGAAACTCTATATGGTCTAAAATGTCGTTTACCTGTCTGCTAGAATGAGGTCAGTGAAGCTTAGCTCACTAGAGCTGAACACATTCACGATACAACAGACAAAGTCAAGAAAATTCGCGATAACCTTCTGACATCTAGAAGTTGTCAAAAGAGTTATGCGGACAAACGACACAAGCCCTTGGAATTCCAAGTTGGTGATGACGTCCTTGTGAAGGTATCCCCTTGGAAAGGTGTGATTAGATTTAGAAAGAAAGGAAAACTTGCACCACGATATATTGGACCATTCAAGATCATTGAGAGAATCGGAGGTGGCCTACCGATTTGAGCTACCTCCTGAAATTGGGAATATTCACCCAACATTCCACGTGTTCAATTTGAAAAAGTGTTTAGCTAATACAAACCTCCAAATTCCGCTCGACGAAATTCACGTTGACGACACTATGCACTTTGTCTAGAAACCTGTGGAGATATTGGACCGTGAAGTCAAGAAACTCAAGCGTAGACGTATAACGATTGTTAAAGTTCGCTGGGAATCCAAACATGGCCCAAAATTTACTTGGGAATGAGAGGATCAGCTGAAAGCGAAATATCCACATTTGTTCTCACAAAGTTTCTTCTAATTAAATTTCGGGACGAAATTTCCAAAAGTAGGGGTGACTGTGACATTTGTGCCTTTTCAATCATTGCACAAGTACAAACAATTTCGTATTCAATAAAACCGTGTGTTTTATTTCCAAATATTTTTGTATTCAATAACATCTTGTATTTTATTGATGAAAATGCAAAAATGTCAATCGTTGCACAATTTCGATCATTTTCATGTATGTTAAAGCGTTTTACGCATTTTTGCGAAACGCCTAAACGTACAACCGAGCGAACTGATATCCATGACATTTTCGGGCATAATCCAAGTTACACATATCTTAACACCTTTATATAACCTAAATATTAGGTTAAAGGGGTTAAAAATGGCAAACAAGTGAAAATACAAGTCCAAGGGCCAAAAATGTCAAAAAATAATAAATATTTTTGCTTCTTCACCAAGTTTGCCACCTATCTCCAATTTTTGACACCTAGCACTCATTTTGCCACACTTGATTTGGTGCTGACACATGTTAGGACACTAATCCACACTTGAGGACACTTGTCATCACCTCCTTCATCCTAAGATACTATAAAGACCCCATGATTCTTCCCCTTTTTTTCACACCACTTCAAAACAGTTCAAAGCAAAGTGTGAAGTTCTTCTTTCAATCCTTCTTGGAGCTTGTTTCCTCCTATCTTGAGTTTCGAAAGTGTTCTTCAACACGAGTAAGTACTCTTCCTAGTTCTTTCATTATTTTAGCTATTTTGAACTAAAAGTCGAATAGTTTGGCAACCTGATTGACTTATGGTTCTAACCATATTTGGTCAAGTCAAAGTTCAATTGAACTTTGAAACGTGATCGTAATCACGAAGGTTATAATCCCTAACCATTTCACCTTCTGATTACCACGTTTACTAGTCGAAGTGACGAGTCAAAGTTTTAGTCAAAAATGCGCATGATGTGCATTTTACGACCAAAGTATTTTTGGTATAAAAATACCAAGTTTTGATACCAAATCGGTTTTATAAACTTAGTTAGACATATTTTGATATGTCTAACTCGTCATTTCTAGTTTAGTGCTTATTTAGGATCGTAAGTCGAGCGGTCTTGACCACCACTTTGACTTCTGAATCTGACCCGTTTGGTCGATCTTAGGATCCAACCAAACACATATTTGTGACCATAGTTGTTTAAAGAATAACCTACTGAGGTTATACCCTATGGTCACGTCGTTTGGTTAGTGTTATGATAAGTTAGTTCTACGTTCTTAAAAAAATGATGACCAAAATGCCCTTTTGCTCATAAATCCATTTTAAACACATCTAACCAAATTTTTGACATATAAACTGATGTTATAACATTTTCAAACACATTTGGGCATTTAAGACTTATCATAGGACATGTTTAACCATCCGATCATGCGTTTACGCTAATAACCCGTTAAAGTAGCATAAACTACCTTAACGATTCATAATGGGTCAAAAGCATTTAGGATCCATTCCAAATCAGAATGTTAAGTTTGTTAAACCATATCACATGAGTTCCAAAACTCGTTTGGTTTATAAGACTTCATTCTATCCAATCTCCCGTTTGTAGTCCCAACACGCTAACATATTTATCTGACACATTAGGACACATTTGAGATTTGTTTATTCCGTTGATCAAGAACACTTTCGCAATCCCAAGTGAGTACATAGTTCCCCTCTTTTAAGTTTTCAAATGTTTTGGGTGACTCATATGTGCTAAATCATTTTCAAGTTTTCAAAAACAATGTCTATGGTTTATATATAAAAAATACGATTTCAATAATGTGAACAACTTGTTAATCCGTTATCCATAACACGAATGAAATTCATTAGCTTTGGCCGAGCCTACCAGTAGTATGTTATGGTACCATAGGACTGACAATCCCATTATCAGACTGTTCACTGGATTTGGTGGAAGTTTGGGTAATGACACAAACTGTTTCTGATTAACAAATCCTTTGTTGATTTGTTAGTCAAGTTAAAGAGACCATTTGGTGGTCTATTAAAGATACCCTTTGGTTGTATAGTCAACACAGGTTTGAATGTGTTCATTAAAGAACGATCAAAAGTTTACATAATTAAAAACACGGACGATTTGTTATGACATGGACAATTGGTTTATGACACGGACGATTGATTTATAACACAGACAATGGATTATAACATGGACAAATGTTTTATAACATGGACAAATGGTTTTGAACAATGTCACGCAATGATTTTCACTTAAAGATATAAACCATACGAAGTTTTCTTTTGAATCAATCTATTACAAGGTTTTTACAAAAGACACGTTTGGTCAAGATTCATGGCTATAAGGTTTTCATAACTCTAACCAACTTGTTCTAGTTGGTTAATTGTATTGCAATATCAAACACTTTTGATACGAGGTTTTCACTTAACGACTCTTGTAGTCAGACGAGGTGTTGTAATATGTATACAAAGCCACGAATTTGACACACTCAAAAAAACCTATGTACTCACTGGCATTTTTATGTTGACTCTCTTTTCACATATGTTTCAGGAGTCAATGCTTGATAGTATGATGCATGCTTCACGTAGGAATGGAGGCGGGCCTTAGTGACTAAAAACATGATAGACAATTTATTTATGTGTTGTTTATGTTTATCCCAAGACAATGTAAACATTTAAATTGATAAAACAAAATTTTAAATTCCATGAGTTAGGAAACAATAGTTCTGTGACATGATTCCTCGATGTTTCCGCCGCGGTTTGTTGTTTTACGCGGTCGGGGTGTTACACCATTCCATGACATACCCCTAGGATCAAGGTCAGCACAACAATTCATCATAGTAGGTGAGTATACTGAGTTCATCCTTTTGATGTTTAATGTCAGACTATCAGTGAACAGATCCGTACTTTCGTATGACAAAGTGACCAGTATTTGTGTCCAACGAGGGTTAGGCAAATACCTTTTTGGTACGAAATTAGCTTTTTAGCTCAATGGAATTCCCTCAATTTGAGTTTATCTTTCTTTAAGATTTTTGGCCTTTTTGGCTCTTTTAAGATATCCAGACTGTGCGTAGGTCTACATATAATCTGGATGCAACAGAGGGACATCCATGATATCCCCAGATAACTTAACAACATAAGGACCCAAACCTTAGACTTGTATCTATCAACCGAAGATTTAAGACGATAAAATCATACTCTGATGGTATCTTTTATCATTTTGAGCGTTAATCCTATCGACATATCAGATTAGATCCTAGTCTTTTTAGCTATAGCACCTTACATGTGTTGATCTAGCCCTTTAGCATCAACATTTATTTCATTTCCCATGTGATGCAATAAAATCTTTTTGGATTGTTTAATTTTTTGCCTTTTTTGTTTTTTGTTTATTTCTCATTTTCTCCCCCTAAAACAATGCATATGTACATATATTTCCCTCTTCCCCCTAAATTTGTGCACCACACTTTATACGCAAATTTACCTAATAGTGAAAATATATGTACAAAGATATACATGAAAGAAAATGAAAATATTTTTGTTGTTTTTCCTTAACCATTCCGTAATCAGATTAAAGAGTAATCAATGTCAAAATTAAAGCACAAAATTTAAATAGTACATTTTCGCTGATCTTGTCTTACCTCTCTTATCTCCTCCAAAGGAAACATATCATTGTAAAAAAATGAACATTTTGCAACAGTGAGATGTTACCCATTATATCTCTGTAACAACCGCTATTAACATTCAAGAGATTGTCAACAGCTCCTGCTTGATTGTCCCTGAAAAGTAAGGAGATTAATAAGACATTGTTACCTAGGCCATTTTGTAGTTCTGGAATTTCCTGAAGCATCAAAATAAGATACTTCCTTCAGACACATTTTCCCTTTTGTTTCAAGGATTGGTGATGTTGCTACTTTTTGTTTTGCTTTCCAAATTTGTTTAAGCGTTTCTAATTTCTTAGATGCCTTTGGCAAAGCAGTTGGCTTTTCAACATTGCTATTTTTAAAACTTATGTAGGTTTTAAAGCTTGTTTTCTTTTACCTTTAGCAGCATTTCAATACACATTAGATGGTTTAACCTTGGGATTCACATTTTTCTTTGCCTTAGGTGATGATACCTTCATTAGCTTAGAATGATAGTTACCTTTGGTGTAACCCTCTAATTTGCACATTATATGGTACGTAGGGACGATGTGTGTAGTTTCTAGCAATGTACCCGCAATGCTAAAATTGTAGGAAGTTTATCTTTTCATAGGAAAGACATTATGAGCAGCTTGATTTGCTCTTGCAGGTCCTCAAGGACAAACCTATCCTTTATGTGCTTTATTCTTATGCACTTCTTTTTTGCAGCCGAAGATGAGTTTGGGTGCTTGTATTTGCTGCTTGCAGAAGTCTTGTTGCTCTGAGAACCATTCTTCGTCTTTCTTTCTTGTTTAGATTTGTTATTCATCTTGCAAAACTTGTTAGAATAGTTAAAAGCATATTTTTTACTTTTGCCGTTACAATGAGACTTTACATTAACTGTCTTTGAATCACAATCCTTTTGAAAGCTCTTACTGCCGGTGATGATTTGGCTGGTCATGATCTTATGAGAACCGGCACTTTCCGATTGTAATTACGCGTATAACGAACATTAAAAACATCATAAGTAGTATAATTAGACGTAAATTAACTTGATCAGCCTTTGGAATGCCTAGGAACGTCTATCTGACTATCCGGCACGCGAATGGTGATTTGCGGGAAGACTGCCAAACGGCAAACGGTAATGAACTGACACAAGTAAAAATCTTGAAAACACCAAAAAACGACCTTTACATATGTAGCTTATGCGTATGGATTTGATTTTGATGACTTATCATGCTTCGAACGTAAAAAAAATGTTTTCGTGAACGAAAAACGCGTCCGTAGGAACGCACGGTAACGAACGGAAGCAACGGACTCGAATTACGCCTCGATATTAATATATTATGATATATTTAGCTTCGTAATCGAATTTTATTATTCGTGTTCGAAATCGGATCAAAAAACGGACAAGAAACGACAACCAGAGCATTTTATGCATTTTAAAGAAACCGACGAACGCACGCGATAAATATCGAATACCAACAACTTTTAATGTTTTTGAACCTAAAATGAAATTACATGACGTCTCATGAAGTTCGGGATAAAAAACGGGCCTCGTAGACGCCATCGGCCGTTTAAAACGCTAAAAATGGGTTTTTGGGCCTTGGGCCCAACCCACCCAAAAACCCTAGGTATAAATACTAGTTATAACACAAAACCCTCATAACACACCTCCACACTCTCTCTCTTCCTCCCCTTCTCTCTCTAGATTTTCCGGTGGCCGGACTCCGGCCGGCGAGACAGGATTGTCATAGTCACAACTAGGGGGCAGGGCCCCAATTTTATTTATAACATGGGCTAGGCCCAATGACAAGAAAACATGGGCTAGGCCCAATGACACATATAACAATTTATAACAATTGGTATGTAGTTATCGAATTAGATGAAAAAAGATCACTGTGCGTAAGTAGGATGATGACAATAGTAACCATTAATCACGTAGTGACCAAGGTGCAAAAGGTATAGATCTATCGAGTTTGAGACACACTCCACTCCTGGTAAGTTAACCGGTTAGGAGTGCTTTTGTGATCCTAATGATGTCAGAGTTGTCTCGGTTTGGTTATTTACTTATGGAACATAGGTCAGTGTATTAGCTACACACTGATTGATCCTTAGATTCCATAGGCATACTACATACTACGATTTCAATACCGGTTTACAAAGATAACATAAAATATTTAAATACCGGTTTACAATTATGACAGAAAACATTTCAATATCGTTTATTTACAGATACGATTGAAAAGATTTCTTCACCGGTTTATAAACATAACAGTTATATGAATGGATTTGCAAACGACATGGAAAACGTTTCAATACTGTTATACAAACATGACATTTCAAATGCTTTGGGATACTATGATCCCACAAACCGGATTTTCGAATGCAAGACTTTCAAATGTTTTATGATTCATTTGAAACAAAAACAGATAAACTATGAACTCGCCAACTTTATGTTGACTTTTCGCATGTTCTTTCTTAGGTTACAATTACAAGTATGGCACGGTTGGAATAGTGGAACCCATGGGGATTCGAGTAGTTAGTGGGCATTTGTTTACTAGAAATCTTAGCACTCACGTTTGCTTCCGCTGTGCGATGAAGATACCAGTTTAGTTCACGCCCCGCTCTGATGTGAAGGAATTACATGGGGGTGTGACAGAGTGGTATCAGAGTTATAGGTTTTAGCGAATTAGGTTTCTCTGGGGATACCTAGGCTTTAACCTCATGTTTCTTTGGGGACATTAGATCAATAAGACTTGAATACATACAGAACGCCTAGGACTCGAATATGGGTTCCAACCGTGGCTGAAACAATGAGTCAACATTATGAGTTTAATCATACACCAGTGTTGTGTTTGATACATGGTACACGAAAACATTACATACCGTAGGCAAAACTTTGAGAGTTTTGACAATATACATTTAAGACCTTTGGAAAATTTATGACAATATCCAATAAAGGTCATCACGTAGGAACTGCGACTAATAACTCGGCAAACGCCATTAATATATTGTCGCTGTTATTTTATATACCGAGCAGATAGCCTATGCGAAACGGAACACTAGTGCGCAAACATACGTGAAAGTTAAAGATACAACAACGGATGTTGAAGTGCATCACATACGACTTTCGAGGCGCGGCCTTGAGAAAGCACGACATTACGACAACGATGCAAATCCCGTCAGCGGGAGAACTACCGACCAGAATGCGGCACTTTGTCACGTGGTCCTGTAAGGGACACGAACCACGCTGAAGTACGTTGAAACGAGAATTCATAAAGTCGGTACTTATTACAATGGTAATCACAACAATTGGCGCTGCAAAAGAAGTCACATGTCATCGCATTCCCCCTACTTCATTAATGACGATTACGCCATATACGACATCCGGTGGTAATGTCACGAAACAATAAGTCATCATAGGTAATACCAGGTAAAGTCCTCGAATTCCTTCTGTTGGAATTTCAACTTTGCATATAATGAGTAGGTTTGCACACCTCTACTCCTCATAACAGTCATTGTGTCACGGGAAATTCTTTCTTGATTAGCGAACACCTATTGCATCATTCTTGACAAACTTATACGGTACGCATGCTTTCTTGCTGCGCATATTAACTTGATACGTGGAGACCATCAGGGTCTTCACTTCGAATGGTCATTTCATCATTCGTTCAAAGGTTGGTTCGCTATACTCAAAATTTTTGCTTTGTGATCTAGATGACCTGCATTATTGTGAGTATTGACTCCTTGGTATCGAGTCAACGAATTCTTGAAATTCATTTTCTTTCCAAGTTGCATACATGGGATTTTTGTAGTAACCATACCGAAACTTGGTCGAATCATGTACTTATTGTTGGATTGTGTCAAACCAAGTTCAATTGTTTGAACTTGCTCACTGTGTACAAAGTCAATTCAAGGATTTCATATGATGGATTGAGGCTGTCATATTCAAAGTAATGTCAACAAGCATTTCATTTGTTTCAAACCATAGTAGATTGGTTCAGTCTGCACCCTTATTAAGTCATTTGTTGGTTACGACACCTTGTGGTGGTGTTTCACTAGTTGAAGCTTGCGCTGACATCGCTTTCACAACTCATGTGCGGATTTAATTACTTATTTATTCATTTTTAAATCCCCTTGTTGGATCATTTTGCTTATAACATTCTTAGTACACAAATTTATGGACTATTTCAGTGTACCTCATAACGGTTCTTTCATCATCAGTCGAAAATATTGGGATATTTATCGTTCTTCCACTAGCGATCGAAAAAATTTATATTTATTTGTTCTTTCATTGTCAGTTGAAAATCCTATGAGATTTATTTGGAACAAATGTTCAGACTTGCTCGTTAAACCTTTCGTCTGATGCAAACACGGTGAACTTGTTCGGGCACCGCTATTATTGAATTATTTCAAATCACTATGACGCGTTGTGGTGTCGATATAAACTTGTAGCTTGGGCTAATCTTGAAAGTGGTCTTAATACAACTATGTATTAAGACAATGATACACTAACTTCGGTTGTAATTCGGTGTATCCTTCCAATTCAATAGTGTTAACTTATGGTTTGAAAAGTTAACAGATCATCTTCATGTTTCTAATTCAGTTGAGCTTGTTGATTCTAAGTCTTACTGATCCATCAATCAACGCTAGTTTCCGTTGGTAGAGATTCCTATTGTTTATGAAATTCATTTACAGATTGTGAACGTCTTTGAAATCTATTTGTAGAATCTCATTGTTTGACCCATGTAAACTCAGTCACACTAGTGATTATATCACTACGTTTTGTTCACTTGGCATCGATTCTGAAAACATATTCAGTTGAACAGTGGGTTCATGTTGTTGTAGTAAGTCATTGTATCATATAATCAAGACAAGTCTCGATGCGATTACATGGTCATTTACTAGGGCAGTATTAATACCTACGCATGACAAAGTCTAAGGAGATAACATTGTTTAAATTTCGAGGACGAATTTTTTATAACAAGGGGAGATGTGACAACCGACATTTTCTGGTTGTAATTACACGCTAAAGAACAATAAAAACATCATAAGTAGCATAATTAGAAGTAAATTAACTTGATCAGGCCTTTGGAATGCCTGGGAACATCTATCTGACTTTTCGGCACGTGAATGGTGATTTGCGGGAAGACTGCTGAACGGCAAACGGTAACAAACTGACACGAGGAAACATACTGACAATGCCGACAAACACGACCTTTACATATGTAACTTATGCGTATGGACTTGATTTGGATGAATTATCATGCCTTCGAACGTAAAAAATGCTTACGTGAACGAAAAACGCGTCCGCAGGAACGCACCGGTAACGAACGGAAGCAATAACTAGAATTACACCTTGATGTTAATTTATTATGATATATTTAGCTTCGTATCGAATTTTACTATTCGTGGTCGAAATCGGAGTCGAAAAACAGACAAGAAACGACAACCGGAGTATTTTACGCATTTTAACGAAACCGATGAACCACGCGATAAATATCGAATACCGATACCTTTTACATGTTTTTGAACCTAAAATGATATTACACGACGTCCCATGAAGTTCGGGTTCGAATACGGGCCTCGTAGACGCGATCGAGCCGCTCAAAACGCTAAAAAACGGGCTTTTGGGCCTTGGGCCCAACCCACCCAAAAACCCTAGGTATAAATACCTAGTTATAACACAAACCCTCATAACACACCTCCACACTCTCTCTCTTCTTCCCCTTCTCTCTCCAGCTTTCTCTCTCTAGATTTTCCCGTGGTCGGACTTCGGCGGTGCTTCGGACGACCATTTTCCGGCCAAGAGTACACTTTTTCGACTATCTTCGACGTTCTGGGTCGCGTGGTGATGTTGGTTTTAGTAGATTCGATGCCGTTTGGGCTCGTGAGCAACTCCGGCGATATTCCGACTAAACTCCGGTGAACCCGTTTCGGACTTTTCACATCGCGCATGTTTAGATCGGGTGGTTAGAGGCCTTTCTGCAAGTTTTCGTGAAATTTTATTCTCCGGCATAATTCCGACTTCTGGCATGGTTCTGGTGAGGTTCTGGGCATCCGTTTTCAACGAAAAATATATTTTTCGGATCCTTGTAACCCGTATAGTCCATACGAAACACTTTCGTCTCGGGTGAAAATTAATGTTCGGGACACTCTCGGGCTCGGTTCAACGTGGTCAACAGGTCATGGTCAAGAGATAGTTTTGGATCAATTTTGGTGCCTCGGTTCAGTTTTGGGTTCGGTCAACTCAGTCAACTGCCGGTCAACCGTGGTCAACTATCGGTCAACTGCTGGTCAACACAGTCAACTCAGTCAACACGGTCAACTCAGTCAATGGGTCAATCAAGACTCGGTAAAAATTTAATTACGACGCGAAAATTTATTTATATTAGTTATAAACGTTAATATTATATATCGCGGAACCGAGCTCAAAACCGACCCGTTAACAATTCTATATCGTCAAAAGTTTAAAATAACAATAGATCCGACGTACAATATTCACGTGAAAGTCACTAGTTAAAAACCGAACCGATGTTAGTATCATATAAATCGGACTTATATTTGGCGAAACATTATATTGAAACACGATGGGAAAGTATTATGTATTGCGTACGTTGATTGATTGCGTTTTGATAAATAAATCGACAACTAGTATTGTCGGGATCGTCCGAAAACAAAGGAAACTCTGCCCGATTTTCGTAAAATACGCAATGCGAAACGCGTTACATTTCAAAGATAAAACGTCCGACTCAAAGCGACTATTTAAAATAAATATAGATATATTTATTTTTCCGACGCTATTGTAATCTATAACAATCAAGCCGATAACGTACAATAAGCGTAATTTCAAGATAACAAACATTCGGCAATCGATTATGAAGTAAATATAATTATTTAAAATTACTTCAAACGTCGGAAATTCGGATATTTAAATGTGAAACATCGATACCTCATCCGAATATTTTTATATAGAATAAATATAATGCTTATATCTATTTCGAAACGCCAAGATTTCCGAACGCTTTTATAAGATGAATACAAGGTGTGTATTATTTCAAACAACGAAATTCGGAAATCATATGTTTAAGACATCTGGAATTCAGACGATCTTATGACACGAATATAGTTATATTTATTTCAAACGTCGACGACTCGAATACTTTCGAAGGATTTTATAAAAATAATACATGAGTTATATTCTATTCAAACACCTAAACGAAGTACGACGCAACTCCGCAAGACTATAACAAGTGTACGATGACATCGTTATTTATTATAAACGATATGCCAGACTTTTGCTCGGATACGAAATGTATTATCTATACGTGTATAATTACAAGTATATATACATTATATCTCACGAAAACTACGAAGAGTCGTACTATTATCCGTCGACGTACATGACGGCTAAATATGATTTCATGAAATATAGTTATGTTTATATGTAAACATATATTTCAAGTCTCTCGAAAACTAAATCGTTTCTAAGAAAACCATAGATTGGTTTACCGAGTTAAGTCAATAACAATTTCATAGAATCGTATGAGTAACGATTCGGTAGAGCTTGGTGGCACGTAGTTTAGCTACATTATATGTTGGAACTTTTGGAGACCGTTGGTACTTGATAAACCATAGTTTGAGCTGATTCTGTAACAGTTAGAAAAACAAAAGGGTCAAAAGTGTCATTTTGTGAAACATCTATGTACGCGGCGTAATTAATTGCCCAGCGTATTTAATAAATACTTGGGTGATCAGTCTGTATAAATACTATGTTCAATGAATGTATGTCCAAGTTTCTTGGAAAGATTTTGGTGATCTTCTTGTGTTGTGATTTTTGCTATTGTCTTGTGTTGTGACAAAAGACCTAATGTTTTGTGCAATCGATGTTGAGTTTTGCTTATGACTTTTAAATTGCTTAAAAAGGGGAAATTTTGAAATTTTTTTGTTTTTCCCCATCCCCACACTTGATGTCAACATTGTCCTCAATGTGTATTGTTTAAATAAAGGGTTTAAAAATCTTAACTTTTTTCTCGCAATCCCCACACTTGTGGTCAACATTGTCCTCAATATGTAGTGTTTAGGATGGGGGCTTTCAAGGTATAAGGGATGTGACATGCCTTATCTCCCAAACTTTCACCTCGGTCAACATTTCCAAAAACATTCCACTTGTTTACTAACTAATCAAAGCTAGACACAAGAAATATATGCACCTAGTTTTTTTCTTTTCTCATTCATCATACTATCCTTGTTTTTCAATGCAAATGGGTGTCCACAACAAATATGAAAACACCTACAAGTCCCAACACTTGTGTAGAAGCAAGCTTCTCACAATAATCAAATCTCATTAGTTAATCCATGTTTAACATTTTTATGAAAAACTTACCAAGTCGTTCAAATTTAACTTTGATTTTGTGGAAAGAAAAATTTACAATAATAACAATCCAACTCGCTTTTGTAGCAATCACGGCGGCATACCGTATGCACACAAGCCCTTAAAAGCTATTGATAACACGGGAGGATGAGGAAGGTCTCGTGAGGGTTATATAGGGAACAAGCTCACAACGTGCATTTTTCTAAGAACTTTAAAGTACACGAAAGAAGATAAAATAAAAATAAAGATAAAATTTAATATACAACAACAAGTTACATACCTCACCATCTATCTTTGGTAACATTCATTTGGGTCTCGTGGTGAGTATGGTTGGTACGGTTATCCTATGAGAGTCGTCATCATCTATTGAAATCTTCAAGCAGGCCTCCTCATTCAGGATGGGGTGGAATGGGAATAGGAACAAACTCGAGGCCACATTTTGCAGCCAATGAACTGACGCTTAGACCGGTTTCGAGTTGAGCCTCAATGGTAGAATAAAACCGTCAATGGGTCGAACTACTGGTAATTGCGACCCGCCATCAAGTCCTGATGGTGTTGCTTTAGATCATGAAGGACATGAGCATTAGTTACCGCTATTTGTTGTGCGGTCCCTAATGTCCTCCACTTCTTATCAGCCAAGGAATTCCATTCTAGCTGATGCCTCTCTTGCTCGGCCTTCAACGCTCGTTCATGTGCAAGTCAAGCTTCTTCCTAGTTTTGGTTTTCATAAATCAAACTCAAGATACTATCATGGGTGCTCTTCCAACCAACAGACCAACTTTCATAACCGGTAAGGCGGGCTTATGATACAAAACTAGCCACATCATTGGACATGCCTATACTCTAAGGTGCAAGTGTCAGGGCGAATTCTCTTTAGGCACTTCATCCCCATCTCAGTCCTCTTCCTTATCTGAGTAAGGAGCACTATCTTCTTCACACGGAAATTTTTCCCGTTTGCTCATCTCGAATTATATGATGACATCAGCTTGTGTATATGTCATCATTGACTTCCATATCTTTTTAAAATTAATTACATCAACCAGCCTATCAATCCATAATGCACCTGGTGGTAAACATTCCTGATTTATGATTAGTTCGTTAATTAAACGAACATACAGAAGCATATTTCGAGTGTAGCCCTCCCTCTAGTCCCACACTTTCAGCATGACTATATGCATAAACGAGAGCTTCGGACTTCCTTTGAGCAAAGCAAATATCACCCAACAATCCCACATTTTAATTTTTCCTCGATCACCTAACCGAACTACAATATTCTCCAAGCTTATATTCTGAAGAATCTTCCCTTCACATGTCATGTAATTCCTTTTGTACTTTTCACCATTTATATTGGGAAGCCTTGTTTCCACCATGCCAATGGAATCAGATTCAATCACATAATTACACATGAAATCTTCAAATTTTGGGTACCGATACTCTCCATCTGGCAAGTTATCAAGGTTGGAAATTTTCCTCATAGTGTCAAAAGAGATGACCATCTACTTTCTCCTTATATTGTCGGTAAGCTTTCATGTAGCCGGGTGACCATCACCTTTATCAAACCTCAACGTAGCAAACCACTAAGTTATGACTTGCAAGTAAATTTCATGTCGACCCCTATAGCACCAATCAAGTTCCCTTAACTAACCAAAGCTTTCAAACTTTTCCGTGATCTTAATTTTTCTGAAATCTCCAAGATCCACGGCTCATTCAAACACACATACCCCCGGAACTCTCTCTGTCAAATTTGACATCTTCCATCTCCATAGTCCTGCCTCTAAATCTTTATTTCTGAATTTAGACAATCTTTTTAATGTTTCATCTTCCCACGTCTTGATAATTGGATCATTGTTAGCATCCATCCACTTCCTGTGACATACGGTAAATTCGTACAGCCGAAACAACTATTACATTGGTATTTCGACTTGATTTTATTTAACTGAGTCTTTAAAGTATAGGAGTTACAAAATCTAGCTTTGTATGATGACAAACCCGCCACAACTAGAAACATATAAAATTATATCCTAGACTGGCGGCAGAAACGCGAACACACTGTACATGTCAGGACTAGTCACGGTTAGTCTGACACTGCAATAAAACGAGAATAAAGTATGTCGTGATAAATATTATATAGAAACGTTAGTTGTAAATAATATACAACAATACTTTCAGAAAAATTCTATTAAAACACCAAATTGTCCGGCCCGCAGAAAAATACAACAATTTTGTAGAGTGTACATCACTCCACAGAACGAAACAGCAAATGTCCGAAATTCAAAAAAAAATATTATTTATCTAAATAATATACAGGGTATTAGAAACAACACAAAACCCTTATTTTAACTTTAGGTTTTAAAGCTACACGATTAGTTCAGTAAATATCTGACAACAAAGGCGGTACAGGAACTGAGTCCAAAATAACAAATTTATTAGTCCAGAGAGTTGGATAATAAATTGGACAATAAAATTTATACAAAGACAATTGTGTAGATGAAATTATATAAGTAACACAAAATGTCGGTATTTAACCCGGTACGAGACCTAAACCGAATTTATCAACCGAACAACGAAACAATTAGTCTAGTGAGTTAGTTTGACATATTATAACATCACTTTAGAGTGTTGAGCCATTAAACTTTATAAATGTTGTGGTCGCAGGGGCGGCGGTGATTCTAGACGAACGAAATAGACATGGAGTAGGAACAGGGTCAGCAGAAGCTTTTCATTCATTCATACCGAAAGAGTATACATCTTACTGGCTGGCGGAGTTCCTGGAGAGAACCCGCCAGCGTTTCCCCTAAGGGAACTTCCAAAACTTACAAACAATTAACACATAACACCTATTTATAGACATGACAGCTCGTGCGAAGCGAGCATGTTGTCACTCGTACGAAGGGTCATTCGTACGAGTGGAGATGTCTAGATAAAAATCATCGTACGAGTAACAAAGTCACTCGTACGAAGCACATTGTCACTCATATGAGGCACATGTCACTCGTACGAGCCAGTACTCGTTCACACTTGGGTTGTGTGTTCGTCTCTAATCTATACAATATTCAATTGACACTCTTTCTAGCCTATTCGCACAGTGACGGCCATAAAGTGCATCAACAATTTCCCCCTTGGACATCACTGTCGAAGCTTGAACTTGAACTTGAAATCTGAGAGCTGTGTTTGAATATTCTGCAACTTCAATCGGGTATCTGTTGACGTCGTCATTCCCCCTTGATTGATCTGGGTTTGCATTATCTACGTTAAGCAACGTTCCCCCTGAAATAATTTTCTTCAGAAATTTATCTTCATGTCATTGTTTGCACGGTTCAAAACCTCCTCTGATTTGCTTGATCCAAATTTTCTCGAATAATCACCAACTTGAAATTAACCAATGCAACTTCTCCGTTTCGACGTTAACCATATCCGCATTCGGTTTAGCGCACTCCCCTGATGTCGTTCCTCCGATCTTCAAAACCCAACCGGCAATTGATAGAAACTTCGAAATACAACACCGAAAAACTTCAAATCAATAAATATCCGCAAAATCTTCTCAATCAGCAAATCATCGAAAACAAACTATCTGGTAACACATCGAATCTGAGAAACATTCTTCGGTAATCAGAATCACATTCTTTCTTTTTAGTCACGATAATAGATATATAGTTATCTCCGCTGGAACGGGCATCTGAAACTACAAGACATCCGTGTTTTCTAGCGGTTAGTCCGAAAAACAGTTCATTTGCAATACAAAGTTAATGATAGGCAGTCGTATGTGCTTCCTATTCCACATCGGGGATCAGGTGGTTAGCCCTTGAGCATCAATCTGAATCATGATCTGAAAATTATGAACATTCTTTAATCACACATTCCAAATGTATAGTCTATTTCGTGAATAGACTTAAACGTTATCTCATCTCTAATGAATCTTTGATGCTATGTGTTTCCCAGATAATTTGAAGTCTGAACCACCTGGATACTATTGCAATGTTACGAATTTCAAAAATGCCGGAATTTTAACATATATGTGAAAATTTTTATTCCCCCTCATTTTTGCAAATTCTAACATCTTATGTTCTTATGGGAATGAAAATTATGGTGGGACTATAACATTATGGAACTTAAATTTTGCGGAAAATTTCCAAAAATTGTAGTTTTGATCAAATGTTGACTCAACGTTAAAGCTCATTAATAGTCACTACACCAGATGATCAATGTTTTGCACAGATATTAGTGACTATCCCAAAATCTTCATCCCTTTGTGATCGTATCATCAAATCTATACTTTGAAGCTCTAGACGGTGTCTCTGAACAGCCCGAATTAGATGTTAAAATCTCGAAAAAAATTTGTAATCACCAAATCTCGAAAAAATTTGTAATCACCAATTTTTTTGTCACCACTTCATACGAGTTGCGCTTCGTACGAGTGGTGCTTTGTACGAGTGATGCTTCGTATGAGTGACAAAGCGTCACTCGTACGAGCCACAGAGGCTCACTCGTACGAGCGAGAGTCTTACTCGTACAGACGAAACTGATTACGTCTTTTCGATCCAGAATCTTCATTTCTTAGAATTTCAACATGATTTTTTGCACGGATCTGGTCAAAAATTAGTTTCTAACAATTCTATGGTTTTTTTACATTATGTCCGTGGATTGTCCGATTATTTGATGTTTTACGTCTAAAACCCCTCATACGTCCAAAATTCATTAGCGTAGGTGATTCATCAACTGTTAGATTGAATGAATCGGTACCTAGCTCTGATACTAGTTGTGGTCCCAGGGGCGGCTGCGGTTCTAGACGGAGGTTTTATGGATAGTACAGATTTGGCAGAACGAAATAGACATGGAGTAGGCACAAAGTCAACGGAAGCTTTTCATTCATTCATTCATACCGAAAGAGTGTACATCTTGACTGGCTGGCAGAGTTCCTGGAGAGAATCCGCCAGCGTTTCCCCTAATGGAACTTCCAAAACTTACAAACAATGAACACACAACACCTATTTATGACATGACAACTCATCCGATGCGAGCATGTTGTCACTCGTACGAAGGGTCATTCGTACGAGTGAGATGTTATCACTCGTATGAGTAACAAAGTCACTCGTACGAAGCACATTGTCATTCGTACGAGGCACATGTCACTCGTACGAGCCAGTACTCGTTCGCACTTGGGTCGTGTGTTCGTCTCTAGTCTATACAATATTCAATATACACTCTTTCTAGCCTATTCGCATAGTGACGACCATAAAGTGCATCAACAATAAAAACTAATATATAAAAACATCCAAGATCATAAAGTTTACAAAATATATCAAGATTTTATAAAATAAAAATTAAAACCCAAACCAACCCCCCCATCTCACGGCAATGGTGGGTCCCCCACCTAGCCATTTTCGTTTCTTTGATGTGTTGGAATAAGGAGAGTATGATTAGTGTATGGAGAAGTGTAAAAACATAACCAAACTAATACACTACACCCCACCATCATCTTCATTTCCAATATTCACCAAAAACCTTTCACCTCCTTCCTTCTCCCTCCCAAAAATTGGCCATACCAAGCATCCAACATCTTCATCCTTTATTCGAACTTAAAAATTACTAGCAAATATGGAGGTGCATGAATGATTCAAAGCTTTGCAAGACTTGAAGACCTACTTGGAGCATTTTCTCAAGACTTGAAGCTCTTGGATCAACATTTTCTCATCATCTTTTTACCATCATCATCTTGTTTATCAAGCAAACTAGTAAGCTCCATAACTAGTATCTACATTCTTATGGTTTTGGTTAAACACCCATGTACAAGATCATCTTGAAAGCTTACTTTAAAAACCCACTTAAAAATCACTAATAAAACTAAAACTACTAATATGATCATGTGATTTTCTTGATGATTGTTGATAATATTAAAGTTACCTTAGCGTAGTAAACTTGAATCTTGCATCTTCATGTATAAAGATGTGATCTAAACACATGCATGTATAGATCTAGCAAGATTTACCAACAAAAATATTATGGACATGATTTTGCACTTAAAATGGTCATATGCATTATACAAAATATAGATTATTATTTAAAACTCATGATCTAGAAATTTTGTTGAAAAGTAATAATAAAGTTTCCATTTTTAGAAAGATTATGAACATGTCCTATTTTTGAAAGTGTTATGAAAATATCTTCACACTTAAAAATGACTTCATGTATCACATAAAGCATGGATTTTTATATATAATAATGATCTAAGAATTTGATGAAAAACATTAATAAAGTTTCCATTTTGGGAATGTTTAGAGTTACTACATGTTCATAGCATTCTTATTAAAAGTTTTGTCTAGTCCTTGGTACTTGATCATTATTTGAGTTGAAAAATGATTTAAAACATGTTTATCTAAACATGGGAAAGTCCATAGTTTAAGGGAAACTATGGCAAAATTTTTATAAAATATATTATGATTAAAGTGTGATTAAACTAAAGACTTTTGTGATTAAAAATGACTAAGGATTTGGACATATTGGACATATCAAACAAAATTTTATAAAATATATTATGATAAAGGATTTGGACTTTTGTGATTAAACTAAAAAATGACAAAAACGGACAATTTGGGCATATCAAACAAACAAACGACATGGACGAAACAAACGACATGAACAAACAAACGACATGAACGAAACAAACGACACGAATGAAACAAACGACACGGACGAAACGAATAACGCAAACGAAATGATCAAAACAAACAAACCGTCACACACTATACAAAATGTATACATAATAGAATTTATAAAAATAAACTTATATAAAATATTAGTAGTTTTATAAACTAATTTTTATAAATTATTACTAGTAAGTATTTTAAAACATGGATTAAGCCCACTTTCATAAACTAGATTGGGCTAGAGCTCACTTGTATAAACTAAGTTGGGTAGAGCCCACTTTATAAAATGAATTGGGCTAGAGCCCAGTTTTATAACTGAATTGTGCTAAATCCCGCTTTATAAACTAAATTGGGCTAAAGTCCACTTTTATCATATTAATTTGGGCTAAGCCCACATCCATAAACTATTTTGGGCTAGGACCACTCTTACATGATTAATTTGGGACAGACCACTTTAACAAACCTATTTTGGGCTTGACCCACTTTAAACAAATTCATTTGGACTAGGCCCATACACATAAAACAAGTTGGGCTAGGCCTACACATATAAAACAATGTTGGGTTAGGCTCACACATATGAAACATAAGAATTAAATTCTTACACTTAACCCTTGGGCTAGGCGCATTTAGATACAAAAGATATGGAATATAATATATATTATATATATATACAAACAAAGAAAACAAATAAATACAATTATAATTATGAATTCAAGATGAATACTTTTTACGAAAACGATCATAAACCAAAGTGTCTAATGGGTTAAACACTTGTAGGTTTAGAAAACGAACGAAGAATCAAACAATACATAGAGATTTGCATGGAACGCGAATTTGTGAGTTCATGTTTCCCCTTTTATTTAATCATTTTATAGTTTTAAACCTTCGGGGAGAATACATGTTTCAATTGGTATGACTGTTTTAAAGAATGAAAAGGTTTAGATCACGTGCGGATAGAATTAAACGAAGGGACCATTAATGAATAAACAAGTACTGAGGAACAAAAGTGATAGATCTATTGGGTTTTGGCGGGCCTCACTCTGAACGGCAATAAAACAAATCGTTACAGAGTGCTTTTGTGTCTAAAACGAGTGTCTCAGACACAACTTATCATCAAGGTTTGGTTCCCCCTATTCGGCATACAGATTAGTGTCCTTGCAAAACACTAATAATCTTACAAGTTTCATTTAGTTACATACCAGATTCAATACTTTAAATGTTTTCAAGAATTATTTAATGTAAACTAAATACATGAATTCACCAGCTTTTGTTGACGTTTTTCAAAACTAACATGTATTACAGGTAACTAGTGGACAACTTTGGAAAAATATGTCTGTGTGTTGTGAAGTCAAGGAGTTTGATGTCATCCAGTTTCTAGTTATTGTCTTTGTAAAACTTGTGCTTTTAAAGTTTGAACAATGTTGTAGATTGTAAATTTGTTTTAAATAAAATGTATGGATGAACATCTTATTATGTTTTACATTGTCGTTTACTTGGTTGAATGCAATGATTGCCGCTCTAGTCACACCTTGCCGACGCTTCCACAACAACGAAAATCGGGGTGTGTCACTTCCAATCTTGTTGAGCATTCAATCTTTGTATTGCATTCTCTTGCTCTTCCTCTTCATCTTGTTGCATCCAATCTCCTTCTTCCGCATTCAAATTTTCCTCATTCAAATTCGACATTATGCTTTTTCCATGCCTACCCCTTGATGACGATGCTCCTTCATTGGAAGTAGGCTTGCTTCGCTTGTTTCCTACCATTTTCTACAAAACATAAAAAATTGCATTTAAACCTTCATGTTCAATAACCAATTCTTCACAATTTAAGCTTATGCTAGATTGTTGAAGGTACATTGGTTGATTATGAGATAGCAACATGATTTTAACTTGCACATGTACCAATTTCATACCAAAACAAACACTACATTAGTTAAAATTCATCAAATTCTTTATAACTTTCACAATATTCAACACTCTAGCATAACACATCATCAAAACAAATTTTAGAAGGTAAATTTCCATAGTTGTTTGATGCTAAAACTTAACAAACCAAGTTCTATACTCAATTCAAGCATCTAAATCATCAATTGTCTATATTCCAACTATGTTTAAACATATAAGTTATAGTTATAGAAGAAAACCTACAATCATTGAAATAGGAGGTTGAAAACGAAGTGAAGATCATACCTTTTGTGTTTTCTAATGCTTAGAAGCCAAGATGTGGCAAAAACCAAGCAAATCTTGAACTTCACCAACCAAACTAGAAATTAAATTCTCCAATTCCTCCTAAACCATTGAGAATTTGTGAAAACTAAGTTTGGGGTTTTGATCCTTATGAAAAACTAAGTGGAATAGAGCCAAAAACAAGTGATTTGTTTAAGATAGAGAAAGTTGCAAGATGGTGAAGAACTAGGGTTTAATGGAGTCTAATGAGGAAGATGATGATTTCGTGTGGTTGTGCATAACTGGACTTGTTTTATTAATTAAACATGGTTCGGGTCATGGATTATATCAAAGGAGGCCTCTTAATCGAGTTTTAACGTTAACAAGTCAGGTTCTGTGGTTAAAACTGGATAACCCAGATCCATATTTGCTTAAAAGTATTGTCGCGTCAGCGTCGGGTGAGACGGCATCGAGGACGCCTTATTTTGGTGTTGGTAGGCCGTGGACAGCAAACATCCGCGTTTGCTGGTGCTCAAGTGTTGGCTACGCTATACTCCTTCATCGCCGACGCCATAAACCGCACTTTTAAAAAATATATGAATGAAAAGAAGCACTTTTTACAAAGGACCATAGGCTATAAAAATTCCTAAAAATTATTAAAAATCTTTTTGTTCATTTTATTACTTTAACCGAAAAAAACTCAAAATTCGTTTTAACGAATCCTACTACCCCCCCCCCCCCCGATAGAAGTGTATTGTCCCGAATACACACCGAGCCTACGACATACCTGGTATCTTCATGACTCGGATGGAGTCTCCATTACTTACACAAAATTAAAGGTCAATACCAACCAAAATAAAGAGAAAAATAAATAAACGAAAACAAAATAACTATACAAATTATACATTGTTTTAAGGCCTCATAAGTCCGAACACTCACCAAAAAGCTTACTGCCTCCTTTTGTTCATCCACCTTCTCGTAGCCATCATGATACAGTTTCAATCAATAACCGTTTACCGCTTGTCTTGACCTCTCCTTCGGGTCCTTAATGGTAACATCTCCACTTTCTGGGTAAGAGCTTCAACTCGAGTTGTAGAGCCACACCTTTTGGCCTACTACTAACTCTTTTTTTCCTAAGCTTTGCATCGTGTGCTTGTTTAATCTTTTCCTTGTATTTGGATGCACACTCATAATCCTCCTCACGAAGCTCCTCCAACTCACACAACTTGGGTTTGCATTCCCTACCAGCATCATCGTATTTCATGATAAGTTCTTTAATTTCCTAAAAAGCATGATGTACAAGTTCAACCGGCAAATGATAATTTTTACAGTAAACTAAATGGTAAGGTGTAGTGTCGATAGGTGTTTTATGAGTCGTTCGGTAGGAACACAAGGCATCGTTCAGATTAGTTGACCAATCCTTATGATCCAGACTCACAGACTTTTGCAAAATCTCTTTAATTTGCCTATTAGATACCTCCACTTGACCGCTTGTTTGTGGATGGTAAGGAGTAGCAATTTTACGGTCAACACCATACCATTTTAATAACTTTCCAAACTTAAAATATTTAAAATGAGATCCTCCATCACTAATGATGACCCGAGGAGCATTGAACCTATGATAATGTTATTTTGGACAAAGTTACGAACAACGGTATGGTCATCCGTTTTGGTGGCAATCCCGGTTGTTGCCTAAATGCCTGTATTTCATCCCTTGTCGTATTGGTCTTCTCCATTGAATAGTATTCATCAAGGAAGACTTGTTGCATGTCTTTCCATGTGAAAATACTGTTGGCAGGCAAAGCGAGGAACCATTGCTTTGCCTTGTCTTTCAAATAAAACTGAAATAACGTCAACCGTACCTCATTTTGCAAGAAATTATGTACACCGATCGTACTACACAAGGCAGAAAATTTGGCCAAATGAGTGTATGGCTCTTCGATAGCCATATCATGGAAGTAAGGTAAAATGTTGATGTAGTTCAGCTTATAATCAAAAGAACGCCTCCCTACGGCCGGTGGGATAATTGGTATAACATTATCAGAAATCGCCAGTCTAAACCAACCATTCACACCTTGATCTTGAGGGTTTTAATGTTGGTGATGAGGTTTGTTTCAGTATTGATGTTGAGGTGGATTGTTGACTTCTTGATTGCCCAGATGTCTTTGGTTTGGCCTTTGATTCACCATTCCCACAACAGCAGAACCCTAGTTTTAATTCACATTGTTGCTCCGCTTCCTTTGCATGTTTTGTCACGGTTAACGTTTGTTGTTGTAACCCTAGCAGCTAATATAAATGTAACTCCAATTGTCATTCCCATAACCAAAGTTCTCACTTTTGTAACCATCTACGTCTTTAAACCTTCTCAATTATAGTAGTTCCCTTTGTTCTCGTAATCTCCATACCCATCGTTCTCATGCCAGTTATTATCCTCGTTATCTGAATATTCATCATCACCCATGTGATAAGTGTGAATGCACACCCAATCCGGGATTGGTAACCCGGAATGTTAAATGGATCATCATCGTTGATGTTGTTCCTCACTCGTCGGGTTAGGAATTTGTTGCTCAAAATAATTTGCTTGCATTCGGTTAACTTGCTCAAACTTGGGATTACCACCATGAGGAACGGGTCCATAGTTTGGGTTGATATTACGGCTATTGGGATGTGTTGGAGGTGGCTGATTTTCGAGTGGTTATTTCTTGGCATTGGTTTGGATGTGGTGGGGTCGGTGGTCTTCGATAGTTGCTACCACCTGACAACAACTTGGGTGTAATGTGAAGTTTGGTATAATGTGGAGTTTAGTATGGTGAGTTAGAAGCAAATGTTGCCTCTAACCGGTTGGCTCCATTTCTTCTTACTACATGCTCAATTTTTGGCTCGAACATTAACTGAGAGGTTCTTCCAGACGTCCTCATACACATGCACTACCTGTAATGCAAACAAATAACACAACCCGTGTAACAAGGAAAAGTAAATACAGCAAAAATAAACCAAAAACTTGAACATATAATCATAAAATAATTATACAAATTAGACACGAAGAGCACATACTCCTCGGATTGAACTGACAATTTGCAATTAACTAAGAGAAGCTTCATTAACTTTGATTAGAAAAGCTTAAAAACTTGATTGAAAGCAATAATTTGGAATAAGGTTCGCACCCGTTTCAAAATTGCAAGACCTAGCGTTCCTACACATTTTAGCATTGATTTAATTACCATTTACTTGTTAACGGCTTTAGTGTTACGTGACACACCCCGACCCGCAGCGGATAAGGTGATCGGGGCATGATTGGGTTATCATCAAAGCTCATGACATTTATTAAACGTTTCATATTCATTAATACAAATTAAATGGAAATTTACAATGATTGCTGCAACATGATCTAACTACAATCTAAACTTCTTTGTTCTCTTCTAAGGCATATCCTATGTTATCCTTGCTTCAACCTGTTCACCTGTATCATGTGTAAAAAGGTTTTTTGATCAACATAATGTTGGCGAGTGAATCCTATGGAAAACATTTGAACAATTCATTTAAATTGATTATGAAATATGTGCACAACCAAACATGAGTAAAATTAGATGTAACTTGATCAACAATCATAATATGTTAAATGAAAACACTCATGAATAATAATGGAACAATTAAAGGCACGCGTTGCTCAACTCGTCTCTCACGAGGAACTGAGGGGCCTGATGATTGAATTGCATAAACATGATAATATGAATAACACAACTACAACAATATAAACTCAATGAAAACACACATGAACAATAATGAATTGAATTGAAGCACGCGATGTTCTACTCGTTTCCCACGAGGAACTGATGGGCTTAATGTACGAGTTTCATGTAATTTGACAAACGGAATATAAGTAAATCACAACAATAAATCAATCTAAGTTTAAGTCATGATGTGGTATGGCACAAGTTTAAATAAACAACTTAATTATTTCATAACACATGACACACCCCAAAACGTGTAATTTAAAAGGGGGAATTGTAAGATTCACTCACAGTGGGTGCGTTCGGTTGATGACGTTGAATGCACGCGAAGTGGTTTTAACCACAAGTGAGATTTAACCTAGATAAATCGCATTATGGTTTGGTAAGTAAACGGATTTTATTAAACTATTTTAGTAGAATTGTTGGGTGCATTTTTGTGGGTTCAAGGCTATTTTCTAATCTTAAAAATGTTGTTTTTAAGTATTTATAATTGATTTTTAATTAAAATAATTAAATAAAAATAATAAAAATATTTTATTTTTTTTCTGCTACAGTGATTTGACCAGTTGACTTTGACCGGCGTTGACCGGTTCGAGGCGTATTGTTGTGCGCTGGGTGAGGCTCGAACCCGAGACCTCCCGTACGCGTGCACGCAGCTCTACCAACTGAGCTACGTGTCTAACCCGTTATATATCCGATTTTAATTTCATATATACATTAATTAACATTAACAGAAAATCATTTTTATTTTAAAAACAATTTAAGCGGCTCGGCGGTGCGCTCCACAGGTCTCGAACCCGGGACCTGTGGGTTAATATAACACACAGTCCACCGCTGGACTGTGTGTTCAACATGTTATATAACTTGATTTTTATTTTACTTAAAGACAATTTAGTTATTTCCTTTTTCTGCCTTTTTTTAAAAAAATAGATAATTGTCCGAGTCGGTGCTGATGACCGGACTCGAACTCGTGACCAGCGATATAAACAACCACACAGTCCACCGCTGGACTGTGTGTCTAACTTGGTTATTATTCCGGTTATTAATATACTTAACATATAACTAAGGTGACTCCGGTTCAGTAAACAAAAAATGGATTTTATTAAGGCAGCGTGTGTGAGACGGGATTCGAACTTGAGACCTTTGCATGTTTAACGTTTTATGTGCACACAGTCCACCGCTGGACTGTGTGTCTAACCCGAGTAAAATCCTGATTTATAATATACTTATATGATATGGAAGTGCGTCGTCTTCTTCGTCAAAGTTGAACCAGAAATCGGGTCTGACTGGTTCGAGTTTTTATTCAAGTTTCAATAGTGTTTTAGGTTAATTACTGGTAAGATAGAAGTGAAAAGGAAAAGAAACTGAGCGGAGAATATACCGACTGAACTCTCTGTTTTCCGGCAGAAACTCCGGCGACTGAATTCAACTCCGGCGACGTGTTCCTTGTAGCAGCTAGTCTCCGAAAAGTTTGGAAAAGGTAAGGGTATCACCGGTATAAGCTTCAGAGGTTCAGAAAAGCTCGGCAATGGGGAAAACGGTTTTCCGGCGACGAACAGGTTTATTCCGGCGAGTGAAATTTCGCCGTGAAAAGATGTGATTTTTAGCGAAAAGGTTTGCAGACGATTGTGGTTGAATTTATAGGGAATAATCGAAATGTATTTGGTCTGATTTTTGACTGTGTTCGTTATTTAAATTTTTCCGGCGGTTTTGAAAAGTGTCGCGGACTTCAAACATCGGTTATAACCGATATGTGATTAAAGGTTTACGTTATAACGTAAATTGGTGTTAAAACTCGCGAATATTCCGGGATTCCGACGACTGAATCGTTGGGCGCCGGTTTTGAATTTGTAAAGTCACTATATCAATTAAATGATTCTATTATTCATCAAACATAACAAGCGGCGCAGTGGTTTGTGTTTGTGAGATAAAACACTGAATGACTCGGTACAGACCCGGGTTCGAAACCCGGCAGAAACATTTCCTTTTTATTTTGCGATTTTTGACAGTTTTTCAAAAACTAAATATATATTCCCGTATAATAATTGATTACGGATCGTTTAAAATTATTTTGGGCATTTAATTCGAAACGAAAATTTTGACTGACTGTTCGGTTGATAAACGGAGCGGGTTTGGTAAATCCGTTTTTGACGGATGTTACAGTATCCCCTGCTTTTTAGAAATTTCGTCCCGAAATTTAAATAATGATATATTTTGACTATAAGAATGATGATGTTTTGTTTGACAGTTGTATGCTTAGCAAAAAATGAGGGTTTAAGTTTTTTGTTCGAGGCGGTAACGTTCCTTGTAAAGGTTAAGTACCCTATTCAGGAATCGCTTTTTGTTGCCTACTGTATGAATATTGATAAACAGGAATGATTCGCTAAAAATGATATCATGCATAAGAGTTTAGATACGTTTGGGAAAAATATGGTTATATCCTAAGGCAAAACTTCTAACACTACAATCTACATGGAACATAAATAAAAACACAACAGCTGACATCCAAACATGAATGAACACATCAGCAAATATTTGAACATGAATAAACACATCAGCAAATATTTGAACATGAATAAACACAACAACAAAGATTCGAACATGAATAGACACATCAGCGAATATTTGAACATGAATAAACACAACAGCAAATATTTGAATTCACATTCTGATAACATATATGTTTGAATGATGGAAGTTCCTCTCTCGTTTGTTATGATGGAGAGGTTAATTTATGTAGAAATGGAACACAATCCAATCTCTTTAAATAACATGATGATATAAATGTATCACAAATTCCAACCAAGGCAATAATAAATCCTACATGGAACTTCTCATAACCGCCTGATAATGCCTCTGATCCTTTGGCAAGAATACTTATATATAGGAAGTACCAGCGGCGTATCCACCATATTCTTGCCAAATTTTCATTAGTTTTATCCACAAGTTATGATTGGTTACCAAGAAACTAATAAATCCTACATAGAACTTCTCATAACCGTCCGATAAGGCCTCTGATCCTTTGACAAGAATACTTATATATAGGAAGTACCAGCGGCGTATCCACCATATTCTTGTCAAATTTTCATTGGTTTTATCAGTGAATTATGATTAGTCCTATATCTCTACAATCAATACAACAAACATAAAATACTGAAATGAAATATATCTGTGCGATCAAGGCTCAATCGAACGGAGCCGATCGTTTTGCATGTACTGAAAATGAAATTGTGTGCTCAAGGCTCAATCAAACGGAGCCGAACATATTGAATGTACTGAAATTGAAATTGTGTGCTCAAGGCTCAATCAAACGGAGCCGAACATATTGAATGTACTGAATATGAATAACTTAACCACACAAACAGCCTATGCATGGAACCTCTCATAACCGCCTGATAATGCCTCCGATTATTTGACAAGAATACTTATATATAGGAAGTACCATCGGCGTATCCACCATACCCTTGTCAAATTTTCGTTGACTTTATCCGAAAGTTATGGTTAGTTCGATGCGACTCTACTACAAACACCACAACCACAAGATACTGATAATGAAATTGTATGTGCGCTCAAGGCTCAATCAAACGGAGCCGAACGTATTGTATGAACTGGAAATGTGAATAAATCTTTGCACTCAAGGCTCAATCAAACGGAGCCGAGCGTATTGCATGAACTGGAAATGTGAATAAATCTGTGCACTCAAGGCTCAATCAAACGGAGCCGAGCGTATTGCATGTATTGAAATGTAAAATTACGTAACCGATCAAGGCTCAAACAAACGGAGCCGATCGTGCGGGCACGCCAAGATCAACCACATAATAAAATGGGGATCCAACTCAACCTCGATGGATGGGGAGCCACGGCCTCGGCAAAAGCATATACCGAAAACAATATATAATATATAATATCCAATAATTTCTCTAACAGTCTACACATGTGATAAAGAAAAACATAAGACTAAACAATAGAAGTTGAATCTGGATCTTCGGCGAAAAGGACTAGCTGAGTATCTTCATCAGGGCCGTCATTATCTTCGACAGGGTTGGCGTTGATATTGAAGACTCTTCCTCTTGCTGGTGGCATAGTGGTTGGGTTTTCTTGGTTTACTTGGTTAACTGGGTTTGATTGGGCTTGAGTGTTGATAACATTAACCAATTGAGGGCATGTGTTTCTAAGGTGGGTAGGGTCGCCACAATTGAAGCAAGCTCGAGCATATGGGAACATGGGGTGTTGGGGTTGATGATAAGTTTGGGCCATGTTTTGTGTAGGGGAAAAGGTTTGGTCTTGAAAGGTGCGACAAACGTTGCTCAAATGACCATAACGTCCACAAGTTGTACATAGCCGGCAAGGTAAAGTAAGGGAATGGTGATAAAAACAGTTGTTGCATCGAGGGTGAGGTCCGAGATACGGTTTCTTATTTGGGTAAGCTGAGTTGGGTGCCACTTGGGTGATTGGGACAGCTCGGATGGGTATAGCGTGAAAAACGGGTTGATTTCGTTGGGTAGCAGCGAAAAGTCGCCCGACTCTTTTTCTCTTAGGGTTGGGTTGAGAAGGGGATTCGGTTTGGGTGGAGTCGGAGGTTTCAGTCGATTCTTTATCCTTCTTCTTCTCCTCCTCGAAGTCTTTGTTTCGGATTCGGTTCTCGGTGAGCTCTATTGCTAGCTCCATTGCTGCTTCCAAAGTTGCAGGCTTGGTACTTATCACAGGGTCTTGAATCTTTGACGGAAGACCACGAATGTAGTGCTCGATCAAACGGTAGAGGGGAGTAAACATGTTGGGAACCATTTGATGTAATTCGAGGAACCTTTTGTTGTAGGTGGTGTGGTCTCCTTCCACTTGCTTCAATGAGTAAAATTCATCTTCTAGCTTCTTGATTTCGCTCCTTGGACAAAATCGTCTGGTCATGATTTCCTTCAATTCGTTCCAAGTTAAGGACATAGCATCTTCCACACCTCGTTTGGCCTTCTCTGTGTTCCACCAAGTAAGTGCTATCCCATATAGTCGACCGGTAGCATAACGCACTTTGCGATCATCAGGGCAATCGCAATTTAGAAAAGTATTCTCCATTTCTTCAAACCAATGGAGGAGTGCGGTGACACCTTCAGTCCCTTTATATTTCGGAGGGTCGCATGATTTGAAATGCTTATAGGTGCATTTAGTGGTGTTTGGGGAAGAGTTGAAAATGTTTTGGTTTGCTTGATTGACAGGATTATTGGTAAGTGCTTGTTGAACTTGGATTACAATGTTGGGTATTACGGCAGCCATTTGTTGAGCGATTAAGGCAGCCATGCGATCGCGGCTTTTCTTGCTCTCGTCTTC
This sequence comes from Scalesia atractyloides, assembly GCA_947069175.1. NCBI lineage: Eukaryota > Viridiplantae > Streptophyta > Magnoliopsida > Asterales > Asteraceae > Scalesia > Scalesia atractyloides. Next base: position 38,636,940 of record CAMTDV010000020.1, on the reverse strand, counting down.
CTACGGGCGAGGTTAGAAGACATCTACAATGAATACATGACAAGAGTATGAGTTGGATGCTTTTGGGGTCATGGGTCGCATTCAAGAATGATCATTTATAAAATAATTATACAAAAATACTACATCCATAGGATGTCTTGGGCTTTGCTCGCTGTTAGGCCCGTCATGCCGCCATACTTTACCTTATGTAATCATGTGGGCCCCCATGAATACCGGTTTTTCATATGGTTCGCACGGTTTCTGCCTGGTTGCGTACACAAAAACCCGGGAAAATCGAGAAATATGTATACAACGTGTGATGTTCGGAATGTGTCCAGGTGTAGACACGATGACACCTCAAAGTAGGGTTAGTTCGAACGACGTTTGGTGTGGCATGCTTTGGCCTAATAGGTCCTTCGTACTCTCATCGTTGGTCCCCAGGTAGGCAAACTGGTCCGTTATATTGGATTTATACGAATGCCAGCCTAGACAGGACGTTCCGACTACCGGTACTTGTACCCTTCCAGTTACTACATGCCCGTCGCAGAACTTACTTTGATGAGAATTGAAAATTGCATAAAATCTTTGGATAATGAGAATATGAAAATAAATTGAATACATGAACATCGATATATGTATAATGAATATGTATATATGTATAATGAACATGTATATGAGCATGTATGTTTGACTGAAATGTAAACAAATATGAAACAAATAAATATCACAAGTTTGTATGTAACCACCTAATCAATTTAAAATTTAGGCAGACTATAGTATAGGCTCTAAGGGTCTAATAACCTATCCTATATCCCTATAGTCATGGCTCTAATACCAATCTGTCACACCCCGACCCGCAGCGGATAAGGTGATCGGGGCATGATTGGGTTATCATCAAAGCTCATGACATTTATTAAACGTTTCATATTCATTAATACAAATTAAATGGAAATTTACAATGATTGCTGCAACATGATCTAACTACAATCTAAACTTCTTTGTTCTCTTCTAAGGCATATCCTATGTTATCCTTGCTTCAACCTGTTCACCTGTATCATGTGTAAAAAGGTTTTTGGATCAAATAATGTTGGCGAGTGAATCCTATGGAAAACATTTGAACAATTCATTTAAATTGATTATGAAATATGTGCACAACCAAACATGAGTAAAATTAGATGTAACTTGATCAACAATCATAATATGTTAAATGAAAACACTCATGAATAATAATGGAACAATTAAAGGCACGCGTTGCTCAACTCGTCTCTCACGAGGAACTGAGGGGCCTGATGATTGAATTGCATAAACATGATAATATGAATAACACAACTACAACAATATAAACTCAATGAAAACACACATGAACAATAATGAATTGAATTGAAGCACGCGATGTTCTACTCGTTTCCCACGAGGAACTGATGGGCTTAATGTACGAGTTTCATGTAATTTGACAAACGGAATATAAGTAAATCACAACAATAAATCAATCTAAGTTTAAGTCATGATGTGGTATGGCACAAGTTTAAATAAACAACTTAATTATTTCATAACACATGACACACCCCAAAACGTGTAATTTAAAAGGGGGAATTGTAAGATTCACTCACAGTGGGTGCGTTCGGTTGATGACGTTGAATGCACGCGAAGTGGTTTTAACCACAAGTGAGATTTAACCTAGATAAATCGCATTATGGTTTGGTAAGTAAACGGATTTTATTAAACTATTTTAGTAGAATTGTTGGGTGCATTTTTGTGGGTTCAAGGCTATTTTCTAATCTTAAAAATGTTGTTTTTAAGTATTTATAATTGATTTTTAATTAAAATAATTAAATAAAAATAATAAAAATATTTTATTTTTTTTCTGCTACAGTGATTTGACCAGTTGACTTTGACCGGCGTTGACCGGTTCGAGGCGTATTGTTGTGCGCTGGGTGAGGCTCGAACCCGAGACCTTCCGTACGCGTGCACGCAGCTCTACCAACTGAGTTACGTGTCTAACCCGTTATATATCCGATTTTAATTTCATATATACATTAATTAACATTAACAGAAAATCATTTTTATTTTAAAAACAATTTAAGCGGCTCGGCGGTGCGCTCCACAGGTCTCGAACCCGGGACCTGTGGGTTAATATAACACACAGTCCACCGCTGGACTGTGTGTTCAACATGTTATATAACTTGATTTTTATTTTACTTAAAGACAATTTAGTTATTTCCTTTTTCTGCCTTTTTTTAAAAAAATAGATAATTGTCCGAGTCGGTGCTGATGACCGGACTCGAACTCGTGACCAGCGATATAAACAACCACCCAGTCCACCGCTGGACTGTGTGTCTAACTTGGTTATTATTCCGGTTATTAATATACTTAACATATAACTAAGGTGACTCCGGTTCAGTAAACAAAAAATGGATTTTATTAAGGCAGCGTGTGTGAGACGGGATTCGAACTTGAGACCTTTGCATGTTTAACGTTTTATGTGCACACAGTCCACCGCTGGACTGTGTGTCTAACCCGAGTAAAATCCTGATTTATAATATACTTATATGATATGGAAGTGCGTCGTCTTCTTCGTCAAAGTTGAACCAGAAATCGGGTCTGACTGGTTCGAGTTTTTATTCAAGTTTCAATAGTGTTTTAGGTTAATTACTGGTAAGATAGAAGTGAAAAGGAAAAGAAACTGAGCGGAGAATATACCGACTGAACTCTCTGTTTTCCGGCAGAAACTCCGGCGACTGAATTCAACTCCGGCGACGTGTTCCTTGTAGCAGCTAGTCTCCGAAAAGTTTGGAAAAGGTAAGGGTATCACCGGTATAAGCTTCAGAGGTTCAGAAAAGCTCGGCAATGGGGAAACCGGTTTTCCGGCGACGAACAGGTTTATTCCGGCGAGTGAAATTTCGCCGTGAAAAGATGTGATTTTTAGCGAAAAGGTTTGCAGACGATTGTGGTTGAATTTATAGGGAATAATCGAAATGTATTTGGTCTGATTTTTTGACTGTGTTCGTTATTTAAATTTTTCCGGCGGTTTTGAAAAGTGTCGCGGACTTCAAACATCGGTTATAACCGATATGTGATTAAAGGTTTACGTTATAACGTAAATTGGTGTTAAAACTCGCGAATATTCCGGGATTCCGACGACTGAATCGTTGGGCGCCGGTTTTGAATTTGTAAAGTCACTATATCAATTAAATGATTCTATTATTCATCAAACATAACAAGCGGCGCAGTGGTTTGTGTTTGTGAGATAAAACACTGAATGACTCGGTACAGACACGGGTTCGAAACCCGGCAGAAACATTTCCTTTTTATTTTGCGATTTTTGACAGTTTTTCAAAAACTAAATATATATTCCCGTATAATAATTGATTACGGATCGTTTAAAATTATTTTGGGCATTTAATTCGAAACGAAAATTTTGACTGACTGTTCGGTTGATAAACGGAGCGGGTTTGGTAAATCCGTTTTTTACGGATGTTACATTACGGGGCTTAGGTGCCGATAGTTATCAACGTCAAAATAGGGGGACAAAAAATGCATGTCGTTACAAAGAACATGTAAACCCTGGTCTATATCAAAGCACAATTGTATGGATTCCTTTCACGAAATCAAAGTTGTGAGTTTGTTCGACAATTCATGAATTCAAAGCAAATACAATACAATTAATATAAGCTTCAAACGTTAAATGCAATTAGTCTTAAATCAAAACTAAAAAAATGTCGAAACCCTAGAAATCTTACAACTTCTCCACCGGGGAGAAACCCTAGGAGACTAGCTGTTCATGGTAGATGAGACTTGAACACCGGATGTTGAACGAGAAGAACGAGACATGAAACCTTGATCTTAATCTTGTTAATGATTGGATTTTTGAAATCGGGTTTTCTTGATTGGAGGATGATTATGGATTGCAATGATGGAATGGTATGTTTCCAAGAATGTTGGAAAAATAATGATGATGTTTTTTCTTAAAATGATTTGATGATGATTGCCTCAATGATTAGGAGAATATGATGTGTTTCAAATTGTGTAACTCCTACTATTCACATCCCTATTAAAATAATACCCAAAAGAATTTGGTCTAACGTTGTTTGTTGATCGCGTTGGCTATGTTGACTCGCTTATGGCGCCGGTGACGCCGAGACATAGCGTAGCCGACACCGCACTCTCTTCCGACGTGAGATTCCATTGTCTACGGCTCACGGACGCCGTGTTGAGTGTAACTAACGCCGTCAACTCCCAAAATGCGTTACAACTTCGTTTCTCGCACCCGTTGCTTCCAAGCTTTGATCCGATGTTCCCTAAAGTTCTCGAAATGCCCCTTTAACTCCGTTAGACCTGCAAAACGCTAACCACATCAAAGTATATCATTCAGAACTCAATTACGATAAAAACACAAATATAAATTCAGAAAAGATCGGACTTTTGACCATGTATCAAACGGCGTGGAGAAGGTTGATTGTGGTGCGGCCCTCACTCAAAAGTAAAATAATAATTTATAATAATAATAATACTGATAATAATAATAATAATAATAATAATAATAGTTATTTATTTTCAAATAAAATATCATATAAATCTTTACCCCTTTCATATCTTTTACACCAAACACTCACTTTCAACCCTATTTTCTCTCCATTTCTCTCTACATTTTATAAAACTCTATACAATTTTATAAAATCATGTTTCCTTGAGGTAACGTCGACCCGAAGAATCCTTATCGAAGCATACTGAGTATTCGCAATACACCAAATACCCCGAGCACACCAAACTCTCAACCCAACAACTACCCGTTTGAGTCGTTGCAAGTCGTAGCATCGAACTTTCATTACCAATACCAACTAAACACCCAAGGTTCACAAACCGCCATACCTGAAACTTAACCTGACATGGTTCAACAACACAAGCGGGTTGATCGCAAGAGAAACAAAAAATAAAGCATAGAGAGAAGGCGGACAACGCCCACCCATTGCAAGAGTAGCCAAGAGGTGGACGACGGCGGAGGAGACCGCTTTGGCTCACGCTTGGGTCGACATCTCGGTGGACCCAACTACGGGTATTATTAATAATGTCATACTTATATTATATTGCTTATATGTTACATTTTTTGGAAACTATGTTTTCTTAATGTTACATTTTTTAAAATGATAAAATTGTCATATGTTATGTTTTGAAAATGATTTATGTATCTTAAATAAATTATTTATGTTTCATAGGTGACTCTTAAAGATGAAATAGGACATTTTTTTGTCTATTTGCATATCCAGGCACACAAAGACTACAAACAACATAAAGATCACACATTTACAATAGTTCAACTTTGGCAAATTTTAAGGAAAAACACAGTGAGATCTTGTCCTGCCAACGCACATGTGAGAGCCACGCTCCAAACGATCAAAGAGTGTATCATCCATAGATGTGGGTTTGTTGCACGATCCCATTGTAATTTAAATGATTCGACAATGAGTTTGAAATTCTGGATGAGTTCATGTAGCTCGTTCTATAGGGAGAGATCGTGCTAAGGCAAAAAAAAGGTGTGGGATCGTCTTCGAGTCAAGTGGATCCGGAAACGAAAATTGATAAACCTCAAGTGGGTAACGTCTAATTGTTATCCTTCAAAAAATAAAAAACCGATGCCATGGATCTTACGGTGCTTTCGATGAAAGCCAACGATATGGAAGAAGACGACGACAAAGAAATACTCAACAAAAAAAAAAAAGAAAACATTATTCGCCAATGATTTCACTTACAAATGAATTAGTTTTATGTTTAATGTATATTTATTTTAGGACTTTTATTTATAATCTAGGACTTTTATGTTTAATGTATTTTTAGATTTGAGATTCATAATTTCTATTGTACTTTTATTATTTATTTTAATATTAGTGTGATTTTATTTAATTATTAATGTATATTAGTTTATAAAAAATTTGAAATAACTAAATGGATATTAATTAAAAAATACTGGGGTGGGTGACGTGGAGTAAAAGGGCGTGAAACCATAGTATGAGTTAGTAAAAGAAAGTGAAGGAAACTTTATGACGTGAAAGTAATGTGGAGTGAAAGGACGTAAAACGATAGGAGTAGTGGCGGACCTACCTTATAATAAGGAGTAGCCTCCGCTAGCCCTTGACGACCTGACAATAATGTAAATTTTAGAAAAATTTGGTATTTTTTTCACGTTTTTCAATGTTGCATTTATAAGAATTTTCTAAATTCACCACTAGAGAGAAGATAGCCTTACCAAATTAAAGTTCTTTATCTCAAATAAAATTAATTACATAAAAATTGTCTCATGTAACCCAAAACACTATATTGGTTATATGCTTAAGATAATACAGACACATATTTTTTATCAATTGAAAACCATAAAAGTCAATATTCAACAAACATATATTTAAAATTTTCCAATCCAAAATGTAACAAACGAAATGAGCAATGAAACCGAAAGCACACCCACAAGCAATACACCCCTTTGAAGAGAATTGATTAACAACATATAAAAACTAATTTCAAGGAGACGTCAAAACTTTCTAATGAAATTGAAATTAAAACCATCCAAGCCCGAGGGCCGGTCTCTATCAACATCCTAGACCGGTGTTTTAAACTCCTCCAAAGAGAATTTGGAAACTATATTAGCCAACTCCAAATCACTCAACGGATTAATTCCATGACACTTAAAAGTCACAAAGTGTATTAGGTCTAACACCTTATGTAGTAAAGAATCTAAACCAAAGGGGTCAGATGGATTGTGGTGTATATCTGACTCCAGATGTTTATTAGCATTTTTTGGGCAGTCAAAATTTTGTCTTCAAAGGCTTAGATAAGGGGAACGTTGAATTGGTTTTGAATAACTCTTAAATTAGGTTAATAGTTGGTTTTCAACAGATTCCACATTGAGCCGAGAAGAGAGAGGAGGTCCATCTCTATCATACTCCCTTGATAGAGTCTAGTAGGTCCCATGTGCCGCATCTAACCTTGCAGAGACAAGACACGAATCCCCATGACCACATTCCTAAAAAAATCATCATGGTTGTGCAAGTCCAGAGAAAATTGTCCAATGAAGTGATCCATTCATCTTCTGAACCCCTAAATCTTTTGTGTTCCACCAGATCAGAAAAAGACTTCTCGAAAAATTAAGAAACGTCATTGGCATCTGAACATACGACAGGTTGGAATCATCAACTTCCCGCACCTAAACCTGGAAGACCTATTCACTCAAAAAAACTGAAACTCCTTGGAAACCAGAGTCCCCGATTTAGCAAACATTGCCACTTAACTGATAGTTAAAGTTTCATCCCTGTGTGTTAGTACATATTTTGTGTGTCCGCCACTGTGCGAATAGGCTAGATAGATCGTGTGTTAAATATTAGATATTTTGATACTTTGGAGAGGACGAGTCATCGACACGGGTGAGGACTCAGCCTCACAGATGAGGACTCATCCATACGGATGGGTCATTCGTTCCAAACAAGTCATCCTCTCCAAAGCACATGTCTATAAATAGGAGTTCATGTGTTCGTAGTTCATACGTTTTGGGATTTGGGGTTTTGGCTGGAGAATTTGCCTGATGCACTCTCCAGCCTGTCAACGGTGTATACTCTTTCAGTATGAAATGGAAACTTCTACTTTTGCTTCTTCTTAATAAATTTATACCGAATAGTCTTTAACTAATCCAAAATTCTGTCAGAACCGCCGTTCCAGATTCTACAATTTCAAACGGACGACACCTCATTCGTGCGAATGAACACAATTTTTCAAACGGATCAGGACTCATTCATACAGATGAAAGACTCCTACGCACGAATATGGCACTCTTGTGCTCGAAAGTGTCTCGTCCGCTCGAACGTTGTTGTTCACATTTTTCGATCCAAAATCTTTATTTCTTCGAATTTGATGATGATTCTTTCATAGACATGAACGAAAATCAATCCTAAATGTAATGATATCTTCAATTTCAAATTCCATCCATGAATTGACCTTCAATTTGATGTTTTACGTCTAAAAACCTATAAATCATGAGCGTAGGTGATTCAATCAACAGTTAGATCGATTGAATATCGTAGCTCTGATACCAATTGGAAGTTCCGGATCCGACGGGTTTAGACAGAAGTTTAGATAAGATAAAGCTAGTTCGGTTGAAATCTCGTAAGAATAATCAAAAGTAGAAAGCTTCCATTAATACCGAAAGAGCATACATCATTTTACAAGAGAGAAAGAAATTTGAGGTCCCTCTAGCCTTTCCCCAAAACTTATCAACTACGAATACATAACACTTATTTATAGACATGATAGATTTGGAGAGGATTACTCATTCGTGCGGATGACTCATCCATGCAGATGAGTTCACATCCTCTCCAAGATGTCATGTGTTCGTATCTCTCACTTAACTATATAATATTTAACACACGCTCTATCTAGTTTATTCGTACAGTGGCGGGCATACACAATATGCACTAACATTTATAAAGTTTAACAATTATTTACCAAACTTGTTTTATACAAAATTTTTTAGAAAAATAGTTTATAAAATTAATCTGCTTTTTTTAATTTATTAAATAAAAGGAGAAACTCAAATTTAATTTATAAAAATTAATTTATCAAATTAATGTTTATAACTTTTAACATTTAATCATCAATCTTATTTATTTAACTATATAATGGATAAGAATTAATTAAACTTGTTTTTATCAAATTATTTTTAGATAAAATATTTTTCTTAAATCCTTGAATAATTAATTAGTAATTTAATTATTTATATTTTATATACCGAAACAAATAATTATATAATTATTCTTAGAAATTGTTCATAAATAATTAATTAAATGCTTATATTTTTATCCAACAAACTTAGTTTTTCATAAGTAATTTGTAAAATAATTATGATCGTGTCTTATTTTCACATTTGGTATCATATAACAACTAACTACAAACTATTTTTTTAAATAAATAATTAATAACTTTTACCTTATTTTTCAAATTTATTTGTGACCTTATCATTGTCGATCTAGACCTAGATAACAATAACATAAACTTTACTAATCTTTTATTAATAAAAAACCCTATATATTCCCTTATTAGATCTAAAAATCCTAATTACCCATAAGTCCTAGAATTTCCATAGTCCTTAATCAAAGTCGAACTATCTATATCTATTGATTTAGTATCAATTGAACTATTTAAGATTCTTCTTTGAAATTCTCGCAACTACATCTACCTGTGTGCTAAGATTCAATCCATAAAGAATCATTACAAATCTTTATACTTTAATTTGAGTCATGTTTTATAGTAAATACTCCATTTGGGTATCATAAATAATTTTCTTTTCAAATTGAATAGAATTGTCAATGATGTAAAGCAAATAATCTAAATAGGTTGAACAATAAAAGAAATATCATTGTTAAAAATTTAAATTTTACTCTTTTAGTAATACAAATTCTTCTTCATAAAAATGGAAAGATTTTTGTCATTGAAATAGGATAACAACACATACCTTTAGGCTAAGCACTTCCCCTTTTATATGTATTTTTATATTTTGTTTAACCTGAAACTAAGTAATCCTTTTAAACCCCCCCCCCCCCCCCCCCCTCCCCCACACCAACCACCTCTTTTCTCTTTTTTTCCCTTTTTTAGAATAAGGGAGGAAAGATAAATCTCTACCAGGTGTTTTGCCATAAATTCGTGGGTATTCATTCACATTTGGCATATGACTACTCTTATTGAGATCTTTGGGGATGATTTCATACTACAATTCGATGGAAGAACTTTAAGGTACCCTTGGGTAATGCATCTGGTGCCGTAGCTAACTGAGTACCTCTAGAAGCATGTATACATGCTTGTAACGAGGGACGTGATCTTGCTAGTAAGGGTAATGAATTTATCCCTGAGACTACCAAATGGAGTCTTGAACTAGCTGATGCTTTTGAAGTATGGAAGGAGATTTTTTGAAGTTTGAAAGGAGATCAAATAAGGAAACAACTTATTGGAACAATAAAAACATAAATCAAAAGTATTTAAAAAAAATAAATAATATTAAATGCATCCCAATCAAATTTCCTCCAGATGGGCCTTCTCTCATCGCCATCTAGTCGTGTCCTGGATAGTAGAAGAAAAACAATAAGAAAAAAAATATTTTCTCATATTACCTCGGAAAAAAAAAACTATTTATGTAGTTTACTAACGTAGTTTAATAGTCAGGAAACTATTTATGTAATTTACTCAACCTAATAAAAGTTAAAAACAATAATAAAAAAATTAAACCCAACGTTCTTGAACTAGTCCTTTTAAATTTTGTAATGAAATTGATGTCTGATCTCCCCATTGATGCCAGATGAAATTGATGGAGGTAGGTCCTTTAAATTGACAAAACCTAAAATGAGTTCTTGAGCTTTTGAATCTGATTTTTTGCAACAAATAATTGTGTTGTTGAGCATTTTTCTGACAGTGAAAATCTTAATCTTACTATGAACCTCTACACCCAAACAGACATAGACCTTGAACTCGTGACAATTTGGGGGGAGGAGGTATTTATTCAAATCAGCGGCATATTTGTTGTAGTTCATTGTGTTGATCTTTCTTTTATCTCACTTTTCTGGTGCGATCAGACTAGAAATTAGGTGGCAACATCGGGCGACAGTCTATATCACTTTAACTGAATTTGGTTCATGGACCTCTCGTCTATGTCATCCTTCGTGTTGATTATGCACATCAATCCATTTGAACCTCTTATAGGAAATATCATAAGACCTTAGGTGACATTTGGTTATTGAGAGGAATGGAACCATGCTAGATATTAAGGGTGGAGAAGGGAAATTACATAATTAGGTTTTTAGATGCTAAATTAGCGGCCATACCTCTTAAGTTAACAATATTAGCAAACATCGTTAAAGAAATGAACTTGAATGGCAAGAAAACACTCACAAACTATCTCAAAAGAAAAAAGGTGGACTAAAACGATAAAGTTGACTAAGGCATAAGGACGGGAAGCATAATATACTCAATTATTGTCTAAGAAAACATCAAAGAAGAAACAAGCGATCTTATTGGTGCACTAACTAAGAGGTCGAGGGCCACACAAACATAGATTGATAAGTTATCATTTATACAACTCTCACTATAGAAAAAATTCATACTATCCTACCAATCTTCTTATTGTTCAAATATCTGATAACTAATTTATTTATTTTAACAAGTAAATTAGGTTTTAATGTGGTTAAAAAATGTATAATATACTTAAGAATAAATTATATGACGTATATTAATATTATATAAGTAAGACAAAAGTTTAAATTTTAGAAGGAAAATAAATAAATTAAATATTAGAATCCTCTTTGCTTATTTGGCAAGGTAATGAGGTTTGGGTTAACAGGTTTAATCATTCCACCTAAATATCATCTATATAATTATTATATATAATTATTTATGTCAATTATATTGACTCCGAATAATTGGTTATTTGTGAGGTAGAGATTTATGATACCTGATGTGTGTATGATATGTTAGTAATAATAACTTTTTAGCACACTTAAATGCATTAATTTAATATCTTTGAAACCTAATTATCTATTTTTAAATTTATAAAAATAATTTTCATGTAGATTAAATACACATGTTGTCGAGCTGGGTTATCGGTATAGTATAGCTTAGATTAAGAAATCAAATATCATCCAAGATACACTTCCCATCCTCATCTATTCATTATTATATTTACCATGTTTATTTATTGATACTTTAGTAGACTAAACTAGTAATATATGGACACTTGGACAAGTTTTTCTTAATAAATATAGTTTATTTATAAAATAAAAAATGGTTAAATTTTTATTTTATCTTTTATAAAAAAATTGGAAGAGGCTCATGTTAAAGTTACTGACATTCCCTCAATATTGCCACCACATATTGATAGATAGACTGGGTTGGATTTGCTTCCATATGAACCATCACTAGCGTCTTGACTAATAAACTATATGCCACAACAAGATTGGTTTAAGGTCATCTTGGTTTTATTATGTTTTTTATAACTTAACTAGTTTGTGCTTTATATCAAGCTCACAAATGGGATCATGGTTAGGATCTTATTAATTACCTAAGAGATTAGCCATCAAATTTGTTAAGTTACCGATTAAACAAAGTAAAGTCCCCTGATTATTAGTTATAGTACTTTGTCAAATTATCCAATCCCCATTAATCAAACCTTCTTAACTTTTACCCCCAATCGGATCTCTGGTACATTAGCAGAAGCCTCCATGAGGATCTAGACAAGATTGATATCTTATAGGTCCCCTTTAGTATGGATCTAGACAAGATTGATATCTAATCAAGAATGCGGAATCCTATTGATTAAATGAACACATAAAATAATAGAACTTGCAAACACAAGTCACTTTAAACCTCTTGATTATCGAAACACATGTGCTTTACAATCAGTCCAAGACTACACTAATGAACAATCACAACCGATCTCTGTGATATCTCTCTCTTTCTCTCTCTATGAGTTTTGTCTTGTGTCTAAACTAAAACCCTATCACATACATGCTTAGATACTTTACATGTTATGTGAACTGGCTAGGCCTAGCCCACTAACGTTTACCAATTTACAAGATATCCAAAGACGATAGTATTAAGCTATTGTCATAATATACACCAACAAACTCCCCTTCGACAATAACTTCATAGGGTAACTTTGTCTTTAGCCCTCTTGCAAGTATTTGGTCTATAGATAGCTTCAGCTTCAACAACTTTTGTCAGCAACAGAGTCTCTTTACACTGATGCTTTCAATCACCAAACTTTCATAACTTCAACACGGTAGCAAATGACGGTTCAACAATAACATATCAATCTTCAATCTCTCTCTCTCTCTCTCTCTCTCTAATGTATAAGGATGATTCTACCATGCATCTAATCATACTCTACTTCACTTCACAACATATCACATCACTTCACAGCAACAGATTGTATCAATATGTATAAAAACAAACATCTTGAAAAAGCCATTAGACTTTTTCCACAAAGTAAACAAACCATTATTATATCTAGAGATGTCAAAAAGTAATACAAATGAGACACTTATAAACAAAAATCCAATTGATTTAAGTTCGTTGTAAAATGACTTCTAAGTCCATTTCACTTTTAGTTTTATGCAACATGATAGACTACGCATTATAAATAACTCAATTTTGTAACATCTTCTCCCCCTAACAATAACAATTCCTCCACGAATAACCATTTCCTATACGTTAGGAATTTGAATGAAAAAAAAAAGTTTATGGGTTTTCATAAACTTTTCAAAGAAGATATATAACACAAAAAGAAATTGAACATAGAAAATAAACATTTTGTTTTTGTGAGAGTCATATGTAAGGAGATCATATCAGCTAAGTTAAACTATTTTCACACTTGCAGAAAATTATTTAATAAAATTTCTACGAAAAGCAGACCAAGATGATTACAAGCATGGTGTATCCACTTAAGCAAAAGACATGAAAGATTTCAAACACCATTACCTTGTGATATGATTAAGTGTATATTCTATTGTAATACCTGTGTGTCCCACTTTAGGACCTACCCCCACATTTAAGGTATGATAAAGCAGTCGTAATGGGTGAGTATATTATTTTCATCCTTATTTGATTTACAATGTTTGACCATTGGTGAACAAGTATGTACCATCGTAGAGTCAAAGCCAACAATATTTGTATCCGACTAGGGTTGGGTAAATAACAATATTTGGTACAATTTATGCTTTTTGCATTTTGAATGAATATCTAGGAGTGCTTCTTCATTTCATGGGTTTTTGGAATTTTTGCTTTATTAAGATATTCATGACTATGTCTAGGTCTGCATATATCTCGATGCAACAAAAGGATAGTCGTAATCCCGAATGAAATAGCAATATAAAGAGCCAAAACCTCGGATTTTGGAAATCCCTCAACACAAGATTAAAGACTATAATGTCATATGCCACGATGTGTTACATACTTGGTACACGGCTTGATATGTTTATATCACACAATAAGTTATTATTTCATGTTTCTTGCATACTAGTATATCATATGATGGAGCTAGTATCACACTTCAACAATTTTAAGTTTAATTTTAGTATAAAAGTCTAACACGTTGATGTACTACAATTTCTTCTCTTTCGCACCATGAGATCATTTTTTGGCTACTATCACACTTCAACAATTTTAAGTTAAATTTTAGTGTAACAGTCTAACAAGCTGATGTACTACAATTTCTTCTCTTTCGCACCATGAGATGTCATTTTTTTATTTTTCAATGTTTTTAGATTTTTAAAATTTTTAACTTACTCCTGTTAGATCACTTATGTCTAATGCATGCGTCTTTCTACGTGTTTAGATGTATAGGTAGCAAGTTGGTATATTTATGTTTCGAGTGAAATGTAAAAAGGGAGTCATACGTGCGTAGGAGTCCTATGCATGTATGAGTATTCCTAGCGTAGAAGTCCTAAACGCGGATGTTTGATGTCTATAAATACGTCACCCGTGCACATGAACTCATAACTTTGGAGAACTCATTTTTAAAGAGCTTCTGATAAAGGAATTAATTTGTAACGAATTGCTGCCGAGTTTTAGATAGGAAGATATATACTGAAATCTTTGTGCTCACTATCTTATTAGTTGGATTTCCCACTTTAATCAAGATCGTAAATATTCATACATGTTTCTATCAAGTCTAATCAATTGATTCACACTTCAAACCGGTCCTGCAAGTGGTATGAGAGCTTAAAGGAGGATATCTACTTGTGTACACACTTGGATTTGAAGAATCCGGTCTAAAAGCTTCGTTATCACATTTTAATAGATTTAAGAGTAAAAAATTTTCAATTTCTTCTCACATCTTCATTTTTCATTTTGGAACATCATGTCAAGATATTTCACCTAGATTCATCCATTTTCACGTCTAAATCATGAAAAACTAGCAAAAATGTTTCTGTGTGAAGGAGGGTGATTCCCACGCAGGAGGTTCCTATACGCGTAGAAGTTTAAGCACAGAAGCTCATCCGCATGCAGGAGGGGTTGTATGCTTCCGTTGGTCATACGTTTCATTAGTCCTACACTCTGATAACTCATACGCTCAATGTCTTCTATTTCATTTGGTCATATGCTTGAAAATGTTATAAAAATTTGAAAATTTGTTAAGTCATGGTTTAGAAGTGATGGATGTATTTGCTACGGGAGGAAGTTCTACGAGCATTGCTTAAAATATGAATCTAGACAATGAGCTGGGTACGTCGAATAAACCTCCAAAGCTTTCTTCGAATGGAAGATTACCCAGACGGGCTGCACGTTTTGTGAATTATGTTCAGGCCAACTGTTTAGAGGCATGGATGGTTATTGAAGATGAGTACCTCATTTCTAGAAATGAACGTCGAGAGAAAATCAAAATCTCACAAATTCTGGAAGTTGAAAAGGAATTCTATTTGAGGGAGAAGAAGATGTATAATACGCTTTAACAATTAATTAAGGATGGCATTTTACAACTACTTCAACCCCGAGAGGCTACTCAATCATTATGGTTGGCACTGTATTACATATATCGAACAAATGTTGATAAGAAAAAGAGTAAAGTAGATCTCATTAAGAAAAAAATTGATACTTTTTCTGCCTTTAGAGGAGAGACTTTTCATCAATTGATTGAACGTTACCGTCATTTGATAGCTGTGATGAGACGCCACAAATTCGTGCCTATATATTCTAATAAAGTTGAAAAACTAGCCGATGATCTACCAAACGATGACTAGAGAATGCTATGATTTTATGATCAAAACCTACAGAATTTTTAAAACAAAATCTGAGCACATTCATTGAAAAACTAGAACTCATGATTTAGAATTGAGAAAGTAGTCAAAGATGAAAGCACATTCAGCTCCATAAGACATCGGGCTTTACTACAAGGCTCAAAAGTTGTGAGTCAGAAGATTTAAACCGCATTTAGTGAAGATCATGCAAAGTCGTCACAGTATACATCGAATGGATATGTATTTACTAGTAACACCATGGGAAATTCATGAAACCAACAACCAATTCATCATAGCAATGTAGGATCTAATCAACAATTTCAACATTCACAAACTCAGCACTTCAAATCTAAACAATAGAATCAACAAAGTTCGTCAACTCAGAACTCATACAACCTGTAGTGTAATATAGCTTTGAGTCTTAACAATGTGCAAGAAATTAAAATTCCAAATGCCAAAGAACACATCACACTTCTAGCCTCAGTTCTACAGTCATATGAAGGGTTAGTAGCCGGTCGAATCAGGGATTACAACTTGGTTAAGGAAGACTACGATCAAAGAGATCACGAGGAGATGCAACTGATCGACATCAGATGGTGTATGGCGAGTGTAATGCGAAGGGCTTAGAGATTCATGGAGATAACAGGGAGAACAATCTGGGAGACGAACACACAAAGCTTGGTTTTGATAAATCTAAAGTGACATCCTTCAAATGTGGTGAGAGGGAGCACTTCAAACGAGAATGCACAAAATAGAAGGTTGAAAACAACCTTAATCAATTTGGAAGAAGTAGTGATTTCTACCAAAGAGCTATTCAACACCGTAATCAACCTCATAGTTCAGGATCAGTGAAATCAAGAAATATTCCAATAGAAAGCGGGTCTTCATCTAATTCAACTCCAAAAGACAACGCCTTAGTGGTGGTTCAAAGTGACGAAGGGTTTAATTGGAATTCTCTTGTTCAGAAGATTGAAGGAATAGCCTTGATGGCTGAAATCCAAGAAATTGAAGATGTTAAACGAAATTGAAAGTGGTTAAAGAGAATGTGATAGTTGATATTGAAGTTGGATCAACACTTATTTCTGAAGAAAAAAATTGAGGCAGAATTGACACATGGTGTCGAAGAGGAGAAGAATATTCTCATTTTGTTGAAAATTTTTTCTTCTCACTTTGTTGAAAATTTTGTAAGATTCTCTTGAAAGATGCTCCCTAGGAAAAATGAATTTGATGAGGAGGAAGGGATTATAAACATTTTAGGGACATCAACAGATTCAATTGAAGAACTAGCTCAACAAGCAATTATGGAACAACTGAAAGAGTTAACATTAAATCGTATGAGTAAAAAATGGAAGCTAAAATTGAATCCATAAAATATTTTCAAAGTGAGTAACGCATGATTCTGTGTGAAAACGACATTGAAAGGATGAAGAATATGAGAGATTAAAAGGTCATACTAAAAGTATGCTAATGGATCTACAGTCTCTTCAAATTAATTATACTAAATTGCAAAAATTATAAAAGGGTTTATCGAATAGATTAAAAAGGATCAAAGAACAATTGAACTTCTAAAAGCAAAGGGCAATGATAAATATCTTGATGAAATGGTTGTTCTAAAACAACAAATGGAAGAAGTTAAAATTGAGTTTGAGAGGGTCGATAGAAAATTAACGAGTTATGTGGTAGCATCTCATGTTTCAGACCACATTATACGCAAACCAACCGGTAAAGATGAAGAAACTGGGGAAAATATCTATGGTTATGGAAATCTGGGGTAATGGGTATAATAGGTGTCCACCTCCGATGTGTAGTAACTATACAAAATCTCTAGAGGGTGTTGACAAAGCCATTGATGTTGTTATTAAAACACTTTTAGCGGCTGATCCTAAAGACATATTACCCGAAACCATTGATGTGTCGTTTGAAAAATCAGAACAGTAGTTGTGATGGGGGTGTTTGTCACTCAGTAATTGAAAAAGTATTTGAGAGTGAAACTAGTGAGAGTTCAGATTGTGAGAAGAAGTTAAACAAGAACAAGCACATATATTTTGATGGAAAACGATTCTAATTCTAATTCCATGCGATTTCAGGAACCTAACAATGATGATTGTCGAACGGGTCATGCAAAAACCTAATTAACCTAAGTAGCTAGGGTAAGTCAGGTATCGAATCCGTCTGGTGGAAAGCATTATGAATTAAGTACTAATTAACTACTTGCAAAAATATAAACTTAGTTGTTTGAGAGTTTGATTTAACTAACGAATTACTTAAAACAAAGTTGTAAACAGTTTGAGAAAACAATGGTTCCTCCGGATTTCAGATCCAAAGTAAATTTCAGTTACGTGTTTGATTGTTTACAGTCACATACACATAATTGTATAATCTGATTAATTGGTTGTACATCTCCTTTCCTTCACAATTCTAACTTTCCGCAAATGACCAAATGGCCCCAGACTTCATTCTTTCTCATTTCTCACACTTCCAAGCTATTTTTCAACCCGAAACAAGTCCCGAATAGTATAATACACCTTGATTATCATCTATGACCGTTCCACTTCATCTCTAATCACTCTAACCTCACCGATTTAAGTGATTAAACGGCAAAACCACAATCTCTCGTAGTTATCACATTCAAAGCATATAATCACTTAAAATGCAACAAAAACGCATAAGATAAACATACTAGTACTCGGGTTTCACCCTCTCCATCACATTCCCACACTTAACCTTGCTTGTCCTCAAGCAACCATCACAAACACTACTCACCTTATTAATAAATCACTTCCAAATCCCTTACCGATTTAACAATTTATGGTCCCAAGTCATACCCGTCCCATTGACTAACACAATCAGGGTTGACAATCTAACAAGTAAGTGAGGCACAATTAAAACAATTTAAGAATTGCCTAACTAAAACTAACATGTTTATGATACTACACACATGCCACACGCCCCTCATAATAAACTCTCCTCTCAGTTGTAACTGGACTAGCGTGTAATGTGCTAGTATATATATCATTCAAAACCAGAATGAAACTCTATACTCATAAGCTTGTATAGCAATCACACCTCCACTGTAACAAATAACATAGCACATAGCAAAAGGACTTTTGGGTTTTGGGTTCGGGTAAAGGTAAGGATTTTTTTTTTTTTTGTTTTCTTATGTAGGTGGCTATAAAAGAAAACAAACCAAACCATGACACCTTAAACAATATGATAATAACATGTTTTTTCTCAGCCGCTTGTGTTGGCCAATTGACCCATATATTTGGCAACATTTTCTGTTTTTTTAAATAAATATCTCAACACAATTGTCATATATGGTTGGTAGTCAAACGGTTTACATGGGTGTGATAAACGGAAGGTATTAGGCTCAAGATGGGTAACTAAGGTAGGGTGTACGAACAGTCAACAGATAAAACAATGAAGGGATCCTAACGCCTTTGTCATTTATGTGCATATGCTAACCACAATCTCAGCACGTTTCAAATCACACAAGTTCTAAACAGTAACATATGGCCTACAATCAATAAATGAATATGTCTTGCAATTCAAACTAACAACTCTAGTAGGCTCAAACATCTCACACAACGAAAGGAATAAGGGTTATCGACATGTAGCATGTGTAATTCCTAAACATGTTACCCCTAGTTAGGCATCTCTTTTCAACTATTCTCTAAAAGCACCTGTCAGAAATACTTTCATGTAATTCAAGCATGCTTAAGACAACAAATTTGTAAAACTTTTCATTTTCCACTTTTCAACCATTTCAACCATTCAAGCGACCTTCTCAGGTTACTCCACATCCCTAGACTTGGGATACATTGTCCCAATGTATGGTGTAATTCATAAACCTAACCCGAGATCTACCCAACACCTCAACAATCGACCAATAACTCAACCCAGACCAACCAGTAAATAACCACTCCCAAACACAAAAGCTGACACCACCAAATACATAAATAAAAATAAAATCAAATATAGAGGGACACCTAGACCTGATCAGTCCATTAGTAGGTGTCGGTAGTAGTGTAGCTGCTGTGATTTGAAAGGGACGTAAACATCTCTTGGTTTCTTTCATATATCACTAGGAATGTTGTTAAACATCCCCACACTTGACTCATTGCATCTGTAGAGATTCAAACGTAGTAACCTACAAGAACATATGCACACACACCAACACAAAACAAAATAAAATACTCTACATCCTCGGGCTGCCTCCTGTGAGCTCTAAGTTTAAAGGTCTTCAGCCAGACCGTACCTACTGAACTCAAGGAGGTTCAAATGACTACTTACCTCCCCACTTCTCTACATACAATTCTATCCTGTTTTGTGGGAGGTTGCAACTTCACTCAAGTTAGCGTCCAATTCAGCTTCATTGCCCCGTCCAATCCTACCGTAGGGGTGGTTTTCTTTCATCTGCTCTCCTTCTCACATCCACCTTCTTCACCTTAGACCTGTCAAACTTGACACCACTCGCATCTAACTTGCATTTGCCCACACATGAAACAAACTTATTAGTACCAACTATACAACTCAAACCATCAATACTATCATAAGTAATTGATTTTGAAAAGACATTGAAGTATGCCCTACCTACAATTGATTTGGGCACTTGTTATAAGAAAGAAAGGACAACCCAATACTACCTATGGCTGCTCATGTGCTCTCGACGGTGCATAATCAATCACCATAATATCCACCGGGTAGTAGAAATCGTCAAGTTGAATTATCACGTCCTTCACACAAGCCCTAGGGGTTGTTTCCAACTCGCGTCAGCAAATACCACATGCTATCAACTGCGTGTAGAGGACCAAAGTCATACTTGTCATACAGGCTGCTGGGAAGAACACTCATCCCCACTCCATAATCCAACAATGCCTTGTGGATTTTGAATTTGACAACTCGAATTGGGATGACTGGTTCCCGTGAATCACTTCCACCTCTCTCATCACTTGTTTGAGTCACAACTGCAATCATTTGAGAAACATAAAAAGTTTTATTTATCATTTTAAATCACTTTTAGCAATGAAGCTTACTCCGTTGATTGGCACATTCTTCGCATTCTTGGGGTTAGTTTGCGTGTCACTCGGCAAGTTCCCATTGTGCTGCTTCAAATGAGCTACCTCGCTGGCTAATTGTCCCATCTGCGTCGTCACGGTTGGATGGCCTTGTCAGAATTTCATCTTTTTGAGCTCTTGCATCATCCAGTTGATTCCTTCTCTATATCTCTATTTGCATCGCCTTCAGCATCTCCATCATCTCACTACAACCCTAACCATCACCCTTGATAACAAAAATTGCTACCCCCTTGATAATTAGTCTGATTACGGGGTTGGAAATATTGGTTACTACCTTGGAAACCCAAATACATATTCCCATTTCCTTGCAGCATATTCACCTCATCATACACACCTACAATACTAGGGCACTGATCAACTATGTGCCATAGATCTCCACAATGACCACACATCAGGAAATGTCCCCCGACCTCAAGTGTATCCTCTACTGCTCTCACCATTGCATGTCGAGCTCTTCTAAAAGATTGAGCCATTCTCTTTGAAATGCTCGCCATTTTCTCCAAATAGTCCCAGTCTACATGCTCATAATTTATACCAATGTGCCATTTGAGATAGAACTGAGATCACGTGCATCCTCTTACGTCAATCCCTCATGGAAGGCATTAAGCAACTCCCATATTTGTGTACTGTGGTGTGGGCAGTTCTTCAACAACATCTTGAATCGGTTGAATGCTTCATGAAATAGCTCACCTGGTTGTTGATGGAAGTTTCGAATGTCCCTACGAGCATCATTGGTCCTTTGTGGTGTGTAAAATTCATCCAAAATCAGTTGCTCATGTCGGGCCATGTAAAGATCAAAGCGAATGGTAGTGAATGGAACCATTGCTATGCCTTATCTTCAAGTGTTAATCAGAAGAGTACCAATTTCACGTCATCTAGTGTGAAACCTTGACCTCCTATAGTGTTACAACGGGCATCATAAGCAACAATATGTAGATACGGTTCTTCAGTGGCCAAACCATGATACTTGGGCAAACTAGAGATGGACTGTGCTCTAACCTTGAACGATCGACCATGTAATTGAGGTATGACAACCGGAAATGGGTTGTTAGTAATTGCGGGTTTGAAATGACTTTCGACCCCCCGTACTTGTCTCGATTGTATCTTTTAGAATGTCCTCGGGTTGGTTGACCGGAGGAACCAGGTTTCTCGGGAGTGGCCGTTGTTGGACCGGCCTTTGATGCACGGCAGTGCCAACGGAATGTCTATAGGTCTTCCATTAATCGGCTATTGGTTAATCGGATCGGGTTGATGAACGTGTTGTTGATACCCAAACGTAACCGGATTTCCTCTATCTAAAAACTCATTCCCGTGTTGTACCTTTCACAGATTCTCGTATTCACAACCATCCTATTGCTCTAACCCCCTACATAACCCTCATACTCATCGTATGCATCTCTGAATTCTGCCAAACCATCTCTTTGATCAAACATTGAGGCTCTAATAAAGAACGGTTGTTGCTGAGCTGGTTGATAATGTGAAGGTTGATTTGGTATAGGAGGTATAGCTGATGCCCTAACGGGTTGAGTTTGGTTCGGTGAAATGACATGTTCATCAGGCCGAATCTTACAGATGGTGAAGAATATTGAACATTATTTGGGTGAATAACAGTTGTTGGGAAGATGTTGACTGATTTGAGAATGGTGGTAGGTTATCTAGATTGGGGAACGGTGGCGGAGGCATTGGTTGGAGGTGAATGGTAGTAGTAGCTTGGGTGGATTGAGGTGGTTTTCAGATGGTCTAGTTGTGTTAGGTGAAGGTTGAGTTGGATTCGGTGAGAATTGAGTTTGTGGAAGTGGGTTTTCAGCTTGCTTATCTGGATTGCTTTAGTTTTCCATTGACTTAAATATCGGAGTTGGAGATTGTAATTTTTTTTCTCTATGCAACTGTAACACCTCGTAAAAATCGTGTCCAATAGTATAGTGACACGTGTTGTATTTTTAATTTATTATATTAAAGACTATTAGGGACTAAAGGTGTCAACATGCCCAAACTGACCCTCTGAGTGACTGTCTGATGTCAACATGCATAAACTTAGCCTCTGAGTGACTGATATGTCAACATGCTTAAACAACAGTCTCTGAGTGACTAATATGTCAACATGCTTAAACTTGGCCTTTGAGTGACTGATATGTCAATATTCCCAGCCTCTGAGTGACATCGGAGTCAACATGCTTATAGTGGGACTCTGAGTGATCCTTTACGAAGTCCTAACTCTCATATGTCCCATTTGTTGGACGAGAGGGATTAAATCTGTAAATATGTGAAACTTGGATAATGGAGGGGTTAAAAGTGTGAACGTGTTACCTTTGAGTGACCTTTTAACGAACCGAGAGCTTGACAAAGTCCGAGCATACTCCCGGGTACGCCAAATATTGGTTATAGAGGGCTAAATATGCTATAAAGGTGTTTTAGGAGGTTTAATAAGTTAAGGGGCTAAAAATGACAAACTTTGAAACTAACCATGGGGCGCTCGCGGGGCGCGAGAGGCCTGGATCTGCAGAAAATTTGCTTGGCCTCCACACAAATTGCCAAAAAACCATTTGATTCAAAACCATGGTCTTCCAAACTGCTATGCAACATTTTAGGACACTTGTAAGCTCCCTCTTACACTCCTTAGCACCTGCCATCACCTCCTTCAAGCTCTCCACCTATAGATAGGTGCAAAGGTTCATCCTTTGAACTTGCACCTTTCTCATTCACAACTCTATCCCCTCCTCTGGAAGTTCCTAACTGAAAGGAGCATCCAACTTAGTTCTATTGCATCCTAGGAACCATTTGTAAGTGTTCCTTCCTCTTGCATTTTCGTTTATAGGCTTTTATAGCCAAAAGTCAAGCGTTTTACGGAAAACACCTTGACTTTTGGATAAGACCATTATGGTCCAACCATTGTTCGTAATGAACATTGCTAAGTGATCGTAATAAGGTAGGTGTTAGTCCCTATAAAGGCACCTCTTGAAGATCACGTTTGCTAGACCAATTCACGGGTCAAAGTTATTGTATTAAAAAGTCAAACAGTTCATCTTTTGGAAGTGTTTAATTTGAGCTTATATATGCTATGAAATATGTTTTGACACTTAAACAAGTTGGTAATAATTATTAGAACATGTAAGAACGTGTTCGGCTCGTCAATTTCAGTTCTAGGGTCGGTTCGCAACCGAATGTCGTGAAGTTTGACTTCTGCTTTGACTTTTGATTCTGAACCGATTTAGATTAGTTAGCCACTGATCTAAAGTTTCATTATGATCGTAATATTATGTAGCATAACCCTCTGAGGTTATATTGCATGATCATAATCAGAATCTGAGTTTATGCACAAGTTCCGTAATTATGCCATTTTGACTAAATGTCATTTTTGCATAAAATGAGGTTTAAATGATATTGAACTTGAAAATGAATTACTTACTGATATAATATCATAAGTATGATTAGTTGGGATGTCAAATTAGAATGTAAACTGAGTTTATAAACAAGTCTTTGTATTATGTCGATAAATGACGATAAGGTCCTTGTGGCTTATAAAATGGTTTTTATCACATATTTTCAAAGTAAATCTTTTACCTACTGATATGTTATAATAAATAACATATCTAAGACATGTTAACCTGACCTTAACATCAGTGTTTATTAAACATCACACAAATCGTCATTTTACGACATAAGCGTCGTTTCGGCGCATAGTATGGTTTTAAACCATATTTACCAACCAAGACTTGTTACCTACTGATTTTAAAACTTACTTTAAATATTTTTAAAGTAGATACATGATATAAACTTAGAATCCCAAATAATTTATAAACTATGCGTAAAATGACCAAAATGCCCCTTCGGTGCATAGTTTGATCATAAAAGAGAAATTACACATAGAATTAATATCCTAATGATAATATATCATAAATAAGTTATTTTTCTAGAATACTTATGGTTATAAAATTAAATTATATTCAAGTTACTTTTATAAGGTATGAAATTACCAAAATACCCATATGAGGCATAGTTTCATTTTAAAACCTTAACGGGCATATAAGTTGATATCCTACTGATATTACAACTTATTTAAAATATAATGGCATATAGAACTTGTCCATGACTTATCTAGTTACCCGATATCGCTGATATGCGTACGGTTAAGCATATGTAACTAGTTTACAAAAATTAACCAGAATGGGTCTAACCTTGTCATTTAAGTCTCAAAATCCATAATGTTTATAGTTTATCCATATTACACAAGTCAAAGTACTTGTTGGGATTAAACTACATTCAATCTGATTATCTTTTAATCTACGTTATAAGTTTTGATCATGGACGCTAGTCAGTCTAAGTCTATGACTTAAGAAAGACTGTTAGTATTTAATTGGTTAGCTTATGCCACAATCCAGACTAGAGACATTCCGGTAAATGCTATCTGCACTTAGTGCTTTTGTGTATGGCTAAGTTAATAAATCTTGCGTTTAAACGAAGACTAGCTCAGGTAAATACTCTCGACTTATTTCCCCTATACGGGCTTGGGTTACGGTAAACTATTACCGCTTGGTCAGAAATGGGATCAATCGAATGCCGATTATGGCTAGTAAATCCGCATATTCTGTTTTAATCAGTTTTGTTTGATAACTTAAACATCGGGTTTAACTACCGTTTCCTGGATATCCTCGGCTCATTACATTAGATAATGGTCATGACGTTAGCGCGGGGTGTAAGCATACACCCGGCACACGCTCAAATACAACTACCCACAACATTGGGGATAGTTCCTTCGTGAGTTCTTAAGTTGTGTGTAGTTAATCATGTCTCGGTTTTCGCACTGGGCCCTATATGCATGGACAAACATGTGAATATGTTAACAAGGTTGCAACGTCAACTTTCCTAAGTTATAAAAGATATTTTGCTGATATGCACTTAAAATATTTTTAAATGTTTTCAAAATGAGTCAGTTGGGTGTATTTTACCAGTGAAAGCTGACGTATTTTCAAAAGACTAAGCTTGCAGGTACGATACGAAAATAGACTGGAAGTGCTGGGTAGTGATAAGAGGATCTTGCAAATCCTAGATCTGCCCAAAGTCTGTTTTACATTCTTTCTTTTTATGATCCGCCTGTGGATCTTCTATTACGAGCCGTCTGTATATTATTTTGTATTTTGAACATTTGTTTTGTAATATTAATTTAAATCCAAGACTTTGCGCTGGGTTTAATTATCTATGATCTTATCAACTTACGTCAAGATATTCCCCACCCGGGCCCACCGGTGTTTAGATTGGCTGTGGAAAGCCGGGGTGTGACAGGTTGGTATTGGAGCCAACGTTTGAGAGAATTAAACACTATCTTTCTTGTGTTTAATCTCAAACTTACACCAGTACATTCCTTAGACTTCCGAGTCTAGGCTTTGACCTAGGATTACTCATCTCATTATTAAGTTATTAGTATTGTTTTGATTTGATTTTAACAGGAAAATGCCGCCAAGAGTAAGAGGAAGAGGTAAAGGACCAATGAGGGGAGGACCATCATCCCTTCACATCCCCATCACCAAAACCCCTATGAGGATTTGGGGGATTCATGGCCGTTGTCGCAACATTCACCTTCTCATTCTCAAAACTCGTACCATTCCTATCATTCACACCACTCCCACCATTCCCACCAATCTTATCATGATAATTTTAACCCCAAACAATACTTTAATACACCCCCAGCGACCAAAACCAATTAGACCAACCCAATCCCATGGACGAGGACTCCAATCCAGAAATGCCGCTGTCGGGATCACACACGCATCCCATTGAAATCTCAAGCGATTCGAACTCTTACGCCGGATCCCATACAAGGTCCTAATGAGTGGGATCAATATTGGAACAAATTTACTTTCGCTAACACTCCTTCCCATCACTCCCAACCACCTCCTCTGCAAGAAGATATCCACATGGAACCGGTGGAACAACCCCAATCACCACTTGAACAACCAAGGAGGAAAAGAGGAGCACGTATCTCAGTACGTGCGGGCCAACGGTCGGGATTGCTGCCACCTTTGCCCAAACCTTACCCTACTATTCATGAGGACCCACAAATGGGTGGACCATCCAATGTTTCACCTGTGGTGGAACCAACACCACCACCAGTGGTTCAACCACCACCATCGGGTTATAATAACCCTATCCCAACATATCCGGATACGTCTGGATATGATTCTTTTAACCCATCTACTCCGGTTGATTACCAAGCATTATCGCATGACCCTTACATGCAAGCGGTCATGCATAACACACTTTACCCGTCTCCTTTCCCACCTGTTTATCCACCTACTGGATATCTGAGTTATTGGTACCAGTATCCTATTATGCCATAACCACAACCACAACCTCCGCCACCACTTGAGGCCATTAACGAGGTCTTAGAAGAAATGAAAGAAATGCAACAACAAGCGGAGAAAACAGAAAATAAGACGAACAAGTTGTTCAAGTAACTCTCCAAATTGGTTAAAGGAAGGAAGGACTAGCGAAGTCTCTTTTAATATATGTTAGTCCCTGCGAGGACATTGTTATTTTTCTAGTCCCTACATGGACATTTTTATTTCTTTAGTCCTTGCATGGACAATTTATTTTTTGTTTCTAGTATTGTAATTTCTATTGGAATTTAATGAAGTATTTTTGGAGTTATATATGTATGTATTCATCCACTTCAAGCGAGCGTCTAGATTTTTCTCAAAATTTGTGCTCTGCTATATAATTCCAAAAGACCTTAGTGGATTTGATTATGCCAAGTGGCATACCACACATTGGACAATAAATGATAGTTAATGATAAAATGACTTCTATTAGGATAGTTAAGGGAAGTTATCCTTCTATCCAGAGGTGGGGACAAGGTTCAAGCCTTTAAGGTCATTAAGTTCCAACGTGACCGCGACCATTAATCAATCATTAAGGTACTCTTATGTTAACATTAAGGAATGTTCATAGTCCTGGTAGCGTGAGTTGAGGAACCACACTAGCCGTCTAGCTACAAGGACTACGTCCTAAGACCTATTATATAGCCTTTGTGATCAATGTGATCCCGGCTAAAGTTATTAATGTAATGACAATTGACAGGCCAACGTGCCATAAATAACATCTGTTAGTGATGTTGGCCAAGGTGCCACAGGCCAATGTGCCGTATGATGTCCATTGAGGACAGTCCAATATGCCATAAATTACATCTGTTAGTAATGTAGGCCAACGTGTCGTATGATGTCCATTGGGGACAGGCCAACGTTCCATAAATTACATCTGTTAGTGATGTAGGCCAACGTGCCATATGTTATTTCCAAAGTGACAGGCCAACGCGCCATATGACATGTCCAACATGACAGGCCAATGGGCCATATAATTAAGTCCATTAATGACAAGCCTATGAGCTGTATATAATTGTCTGAATGACAATGACAGTTATGACATTACGATCCACTGTCTAATAACATATGGACTATGTCCAGATTGTAATTTTCCTTTGATGGTCCCTATTAAGACCTAGGCCAAATATAGATATGATGAGCTTTAGAGTTGTGATGTTATTCACACTAGCTTAAATAGGCAATGGATTTTTATATCCAATGTTTAAAGCCAATATGGTTGTTATACCATGGCTAAGAGAAATTGTATTTGGTATTTAGAACCAAAGCTCCAAGAATGGCTAACTCGGACGAGGCTCAAAGTAGTCACCGTGATGTTAACTCTAACAACGCTGAAAACATAGCCATTAATAATGATGAATTCCAAGGTCGCATAGATGCAGCTATTGGAAAGGCCATGGAAAAGGCCATATAAAAACTTAGGGAGTCGAGTGCTACTCGCTACAGACCATTATCAATCCCACCATCCTCAGCTCGTATGGAGAGCTCAGTTCACTCATCAAATGCGAAGAGTGAACCAAAGAAATTAGAATTTGGTGATAGGTCTCGTTCTTCAAGAGACGGATGTACCTAAAAATATTTCGTTTCCTGTAAACCCCATGATTTTAATGGGGAAAAAGGAGCAGTAGAAGCCTTGGAATGGCTTGATGAGATGGAAATGGTTGTAGATATCAGCGGTTGTGCTGATAAGGATGTGGTCAAGTATATATCACAGTCCTTCAAGGGCGATGACCTGATTTGGTGAAGGCCATGATCCAATCTACAGGTAAAGTACACATGTACAACTTAGGATGGCCTAAGTTTGTCGATTTAGTCAAGGAAATATACTGCCCACCTCATGAGGTGGAGAAATTAGAGACAGACTTTTTTATTCTTTCAATGAAGAACCTAGATTGTCGGAAGTATGTTTCTGACTTCCATTCCCTGTCTTGGTTAGTTTCATATTTAATCACCCCTGAAACCAAACCAAACGCATTCGCGTACTATTAATGGGTTAGCGCCTGAGATAAAAGGCCTGGTAAAGGCTACTCGGCCTAGTACCTATAGGTCTGCTGTTGACCTCTCTCTCTCTCTCTCACCTTAGATTTGGTGAGACAAAAGTCAGTTAAAGCTAAAACTGATGGGAAAAGGAAAAGAGAGGATGATTACTCCCAAAGATTTAATAAGAAGAATAAAGGGAGATTTGGGTTCAGGAGGAACCTAGATAAGTTGGGTGAAACGCCGACATGTAGAAATTGCAACCGTAAGCATTGGGGACAGTATAGTATTGATTCACAAACTAGACCATAATAGGTATCACAAACCTAATCAGTAGCGGAAATAGTAATTAGGAAGAAGAACAATCTTTGAATTAAGAACAACTTTCATACACCAGAAAAGTGTCTGATACAAGTTTTGCAATTACAACTCCCTAACCTTTTGGCCTTGACCTAAGACATGTATTTATAATACTCACTAAGCCCACCATTTACAACCTTAGGCCCACAATGCACTACGAAGCCCACAAACCCCCTAAAGCCCAAAAGTAGCTCTAATGTGTAAACCTTTTGTAATATAGGCCCAACAATCTCCCCCTAGGTTTACAACTTAGGCATTCTAATCCTTCGGTTGCGCATCCACTCCTAGCCTTCCAGCTATAATACCTGCAACAACTGTAGTCCAATCCTTCGCACACACTTCATATAACTCTGCAGTTCGAATTTGATGAGAAGCAAGAACCTGCAGGTCTTCATCGTGAAAGCCTACTAAGTCAACCACGTCATTCACCCTGAATGCCTTTTCTTTTATTACAATCGCGACGCTGCCAACTTAGGATCGTACAACCAAAAGTTAAAGTTCTTTAGAATCCTCGTGGAAATGTTGGAGCGACCGGTATAACCAATTCCTTATCAGTTGGCGGCCACATCACCGATTTGAATCTTCTCCTGTATGTGCATCATGAACTCCCTTTGCAGTTCGCAAGTAGGGTTCGGCAGTCTTCATCATCTTAAACCCGTTCTTTACCTCATGCTCCAGTTTCTTGAAAAACCTCCATCTAGGGCCACGCTCAGTTGTATCATCATCTGTATACGAGCTCGCAGTAAATCAGTAAGAGCTATTTTCGTCAATGTCTCGAATTGAGATTCCTTCGAATAATACTCTCGAGTCCCATCTTGGCGCATAATTATCCACATTTGCTTTACGTGATCATACATCCAGCTTAACACCTTTGATATTTTCCCGACTTTGCTGTAGTAGCTAGAACCGAGCTCCATCACATAGCGTTCTGATTGGTTTGTTGGATCTTTCAACTGGAAGTTTTCGTCAAGTGGATTAACATTAACGTTCTTCATCAGTACCATCTGTTTCTTCTTGTGAGTCGCTGGACGCTTTTGGCTTGCTGTATATTTCTTTTGTGGATCGCCCAGATAATCATCTAATCTAGCTTGGCGTTCAGAAGCTAACTGTTCAGCCGCTAGCCTTTCAGCCTCAGTTTCCTCTGCCACCCGTTGTTGTGCAGCTCGATGTCTCTACTCTATATTCATTGGATCGTCTGTAGGATCAGAAAATTCCCTTCCAAACTTATGTTCCAACTTAGCTTTCAAATCGAACACCATGGTCATTAGCATAGTAACATCTCCCTGCAGCTGATCTATGGTTTGATCTCTAACATCCAATCGAGTTTGCAACGAGGCAATTTGATCATCCTTCAATATAACTTCCTGCTCTAAGACGACTACTCTCTTCTTCAGATCTACAACGTCAACTTCCACATCCTCGTCATCACTATCCAAACCACCAAATTCAAATGCACGCTTTTCTAATCTTCGCAAATATTCCTCAGAAGCATCGTCACCACGACCTACATCACTTCCACCAGCCTCAGAACCTCCTCACCCATCGAACTTCCCCCAAATTCCATAATTTGTAGTACTGTGTCTGCCGGAATTGAGACAACTGTAGAATGCGTGGCAATAGGAGTGGTTGTCGGTTCAGATAAAACCGGGAGTATCAACTATCGGAGTGTCTATAACAGATGCAGCGACTGAAGATAAGACAACATTAGATGTCATCAAAACAACTCTTCAGCAGCACTAACAACACGAACTTCATACTGACTTGATTGAACACTTGGCTCTGTTCGCCTCCTCTTAACCAGTGGAACTTCGTCCTCTTCATCTTCGTCGTCGTCTTCAGCCATACCAATCAGAGCAACAACAAATGGAATTTCTAGTAGAGGATCACCCTGTTTTTCCTAGATTTCCTTTAAATGAGCAATCAAGGATTCCAAGTTCTCTGAGGACAATTCTTGTAAAATGGAGTCAAATTAGCATTGAACTCTATAAGATCATCTAGAAAGGCTTGTTCTGCATCGGTTTCTTCATCTGTAACCAGATCTTCTACCTCTATCTCTTTCTCTTTGACCGGCACATCATGTTCTTCTGCCACAATGGCGTTTACTGGTGGAGGAGCTAGGACGTCCAGGCCAACAACCTCTGCAAATTTTCCAAATTTCTTCAGAGCAAAACAACCAACAAATACAGTTTTAGATGTCGAGCGATTCTTCTTCATGGTGCTGAAATGGTTGGTCCCATCGGCTTCATGTTTACCAAATTCGCATCTGAAGCATCCTTTGCCAGATCAGGATAGTGAGCATCAAGAATCAACTGAACGAAGCATGGATACAAT
The DNA here is from genome assembly GCA_947069175.1 of Scalesia atractyloides. Taxonomy (NCBI): domain Eukaryota; kingdom Viridiplantae; phylum Streptophyta; class Magnoliopsida; order Asterales; family Asteraceae; genus Scalesia; species Scalesia atractyloides. The sequence goes on along the minus strand of CAMTDV010000020.1, from coordinate 38,605,083 downwards.
AGAAACATTCTCTTCTTGGACTGCTCCAAGTTAAATAACAACTTACAGGAGTTAACGGAGTTTATCAAGATGAAGGTCAATACTAACTGGATAGTTCAAACAGATTTTGAGGGTTCAATTATTTAAGAGTTCAAATCAGTTTTACAAGTTCAATAGTTAAAAAGGTTCAAAACAGTTCAAAGGTTCAAAACCTTAAATCCGGATTTACTGACAGGTCAACACTAATCTGGATGAACCTTTTCATCATTCCGGATTAGCAGGAGGTCACTTGTATTTCAGATAAAACAGCAATCTGGAATAGCCAACAATATCTCGGATAAATCATCAATCCGGATGAAAATTATCCGAGATGAAATCCGAGTTCGTCAATTCGGATGAATATCCATCCGGAATGGAATCCGAAATGCATGTGTCTTTGAAGATCAATCAGAGATGCTATCCGGAATACTTTAAACATTAAGATTTTCATCCGGATTTTATGGTTTTTAAGCATGTTTACCTAATCCGGAAGAGTTCTGAGATGAACAGTGAAATAGAGAGAGAATCGGAGAAGAATAGGGATTTCGGAAATTTGTGAATATCCGAAATGATGTTTCAGAATCATTAATATACTTCCAGGAATGGGCTTGGGCCTCAAATTCCAAAGAGTCTGGATTGGGCTTTTGTCAGGCCCAATCCGAACATTAAAGTCCAAGGGAAAAGCCAAATCCGAAACAGTAATCCAAGTGGGTCTATCCGGAAAAGCCCAATCCGGAACAGTAGTTCAAGTGGGCCTATCTGGAAAAGCCCAATCTGGAACATATTATGTGAATTCTGATTTTCCAATTTTTAAGACTTTCAAAATTCTATTAGATTGGCCCAAATTTTAAACTCAGTAGGCCAGTCCAATATCCCTTGATAGAAACCATCTAACCAAAAATCATCAAGTTGACTAACCAAGCATCCAACCAACTTTTACAATCTACAAAGAGAAGACTTTTTAGCACGCACATAAATATTAACACAGCCTTGCTAAGGGATCAAATGTTTCAAAGGTCGACTAAGGAACATTTTTCAGTATGAGCAGGGTCAAACTGGTCTAAGCGAATGTCAATATACTGGTCCATCTTAATCTAAAACTCAACCCTTCCAGTTTAAACTTTATGATACGCTTAAGGTAGTATTATACTATGATACCCGTGTGTCACATACCATGACATACCCCGTGATCAAGGTAAGCACAACAATTCATCGTAGCAGGTGAGTATACTGTGGTCATCCTTTATGTTTTACAACGTCAGGCTATTGGTGAACAGGTCAGTACTTCCATACAACAGAGAGACCAATAGTGACTGATGAGGGTTAGGCAAACACCTTATGTGGTACGTAAGAACTTATGGAATATTCTCATGAAGAAACTCCTGTTCTCTTAGGTTTTGGCCCTTCTATTTTGGCTCTTTTAGAAAGATATTCTGACTGTGCCTAGGTCTGCACATAATCTGGATGCAACAGAAGGGCAGCCAAGATATCCCCGGATGACTCAACCGCATAAAGACCCGAAACCTCAGACGTTGGCTATCTATCAACACAAGATTTAAGACCATGAAATCATACGCCTATAGTAAGTGACCCACTGAGTACATAGTTCATTATGTTTGTATCATTTGGCTAACACTATCCGGTTGAGTTTTAGACCTACCGACACATCACCTTCGATCCAAACCTTTCCCCGCTTCAACACCTTACATGTGTTAGTCAAACATTTTATCACGAAAAAGTATTTCATTTCCCTATCCTTGCAAAAGCTGGTTTTTTTTCTTTTTTTTAAGATTTCTCCCCCTAAATTTGTGCATATACATGAACAAATTTACGAGACAAAGAAAAATGAAAATAAAGGAAAGACAATAAATGATACAAAAAGACAGAGGATGCCTAGGTAGAAAACCAAATCATTTTGAGAAGATCCACAAGCACTTGAAAACGCGCGTTGCTAACGGGTTTCATGAACAAATCCCCATGTTTGCATCAATGTGGATTTGCTCAAGCTTCACGAGACCCTTTTCATAGCAATCACATATAAAATAAACTTTAATATTTATGTGCTTGGTTTTGGAGTGAAAAACAGGATTTTTTAAGATTTGGATAGCGGCATCATTATCACAGTAAATTGTGTGTTTAGATAAGTCAAACCGTAATCCGCAAGCTGGTGTTGCATCCATAAAACCTGGGAGCAGCAAGCTGAGGCTGCAACATATTCTGCTTCCGCAGTAGAAAGCGAGACCGTCTGTTACTTCTTGCATTGCCACGAGATTAAGCGATCTCCCATAAATTGACAGCCAGCTGAAGTTGAGCACATATCCCTATCTATACCTCCAAGATTACTGTCAGAGAAAGCAAACAGTTCAAATTCAGAATTTTTAGGATACTAGAGGCCCAGTGATGGTTCCCCTTTGAGATACCTAAAAATTCGTTTAACGGCATATAAATGAGAGAGTTTAGGAGTAGCCTGATAACGAGCACACTGGCAGACGGCAAACATGATATCCGGCCAAATTGCAGTCAGATACATGAAGTGAACCAATCATTGAGCGATACACAGTTGGATTACTGTCAGAGAAAGCTAACAGTTCAAATCAGAATTTTTAGGATACCAGAGGCCTAGTGATGGTGCCCCTTTGAGGTACCTAAAATTCGTTTAAGGCATGTAAATGAGAGATTTTAGGAGTACCTGATAATGAACACACTGGCAGACGGCAAACATGATATCCGGCCGACTTGCAGTGAGATACATGAGTGACCAATCATTGAGCGATACATAGTCAGATTAACAGGCGTTCCTTCAGCGTCTTCATTTAGCAAAGGCTGTTCTACAATAGGTGAAGCCATGGGCTTTGAATCTGTAAGCTTGAATTTTGCAAGAACGTCATGGACATATTTTCCTTGATGAATCAAGATTACCTACGGGCTCTGACGAACTTGAAGTCCCAAAAACATTGTCATCTCCTCCAATGAGCTCAACTCAAATTTCTTCTTCATAATTTCATCAAATTCGTGGCACAAATCATCATTTGTAGAACCAAAAGTGATATCATCAACGTAGATTTGAACAAGAATAATGTCCTTGTCAACACGTTTGATGAACAGGGCTTGATCGATGGTTCCCCAAGTGTATGCATGAGCAAGCAGATGCTCTGTAAGAGTTGCGTACCATACGCGAGGGCTTGATGCAACCCATACAAAGCTTTGTCTAATTTGTATGCATAGTCTGGCTTGTCAGGATCAGTAAAACCTGGTGGTTGTGCCAAGTAGATTCCTCTTTCACCATGTCGTAGAGAAACGCAGTCTTGACATCCATTTGATAGACAGTGAAATCCATGTAAGATGCATATGCCAAGAAAATGGTATAGCTTCCAAACGAGCGACAGGTGCGTAGACCTCATCGTAATCTAATCCTTCAATCTGACGAAAACCCTGAACCACAGTCGAGCTTTATTCAGTGTCAACCTGTTTGTTACAGAAAACCCAGCGAGTTCCAAGAGCATGTTTTCCTTGAGGCAGCTTCACCGATTGCCAAAAACCAAGCTTCTCAAATTGATTGAGTTCTTCATGCCTGGCATCCACCCAGTCTGGTTCCTACAAAGCAACATCAATACTTGTAAGTTCAATTTGTGAAATGAAGCAAGAGTAGAGACAGGTATTGATCCCCGGATTGGTTGTGGGTTCGAACAGCAGTAATGATAGGACCAATAATATTTCAATGGGATGATCACGCTGTAGACGCTGCGGTATTGGTGTAGCGGGAGCAAGAAGATCCGTCGGCAAGTTGGTAACACTTACTGGATCAACTTCAGATGACTCCCCCTCATTAGTTGCACCAGTAGGAGTACTTGCGGATGAATCAACAAAACAATCTGGTGGAGTAGGCTCAGGAAACAAAGATGAGCCCAAGACATCAGGAGGAGTAGACCCTTCATTTGTCGCAGGAGGCTCTGTGTCACAAGCCCCAACTTCAGGAGAATCATTCTGAGAAGTTGGATTGAGTGCTGGTTCTTGAGATTGTGATACGGGGGAAGAAGAAGAGACAGCATCATTAAATCCAGGTGGATCCACACTAAGCTGCTTTAATGTCTCATGTAGTTGTGCAGCATCAACAGACGGGTGAGATGGGCACTGTTGGAAGGTCAGAAATTTGACTTTTACCTACAGACACATTGGAAGGAACATCTACATGGTTAAACAATGTGGAATATCATACAGCCAGTTAGGACCAATGCGTGTGTCCTTGGGATTTTCCTCCAGCCAACCCACAATTTAGATTTCAACCACCATTTTCTTGATCTTGTTATAAACACGGTATGAAGTATTTTTGGAATATCTAACGAAGATGCAAGGGTCCCCGCGTGATTCAAATTTCCCTTTAGCGTCCATGAACAGGAGAACACAGGGCATCCGAACTTGTAAAATGCTTGACCGAAGGTTTACGACCTTCAACCACTTCGTATGGAGTTTTCATGTGTCGTTTATTGATCAGGGCATGATTCTGAATATAACATGCAGTATTGATTGCTTCTGCCCAGAAAATGAGAGGTAGCTCGGATTCAACTAGCATAGTATGTGCAGCTTCAATTAGCGTTCGATTTCTGCTTTCAGCAACCCCATTCTATTATGGAGTTCTGGCTACACTAAATTTGGCGGTCAATACCCTTGGAGGAACAGAAGGAATTTAAGGTAGATTCTTAATTTATGTTCCATTATCACACGGAATGGCCTTCACAGTGGTGTCTGTCTGGTTTTCCATAAGCGTGACGAACTGTTTGACTAACTCAGCGGTTTCACTTTTATGTGTAAGAAAGAAAACCCAGGTGAATCGCGAGTAGTCATCAATAACAAACAATAAGCCTTCCCGCCAATGCTCAGAATGTTGTCAGGCCAAAAAGATCCATATGAAGCAGTTCTAAGACTTGAGACGTGGAAGGAGCGGCTTTAGATTTGTGTTGCTGGCGATGTTGTTTCCGACGTGCACATGATTCACACTTTTCAACCTGCATGAAGTCGCGAACTGATAGATCTCTGACTAAACCACCTTTTGCAAGACGATTTAAGTTCTTCATGTTGATGTGTCCCAGTCTACAATGCCATAGCATTGCATCATGTTCAGTTGTAGACGAGAAAGGCAAGTGAGCTTGTCAGAGGGAGCCTTGTTCATGTCAATGACATATGCATTTCCTTTTTGGGCAGCTTTAAGAAGAATCCAATCATCCGGAAAAATAAGACCTGGTTTCAGCATCGTAACACCCTTTCTTGGTGAAAAGAACATCCAAAGGATTGTCGCAAAGTTGAGACACACTCAAAAGACTGTGCTTCAATTCTGGTACGTAATTAACATTCTTAAAGTTGAGGGCTCCATTGCAAACTGTTCCTCTCATAGTAATCTTCTCTGTCTCACCACCTGTGAAGGAAACAAACCCGCCATTGAAAAACTGAATGTCATTCAACTGCAAGATGTCTTTGGTCATGTGCCTGGTACAGCCACTGTCAATATACCAGAGTGTGACAAGAGTTCGCCAGAGCTATTCCTGCACATTTCAGCAGGTTTAGTTAGAGGCTGCAACCCAAGCCATGGATGATCTGGGCATGCCTTTGCATCAATATAGGTAACCTCACGGAAAATTAAATTAGTTAAGGATGAGGTTGATGATGCTTTTGATTGGTTTGTAATGAGGGCAAGAAGACTGAATCTTGGTCAATGTCTTAGGCCTCCAGGTTAACGAATCAGACTTCTGTACAATCCTTGGAGTGCTAGAAGGATTCTGGGAACCTGAAGGTCTTTAGGGCTTGAGAGAGTATTTCTTGGCCAAATTCCAGTCTTGATCAGAAGACTTAGCCATAAATCGAGCCTGAGGTAGGCGATTAGGCATAGTCTTCTGATATCGTGAATACAATGTCTTAAACGGGGTAAGGCCTTTTGATAATTTCGCGCAATATGTCCGGGAAATCCACAATTGAAATAGGTCTGCCTCTTCTGGAAGAAAACAGTCCGTTCAGCTTGGGAAATTCTAGGCAATTTGTCTGTCAGTTCCTGCTTGCGGGTACTGACGGCTGATGCACGGTGTTATTCTTGACTGTTGCATGCGCACAACCATCAGCACACTTGTTATTTTTGTGATTTGAGTTTGACAATTTGGAACGTGTAGATTTAGACTAAATTTTAACTGATATCTGTTTAGCTAGGTGCTTAACAGATCAGTTTGTGGCTGCTGAGTCAATTTCTCAGAGTGATGAGGGAACTCAGCAATTGCCTTTTCATTTGTCGGAGAAGCCTGTTTGGTTTTCTTCTTTTTGGATCGGCATGTTTTTACCATTTCTTAATCTTATTTTTCAAATCACATTTCGTGACAGATTCTGTAGAGGACACGGGTGGCTCCGCAGGGACATCCTTTTCTGAACTTTCAGAAGGTGAGCTTGAAATGTTACATGTAGGTGGAATCTCGAAATTTTGAAAAATTTGAGAATCCGATTCAGAATCAGTTTAAAGATTTTCATTTGAATCATCAGAAAAAGAAAGCTCATCATCTGTCGTTTCAGAATCAGTCCCTTGTGCTTGGTTGGAAGAAGCTGAGTCGCCCGAGTCTTCTAGAATTATGCCAACATCAATGGTCACAGGGTCGGTTGGTTGGTTGACTTCTCACTATCAACCCTGGGATTCGCATCAAAAGAAGAAACCTTTGGAGAAGAACTTCCAGTCTCTTCAGTTGGAACCGAAGAAACCGAATCATCTGTCGATGTTGGACCTGTATCTAAATTCATGTTTTCATCACAAGAGTTATTACAGTTATTAGTATCTTTCAAAACATTCGATGAAAAACCAGAATTAAAACTGTCTGTGGTCTCAACAACCAGCACTGTCTGAGAATTTAAACTGTTCAGCAAGAAATTGATTTAAAATGTCAAAAGCGGGCTTATAAAATTCATAATCAGCAGCTGAATTGTCTGAATTTGCATTCAGACATTCCTCTTGATCACCCTCTGTGATATCCTCGACTAAAATTCTTCTGCACATGAGGTAGACACATTAGTATCGTTCACGAATTCAGTTTGAGTTTCAGAAGACTTTTCACCTTTAGAGTCTGTGGAGGATGTTGATTCATCTGCCTTAGGCGTTACTTTCTCCAAATCATATGTACTACCAAAAGGATGATCAGTAGATACATGTGAAAGTGGTGTGGAAGTAACGAAAGCATCATCGCTCTTAGTTCAGGTTGTTTAAAGAACTTTGGGTAATAGGGCTTCCATGGTTTAGAAAGATAATATGAAGGTTTACCATAAATCATTTTTTCTGCATTTTCTAGATCAGCCTCAGATTCAGACATTCTTGTATAGTTATGATTATATGGTGGAGGAGCCCTATTATACCCAAGACCTTTGGTAAAAATTTTTCTGGTAATTTAGCTAAAGGTCACATAAGTCCTTAACAAGTTTGCTGGAAGTTTCAAATTTTTTAATATTTATTTCATTTTCGTGAAACTTCCCTATCAAGGAATTTAGCTTGGCTAAGGCTGCTTGAAGTTCTACATCCTTTTTAGCTAGTTTTAGCTTATAGTCGTATACCCAACACTGCTGTTGGTTCAAGTCTAGCTTTAGCTAAGCTATAACTTGTTTTTGAGCTTCGACTTTTTCCATAAGAAGCTTATTCTTATGTTTAAGAGCGATGTTCTGTGACGCAGCTTGTTGGTATTCAACTACAAGAGTTTAATTATGGGCGGCATTTGTGATAATTTAAAATGACAACTATCAGAATAGAGAATTCGATTTACCGTTTCTGAAAGATCGGGCGTCTCAGTTGTCTGCACCATCATGCAATGGTTGCTGTTCTTGGAGAGATTTAAAGTTTCCATCTGAGCTACAGCATCTGCCCAGTTGAATCCTTCATGCAGTTGGGCCACTAATGTTGTTGACTTCCCGCCCGAGCTGCTCGAGGGACTCGTAGTGGACTTTGACGGAGAGACTGTCACCAGCTGTCTATCGCCGCTCTGTATGCCTGCCACCCTGGATGACACGTATCCGGATGGCGGCTTCTTGCATTCTCTGGCAAAGTGTCCTGGTTCGTGACATCTGTAGCACCTGAGTTTGTCCTTTGTAAGACCAGTCTTCATATTTGACAATGGTTGTCGTCCATCCTTCTTCGGAAACTTGTTAACATGAAAGGTAGCCATTGTAAGATTCCAGGACACATCGATCTCGTCCAGATCCTCCTCCATTATTTGATCAACTTCGGTTGGAACATGGATGGAGGAGTCAAATCACCTGCCAAAAAGGCGTTCAAGCTCTTCATCATCGAAGCTGCAATAGCCACTTTCTCTTCGTTTTCTTTAGTGAGAAAAGTAGAGTTGGACACAGGTTGAGCAGGTGCAGGCGCTAGAGCAGCAGACTGGGGAATGTTGCCTTGTTGAACTGCTTGAGGAATGGCAGGACTGAAGACCATGTTGGGATACTGTGCATGGTACTATGTCTGAACTTGAGCAGCAGAAATCATAGTGGGAGTCTGATATTGAAGCCCATACACGTACTGGGTTTTCTGCGGCGTGGCGAGAGGACTATAAACCACATTTGAGCTTGACATCAATGCTGCATTTGCCCTCTTATCCCTGCGGCCATCAAACTGCTCTCATGATTTATGTCTCTTAGCTTGTTATCAATCTCACATGATTTAATAGTAGTTACCATTTCTGTGAGAGTGACATCATTCAGATTCTTTGTTTTTTTGATCATTCCCACATCCGCATCCCAACTCTTTGGCAGTGAATTCAACAACTGTCTGTTCATAGCACTATTTGTGAGAGTAATCTCACCTGATATCATCTGGGAAACAAGCTTTACATATCGAAGAATCTGGTTCTCAATGGTTTCCCTACAGATGTGATTGAATGAGCTGAAATGTTGATTCAGCTGATTTACCCTGCTTGCCTTCATATCTGCATTTCCCTTATAGAGATTTTGCAGTTCACTCAATACTTCTTTTGCAGTCTTACAATTTCTAACCGCAATAGAAATATCAGGTCCAAGCGCCATGGTCAGTATAGTCGAGGCCTTTTCATCTTCCTCAATTATCTTAACATCTTCTGGAGTCCACAAGTGACTGGGCTTAGGAATCTTTGTGTCCGGATCTTGATCGGTACTATAGACTATCGTTCGCGGACCATTCATGATACACCTCCACACACCAGGCTCTTTTGCCTTGCAATATTGCTCGAATCGAAACTTCCATTCATAATACTCATCTCCATACAACAAACGAGGCACTTTAGTAGAAGTGCCAATCACTTGATCCAACTCTTGATGGAGGGCCAGAGTTGGAGATTACAGGGCAGCCAAAGTGGCATTGGTTAAGTCTTGTGCAGTCATATAGCCGTTCATCATGATAAAATTAATTAGAATTACCAAACATAATTAAATTCAGTTTATTTCAAGTTTTCTAAGATGAACAGTGCTTGGTCCAAAATCACTACGGAATGGTCAACTCTGAGATGGACAAAGCTGAAAAACAGTCCGAATTGGTCAAACCCGAGTTGGATAAATCCAAATTGGAATAATCCGAATTGAATCCGAGATGATGAATCTGATTTGAATCCGAGATGATGAATCCGAAACTGAATTGAATCCGAGATGATAAATCCGAATTGAATCCGAGATGATGAATCCAAAAAAAACCTGCGTTTCCGAATTGAGAGAATCCAGAATGATGAGAATCCGGAATGATGAGAATCCGGAATAAAGAATCCGGAATAAAGAAACCAGAATAATAAGAATCCAGAATAGAGAATCCGGAATCCTATCCTTATCCGAATGCAACAGTAATCCGAAATTTCAGCAACAGACTTCCAACTTCCAAGGAACTTATAACCAACAACAGTATCTCGGATCCAGAAAAGTAGTAATCCGGATTGAAGAACAGTTTGGGATCAATCCGAGATGGATGATCTCCTTCATGTTCTTCGAATCCGTAACAGTAGCAGATCCGAAATACGTGAATCTTCTTCGAGTTCTTTGGAATCCGTAACAGTAGCAGATCCGAAACCTTCAAATCGTCATCGAGTTCTTTGGAACAGTAGCAATTCCGAAGATAAAACAAGTGATTCTTCTGATCTGAACAGTAATCCGGAAGAGTAGCAAATCTGAACAGCATCAACACCACTTCGAAACAACTTCTTCAATCAGCAATACCCGGAGCCTATATTTTAACAGCAGGCTCTGATACCAATTGTAAGTCCAGATAAAGGATCTAATAGGTATCACAAACCTAATCAGTAGCGGAAATAGTAGTTAGGAAGAAGAACAATCTTTAAATTAAGAACAACTTGCATACACCAGAAAAGTGTCTGATACAAGTTTTGCAAATACAACTCCCTAACCTTTTGACCTTGGCCTAAGACATGTAAGTATAATACTCACTAAGCCCACCATTTACAACCCTAGGCCCACAAGGCACTAGGAAGCCCACAAATCCCTCTAAAGCCCAAAAGTAGCTCTAATGTGTAAACCTTTGGTAATATAGGCCCAACAAAACCTTAGAGTGCAAGGATCTTAAGAATGTCGTCTGCTATAAATGTAATGAAAAGGGGCATATTAAGTTCAACAGCCCCAAGAACCCCAAAGGTAATGATGCAAAGCCTGGAGAGGCTAAGAAAGGGAATGCTCGTGCCTTCCAGATGAATGCCAGGGAGGCCGTTAATGACAATAACGTCATAATAGGTACATTCCTCATCAATGATGTATATGCTAGAGTTCTTTTCGATTCGGGTGCAAATAAATCTTTTGTTGATCATAAGTTTAGTAAACTATTAAACTTGCCCATAAGAACTCTAGATATAACTTATGAGGTAGAACTCGCTGGTGGAACGTTAGAGACATCGTCTTCCATTCTTGATGGATGTTCTATATCCATTAAGAATCATTCTATCCTCATTTCTCTTTTGCCAATGAAATTGGCATGGATTGGTTGTCCCATAACCAAGCCCACATTGCCTGCAATAAGAAACTCATCGAGATTAAAACCCCATCTGGTGAAACGATCACCATCCCTGGAGATACACACTATGGATTGCCAGACAAGGTGTCGTTATATAAGGTATCCAAGTGTTTGGGGAGAGGATGTGTCATTTATATGGCACAAGTAACTATCAATGAGCCTAAGCCAAATATAGAAGACCTTCTGATTATCTTAGAGCGTTCCGATGTTTTCCCCGAAGAATTACCTGGCCTACCTCTAGATAGGCAAGTGGAGTTTAGAATTGATATCCTACCTGGATCAGCACCTGTAGCTAGAGCTCCATATCGGTTAGCACTGACAGAAATGAAGGAATTAAGAGTTCAATTAGATGAACTTTTAGAGAAAGGCTTTATTCAGCCTATTTCCTCAGCTCCAATTCTTTTTGTTAAAAAGAAAAACTGTTCAATGTGGATGTGCATTGATTACCGAGAATTGAACAAGATAACGATTAAGAACCGATATCCTCTGCCCAGGATTGATGATATATTAGACCAACTTCAAGGGGCTAGTTATTTTTCTAAGATTGATTTTAGATCAGGATATCATCAGCTGAAGGTTAGGAACGACGATGTTCCTAAAACTGCCTTCAAGACCCACTATGGTCATTTTGAATTTTTAGTGATGCCTTTTGGGCTCACAAATGCACCTGTAGTATTCATGGATCTCGTGAGTAGAGTCTACAAACCGTATTTGGATAAGTTTGTCATTTTCTTCATAGACGACATACTTATCTATTCTTGTAATCAAGCTAACCACGAGAAACACCTTCGTGCATCCTAGAACTACCAAGGCAGGAAAAGCTTTATGCTAAATTTTCTAAGTGTGAATTTTGGCTTAGAGAAGTCCAATTTCTTAGACATGTTGTAAGTGAGCGTGAAGTGGATCCCACCAAAATAGAAGCTATAATGAATTGGGAAGTACCCAAAACTCCATCGGAGATTCGTAACTTCTTAGGATTGGCTGGTTACTATAGAAGATCAATTGAGAACTTTTTAAGGATAGCCTCTCCTTTAACTACCTTGACCCATAAAAATGTTAAGTTTGTTTGGGGTCAAAAACAACAAGATTCCTTTGAGATTCTAAAACACAAGTTGAGCAATGCTTCTGTGTTATCTCTACTTGAGGGTATTGAGGATTTTGTATTTTTTGGGATGCTTCACACACTGGCATGGGATGTGTGCTAATGCAAAAAGGCAAGGTGATTGCTTATGCAACACGACAGTTAAAGGTGCACGAAAGAAATTACACCACCCATGATTTGGAATTGAGTGTCGTTGTATTTGCACTAAAGCTGTGGAGACATTACTTATATGGCACAAAGTGTATTATATACACTGACCATAAGAGTCTCCAGCATTTGTTCGATCAGATGGAATTAAATATGTGACAACGCCGTTGGATGGAAACACTTAATGATTATGATTGTGAAATTCGCTACCATCCTGGTAAGGCAAATGTCGTTGCTGATGCCTTAAGTCGCAAGGAAAGGATTAAACCTATTAGGATTAATGCCAAGAGCATTTAGCTCAGAAATAGCTTAAATGAGAAGCTATTAGATGCGCAGAACAAGCCCTATTAGAGGTTAACATTCCTAATGAGGGATTAGGCGGAACTGTTGATCAGTTAACACCTTGAAAAGATGGAATCTTTAGATTTAATGGAAGAATCTGGGTTCCAATCTTAGGAGGAATTAGATATCTAATCCTCCAAGAAGCGCATAATACGAGATACTCAATTCACCTAGGAGGTGACAAGATGTATAAGGATCTGAAAAAGAATTATTGGTGGATGGGTTTGAAGAAATCCATAGCCACTTATGTAGCTAAATGTCTGACATGTTCGCAAGTTAAAGCTGAACATCAGAAACCGTCAGGACTTCTACAACAACTTGAGATTCCCACTTGTAAATGGGAAATGGTAACTATGGGCTTGATTCAGTTACCTAAGACATAAAGTGGAAATGACACGATCTGGGTCATTGTAGATAGGCTGACTAAGTCACGTATTTCTTGCCAATTAAAGAAACATATAACTCTGACAAATTGGCTAAGTTGTATTTGGACAAGATTGTGTCCCTACACGGTGTGGCAATATCTATTGTATCTGATAGAGATACTAGATATACATCTCATTTCTGGAAAAGTTTCCAACAATCTTTAGGCACAAGATTAAACTTTAGATGGCTTACCACCCGTAGGCGGATGGAAAAAGTAAGCGTACTATTCAAACTTTGGAAGACATGCTTAGAGCATGTGTGATTGATTTAGGTGGAAGTTGGGATGACCACTTACCCCTAATAGAATTCTCCTATAATGATAGTTATCATACGAGCATCAAGGCTGCTCCTTATGAGGCCTTGTATGGGAGAAAGTGTTGAACGCCCGTGTGTTGGGCAGAAGTTGGGGAAGCCCAAGTATTAGGACCTGAGATTGTCCTGGAGACCACGGGTAAGATTGTGCAAATCCGTAATCGACTCAAAGCTGCCCGTGATAGGCAGAAGAGCTATGCTGACAAGAGGCGTAAACCTCTCAAGTTTCAAGTAGGGGAGAAAGTCATGCTGAAAGTATCCCCTTGGAAAGGCGCAATGGGATTTGGAAAGAAGGGAAAGTTAAGCCCAAGATATGTAGGACCATTCGAGATATTCGAATGTGTCGGCACCTAGCTTATAAGCTTAAGCTGCCAGAGGAGCTTAGTCGAATTAAAGATGTATTTCACATAAGTAACCTTAAGAAATGTCTAGCCGATGAGTCGCTAGCAATGTCACATCATGATGTGTAGATAGATGAAAATCTGAGGTTTGTTGAGAAACCAATTTCGATCGAGGATCGAAGGTTAAGAAGCTCCGAAGGAAATTGATACCTATAGTGAAGGTTAAGTGGGACGCCCTTAGAGGTCCCGAGTATACATGGGGGTTGAGTCCAATATGCGACAAAAGTACCCCCATCTTTTTGAATAAAATCTCGAGGACGAAATTTCTTTTAAGGGGGTGAGGATATAACACCTCATAAAAATCGTGTCCAATAGTATAGTGACACGTGTTGTATTTTTAATTTAGTCTATTAAAGACTAATAGAGACTAAAGGTGTCAACATGCTCAAACTGAGCCTCTGAGTGACTGTCTGATGTCAATATGCATAAATGTAAGCCTCTGAGTGACTGATATGTCAACATGCCTAAACAACAGCCTCTAAGTGACTGAAATATCAACATGTGTAAACTTGGCCTCTAAGTGACTGATATGTCAACATGCCCAGCCTCTGAGTGACATCGAAGTCAACATGCTTATAGTGGGCCTCTGAGTAATCCTTTACGAAGTCCTAACTCTCATATGTCCCATTTGTTGGACGAGAGGGATTAAATCCCTAAATATGTGAAAGTTGGATAATGGACGGGTTAAAAGTGTCGACATGTTAATTTGTACCTCTGAGTGACCTTTTAACAAACCGAGAGCTCGACAATATCCGGGCATACTCCCGGGTACGCCAAATATTGGTTACGGAGGGCTAAATATGCTATAAAGGTGTTTTAGGAGGTTTAATAAGTTAAGGGGCTAAAAATGACAAACTTTGAAATTGACCATGGGGCGCTCGCGGGGCGCGACGCGAGAGGGTTGTGTCTGTAGAAAATTTGCTTGGCCTCTACACAAATTGCCAAAAACCATTTGATTCTAAACCATGGTCTTCCAAACTGCTATGCCACGTTTTAGGACACTAGTAAGCTCCCTCTTACACCCCTTAGCACCTGGCATCACCTCCTTCAAGCTCTCCAACTATAAATAGGTGCAAAGGTTCATCCTTTGAACTTGCACCTTTCTCATTCACAACTTTATCTCCCTCCTCTGGAAGTTCCTAACTGAAAGGAGCATCCAACTTAGTTCTATTGCATCCTAGGAACCACTTATAAGTGTTCCTTCCTCTTGCATTTTCGTTTATAGGCTTTTATAGCAAAAAGTCAAACGTTTTATGGAAAACGCCTTGACTTTCGGTTAAGACGATTATGGTCCAACCATTCTTCGTAACGAACATGGCTAAGTGATCGTAATAAGGTATGTGTTAGTCCCTATAAAGGGCACCTCCTGAGGATCACGTTTGCTAGACCTATTGACGGGTCAAAGTTATTGTATTAAAAAGGTCAAACAGTCCATCTTCCGGAAATGTTGTAATTTGAGCTTATATAATGTATGAGATATGTTTTGACACTTATACAAGTTGGTAATAATTATTAGAACATGTCAGAACATGTTCGACTCGTCAATTTCAGTTCTAGGGTCTCTTCGCAACCGAATGTCATGAAGTTTGACTTCTACTTTGACTTTCGATTCTGACCCAATTTAGATTAGTTAGCCACTGATCTAAAGTTGCATTATGATCGTAATATTATGTAGCATAAGCCTCTGAGGTTATATTGCATGATCATAATCAGAATCTAAGTTTATGCACAAGTTCCGTAATTATGCCATTTTGACTAAAATGCCTTTTTTGCATAAAATGAGGTTTAAATGATATTGAACTTGAAAATGAATTACTTACTAATGTAATATCATAATTAGATTTATTTGGGATGTCAAATTAGAATGTAAACTGAGTTTATGAACAAGTCTTTGTATTATGTCGATAAATGACGATAAGGTCCTTGTGGCTTATAAAATGGTTTTAATCACATCTTTTCAAAGTAAATATTTTATCTACTGATATGTTATAGTAAATAACATATCTAAGACATGTTAACCTGACCTTAACATCAGTTTTCATTAAACATCACACAAATCGTCATTTTACGACATAAGCGTCGTTTCGACGCATAGTATGGTTTTAAACCATATTTACCAACCAAGACTTGCTACCTACTGATTTTAAAACTTATTTTAAATTTTATTGAATTAGGTACATGATATAAACTCAGAATCCCAAATAATTTATAAACTATGTGTAAAATGACCAAAATGTCCCTTCGGTGCATAGTTTGGTCATAAAAGATAAATTACACATGTAATTAATATCCTAATGATATTATATCATAAATAAGTTATTTTTCCAGAATACTTATGGTTATATCATTAAATTATATTCAAGTTACTTTTATAAGGTATGAAATTACCAAAATGCCCATATGAGGCATAGTTTCATTTTAAAACCTTAACGGGCATATAAGTTGATATCCTACTGATATTAAACTTATTTAAAATATAATGGCATATAGAACTTGTCCATGACTTATCCGGTTACCGGATATCGTTGATATGCGTACGGTTAAGCATATGTAACTAGTTTACGAAAATTAACCGAAACGGGTCTAACCTTTAAGTCTCAAAATCCATAATGTTTATAGTTTATCCATATTACACAAGTAAAAGTACTTGTTGTGATTAAACTACATTCTATCCTATCATCGTTTAATCTAGCGTTATACATTTCGATCATGTACGCTAGTCGGTCTAAGTCCATGACTTAAGAAAGGCCGTTAGTATTTAATTAGTTAGCTTATGCCATAATCCAAACTAGAGACAATCCGGTAAATGCTATCTGCACTTAGTGCTTTGCGTACGGCAGAGTTAATAAATCTTGCGTTTGAAACGAAGACTAGATCAGGTAAATACTCTCGACTTATTTCCCCTATACGGGCTTGGGTTACGGTAAACTATTACCGCTTGGTCAGTAAATGGGATCAATCGAATGCCGGATTGTGGCTAGTAAATCCGCATATTCGGTTTTATTCAGTTTTGTTTGATAACTTAAACATCGGGAGTTAACTACCGCCCTGGATATCCTCGGCTCATTACATTAGATAATGGCCATGACCTTAGCACGGGGTGTAGGGATACACCCGACAGACGCTCAAATGCAACTACCACAATTTTAGGGATAACTCCTTCGTGAGTTCATAAGTGGTGTGTAGTTAATCATGTCTCGGTTTTCGCACTTGGCCCTGTATGTATGGACAAACATTGAATATATTAACAAGGTTGCAACGTCAACTTTCCCAAGTTATAAAAGATTTTGTGCGGATACGGACTTAAAATATTTTTAAATGTTTTCAAAATGAGTCAGTTGGGTGTATTTACCAGCGAAAGCTGGCGTATTTTCAATAGACTAAGCTTGCAGGTACAATACGAAAATAGGCTGGAAGTGCTCGGTAGTGATAAGAGGATCTTGCAAATCCTACGATCTGCCCAAAGTCTATTTTACATTCTTTCTTTTTACAATTTATGATCCGCCTGTGGATCTTCTATTACGAGCCGTCTGTATATTATTTTGTATTTTGAACATTTGGTTTGTAATAGTAATTTAAATCCAAGAATTCCGCTGTGTTATGTTTAATTGTCTATGATCTTATCAACTTACGTCACGATATTCCCCACCCGGGCCCACCGGTGTTTGGATTGGCTGTGGAAAGCCGAGGTGTGACAGCAACACTCGGGTATGCCGAACTGTTCTCTCATTTTCTGGATCAAAGACTAGCGGTGACAACTTCCTGGATTTCCGAGTATGATGCATACATGTCCAAAATCATCTGCAGAAGCACCATCAAGAAAACCTTCCGTAATTCTGAACAAAATGAAATAAACTTTATTTTTATATTTTTAACGATTTTTTGAAAAACTTAAAACACAACACTTTGCGCACGACTCCCCGACAACGACGCCATTTTGATGACTGTCGAACGATTCATGCAAAAACTAAGTAGTTTGGGTAAGTCAGGTATCGATACTAATTAACTACTTGCAAAAATATAAACTTGGTTGTTTGAGTTAACTGACAAATTACTTTAAACGAAGTTGTAAATAGTTGGAGAAAACAATGGTTTCTCCGGATTTCAGATTCAAAGTAAATTTCAGTTACGTGTATGTTGTTATAATCACATAGACATAATTGTACAATCTGATTAATTGATTGTGATTATTTAACAACTACTTACTTCGATTGTAAACAACGGAAAGTTATCATGTAAATGATCAACTTGAATTACAAACCCTAAACCCTTATCAACTAGATCCCAATTACCAGAAATCTTGGAATTGAATGAGTTCCAGTCAAGAATTAAATAAAACCAATCGTTTGCAATTCAACTAATCAAGTCTAATGGTAAGAAGCGTTGAATGCTTAGATTACCAAGTTCAATATAATCGAAAACACATAACTTAGTTAACTTACAAGAATCCTCCAACCGGAGGAACCACTAGGAGATTAGCCGCTCATCTTGTTCGTTTGATCGTCAAAAGCTTGATAAACAATTGAATTCATGATTGTGATCTTTGATTTGGTGAAGAATATGATGGTTTTAGGTGAAAAAGCTCCAAACTTTAGCTCTTGTGATCCCCAAAATCGTCCAAGAAAGTGTGTATACCATTAGGGTTTCAAAAATCCTTTTATAACTTGAAACACACCACAAGCGAATTTTTCCGTAATCAATAGTCGTAGCTTATGGTTCAGAACCGTAGGCTACGGTTCACTGTTTCTGATTCTTTGTTTCTCCTCAACCGTAACCTATCGTTAAACTACCGTAGCTTTGGTGGGTTTTTGCACATCTCCTTTCCTTCACAATTCTAACTTTTAGCAAATGACCAAATGGCCCCCGGACTTCATTCTTTCTCATTTCTCAAACTTGCAAGCTATTTTTCAAACCGAAACAAGACCCGAACAGTGTAATATACCTTGATTATCATCCATGACCGTTCCAATTCATCTCTACCATTCTAACCTCACTGATTTAAGTGATTAAATGGCAAAACCATAATTTCTCGTAGTTATTACATTCAAAGCATATAATAACTTAAAACGCAACAAAAACACAAAAGATAAACATATTAGCACTCGGGTTTCACCTTCTCCTTCAAACAACCCCTTGGTTTATGGGCCATGTCATTCTATACTATGATATGTTCACAGATGCCATTTAACGTCTTACGAGTTCTTTTGATTCTTCCATTTCCATAGAAAACAAATTAGTCTTAGGAATTTCCAATCTGGAATAGCTCCCTTGATAGCAATCATTAAAGGAGTACTTGATTAAAATAAGAGACATTATGTTTAACTTGCCTCACTTCTCATGCTCTAGTTTTATTCAACAGTACTTTTATTAGAAAGAGAAGAAGGAGTGTCATGTCTTGAGGGATGATCAAGATCCAATAAGAGAAAATTTTATAGAAACCCTTCATAGAGCAAAGCTCATCTTAGGTTTTGGAATAAAAGTGGATTTTAGTGAAAATACTAACTTATGGAAGAATTTATTCTAGTAAGGCAGACTAAATTAGGATCATTAATTCAATGAAGTTCTAATAAAGTGTAACACCCTGTGAAATCGTGTCCAATAGTATGGTGACACGTGTTGTATTTTAAATATAGTCTGTTAAAGACCAATAAGGACTAAAGCGTCAACATGCTCAAACTGAGCCTCTGAGTGACGGTCCGATCTCAACATGCTTAAATCATTAGCCTCTAACTGACTGACATGTCAACATGCTTGAAATATTGGCCTCTGAGTGACTGATATGTTAACATGCCCAGCCGTTGAGTGACATCGGAATCAACATGCTTGTAATAAGCCTCTGAGTGATCCTTTACAAAGTCCTAACTCTATTACGTGTTAATTGTTGGACGAGAGGGTTCAATTTTGTAAATATGTGAAAGTTGGATGATGGAGGGATTAAAAGTGTCAACATGTTAATTTATACCTCTAAGTGACCTTTTAACGAATCGAGAGCTCGACAATGTCCGGGCATAATCCCGGGTATGCCAAGTATTCGCTACGGAGGGCTAAAATGTTAAAAAGGTGTTTAAAAAGGTTTTTAAAGCTTTTTAAAGTTAAGGGGCCAAAGTGTCAAACTTTGAAACTGGCCAAGGGGCGGTCGCGGGCCGCAGAGGACCTGGCCTGGATCTCTCGCGGGGCGCGAGAAGGCCTGTGCTGCAGAAAGTTTTGCTTGGCTCCCAAACAAAACTCCAAAACCATTAAATCGAAAGCATGGCTTCCCAAAATTCTATGCCACGTTTTGGGACACTTGTAAGCTTCCTCTTACACCCCTAAACACCTGGCTTCACCTCCTTTGAATTCTCCAACTATAAATAGGTGATATGTTCACCATTCCAACTTATTCAACCTCTTCTTCGTCCTCTGGAAGTTCCTAGCTGAAAGGAGCATCCAACTTAGTTCTCTTGCATTTTAGAACCTCTTGTAAGTGTTCCTTGCTCTTGCATTTTCGTTTATAGGCTTTTATAGCCAAAAGTCAAGCGTTTTACGGAAACGCTTTTGACTTCCGGTTAAGACATTATGATCCAGCCATTGTTCGAAATGAACATGGCTAAGTGATCGTATTAAGGTAGGTGTTAATCCCTATAAAGGGAACCTCTTGAAGATCATGTTTGCTAAACCAATTGACGGGTCAAAGTGATGATATTAAAAGCCAAACAGCCATTTTTCGAAAAAATCATAAATTGATCTTATATGTGTTATGAAACCTGTTTTGACACTTCAACAAGTTGGTATAATTATTAGAACATGTAAGAACATGTTCGGCTCGTCAATTTCAGTTCTAGGGTCGCTTCGCAACCGAAAGTCGCGAAGTTTGACTTCTACTTTGACTTTTGATTTTGACCTGATTTAGATTAGTCACCTACTGATCTAAGTTGCATTATGATCATAATATAATGTAGAATAACCCTCTGAGGTTATATTACATGATCATAATCAGAATCCAAGTTTATGCGCAAGTTCCATAATTATGCCATCTTTGACCAAAATGTCCTTTTTGCATAAAACAAGGTTTTAAATAGTAATGAACTTGAAAAGAATGTTTCTACTAATGTAATATTATAAGTAGGATTATTTGGATGTTAAACTAAGTTATAAACTGAGTTTTCAAACAAGTCCTTAAACTATGTCGATAAATGGCAATTTTGCCCCTTGTGGCTAATAAAATAGTTTTAATCAAATCTTTTCAAGGTAAATGATTTACCTACTGATATATTATATTAAATAACACATTTAAAACATCTTTCCGACCTTAACATCAGTTTTCATAAACATCGCATAAAGACGTCATTTTACGACATATGCGCCGTTTCGGCGCATAGTATGGTTTTAAACCTTATTATTTGACCAAGACTTGTTACCTACTGATTTTAAAACTTATTTTAAATATATTTACAATAGTTACATGTTATAAACTCATAATCCCAAATAATTTATAAACTTTATGTAAAATGACCAAAATGCCCCTTTGGTGCATAGTTTGGTCATAAAAGATAATTTACACATATAATTGACATCCTACTAATATTATATCATAAATAAATTGTTTTTCCATAATACTTATGATTATAAACTTAGAATATATTCAAGTTCCTTTTATACGGTATATAATCACCGAAATGCCCTTATAAGGCATAATTTCGTTTTAAAAACCTTAACAGGCATACAAGTTGATATCCTACTGATATTTTAACTTATTTAAAATATAATGGCATATAGAACTTGTCCATAACTTATCCGGTTACCCGATAGCGCTAATATGTGCACAGTTACGTATATGTAACTATTTTACAGAAATTAACCGAAACGGGTTTACCTCGTCATTTAAGTCTCAAAATCCAGAATGTTTATAGTTTATCCATATTATACAAGTCAAGGTACTTGTTGGGATTAAAATACATTCTATCCAATCATCGTTTAGTCTAGCGTCATACATTTTGTTCAAGCACGCTAGTCGATCTAAGTTTATGACTTAAATAAGACCGTTAGTATTTAATTGGTTAGTTTATGCCATAATCCAGACTAGAGACTTGCCGGTAATGTTATCTGCACTTAGTACTTTGGCTGAGTTATTAAAATTAAAGAAGACTAGCTCAGGTAAATTATTACCGCTTGGTCGGAAATGGGATCAATCGAACGCCGGTTCGGGGCTAGTAAATCTGCATATTCTGTTTTAATCAGTTTTGTTTGATAACTTAAACATTGGGGGTTAACTAGCGTGTCCTGGATATCCTCGGCTCATTACAATAGAAATGGCCACGACCTTAGCGCAGGTGTAGGCATACACCCGACAGACGCTCAATTATGCATTCCCATAAGGTTGGGAGGAATTGACTCCTTCGTGAGTCCAAAGTGGTGTGTATGTTAATTGTGTCTCAGTCTCCGTATCGGGCCTCGTATGTATGGACAAACATGTAAATCTGTTAACAAGGTTGGACGGTCAATTAACCCAAGTTATAAAAAGATTTTGAGCTAATACGCACTTCAAACATTTTTGAAATGTTTTCAAAATGAGTCAGTTGGGTGTATTTACCAGCGAAAGCAGACGTATTTTCAAAAGACTAAACTATAGGTACAATACAAAAATAGGCTGGAAGTGTTCGGTAGTGATAGAGGATCTTGCAAATCCTAAATCTGCCCAAAGTCTGTTTTATATTCTTTCCATGTACAATATATGATCCACCTGTGGATCTTCTATTACGAGCATGTATATTATTTTGTATCTTCGAACATTCGGTTTGTAATAGTAATTTTACTCCAAGACTTCCTCTGTGCCGTGTTTAATTGACTATAGTGATTATCAACTGACGTCACGATACTCCCCACCCGGGCCCACCGGTGTATGGTTTTGAGTTGGAAATCCGGGGTGTGACATAAAGTCTATTATAATACCTAAATAATAGACTAAGCAATATTCTACATAAATAAAGGCTTTCACTTTTCTATGTGAAATCATTTAAGCAAAATAAAATGTGCAACGTAAATGTAATACATAACTTTTGAGCAGAAGTGAAACATTTAAATTCTATCCACAAGTTAAGTTTGCAAGACACTAATACAACATATCACTTTGGACATAAGTGAAACACTTATGCATTTAAGTAAGATGTCATGTGAATCTTTAAAAGGTGTATGATATACATTAAGTGACGATGCTTAATAACTTTAACAGTGTAACACATCACCTTTGGGCATAAGTGAAACTTCTAGGTCTTATTCAAGTTTAAGCGAAAAAATCAAGTTAACTAAAAGTTAGGCAAACTAATTAAATGATTTTATAAGTTTTACTTAATAGAAAAACCACCTATTTGTGTGAGTTGAACCACGCTTAGGCTGTGACAATATGTCTTGTGATGTTGTGCTTAGGCTGCGACACTATGTCTTGTAGCACCATGTCAAGCAACACTAGTCAGACCACACTACCTAACTATAGGGCCTTTCAAGATATAAAGTATTTGCTCCACTATAGACATGAAATTAAACTAAAGCATTTAAAGTAAGAATATTCCACCCAAGAATATAAGTAATCCAAACCAGGGATGCATGCTTTTAGAAAAAGTAGTGAACTCATAGTTTGCGAAAATAATCCGAGTATGCAGTAGTCAAAGGGTTGGTGTCCAGTTAACTACTACCTATAACACATTATAATTATAAGTGTATGTTTGTGTTGATTCCAAAAACCTAAGTAATCCAAACAACCTCATTTTTTTAATGTTTAGGAATGACTCTTAGTTTTGATCATTTAGCAGAAGATGACCCGACGACCCGTTGGTGACTTCAGGTTAAAATATTTACATGAAAAGCAAGTAAAACTATAGCACATATCATATAACATGCTTAATGACATTTAATTAGGTTTCACATTCCAAAGACACCTTGAATAACTAAATAGATACACTCTCTAATGTTAACACAAAGTTCCTGCAGTTTCAGCTCATCGTCAGTTTTTGAGCCGGTTTTTGAATTTTATTTACAATAATAAATGGTGCAGAAACATTATGAATATTTTATGAGACATGCTAAATAGGTTATATGGGTTGTGTAATTTTCTTGAGTCCTTAATGTTCAAAAAATTCATGAAAAATCCTACTCCACATAAAGGTCAAAAATGTCGTTTTCCAATGATAGTTTACCATTTAATATATAGAAACATCTATGTTGAACCGATTAACAAACTTCTACACAGAGTGTCTCCATAAACTTCTATGGTTATCTATTGTAAAAATTTCAGGTCCTAAATCCAAATACTGACCAAGTTATAGCCCTCGTCATAAACCCTATTTTCTGATGAGAAAACTCGGCTTTCACCTTTGGTTTTATTTTAAACTTTTGAATGGCCAAAACCGATAACAAAATGTGAAACCAGTTGGGTTTGAAAATAAAATTATTTGAACTTGACTTTAGACTCAAAAATCACTAAATTTCATTAAGGTTTGGCCGTGATATGGCCCTCACAATTCGACATAAGGTTGCTGATCAAAACCTGGAAATCTAGTTTTCTTCACAAAAATGTGTCAAAAGTCACTGCTAACATGTTTTAAACTATCCTAGCATGCATGAATCATTGTAGATCAGATTTAGCATATAACTTAACATAATCATGCTTTTATACAAAACCTCAATCTCTATACATGCTTATAATAACTCATATTTGCACAAATTTCACAATCAACATCAATTAACATCAAAACTAACATATGTACATGATCAATTTCATAATTTTATAAGTTTTGGTTGTTTGGGTAATCTAGGGTTTTGTGATAATTCCAAATTAAAGCTTGAAACATGGAATTGAAGATAAGTTACTTATTATTTGCGTTGTATAATGTAGGGAATGATCAAAATTGCATACAATTTCCAAGATCAAGCTTCAAGGGGATGAACTAGGGTTTATGTGGGTGCTCCTGTGTTTTAATTCATAAAAGAGAGTAGGGAGGGAAGTATGGATGATTTTTGATGGGTAGGGGTGGGTTATGTTTTAGAAAGTCCAGGAACCGGTGGTATTAGACGGAAGTTTGGGTAGAATAGAACTAGTTCGGTAGAATGTTATTAAGAACGGAGTAGATGCGAAAGTCGAATGAATCATTCATACCAAAAGAGTATACATCTATAGAAGCTGGAGAAATTGGCAGCATTTCCCTTCTGAGAACTCCAAAACTTTTCAAAATATGCACACACGACACCATATATAGGCATGTTACCCTCGTGCGGTCTAGAGCATTTACCTTCATACGAACGTACTTACCGCGTACGAAGGTGCTTGTTTACCTTCGTACGAAGGTGTTTATTTACCTCAGTAGAAAGTAACTACCTTCATACGGAGTAACTACTTCGTAAAAAGTAACCTTTGCACACTCCTCTCATCCGCTCTTAAGTCATGTTTCGTATCTAAACTATACAACATTCAACACACTCTATACTATTCGTACAGTGCGGACACACGGAATATGCACCGACATTTTTTTAACCACACTAAGGGAAGTCCATGGGCACTAGATTGGGTTTTGTAAAAATATAACCCATAATCAATTAAAGACATTAATTTTACAAGAATTCTCCAAGCTTATATTTTTCTAGAAATTGCTAGAACAGAGAAAAACATGGAACCGAACAACTACATGTAGAAACATGCAATGCACGTAATTCACACATAATTGACGTAGATACCGAAAATCATATACATTCACATTTATATTCAATTAACCTTTCTAGAATTTTTATTTCACTTAATCACCAACGTTCGGGGACATGTTCGTGGTGGTTTGGTAATTTTGTTTATTCACCGAATTTTCATTACATGGGTGTTCGTGTACTATCTGACACTTAATTAACCTTAATATAATGCAATGCAATAATGAATGTGTATGATAATGTTAAAGATAACGGAGTTATGTTAACGGATTTACCTTGACAATCTCAGTTGTCACATCATCCCTATGTTGAAAGAATTTTCGTACCGAAAATTTTGTAAGCAGTCGCTAGTGTAAAACTCAAAATGTTTGTATCAAAACGTGTTGTGTGACAGCAGCTTTTAGATTTGGGTCTTTGGATATCTTGTAATTAGTGAAACGATAAACGGTTAGCAGGTTTAGCTTTGTAATAGTTAGTTAATAGTGATTGGGCTAAACCAAACCCACATTGGGGGAATGGTAGGAGAATTAGTCCTTTCCAATTCATAGGCATGTGTGAAACCAGCCCAGTATGCATACCTTGTGTTATATAAACAAAGCTTTGCATCAGGGTTAAGTTTAAGCACTTGAAATCAGTTTACAGGGAGTTTAGAGAAAAGAGAGAATTCGTGACAGAGTGTGGGACGCAATTTGTGAGTGCTAGGATCTTAAGTTGATTGTTTTGAATAATCAATAAAGATCTGTTCGATTTGAGTTTAATCTGCTTCTACACACCTTCTGTAACAATCTGATCTAGAGGATTCCACATTCTAGATTAGATAGACAATTATGTAAAAGCTCCATAGGACTAAGGGACCTACAATTGGTATCAGAGCATTAGGCTCTTGATTGGCTCGGTTCGAAATTGTTTACTGCAGAAAAGAAACGATTTTGGTTGTTTGTTGCAGAACTATTTGGAGTACCTCCGTTTTTAATACTGATTCTGTGTTATTGTTTTGGTTGTTTTTCCAGAATTTTGGATGAATTTTGTCTGAAAAACTTGAAGATTCGAAGATTTGTTCTTTGTGATCTTCGTTGTGTTCTTCAGATTTTTATCAAAATTTTACTGATTTGGATTGTTTGATCTTCGGGTTTGTGTTAGAGAAGATTTTATCAAATTCCTAAAATTCGGAGTTGCTGTTGACTGGCTTGAAGAATAAATTTCTACGTTTTTGTCATTTACACAGTCTGGACCTACGTATTTCACTGACTAGCGTAATTAACTGAACCTGCATATTTGACTGGCGGCGTATTTAAATCCAAAGGCGACTTTCGTAACTGTGATAATTATCTTCTATGATATTGTTACCGGTGATCAGCGACTTTAATTAATCCTTAGTATAATTGGGATTCAGCCTTTTTTACTTGGACTTGCCTACGTAATTAACCAGCAAATTTCACTTACGTGTGTAATTAACTAGCATAATTGGCTTGTAAGAGTAATTGTTGGAGTATTTAATAGGTGGAGTAATTAAAAACTTGTATAATTAAAAGGTGGAATAATTAAAATCTTGAGTAATTAGTTACGTATAGAGTATTTAACGTTTTTGTGAATAGAAACTTATCCGTAAGGAATCTCGGAAAGCGAGTTGTGCAGTTTGAATCGTCTCATTTTTAGGACACTATATATCATTGATTCGTATTCTCGAGATGAGTCTAGTGGTACGATTTGGTAAAAACAGTTTTCGGACAGTTTTTTAAACTTTTTTAGCGAGCCGGTTCGGTAAAAATGTCAGGTATGTCAAGCCTGAATGAGCTGTTGAAGATGGAACATGAGGTTGGTACTACAAGCAAGCCACCAAAGTTGATGAAGATAGAATAATACCTTACTTGGAAAGACAGGTTTTGGTCCTTTATTAAATATCAGGACATACGGATGTGGATCTGTATTAAGGATGGGTACGTGCAGCCGACTCACGAGTTCAAAGGTAGACAACGGGTCACTACGTATGTCGATATGGAAGAGGCAGAGAAGAAGATGTATGAGGCTGAGAAGAGAGCCCTTGCTGCTATGAAATGCCTTTACCTGATGGCATTAAAAACACCTTTAAGAGGTACACTACCTCAAAAGATATGTGGGATGCATTAGAGAAGTGTTATGAGGGCAATGGTGATGTAAAGAAGAACATGATTGATTTGCTAAAGAAACAATTTGATGTTTTTAAGTGCATGAGAAATGAGTCCCTAGAAGAGATCATGACAAGGTTCTATCATCTGATTACAGAGATAGACAACTATGACATAGAGGGATACAGTGATACTGAGATCAATGACAAGTTGTTGGATGCTTTACCTACTCAGTGGGATATTTATACTCTTATGATCAAGGGTGAAGTTGATTATGAAACTAAAGACTTAGAAGAGGTTATTGGGAAGTTGAGAGCTTACAAACTCAACATGAAGAAGAAGAAGAAGGAAAAAGGTTATGATCAGGTTCAAGATCCTAGAGTCTACAAAGGAATTCCATCTTCATATTGTCACAACGCTTCTAGTGATTCAGCAACTGCATTTCTCTCAAATGAAAGTGAAAATTGTTTTTGATGCTAATGGTGAATTGTGCTTATTTCCTTAACGGGAGGTTCAACTGCAAGTAAGAGACAATAGGAAGAGCAGACTAGATCGAATAGCATAATTTCCAAGTCCATGCCTATGAGTGTGAAATCAGCTGAGAATCAATTGTCTCTCCTTGCCTTGTTGTTGCTTAGTATCAAATATTATATACATGGAAAGATAACGGATCCAACAGCACTGGACGAAGATTATGCGCAGATTGATCCAGATAACTTGGATGAGATGGATATTCAGTGGCAATGGCCATGATATCTATCAGGGCTAGGCGGTTCATGAAAGAAAAGAAGGAAGTTCATTAGTAAGAAGATTGGATTCGATAAATCCAAGGTTTGATGCTTTAAATGTCAAAATTTTGGACATTTCGCCAGAGAATGTCAAAGACAATCAGGTGAACCACAACAACCTTCATCCATAATTTTTTGGTCAAAGTTCATCCAATAGCGCCTCATGGGAACTTGTTTCCACTACTTCTCCTGGTGGTTCATATGATTGGAGTCTTCATCTGGAAGATGATGGAACCATAACACAAGCTCTAGTGGCAGAGATCGTTATAGTGATTGAAGAAGGTCAACAAGTTGAGGGTGAAGTTAGTGACGATGTTAAAGAAGAGTGTTCTGAAGAGAAGATTGTAGCTGAACAGGTTGCAAGTGAAGAAACTGAAGCTTCGAAAGATCAGAATGTTGCTGAACAGATCAAGCCTAAGGAAAACCAGCTAAAGAGGCAAAGACTAATGACGTACATGTAACACCCCGACCGGTAAAACAACGAATCGCGGCGAAAACGTCGGGGAGTCATGTTACAGAACTATTGTTTCACAACTCATGGAATTTAAAATTTTGTTTTATTAAGTTAAATGTTTACATTGTCTTGGGATAAACAGAAACAACACATAAATAAATTGCCTTTCATGTTTTAAATCACTAAGGCCCGCGTCCATTCCTACGTGAAGCATGCATCATATTATCATGCATTGACTCCTGAAACATATGTGAAAAGAGAGTCAGCATAAAAATGTCGGCGAGTACATAGTCTTGTGAGTGTGTCAAATTCGTGGCTTTGTATACATGTTGCAACACCTCGTCCGACTACAAGAGTCATTAAGTGAAAACCTCGTATCAACAGTGTTTGATATTGTAATACAATGAACCAACGAAAACAAGTTGGTTAGAGTTGAAAACCATGTAGCCATGAATCTTGACAAAAACATTCTTTTGTAAAAACCTTGTAATAGATTGATTCAAAAGAAAACTTCGTATGGTTTATATCTTTAAGTGAAAATCATTGCGTGGCATTGTTCAAAACCATTCCTCCGTGTTATAAATCAATCATCCGTGTTATAAATCAATCGTCCGTGTCATAAACCATTTTTCCATGTCATAAACAAAACGTCCATGTTTTTAATTGTGAAAACTTTTGATCGTTCTTTAATGAACACATTCAAACATGTGTTGACTATACCACCAAAAGGTATCTTTAATAGACCACCAAAGGGTCTCTTTAACTAGACTAACAAATCAACAAATGATGTGTTAAT
This sequence comes from Scalesia atractyloides, assembly GCA_947069175.1. Lineage (NCBI taxonomy): Eukaryota > Viridiplantae > Streptophyta > Magnoliopsida > Asterales > Asteraceae > Scalesia > Scalesia atractyloides. The sequence continues at coordinate 38,575,538 of CAMTDV010000020.1, read as the reverse complement.
TAGAAACGGTTTAGTCATTACCCAAACTTCTACCAAATACAGTGAACAGTCCGATAATGAGATTGTCGGTCCTATGGTACCATGTCAGTCCTATGGTACCGTAACATACTACTAGTCGGCTCGGTCAAAACTAATGAATGTCATTCGTGTTATGGATAACGCATCAACAAGTTGTTTACATTATTGAAATCGTATTGTTTTCTATATAAACCATAGACATTATTTTTGAAAACTTGAAAATAATTATAGGCACATATGAGTCACCCTAAAACATTTAGAAAATGTAAAAGAGGGGAACTATGTACTCACTTTGAAAATCATTTTGTATATATAAACCATGTATATTGTTTTGAAATCTTTAAAATAATTATAGGCACATATGAATCACCCCAAAACATAAGAAAATGTAAAAGAAGATAACTATTACTCACATAAGCCTTGCGTAGTAAATATGTAGATTTGAAAAGATAGTTTAGCACATATGAATCACCCCAAAACATTTAAAACGTAAAAGAGGGGAACTATGCACTCACTTTGAAAATCATTTTGTATATATAAAATATGTATATTGTTTAGAAATCTTGAAAATTATTATAGGCACATATGAATCACCCAAAAAAACTTCGAAAACGTAAAAGAGGGGCTATGTAGTCACTTTAAAAATCATTTTTGTATACATAAACGATGTATATTGTTTTGAAATTTTGAAAATAATTATAGGCACATATGAATCACCCCAAAACATTGAAAACTTAAAAGAGGGGGCTATGTACTCACATAACCCTTGCGTAGAAAATATATAGATTTGAAAAGATAGTTTAGCACATATGAATCACCCCAAAACATTTGAAAACATAAAAGAGGGGAACTGTGTACTCACACAAGCTTTACGTAGTAAATATGTAGATTTGAAAAGTAGTTTAGCACATATGAATCACCCAAAACATTTAAAACGTAAAATAGGGGAACTATGTACTCACTTTAAAATATTTTTGTATACATATACCATGTATATTTTTTGAAATTTTTAAAATAATTATAGGCACATATGAATCACCCCAACACATTTGAAAACCTAAAAGAGGGGGCTATGTACTCACTTGGGATTGCAAAAGTGTTCTTGATCAACGGAATAAACAAAGCTCAAACGTGTCCTAATGTGTCAAATAAATATGTTAGCGTGTCGGGACTACAAACGGGAGATCGGATAGAATGAAGTCTTATAAACCAAACGAGTATTGGTATTCATGTGATATGGTTTACCAAACTTAACATTCTGATTTGGAAAGGATCCTAAGTGTTTTTGACCCATTATGACTCGTTAAGGTAGTTTATGCTACTTAACGCGTCATTAGCGTAAACGCGTGATCGTCCTATGATAAGTCTTAAATGCCCGAAACATGTTTGAAAATGTTATAACATCAGTTTATATGTTAAAAATTGTTACATGTGTTTAAAATGGATTTATGCGCAAAAGTGCATTTTAGTCATATTTTTTTAAGAACATAGAAGTAACTCATCATAACCCTAACCAAATGACGTGACCATAAGGTATAACCTCATAGGTTATTCCCTATACAACTATGGTCAAAAATATGTGTTTGGTCAGATCCTAAAATCGACCAAACGGGTCGGATTCAAAAGTCAAAGCGATGGTCAAGACCGCTCGACTTACGACCCTAAATAAGCATTAAACTAGAAGTGACGAGTTAGACATGTCAAAATATGTCTAACTAAGTTTATAAAACTGATTTGGTATGTGTTTTGATACCCGAAAATAGTTTCTTCGTAAAATGCACATCATGCGCAATTTTGACCGAAACTTTGACTCGTCACTTCGACTAGTAAACATGGTAATCAGAAGATGAAATCGTTAAGGATTATAACCTTCGTGATTACGATCACGTTTCAAAGTTCAATTGAACCTTGACTTGACCAAATATGGTCAGAACCAAAAGTCAATCAGGAAGCCAAATTGTTCGACTTTTTGCTCAAAATAGCTAAAAATGAAAGAACTAGGAAGAGTACTTACTCGTGTTGAAGAACACTTTCGGAACTCAAGATAGGAGGCTTCCAAAGGCGGAAACAAGCTCCAAGAAGGATAGAAAGAAGAACTTCACACTTTGCTTTGAAGTGTTTTGAAGTGGTGTGAAAAAAAATGGAAGAATCATGGGGTATTTATAGTATTTTAGGATTAAGGAGGTGATGACAAGTGTCCTCAAGTGTGGATTAGTGTCCTAACATGTGTCAACACCATATTAAGTGTGGCAAAGTAAGTGTTAGGTGTCAAAAATTGGAGATAGGTGGCAAACTTGGTGAAGAAGCAAAAATATTTATTATTTTTTTTGACATTTTTGGCCCTTGGACTTGTATTTTCACTTGTTTGACATTTTTAACCCCTTTAACCTAACATTTAGGTTATATAAAGGTGTTAAGACATGTGTAACTTGGATTATGCCCTAAAATGTCATGGATGTCGGTTCGTTCAGTTGTACGGTTACGTGTTTCGCAAAAATGCGTAAAACGCTTTAACGAACATGAAAATGATCGAAATTGTGCAACGATTAACATTTTTGCATTGTCATCAATAAAATACAAGATTTTATTGAATACAAAAATATTTGGAAATAAAACACAGGGTTTCATTAAATACGAAATTGTTTGTCATTGTGCAATGATTGAAAAGTCACAAATGTCACAGTACATGTGCAATCTGACGAAGAAGAGAAGGCCAATACGATTTTGCTGCATTTATGGCCGATTTGAGTAAAGCTACTGGTGATGTTAGTTCAAAACCAGTAAGTTCTGTCTGCATGAGTTGCAGTGAACTAAGAGGTATAGTTGACAGGTTGTCCACACACTATCAAAGTCTTATAAATGAACTAAATTGTCTAAAAGAATCAAACTTTTTGATAAAGAAAAAGGAGTCTTAATACCTAAAGAAAATAAAATCATGTGAAGCTGAAGTTAAAACTTTCACTGAAAAATTAAATAAAGAGCTTCAAGTGATAGATTTAGCACATGAGGCTATGAGAGATAAAACAAAAGAACTTTCTGACAAGTGCAAAGAGTTATCTGATGCACAAGTTAAGATTGTTGAACTTTAAGGAAAAATAGACCAATTTAGAAACACTCATTTGTAATGAATCACATGATGGGAAACTTAAAAAAGAGTATTGATCGAACATTGGTGAGATTTAATGAAGTTCCTCCACCTGTTCATCAGGACTATACAATTTTACCACATGAAGATGATTTAATAAATTTTGTGTATGGTACAGCTGTGGTTGACCTGATGATTGTCGATGTACCTGATAGTTCCGTGTCTGAGAATGATGTTGTTTCTAAGTATGAAGTGGCTGATGATGTCGAGAAGGAAACCAAACAAAACACTGTTTTCAAAAATCAAAATGCACCTTCCCAATCTAAAAAAAAACATTTTGTTAAAAAGGTGAATTTTGTGAAAGGGGATGACATGAAAAATGAAAAAAATGTGATTGAAACAGAGTCAAATGAAAAATTTGTTAAAGATAAAATGAACAAGAGCAAATACACAGAAACAAATGTTGGTCCTTCTCAGAAGTCACCCACCTCATCAGAACCAACAACTTCAAAGACTTCTCCAAAGACGTCTTTTGCAAAAAGATCGTGCTTTAATTGTCACTAGAAAAGATTAGTACTAGATAAAAGAAAGAAATCTGAGTTGTGATTAAGTTAAATTCACCGAAGAAAACTGTGGTTGAAGACAGAGCTGAAATAGGAAATCATCAATTTCCTCGTTTTCAAAAAAATCAACCAAGGTTCAGCCTGCGTCTACATATGGCATATTCGACAGACCTAGGAGTAGTTCACCTAAATTGAATAACTTTAATTGTTAGTCAAATAAATTCAGAGGTCAAAGTTCACAACAAACTCGATATGACACTGGTGGTAGTCGAAATTTTTACAATAATGACTCGAGAAATTATTACAATCAAAATTTTGGAAGTCAATTGAGAGTTCATCAGAACTCAGGATTTGCAAATCAAAATAAAGGTTTTCAAAATCAAAATTTCCAGAGGTCACAAAGTCCAAACACGTATAGAAACCCTCAGGATCAGAGACCTAGTGGAAATCAAAAACCATTTCCATCATCAGGTCTGAGATCCAAGACTCCTATTAGGAGTGATGGATATTGGATAGAGTTCCATAGTTGGTATTGGAGCAACCATTAAGGATTGGGTCCCACTATCTAACTAAATTTGTTTTTGTTTGTGCAGGAGCTGCTAAAGAAGCTGATCAACTTGCGGTATGTTGACAGTGGCTGCTCCAGGCACATGACGGGGGATAAGAGGTTGTTAAAAGATTTTGAAGAAATAAATGGAGGCTATGTGAACTTTGCAGGAGCAAAAGGTGGAAAGATATCAGGTCAAGGGAAAGTGACCAACGGGAAGATAACATTGGACAAAGTTAAATATGTCGAACAACTCAAACACAATTTGATGAGCGTGTCGGAAGTCTGTGACAAGGGTTACTATGTCCACTTTACCAAGTCTGAGGCATTGGTGTTAAAACCGGGTTTGATCATTCATGATGATTGGGTAGTTATGAGGGCACCAAGGAAGAAAGATACCTATGTCATGGACATGAGTGTAAATGATTCTTCGGTGGTGACTACATGCTTGTTGTCGAAAGCATCTGAGGTTGAGTCAATGTTATGGCATAGACGCATGGCACATATCCACTATTGAAAAATGAATTATATATTTAAAAATGGTTTAGTGGAAGGTGTGCCTATGTAGAAGTTTTCTGTGGATAATAAATGTCTTCCTTGTAAAAAGGGAAGACAACACAGAAAACCTCACAAGTCTAAAACTATGGATTCCATTGCTTCCCACTCGAATTACTTCACATGGATTTGTTTGATCCAGTGAATGTAAGGAGTATTGGTGGAAAATATTATTGTTTAGTTATTACTGATGACTTTTCTCGTTTTTCATGGGTTTTCTTTCTAGTGTCAAAGGATGAAACAGCAGAAGTGTTGATCAATCTTTTTACAAAGTTGGAGAATCTACTTGAGACAAGGATTAAGCGCATTAGAAACGACAATGGCAGGAGTCAAGAATTTGTTGTTGGATATGTACTGTCTTCACAAGGGGATAGAACATCAATTTAGTGCTCCATATTCACTGCAACAGAATGGGTCGCAGAACGGATTGAATAGCTGCTAGGACCATGCTTTCTGATTCTAAGCTTCCTGTCCTCTTTTGGTCAGAGGCTTTGAATATAGCTTTCTATGTTCTGAATAGGGTTTTGATGGTTAAACGGCAAAACAAAATGTGTTGTGAACTTTTGAGAAACCGTAAACCAAATTTAGAAAGGTTTGAACCGTTTGGGCTTCCATGCACGATAATTAGAAATAAAAAACCAACCAAAATTTGGTGAAGTCGCTGACGAAGGATTTTTTCCTAGGTTATGTCGACGGTGCACCAAACAAGAGAGTTTTCAATAAAACTAATGGTAAATAAAACGGTTCTTAATATTGAAATTATCATATATTCCCCCAAATAGTCCAACCTAGGTCAGCTAAGTTATATGATTACGATCTGCTCTTTGAATCTTTTAAAATTGAGTTTTCTAATGCAGGTGATTTGGATGTAATTCACAGATTGACAAGGGACGGCGATGAGAGTACCTTTGGTCCGAGTTCAAGTGTTCCAATTGTGGATGTGCCAGGAACTTCCTCAAGTGTAAATGCAGAAGTAACGGATTCAAGTGATAGTGAGTTTGAACCTCTTGAGGGGGAGGACTTTACTAATCCGTTTCCTAATCAAAATGTTTAGGGGGAGATTGGATCAAATCTAGAGACTAACTTGGAGTTTGACGCCATTGCTACTACACGGGCAAATAAAGATCATCCAGTTGAGAACATCATAGGTAATCCGAATGTAGGTGTTCAGACAAGGAGAAGTATAGAGAAGATTCATGTTTGTATGCTACTATTGAGAAGACTGGTATTATCAACGAGTGCTTGTATAGCTGTTTTATTTCTTAAGAGGAGTTGAAAAACATTCATATGGCTCTACAGGATAATTCATGGGTAGAAGCTATGCAGGAGGAACTAGCTTAGTTTGAAAAGTTGAAAGTGTGGGAGTTATTTATTTGCTAGGGGGAGAGAAATAAATTAACACCAAGTGGGTGTTCAAGTGTAAGAAAGATGACCGAGGGATCGTGACAAGGAACAAGGCTCGGTTAGTGTTGAAAGGGTTCAATCAGCAAGAGGGGATTGATTATATGAAGTGTTTGCACCTGTTGCAACTTGGAAGCAATTTGGTTGTTTCTAGCGTTTGCATCTTTTAAGGGTTTCAAGGTTTATCATCTTAACAGAAGAGTGCATTTCTTTATGGGAAAGTCAAAGAACTGGTGTATGTCTCACAACCAGATGGGTTTACCTATCCAGACTATCCCAGATCGAGTGTACAGATTGGATAAGGTGTTTTATGGATTACATCAAGCACCCAGGGCGTGGTACGAGACACTATCGTCTCATCTTTTGAAATGGTTTTGAAAGGTGTCAGATCGATGGTACACTTTTCATTAAGAGAAAGAAGGACAATTTTCTGCTGGTACAAGTATACGTGGATGATATAATCTTTAGTTCAGCATGTGTCATGAGTTTGAAGAGGTGATGAAGAGTAAGTTTGAGATGAGTGCAATGGGTGAGTTATGATTCTTCTTGGGTTAGTTTAACAAAAGAAGGATCCGTTCTTTATTCATGAGACAAAGCATGTGTATCACATTTTGACTGTTTCAAGATGGAGGATTGCGCAACTTTTAATACACCCATTTGTGAAAATCACAACATTGGTCTAGATGTTGAGAGTGTGGAGGATGTTGATCCAACTCGATATAGGGCTATGATTGGATCGTTGATGTATCTTACTACTTCAAGACCAGACATTATGTTCGCAATATGTCTGTGTACCAAATATCAAGCAAATCCAAAGGAGTCACCTATGAAGGCGGTGAAGCGTATTCTTCGTTACTTGAAGGGTTATGTACCATGCTGATAATGACTTGGAGTTTATTACCTACACTAATTCTAATTTCGGAGGATGCATATCAACCAGAAAATCTACCACAAGTAGTTGTTAGTTCTTAGGAGGAAGACTTGTGTCATGTCTATGCAAGAAACAAGCATGCGTGTCTACGTCTTCGTGTAAAGCTGAATATTGCTGCGGGAAGCTGTTGCTCTCAGTATCTAGGATCCAACAGCAAATGCACAATCACGGTTTGAATTTCACTCGCACCCTATTATGATAGACAATAATGCCATGATTTCCATAACAAATAATCCGTAAAACACAGTCGCACAAAACATATGGCATTTGTCTCATTTTAGACGGGATTGTGCTGAAAAGAAAATGACTGAACTGCATAGAGTCGACACACTATATAACCTGGAAGATCTTTACACAAAAGCTTTTGATAGGGCTGATTTGAACATCTAGTCAAAGTCAATGGGATGAAGAATCCTGAATAACCAGTTTTTCATAAGAATTTTGTAAATAGTTTATTGCTTTCTTAAAAATCAAAAACATAAAAAAATAGAAAACCATAAAAATAGAAAATAAAAAATGAGTTATCACTGTGTAGAAAATAAGAAATGATAGTACATTAGCAAGTTAGACTGACACACTGAAAATAAACTTAAAATTGCAAAAGTGTGATAGCAGCTTCATTATATGATGTACTAGTAGGCAAGAAACATGAAATAATCAACTTACCATGGTGATATAAGCATATAGAATTGTGACTGAGTGGGTAACATATCAGTGGCGTATGGTTTTATAACCTTATATCGTGCGTTGATAGATTGCCAAAATCTAAGGTTTTGGGTCTTTATACTTTCATTTCATCGGGGATATCAGGGTTGTCCTTCTGCTGCATCCAGATATATGCTGACCTAGGCACAACCAAGATATCTTAAAAGAGCTCAAATGCCAAAATCCAAGAAATTGAAGAAGCTCTCCTAGAGAGTCATTCAAATGTGCAAAATCCATAAATCGTACGAAAATTTTTGATATTTGCCATATCCTCGTTGGAATATTGGTCTCTTTGTTGTACAGAAGTACTGACCTGATCACCAATTATCTAACGTTGTAAATCAAAAAGGATGAATTTGGTATACTCACCTACGATGAGGAATCTTTGGGCATGCATTGATCGCAGGGGTATGTCCTGAAGTGGAACACACTAGTACATCAGTATAAAATTACTTAAATAGTATCACCAAGTAAAGGTACGTAAAATGTTCATGGGTTTTGTTTAAGTGGATAAATAATACTGGTAATCGTCTTGAACTGCTTTTCATGAAAATTGAAAGAAAAATGAACTGAAAGTGTGAAACAGTTTGAGCTGGCTGATATGATCTTCTTAACCAGTGATTCTCACAAAAACAGAGTTTTTTTCTTGTTATTTAATTGCTTTCAGAAAATATAAAAATCCAAAAATATTTTTTTCTTTAAAATCCTTAATGTACGAAAAAATGGTTGTTCATGGAGGAATTGTTACTGAAAGGCGGATCTGGTGTTAGAATTTGAGTTCTAAATTTTCAAAACTTGCAGTATCTAGTGTGTTAGAAAATTTTTGATGTTGGTGTTGAGTTGAAAATTGCTTAATCTGTAATACATTTTTCACATCTCTTGATTAATAATAATTTGTTAACCTGTGTTAAAAAATTCTTCTGGTCCTCGAGATATTTGTTTTGTATAGAGATAGTTGCAATTTGTTCCTGTGAAGCGAAGTGAGTTGTTGTGAAGTTTAGTGAAGAGGAGTCTGAGGATGCATGGTAGAAACCTCCTTCTACATTGCTGAAAACGTTTAGATTTAAGATTGCTATGCAAATGTCGAAGTGGAGTTTACTCAAGTGCTAACGTTTTTGAAGATTTAGTGATTGGATCCATCAGCTTAGGGGGAGTCTGTTGCTGATAGAGGCTATTGAAGTTGAAGCTATCTAAAGACCAAAGACGATGAAAAGATTACATGAAGAATGCAAGTTGACTGAAGACAAAGTTGTTTTATGAGGCTATTGTCTAGGGGGAGTCTGTTGGTGCATGTTTGTGACAACAGCTTTTAGATTTGGGTCTTTAGATATCTTGTAATTAGTGAAATGATAAACGGTTAGCAGGTTTAGCTTTGTAATAGTTAGTTAATAGTGATTGGGCCAAACCAAAGCCACATTGGGGGATGGTAGGAGAATTAGTTCGCAGGCCTGTGTGAAACCAACCCAGTATGCATGCCTTGTGTTATATAAACAAAGCTTTCCATTAGGGTTAGGGTTAAGCACTTGAAATCAGTTTACAGAGAGTTTTGAGAGATAGAGAGAATTCGTCACAGAATGTGGGACAAAATTTGTGAGTGTTAGGATCTTAGGTTGATTGTTATGAATAATCATTAAAGATGAGTATGTTCGGTTTGAGTTTAATCTGCTTCTACACCTCTTGGTGACAATCTGATCTAGAGGAAACTGCACTCTAGATTAGATAAACGATTCTGTAAAAGATCCATAGGATTGAGGGACCTACAAAACGTTTGGGGATTTTCCTGTTTTGTCACATCATCCCCAAGTTAGAAGTAATTTTGTCCTGAAATTCGCTAGTAGGTTCGGCATTTAGCGTGATAGATTTAAATAGTTCAGGGTTTTGTGCATCATCTGATCCTCACGCTCCCACGTGAACTCTAGTCCATGTTTCGAATTCCAACGAACTCGTATAATTGGGATCTTTCTGTGTTTAAGGGTTCCCTATCCATAATTTCATTTGGTTCCTCGATAAAGCACAACTGGTCATCTATTTTCAGCTCTTTAAATGGGACCACAAGTGTCTCATCGGATAGACACTTCTTTAGATTGGAAACACGGAAACACGGAAGACGTTGTGTACTCCACTGAGTTTTGGGTAGATCCAATCTGTAGGCCATATTCGCTCAAGTTCTCGTGTAGTGGAACCCATATTCGCTCCATGAAATAGTGAATACCGTCTAATTTAACTTTGATTTCTTTTTCCATTCCCCGCATGGATTCACCTTGGAGGTTCTCCTCCTTCAACGCATCTACCTGAGCCAAACGAATTTGATCGAGGAGATTGGAATGAATGGTAAGTTGTAGGGCTCAAACATGTTTGGGTTTAGTTTCTTTCCAGTGAGGGCATCGGCTACCACGTTAGCTTTTTCTAGATGGTATTTGATAGCACGGTCGTAGTCATTCAAGAGTTCAACCCAACGACGCCGTCGCATGTTCAACTCCTTCTGATCGAAGATGTGCTGGAGACTCTTGTGATCGATGTAAATGGTACATTTGGTACCCTACAAGTCATGCCTCTAGATTTTAAGCACAAAATATACATCTCACAAATTCAAATCATGGCTTGTATAGTTCTTTTCATGAACTTTCAGTTGTCGGGAAGCATAAGCCATAACCTTCTCGAGTTTCATCAAAACACAATCGAGACCTTGGATCGAAGTGTCACAGTACACCACAAAATCATCTGTTCCATCGGGCAGAGACAATATAGGTGCATTGTAGAGTTTTTTTTTCAACAATTGAAAGGCAGTTTCTTGGGCATCTCCCTGTTTATGCGTAACACCCTTCTGGGTTAGAAATGTAAGTGGTTGAGCGATTTTGGAAAATCCCTCGATGAACCTGCGGTAGTAACCCATGACACCAAGAAATTGTGGCACCTTCGTAGGAGTTTTGGGTGCCGCCCAATTCTTGATAGACTCTATTTTAGTTGGGTCGACATGTATTCCTGCATCATTGACTACATGTCCTAGAAAATGTACCTCCCGAATCCAAAAGTCACACTTGGAGAATTTAGCATAAAGTTGTTCTCAGCCTAAAAAGTTCCAAGATAAGACGCAAGTGTTGCTCGTGTTCCTCCTTGCTCTTAGAGTAGATCAATATGTCATCGATGAAGTTAATGACGAATTTGTCAAGATATGGCTTGGACACTTGGTTCATAAGATCCATAAAGACTGCTGGTGCATTGGTTAACCCAAATGGCATGACCCAAAATTCATAATGGTAGTACCTCATTCGGAAAGCTGTTTTGGCAACATCTTCCTCTCGGACTCTCAGTTAATGATAGCCCGATCTTAAACTGATTTTGGAATAGAAGCTTGACTCTTGCAATTGGTTAAACAGATCGTCAATGCGAGGAAGTGGATAACGGTTCTTGATAGTTACCTTATCCAGTTCCCTATAGTCGATACACATGCGGAAAGTCCCATCTTTCTTCTTTACAAATAGGATTAGGGCTCTCCACGGTGAAGAACTTGGTCGAATAAAATCCTTATCTAATAGTTCTTGGAGTTGAGTAGTTAATTCTTGCAACTCTCCTGGTGCAAGATGATAAGGTGCACAAGCAATCGGGACTGCTCCAGGTGTATGTTCAATTTGGAATTCCACTTGTCGATGTGGAGGGACTCCAGGTAGTTCATCGGGAAAAACATCAAAAAAGTCACGAACGATTGGATGTCTTCGATCTTCTTTTCCTCACTTGACTGTTAGTAACGCGAGCTAAGATGGTAGGATAGCCCTTTCGTATTCACTTCTTGGCTTTCATTGATGAAATGATGCAAGCAATAGCACCACTCCGCTAGCCTTAAAATGAAAAAATTTCTCCACTAAGGAGAGAGATGCGACAATTTTCTCTTGACAAATAATCTAAGCTCGATTCTCGGACATCCAATCCATACCGACAACGACATCAAAACTACTAAGGGTAACTAGAATAAGATCGATATCAAATAGTTGGCTAGACAATTCAAGTCTGCACCCATTATGGACTGGAGTGCTTGAATAAGCTTACCGTCAGCTAACTCTATAGTGTGCTTGTGTTCAAGGGGAGTTGGAAATGGCCCTAAGAGTTTACTAAAATGTAGAGACATATAACTCAAATCGGCACCGGAATCGAATAGAACAGAAGCAAATCTGTCATTCACCGAAAACGTACCGGTCACCACGTTGTTATCTCTGGCTTCTCTCGAACCAATCACGAATGCCCTGCTTCTAGCAGCATTGTTGTTGTTATTATTGTTGTTGTCATCGTTGTTGTTCCCATTGTTATTGTTGTTCCCGTTGTTGTTACCATTCATGTTCAGCTGTGGGCAGTATTTCTTGAAGTGACCCTCACTTCCACACTTGAAACAACCTTTACCATTGCCCTACTGTTGCTACCGGTGCCTCTAATGTTGTTGTGCTGGTTGCTGTTGTTGTTGCCTCGGGAGGTGAACGCTACAATCTTGTTCAGCATGACCAGGTTTCCCACACCTTTGACAAGTTCCTTTACCACATTGCATCTAGTGGTGATACTTAGACTTGTTCCATTTTGGGTGGTTACTGCATATGAGCCCTGAATTTGGTGGGTAGTAGAGGACTACTTGAAATTTCGTTACTATTGTTGTCCACCTTTTTCTATTGTTGTGAGTTGGAGTTTGAAGCCTTGTCATAAGCGTTGTCCCATTTACGCTTTTAATCAGATGAAGTATTAGGGACAGAAATGCCACGCTTCGGTAGTTTACCTTGCTCGATGGCCTATCCGTAAGCTTGTGCGCAAGATTGATGATCTACTGAATGGTAGGCAAGTAAGCAGAAGTTAGCATGCTCTGAATATGAGGGACTAACCCTTCAATGTATCGCTCAATCCTCTTATAAGGTGGGTTGGGCATATTAGAGCACATAACAGCCAAGTCATGAGAACGACTAGTGTAAGCTTCAATCGTGGATCCCTCCATCTTGAGATTCTAGTACTCAGTTTTCGAATCATATCCTGGTGACACTAATCTTCCTTGTTATATCCTTGAAGTTTCCACAACCACCACGTCCACCGTTCTGTCCTCCATTGTGTCCCTCATTGTCTTTTCGTCAAAAAACAAAAAAATGAGAATAATATAGCGCATATATTTCATCATATCCAGTACAAGCAAACAAGAATGGAAAGATAGGCATAAACCAAAACATTCAATGTTTTAATAATCAACTTTAATAAAAATAAATTGTAAATAATCACAAAGTATTTCCAGTCAATCATTAGATGTCCATATAAGCGTTTCAAAACAAACCACTTAGTCTCATCTAAGTTCATAAACGAAAAGAAACGAAAGAAATAAAAGGAAATGAAATAGGGTGGGGTCAATCGTCATCGTGCTCAAAAGAGACAACCAAATTCTCGTCCTCACTCTCCGGTTCATCACCAGGTTCGATCTCCTCTTCTTCTTCTACTGGTGCGTTTTGTTCTTCCAGTTGCTCAAGCTGATCATATATTTCCTGCCTAGCCTCAGCCAGTCCCGAAGTCAGATTTGCAATCTGTGTCTCAAGTTGTTCCAACCTTTTATTTGTAGTGGAATGGAAAATGATGATGTCCGCTATATTCTGCACGACCTCGTATGCATTCTCCAATTCCCATTAACATGTCTCACTATCCTAGCAAAAGTTCTCCCCCAAGTGTCCTTGAGAGTTGGTAAATTCTTGGGGACTTTCATCTTAGTCACCCATCCAATCATGTAGTAGCTCATGGTACCATGTCCATTCATGGTTGGTCAAGTCATCGTCCGAATGAGAAGAAGGGTAGGGATCCTTTCGGGTTCTTGTTCCTCTGTGTTGGTAAGGGTAGGCACGACCTTGGGCTCCTTCCCGGTGCATGATGTGGTTCAGAGTTGGAGTTAGGATGATATTACTTAGCATATCATATTTGTATATGCAAACATGTAAATGTGCTATAATGATGTGAGTGTAACTAATGCAATGCAATGTCAGTTATGGTCTAATATGCACTTCTAGTTCACTATAACTATTAGCTCTGATACCAATCTGTCACACACTCAAATTCCACTATAGGGTTTTACCACGATGCACGTGACAAACCAGGATCCACATAGCCATTAGTTACATTGAATGACATTTATATGCTAGAAAACATTTAGTCCGTTTTTAAATTTTAAAAATAATGTTTAACCATAAGTTGTCAAAGTAAATGCAGAAGCGAAACTTAAATGAAAGTAACGTGTCTTGCGCAAAACACATGCCCCAAAACTCATGTGAAATTTAGCAAAGCATATGAATAAAAATGTATAAAACTTTATTTCATGGAACTCCAATGCATGTCCTAGCGTGCCATACCTAGCGTCCTGCAAAACTATGCTTAAGTGTATCAACATAAAGTTGGTGAGTTCACAAATTTAGTTCAACAAGCAATAAATCTAAATACAAAAGTTATAAGCACATGTCATGGAAAGCTAACCCATGGTTAAGCAACTAAACATGAAGTACCGAAAACTGACTATGTAAGTTGGCACCCCACATCAATGTCTATCAACATTGATACAAAGTTAGAGTCAAAGTTCACTTCAGCCTCCTAGCATAGTGTGAGGTTTGCCAAACCTAATAACGCTATCAACTAATACCCCATTTGCCACCCGACAACTAAGCGGTATAAATGTAGAGACTATTAAGATGTAAGGCATTTGTCCACTATAGACATGAAATTAAACTAAAGCATTTAAAGTAAAAGCGTTCCTCCCAGGAATATAAGTAGTCCCAAAACAAGGATGCATACTTTTAGAAAAAAGTAGTGAACTCACAGTTTGTGAACATAATCCGAGTATGCAATAGTTAAAGGTTGGTGTCAAGCTAACCACTACCAAACACACCATGATTATAAGTGTGTGTTCGTGTTGATTCCTAAAACCCAAGTAATCTAAACAACCTTGTAGTTTTAATGTTTAGGAATGACTTTTAGTTTTGACCATTTAGTACAAGTTGACCCAACAACCCGTTGGTGACTCAGGTTAAATTATTTACAAGAAAAACAAGTAAAATTATAGTAAATATCATATAACATGTTCAATGACATTTATTCAGGTTTCACATTCCAAGGAAACCTTGCATAACCAAATAGATACACTCTCTAATGATAACACAAAGTTTCAGCAGTTTCAGCTCAACATTAGTTTTGAGCCGGTTTGTGAAGTCTATTTACAAAATACTAAACGGGGCAGAATAATTATGAATATCTAATGAGAAATTCCAAATGGTTAATATGGGTTAGTGTAATTTTCTTGAGTCCTAAATGTTTATAGAAAATTCATGGAAAATCCTACTCCACATAAAGTTCAAAAATGTTGTTTTCTGATGACATATTACCATTTAATTTATAGAAAAATCTACATTGACCCGATTGACAAAATTCTAGTTGGAGTGTCTCATAAATTCCTATGGTATATATTGTAAAAACTTCAGTTTCTAACTCCAAATATTGACAAGTTATCATGACCATATTTTCTTATCAGAAAACTCGGCTTTCACCTTTGGTTTCGTTTTAAACTTTTGAAAGACCAAACACCATTATAAAAATGTGAAATCAGTTGGGTTTTGAAAGTAAATTATTTAAGCTTGACTTTAGAGAAAAATCACTTAATTTCATAAAGGTTTGGCCGAGATATGGCCCTCACAAGTCGACACACGGTTGCTAGTCAGAACCTGGAAATCTAGTTTTCTTCACAAAAATGTGTACAAAGTCACCACTAACATGTTTTTAAAGTATCCAAGCATGCAAGAATCATTGTAGATCAGATTTAGCACATAATGTAACATAATCATGCTTTTATACAAAACCTTAATCTCTATACATGCTTCTAATAACTCATACTTGCACTATTTTCACAATCAACATCATTTAACATCAAAACTAACATATGTACATGATCAATTTCATAAGTTTATAACTTTTGGTTGTTTGGGTAATCTAGGGTTTTGTGATAATTTCAAAATAGTACTTGAAAACATGGAATCGAAGAAACCTATTTGTGTTGTATAGTGTAGGGAATGATCAAAATTGCATCCAATATCCAAGATCAATCATCAAGGGATGAACTAGGTTTGTATGTGTGCTCCTGTGATTGAATTCGTAAAAGAGAGGATGGAGGGAAGGATGGACGATTTTTATGGGTAGGGTTGAGCTATTTTTTAACCACACTTAGGGAAGTCCATGGGCTCTGGTTTGGGCTTTTGTAAAATTATAATACACAATCAATTAAAGACATTAATTTTACAAGAATTCCCCAAGCGTATATTTTTCTAGAAATTGCCACAACAGAGAAAAACATGAAACCGAACAATTACACGTAATGCACGTAATTACACATAATACACGTAGATACCGAAAATCATATACATTCACATTATATATTCAATTAACCTTTTTGGAATTATTATTATTTCACTTAATCACCAACTTTCAGGGACATGTTCGTGTGTGGTTAGGTAATTCGGTTAATTCGTCGAATTTCCGTTACGTGGGTATTCTTGTACTATCTAACGCACTTAATTAGCCTTAATCAAGTGTAATACAATAATGAATATGTATGAAAATGTTAAAGATAACGGAGTTGTGTTGACGGATTCACTCTGAAAAATATCGGTTATCACAATATCTAGATTTTATCGGTTTACAATTTAAATAAATAAAATTAATATATCATGCAAAACTTGGAGATAAAGTTACACAAAAATAAAAAAAAATGATCATCCCAATCAATTACCAAACTTAGCGATTTTCAAAAAATTTGGATGAACATCCTGCACATTTCTATGAACATTCAAGAACCATTCATGCTTAATATTAGATACTCAACTAGAATCGAAATCAGAAAGCATAATACTAAGGATTTTGAGATTTGATCTGATTTATTGGATTATCAGGGTTTAGAAAACGAATTTTAATGAAAATATTAAACACCAAAAACTCACCATATTAGGGTTTATCAAAAATTCTAGTTCTTCAATATTAAATCTAGTTTAGGGAAATGAAAGATGAATTGATTAATCAACATCTTCACTAATACGACATGTTGATCAATACTTTAATAGCTAATAGAAAACCTGAATTAAATATGTGTATATGGTCATCTAGTAATCACAAAGAAGGAAGACGACATGATCTTGATGTTGATTAAGTTCTCATTTAGTGTGTACACTATAGTTAGGATGGTTGAGGTGAGATTGATACTCACGATTAGAGAGCGAGAAGAGGATTACGAGTTAGGTTATGTTGTGGTTGTGTTAAATCTATGCATAACGATCTCTATATAAACACATCAAGAGGAAACCTTGATTTTGTAAGCAGTGTAATTATGTTCATCGAATAATTACTGGTTAAACACATTGGGGTATTAAGGTCAATGATCAATTAATTAGATAAATGATAACTAAGGCCATTTATATATATATATATATATATATATATATATATATATTTTATTATTTAAAAATGAGTTTTGTATCCAAATCCAAATTCGATATGAGAGTTTTTTTGATGTTTTAGTTTTAATTGTATTCTTTTAAGAATACAGTGCATAAAACTTTATAAAATCTTGTTTTAGCTTTAATTTTTTTAAAACAAGATTAAAAATATATAAAACTTTGTGCTCAGGTAACAATGACAAACTCTAATGAAAAGTGACGGTGAGACCTATGTTAAGATTGCAATCCGTACAAAAAGCCAATATTTGACAATGAAAGCGTTTTCAAAGTCAATTTATAAAATCTTAATGATTTAATTCATCGGTAATAAAACAACATGAAGCTAAGATCCTGATAATGATTTGTATCGTCAAATATTATACACACATGATTATATTGATACATTCATTCACTAGTAGAAAAAACAAGCTAGATTAGCAAACGAGCTCAAATCTAAGCTTCGTTTATAAAGCTCGAGCCAGCTTGTGAGCCTAAATATACTTACTGTTTTTATATTTTTGTTAATATGTTAAATATATATATATATATAATAAACATAATAACTACTCTTTACAAAATAATGAAAAATTAATTAAATTACATATAAAATAATAATTATCGTGAATATAAGTTAATTAATAAATAATAAATAAGATGAAACCGAGCCGAGCTTGAAAAACTACAAATGAGCCGAGCTCAATCTTTATTATAAAAGCTCGAGCTCGAACATTCATATGTTAAACGAGCACGAGCCTGCATTTGCACCCCTAGACAAAGCCCCTAAAGTTAGGGATGCCAATGAGTCGGGTATGAGTATGGCTAATCCCATATCCGGTTATAAAATGTTGTCTCATAACTAGTCCATTACCCGTCGGGTATTGGCGGGTATCAAATATACCCGTTGTAATTTTCATGTGTGTATATTTTTTACTTTCTTTTATATTTTTATGTTTTAAAAATCTATATAATGTATTAAATTATAATAAATAACATAAATATTATCATAATCATTATAATATTTCATATATTAAAAAATATAAATATATTATAATATTAATTTTAATAAATAATTTTGTATTTCATATATATATATGAATAATGTCATTAATATATATTTTATTTATAATAAACCGACAAGAATATGAAACATTACTAAACTATAGTTAAAGGAATATAAATATAAAACTTAAAAGTTTTCAGGTGTATATTTCAGGTAAACAGATATGTAGTTTCGCGTTATCAGGTCGAGTATCATATAATCCATACATGTCTCATGCCTGCAAAATATTTTTTTCCATACTCATACTCGGTTCAATATCCATCGTGTATCAGTTATATCCATCCTAAATGTTTTGAGTTTTAAGTATACACGTCGATCTCTAGTATTTTTATTATCCTTATCTAAAGTCTACGTGATCCCTACGTAAGAGAGCTTTGACCTCATGCTCTTTTCATGACTCCATCCATGTAGTTTTAAATAATGTTTTGAAGTCAAAAAAATGAATTTGTATTACATCATATGAGTTTGTATATTCGTATGTTTGTTATTTCAAGCTAGCCATCAATGGTTGAGCGGTGTGAGAGCCATGTAGAATAATTAAATTCAAAATTTAATGAAAAAAAATTATAACATGAAATTGTTAAAAAAATGATACAAAAAGAGTGTGATAATGTTTTATTATGATGCTAGAAAGATAACTATTTAAAAGTGTTATGAATTTATTAATTTTGTAAATTTATGATATGTTTTCTTAAAACACGCTTTCGAATGTCATAAAATGGACGTGTATTATTGTTTGCGTGTCAATATAGATCTTGTTTTTTATGACACTTAGAAGATGACACACAAAAAATAATATTATAGTTTTTATTGAATTTTGTAAGCCATAACATTTTTTCTTGATATACGCTTTCAAATTTCATAAAATAAGTGTGTGTCATTATTCGCGTGTCAATATAGGTATATTTCTAATAGTGATTACTCATATCACTAAAACCAAAATAAAAAGATAAGTCATGTACTTAAATTTGCTTCTTGTTTGCAATGTTTTCATAATTGCACCTAATAGTGAAACAGTTATCTTAGCAAAGAACTGGTTGGATATTACGTCACAAATAATATAAAAACAAAAAGAATATACATATATCAATTAAAATACAAACTATAAAAATACTATATTTTTGGTGTGAATGTGCAATTGTAATAACATATAAATACTTAAATAAATGAAATGTTTTGAGTAACGAATAGATTTTGTAAAAAAAAATATAAAAAGTAAGAAATCCGTTCCTACCGTCAAGTCCAGGTTAACCAGTTCGCCGGTCCAACCCCTAGTTTTAGTGAGAGATGGTTATATATGCTTAATCAGATCGGTTGTCTACCACATTCCCAATATTAAAGAAAATATCATTACTTAGATATATTTATATCTAGTAATAAGTTAAAAATGTCAAATTATTTATATTTAGTAAAATATTTTCTTACAAAGATAACGTATGCCAACTTTTGTTTAAGAAAAAAGATATTTTTTTTTATTGTGGTAAGAGGAAAAGTAATTAAAATGTAGAAGGTAGGGACTAATTAGTAAAAGTCAAAAAAAAGGGGTCCAGGATGAGAAAAAGAATGGATGGGCATGGTAAAGTAGGGTCATGCCTTGTGGTCCAAGTAAGGATAACGAGGACACGTGTCAATTGAGCAAACATCCAACCTAATACGATAAAATCATCATACATTAATTATATTATCAATTATAATGAGTCATTAATATTGTAGGTAGGTACGTCCTAAAAGTCGTTGTATGTATAGTTGAAGTGGTCCCCAATGGTGCCGCGTTGTAGCCGGTAATGACAACAACAATTGGGAAAAAAAACTAATTTAATCCAAATTGTGTTGCAATTTAGCAATTAAATTAATATAGTCATATTTAATGCACACACTTGTTAAAATACATTACTTTGAATATCGCTAGATAAAAATTGGAGGGACCTGTGTGATGCGATACAATGATCAATTTTATCACAATTATAAATTTAAATAAAGTTTTAGAAAACAAAAGAAAGTAAGATAAAGGTGTCTCTTATTAGGAGTTAAAACACTGCTATACTGAAGAGAAGGTAATCAATCTTCAGGTTAGAATAATGGAGAATTTGACTTAACGAGATAACATAAGTTGGGTTGGGTGGAAGAGTGTGATGGCGCCAAAAGATTATGGTGGGGTGGGTATCATTTCGCTAAGGAGGCGAACCTCACCAAGTTAGCGAAATGGTGGTCAGTGACAGAGTTTGAACGGAAACTCAGTGGGGGGCATACTCTAAAACTTAAAATTGGTGAGGTTGGACTCTTAAAAAACCTATTTTTTACACTAAGAAAACAAATTTTCGAAAATTTATTGTAAAATTTACACTACAGAGGACAAACTGTACCAGCTTGAAGGGTTATCTACAATCCTTGATGATAACAATCCTTGAATATGAAATAGAGAGGATGGGTGGAGTTGGAGCTTTGATGCCTTAGGCTATTTTTCTGTTAAAAGTATTAGGAGCCAACAACAATGATTGGATCATACGGAGGTTAGGTCGGATTTTTAATGGAATAAGTGTGCTTCGCTCAAGGTCAATTTTCTTGTGTGGAGGATCAAATTGGGTCGGGTGCCGAACATGGTAGCATTGCGTCGACAGAATGTTCATTGGAATCTTATATGTCTAAGTTTTGTTGTAAGGAAAAGGAATCGATAGAGCATCTTTTTGCAGGTTGCCAGTTTGCTCTTGTCGTGTGGAATTTTATTACTCAATGGACCAAGGGCTCAAGATTCATTGTATTCAGCATGCATGATGCTTTGGACTTCATAGCCATGCTCTAGGATCTTGCAGATGGAAGAAGTTAATGCATTTGGTTGTACTAATCATATTATATTGATATTAACGTATTTTGTTATAAATCTAAATAAGTTTATGATATTTGATATATATATATATATATATATATATATATAATATATATATATACGTAGAGGATCATGTAAAAAGAGCCCAAAGTGTGTGAAATATTATAAAGATGACATGTGTCATCAATCTAAATTAATTCAAAAGGGTAAACAAGTAATTTTCTCATTGATTCAATTAATTGATAACCTTCTATAACCGCCAACCATTATTATAGGAATACGATTTTGTAATAGGTCTACGATGGATGTATAGTGTTATATAGTCTTATAGTGTTATGTATTTTGTAATAGGTCTATGAAGGATGTATAGTGTTATGTAGTGTTATATATTTTTTGTAGCAAGTCTATGACGGATGTATAGTGTTATACAATGTTATAGTGTTACATATTTCTGGTAGCAGGTCTATGATGGATGTGTTGTGTTATATAGTGTTATAGTATTATGTATCCTGTTACAGGTCTATGATGGATCTATAGTGTTATATATTTCTGGTAGCAGGTCTATGATAAGTGTATAGTGTTATATAGTGTTATTTCTGGTAGCAGGTCATTATTTGCAATGCTATGGTGTCTTATTTTATGTTCATGGTGTTTTACTGTAAAACACAACGCCTTAAATCATAAAAAATTAAAACACCATTGTATGAACATTGAAAAAATACCATGGACTAAAACATCCAATCGAAACGTAATTTTTTCTCTACATAAATATAACAATATGATACTCATATTAAAGATAAAAAAACACTTGTTATTATAGTGTAATTTTTTTTTAAAAAAAGAGTTATGAATAAAAAGTTATTGACGTTTAAAAATGAAGGGGGAACTTGCATATGCATTAATGTTAGTTTCTTAATTTAAAAATGTTAAATTTACCTTTATACCTTTAATCTAGACATTAATTATTTTAATGGTAAACACTATTTAGAAGATTAACATCAAAATCTTAACCATTTTTAATCTAGACATTAATTATTTTAATGGTAAACACTATTTAGAAGATTAACATCAAAATCTCAACCATTAGATTAAAGATCTAATGGTTTAGATTATTTTGTTACCCTTCTCACAAAAAAACACATTTTATATAACCTCACCATATATATATATGTGTGTGTGTGTGTTTGTGTGTGTGTGTAGTAGGGTTTGTGTGAGAATCACCTTTATTGCGAGAACCGCGAGAACCAATGCGAACACAAAAAGTACCTTAAAATATCTAAAAACACACAAAAAAATTTAATATTTTTTAAATCGCTATATTTCGTTACTAAAAAAATTTCGAGTAACAATTATCAATGCACATGTGCATATGTACCATTTATTTGACAAATTCCGTAATACATTAACAGTGGTAGATAATTGCACTTTCATTTACACTACCATTCATAATACACTACTTTTTGCATTACCAATATTAAAATGCACATGTGCACATTATGTATAACTATGTTATAACGTATTTTGGTACAAAAAAGAATTATGATTTTGAATGATGAAGTAGGCCCATATACATGTTTTTTGGTTAGTTATATCTAGTAGTTGATGGTTTGGTTAAATTTGTCACTTTGTGATGTAATATGTTGTTTGGATGGTATGAAGAGTGTTGGTGTACATGTTCATAAAGTGAAAATATTATACATATTGATAATTGTATTGTATTATGGATGGTAGGAGATAATGGTATTGTATTATTAATGGTAGGCTGTAATGGTAGTGTATTTGTCACTTTGTATTATTAATGGTAGGTTGTAATGGTATTTGTCACTTTGTGATGTAATATGTTGTTTGGATGGTATGAAGAGTGTTGATGTCCTGTTATAAAGTGAAAATATTATACATATTGATAATTGTATTGTATTATGGATGGTAGGAGGCAATGGTATTGTATTATTAATGGTAGGTTGTAATGGTAGTGTTTTATAGATGTTATGATAGATGAAATGGAAATTGTATTCAAAGTAGTGTACCAAAACACGGTATATCATGTTCATACATATAGATGCACATGTGCATTTCTAATATTGGTAATGTAAAAAAGTAGTGTATTATGGATGGTAGTGTAAATGAAAGTCCAATTGTCTAATATTGGTAATGTATTACGGAATTTGTTAAACAAATGATACATAAGCACATATGCATGGATAATTTTTACTCGAATTTTTTTTGGTTTTCTTGTTTTAGTGACGAAATATAGCATTTTTTTAAAAACAAATTATGTGTTTTTTAGATTTTTTAGGTATTTTTTGTTGCGTTCACATTGGTTCTCATGATTCTCGCAATAAAGGGTGGGGTTCTAGAGTGAATAATAGGGTATTTGTGAACTGAGGGAACAAATCCTGACCGTTGATTTACATCATCAAATCGTAATATACAGTAGTTATTTTCATTATCAAACCCTTGCAATATTTACACTTATGTATTGATAATCAAGGGCCATGATTATTTCGCTAGTGTTCACAATTAAAGGGGTTGTTACTAATGAACTTAATCATATATATATAATATATAATATATATATATATATATAAGTATAGATCCTGTAAAAAATGACATTTTCCGTAAAAAGTGTGAGAAAGCATAAGAATTAACATGTAGGCATCATGTTTTGGACTTGGCCCGTGATGTTTGGGGTTATTTTGGCAAGAAAAACACCAAACACAACAATTCAAGACACAATGCAATAAATTGTAGGTTTAAAACTTAAAAAACCATGCTAAGAACGTTAAGTAGTGTTTTTTTAAGTGATAAGGAGTGTGTTTTGGTTGTGTTTTAAATTGTTATGTTTAGTGTTTTCTTGTCAAAACAATCCAAAACATCTTTTCCTAAGTTCAAAATATGTTGCCTATATGTGAATTTCTATGATTTCTCACACTTCTAACGAAAAAGGTTCTTTTTACAGGAACCTCACCATATAATAAAATTTTATATTACACACCCAATTGAGTTGAGAAAACTCAAGAAAACCCTATGTAATATTTTATTTTTTTCTAAAAACAATAAGAGAATGTAACATTAATGTACTTGAACATTTAAAAAAAAACGTAAAAAGCGCCTATTTTTTTTAAATGTTCAAAATTTGTATGTTACATTTTTTTTTAGATATGTATTATGTAACATGAAATTTTACATTTTTAAAAAATAAACTACTTGGCGTTTTTTTGTGTTTCTTCTCTAAAAATGTTCAAATATATCTATGTTACATTTCCTATTTTTTAGAAAAAAAATAAAAATATTACATGGGGTTTTTACAAAGGTTTTTTTTAGTTTTTTCAACTCAAGTGGTTTTTCGTTTTATCCTTCCCCGATACATATATATAGGACTCGCTTGAAGGAGGAACCACTATAAGTTACGAGAACTACTAAAACTTTTCATATCCAATAGAATTTTAACAAATCATCTACTATCAATTTAATTCAAATGGGTATTCAAGTCTTTTTTTTTCTCAATGTCAATCTCATCTCTCTTATATGTAAAACATATCACATTATCATTTATATGTTTAACATAATAATATCTCTCTACTTTCATTTATTTTATACTTTTTATACTTAAAATTGGAAATAAATATCTTAGGTTTTAAATTCAAACACCAAAAGTATTACGTAATTTAAAAAATACAAAAATATCGAAAATGATATGTATTTTTTTTGCTATATTTTCCCTAATTATGACATAATGTTCCTTATAAATGCAAGCTATATTAGTATTATATGTATATTAAAAAATACAAAATTATCGAAAATGATATCTATTATTTTTGCTCTATTTTCCCTATTTCTGACATAATATTCTTTATAAATGCAAGTTATATTTATCTTAAATGTTTATTGAGAATTTCTATTTCATTCGTTTAATGTTTAATGACTTTGCACTACAATTTTAAAAAAAACATTCGACCCGTGAGAAAAAACGTTTTGACAACGTGCGTAAAAAAAGTTTGACAACATGCGTAAACATTTACACGAACTGAGTATGAGAACATCACTATGTAAAAAAAATTTTAAAAATATTTTGACAACGTGCATAAAAAGGTTTTTTACACCCCTGATCGCCGACCCGAGCTACTTTAAACGTCACGCGTAAATCTAATTTTCAAACGTATGTAAAAACGGAAGGCGTAAAATAGTTTTACGTACATTTGAAAATTTTTTTTACGTAAGTTGTCGAATGTAAAATATTTTTTTTCGCACGGCGTCGAATGAAAAAATGTTTGTCACGCGTAAATATGTTTTTCAAACGTGAGTAAAAACGGTATGCGTAAATATTTAGTTATTACATAAGTTTGAAAAATTGTTTCTTGTACGTTGTCGAATATAAAAAAAATTCGTGCATGGTGTTGAATCTAAATAAATGTTTTTTTATTACACACGATAAAAAAAATAATTTTTATCCCCTGATCACCGGCTCGAGCTCCTCTAAACGTTTGTGGAATGTAAACTCTCTTTTTTTTTCCTTTGATTTTCGTAGGTGTTGGGGCTTTTACATTCAAATGACAAGGATAAGGAACACAAAAAATAAAGATTAAGATCAGAGATTGAAGACATTTTCTTTTTATACATGTAGTTTATTTTTTTATAAAAATCATGTGTTATAATTAATTCTTTTTTTTAAATAAATAAAGATAATTAATGTTAACATAAAAAGTGATATAGTCTATGATTTTTCTTGTTAATTTGATAAGTTGACATTGTTAGTATTGAAGTCAACTTTCCAAAATACCTTTTTTGTACTTTACCTTCTTTTTTAATCAATAAAATCATGATAATACAAATCAAACTTAAACAATTCGATCGGAAAACTAAATTTCTTTATAATTTAACATGTTCGAGTACTCTCCGCCTAGACCGAATACTAGCAACTCTACAGTTCTCTGACTACGGAGTGCCTAGCAACTTTTGCAATCATGAATATAGACATATGGAAATGGTTAAGAAAAATAGTGCGAACATTTATTAATTTATAACTTTGGAAATTTAATCTACATGAGTTTTTTCGTTGATTTGAGGATCTGTAAATGTATGTTGGTTTTTAGTTGTAATTAGTTTATACGTATATGTTGGTTTTTAAATATTATTCCTTTATACGTATAGGAGTGTTAGAAAACAAGTGAAAACTAATAACATCATCTGGTGAAACTGAAATTATGGGATGATATAACTCATTGCCTCACTGATAAAAAAAATTAATTATATATGTGTGTGATACAATTTTTCTTCAACTTTTCTTTTCAGTGACACTTATATCATATGTGTATTGAATGATAACATGAACATGTGTCTAACTTAAACTAACTTTTGACATGTAAAACTTTACAAAATCACGAAATGTGCACATTCATGAATGTAAATGTATACCATTTTTGTACAATAAATCCAAAACAAATTTGTGCGTGAAACATATAAAAAAACATATACAATACATCCAAATAGACAAACAAAAAATTTTACAAATCATATTTGTATGCGATTCCAAAAGTTAACAAAATTTTCTATGTTTCTGTTTTAACATGATCATGTCAGTTTAGTTCCCACGTACACTCCAAGTGTGTATATATAAAATATATATTTATTGAACGTGTCAACACTAAATACAAATATCCACACCTTCATATAATACAAAGGCTAAAACTATTGGCACACCAAGGTGTTTATTTGCATACTTTAAGGTTTATATACGCTGCGTATAGGTCTATACACAGCGTATATGTTTGTATAAAAATTAGTGTCTGACTGATGCCAGTTCTAGTCTGCTCCTATAAGTCGCGTATAGGTATATACGCAGCGTATATAAAGGGTTTTTTTATTAAAAACATTTAGACAATATTAATCATTTTAGCAAAGTAATATAAAAAATAAGTTTTATATTTTAAATAAATAAAAAAAGTAAGTATTTCTTACAAACTTTTTTATGCAACATTAATCAGTTTTTATACGATATATATATCGTATCATAGAGGTGTAGTATACATCACGTATTGACCTCGTATAAGCTTATAAGAGAGATATCGTATCATATAGTATAGTTCTCGTATAGGTGTAGTATCATATAGTAAAGGTCTCGTATAGAACTATAGATCTAGTATCGTAGGCATATATAAGACCTATAAGAGGCCTATATGAGACTTGTATTACACTATACGATACGATACTATAGGATACAATATAACACCTGTGTAGGCCTATATGTGTAGTATAGGACGATAGGTGTGGTTTAGGTCCCGTGTAGGCCTATAGGCATATATGAAACCTATACGAGACTTATACTATACACTCTACGATATGATACGATGCAATATGATACGATACAATAGGATACCATACAACACCCGTATAAGCCTATAGGTGTATCATAAGTCCTTTATAGGCGTATAGGTGTAGTTTAGGTCCTGTATAGGTTTATAGGAACGTACACAACCTATAGGGAACCTATACAAGACTTATACTATATACTATACGATACGATGCAATACGATACTGTAGGATACCATACAACAGCCGTATAAGCCTATAGGTGTATCATAAGTCCTTTATAGGCCTAAAGGTGTAGTTTAGGTCCCGTATAGGCCTATAGGCATATACAAGACCTATACGAGACTTATACTATATACGATACGATATGAAATGATACTACACCCACAGGCCTATCCGAGGATTATACGAGACTTATACTATGCGATACGATACTTAAAAATGTTTTTTAAAGTATTTATAATAGAAATTTACTAAAACAATAAATAATACAGATAATTGTTTCCTAAAAAAACCCTTTATATACGCCATGTATAGATAGACCTATACGCGCGTATATAAAGGGTCAAAAACCAGATTTACCCCTGCTTTGGGCTGCATATAGCTTCTAAACCAGGGGTAAAATGGTCTTTTTCCTATACAGAGCGTATAGGCCTATACGCGGCGTATATTAAGGGTAAAAAGACCACTTTACCCCTGGTTTAGGGCCTATACGTAGCCCAAGCCAGGTGTAAAATGGGTTTTTTGACCATTTATATACGGCGTGTATAGGTTAATACGCGGCGTATATAAAGGGTGAAAACAATTTTACCATAGGTTTGGGGTTAAAAAACTACCATTTATATACGCTATGTATAGGCATATACACGGCGTATATAAATGGTCAAAAAGATAATTTTACCCTTGACTTGGGTTGCGTATTGCCCCCAATTCAGGGGTAAAAGTGTCTTTTTTTACTATACACCGTATATAGCCCTATATGTGGCGTATATGGGGCAAGTTTGGTTAAAAAGACCATTTTACCCCTAGATTAGGGGCTATACGCAGCCCAAAACAGGGGTAAAATTGTGTTTTTGACCCTTTATATACGATGCGTATAGGTTTATACGCAGCGTATATGAATGGTTTTTTTTAGAAACATTTAGACAATATTCATCATTTTAGCAAAGTTTTATAAAAAAAAAATTCTGTTTTAAATAAATTAAAAAGTACGTATTTCTTACAAACTTTTTTATACAACATCAAACATCATTATACGATAAATATCGTATAAGGCTCGTATAGAACTATAGATGTAGTATCGTAGGCATATACGAGACTTATACTACACTATAGAATACTATAACGGTATGATATAACACCCGTATAGGCCTATAGATGTAGTATAGGCTCGTATAGAACTATAGATGTAGTATCATAGGCATATACAAGACTTATATTACACTATACGATACAATACGATATGATATAACACCTGTATAGACATGTAGGTGTAGTATAGGTCCCGTATAAGACTATAGGTGTGGTTTAGGTCCAGTATAGGACTATAGGTGTGGTTTAGGTCACGTGTAGGCATATAGGTGTAGTATAGTATCATATCTTATCGTATCGAATAATGTAGTATAAGTATCGTATAGGTCCCCTATAGGTCTTGTATATGCCTATAGGCCTATACGGGTGTTGTATGGTATCCTATAGTATCGTATTGTATTGCATCATATCGTATAATATAGTATCATATCGTATAGTGTATGGTATAAGTCTCGTATAGGTTCCTATAGTGTAGTGTAGTGTAGTATAGGCATATACGATACGATAGTATACAATATTATATTACAATATTATACGATAGGATACAATATTATATTACACGTATAGCCCTACACGAGATTTATACTACACTATATGACACGATACTATATCCATAGGCATATACGAGACCTATATTATATACTATACAATAGAATACCTAACAATGTTTTTATTACATTATATGATACGATAGGATACAATATTATATTACATGCATATGCCTTATATTATGTTTATACTACACTATATGATACAATACTGCATCCATAAGCCTATACGAGACCTATATTATACTATAAGATAAAATTATTATAAAAGTTTGCTAAAACGATAAACAATGTATAACAACGTTTTTTTAAAACACCCTTTATATACGCTTCGTATAGGCCTATACGATGCGTATATAAAGGGACAAATTCCCACATCATATCAGAGATTCTCTTGGAAATTGAAAAAGGTAGCTGCTGCGTATAGGTCTATACGCAGCGTATATAAAGCTAGGATTTAATGTGCAAATATGCATTTTGGTGTGCAAATATGTATACCCAATACAAAACATACACATATGTATAAGAAATATGGTATGCATAAGAGTTTTTTTCGTAAACTATACGTGAATCATTTTCACTATGTACATAATATCCATATCTAATATGTCAACAACCGAGTGTCATAATATAGATGGGGAATCATCAACATTAAACTATACTATTATCTCGCTTCTTTGTTTGTTGACATTGTGTTTTCTTTACCCGTTTTTTCTTAGAGTAAAAAGTAACCATGTACAAGGCTATGTAATCATCATCATCATTGCCATATGGTTTAAGTCTCCTTATCCCTAAATTATCATGTATCATACATGTTTATTAGACGTATAAATAGACGTGTATTAGATAAAAAAGAGATAAGTTTCTTCAACGTATAAAAAGTAATGAAATGAATACATATGATTTTGTCTTTCTTATTTCCATTTTCACTCACACACGTGTAACTACATAACATGCACATGCTTATTTTCATAACCTCAACCCTTTCACTTATTATTGAGATAACAAAAAATTAAATAAAAAACTTAGTGCCTTTTCTAAAGCCTACTAAATGAAATTAAAACACTAAAAAAAATACTTCGTTTGGCTTTGTTGAACACGATTCGTCAAAATCCTATTTTATGCATCCTACACTTATCTTTAGTTTGGCTTTGTTAAACATGATCGATCAAACTCCCATTTCATGCATCCTACACTTATCTTCTTTAGTTAGAAAGGTTTTATCAACCGATTAGATTGATTAATAGAATAATAACTTTTTGAACAACGGCTTATGTTTTGTTACAATATATATTTATAAATTTCTAAAATAGATAATATAACAGCTAGGATGAGAAATTTTGTATCAAATATCAATACCGTACTGATACTATACCAATACGGTATTATACTTGTATCAACCAAACATGCATGATACGGTGTTCGGTTTCAAATTTAGTTCAATTTTGAAATTGAAACCATATGGTACAATTTGAGACTTTGAAAGACATCATACCATATCGTTACCAGCCAAATATATATGATTGCGTATTTTTATTTTTTTATTTTTCTAAATTTCGGTACGATAACAAAGTATCCCTAATAAAGACCACATCTTTAAAAACGAATCCTAGTCAGCAATAGTATATAAGATATTTCTAAAGTAGGTGGTCACTCATTAATCATATCATAATACAATACAATATACATCACCTATTTTTATAAAATAGTTTTCATAGATAATATCGCTTTTGTAGCATTATTGTCTTCTTCTATACAAATCCATACAAATACAAACATATTAGAACAATCTATGCTTCTTCATCTCTCTCTCTCTCTCTCTTCTCTCTCCCCCACTTTCTCGCTCTAACCTTCCCACCCCTCCACACCCATGGCGTTCCCAGATAACATCTCTCACGAAATGGCTCTCCAACACTACACCGACCAACACCAGTTATCCGAAAACGACGACGTTCTAACAGGAATATTACCGTCACCAAAAACCTCTCAGACTCCACCTCCAACATGGCTTAACAGCGCCATTCTCCGGCCACACAACCACCAGTACGGCGGAGATACCTCCACCGGCAGCTTCCTCCACCTCCAAACAACCATCTCTGACTCATCAAACTCCAACAACCACTGGCTGTCCCCTAGACCAATAGAAAACAACGATAATGATAATAATAATAATAATAAAATATAATAATAATAATAATAATAAAAATAAATCTAATAACATTTATTTCGGGGATTAACAGCGAGAATAATAATAATAATAATATTAATAACGTTGATGATGATACGATGAAACTGAGTCAACGGAATGGAAATGATGAGAGAGATTGGGAGTTAATGAAGTGTAAAGCGGATATATTATCGCATCCTATGTATGATCAGTTGTTGTCTGCTCATGTTTCGTGTTTGAGAATTGCGACTCCGGTTGATCAGTTGCCGAGGATTGATGCACAGCTGGCTCAGTCGCAGCAGGTTGTTGACAAGTATTCTGTGTTTGGGGATCAGAATCAGCATATGGATGATAAAGAGCTTAATCAGTTCATGGTACGTTTGTTTCGTAACTAGTTCTACTTTCTATAGATAACTAGTTTGTTATTCGGTTATTCGATTTGGTTACAAGCTTTGTCTTATTCAGTTCAATTTAGGGGTGTTCATTCGTTTGGTTTGTAGGCAAATTGGTTTCCTGGATGTTTGGTTTGACAGTTTTTTCTGGTGGAACCGAAAACTGAACCGATTTAGTTAGGCTGAAACCAGACCCAACACTGAATTAGAATTCGGTTCAGTTTTCAACTAAATGAACCGATTAAACTTGTATTCAACCGAATAAACCAATCAAACCTATAAAAAGTTGGAACTGAAAACAGTAGCGAACCTTTAGATTTCCGACCGAGAGGTCAAAAACGTATATACCCAAAAATTCTATAAAACCTGGGGTTGAAAACGTATATCCCCAAAAATTTATATATGAAAACTAAATACTCTCCACTACTGAGCCAAAAGTTCGAATGATCGACCGCCCCCACTATGCTGCGCCCCTGACCGAAAACATAATTTGCAACGCGGTTCGGTTTTAAATGGTTTTGGTTTCGATTTTATGATTGGTTTAATTAATTTGAACACCCCAAGTTCAGTTAGGTGTTGGGTTTCGATGGAATAAAATACGTTTTTTGATAACTAATTAATTGAGCAGCAGTAATCAGGATGGGTACAATTGGTAGTGTTCTGCCCATGGGTTCAATATTATTGATGAAAGTGTGGTTATTGTAAAGTTGATTAAATAGAATGCTACTTTTGGATCTAGTTTTTGTTTTGTACTAGGGATGGCAGATCAAGCTATACACTGTTGGATTTATAGAGTAGAAGAGACTGTGTGGGTTAGAGAAAAGGTTTACAAATCTTTTGGTACTTTTTGTGTTGGTTTGACTGATGGGAGGAGTGAAAGAATGAGATTGATCCTTTGTTTATTGTGTTAGGGATTGTAGATGCAGAGTTTGGTTCCCAATGCTTCTTTTGTTTCTTGAGACCTGCCTTCTGAAGATATTTGTTCCCCTAGGAATCTGTATTTTGTGTTATTAGACACAGAGACACTTTTATTTAAGGTCTCTGTATGCACACGACACTGTATATATACCATCGGTGCCGGTTATATAAACTCGTTTCAACTTTTAGTTTTTGTCGTTTTAATTAAACGATCGTATAGCTATGTAAAAGGAGTTTTAACTCATGGGTTTCACCTTTTGAATGGCGGTGTAACATTAACTCAGTAGTGTGATGTCTGATTAGTGAGTCGATTGTTAGGGTTATTTTTAAAAATCTTTGGGCCCTAGACTAACAGAAAATTAGGGGTCTAAAATATAATTTTTTAATAAGAATATATAAAAAGGTTTTAAATATATGAAAATGAGTTAATGCCATTTGATTCAACACTAATAATTTAAATTTAAATTCACAAAATTAGGCAATTGATGTCATGTACATTTAATATTTAATACATAGGTAACGAACAAAAAATAAGTAAAACTTACTAAACCAGAGGACACCAAGATTAGAACCCATGTCTTCTTGCTTATAAAATGAATTGCAAAGCCGACAAACCAAGCAAATCAATATGCTTTTCTCCGATCTATTATCTATATATTCTAATTTATAGAGCGTAAAACTCATAGGAAAACAAAAAATTACAAGCCCCCGGAGGATTTAAGCAGCCATGTGCTGTCGCCCACCCCGCCCCTCTCCTGGCGGGTCATTTCGGTGGTTGCTTTGTTTATTATGTTAGGAGGATTTAAGAATTTGGATTCTTATATAGGTGTACATGGTATGACTTGATCTTTGATGTGAATAAGCATGTTCTAACAAACTGTAAAGCATTCTTATATTTTGTTAGGAGGATTTAAGAATTTGGATTCTTATATTTTGATTCTAACAAAATATTTGATGGTGTTTTCAGAATCTGTTTCCACTATGGTGTACTTGATTTGCTGGGATGTTCCAATAAACTGTAAAGTTTATGGAAGTATCACTACATAACAAAATTTGGGCTTCAAGCACCTTCAAAATTTATTATCTAGATTTCTCCTAATCAAACTAACAGGATTGATGAGGAAATAAGCAACTTATTGCAGGCTATATGTGGTCAGTGTTGTAAAAATCGCGACTAGTCGGCGATTATCGCTAGTTGGTCGGTAACTGAGTAATTTTTTGTTAATCAGTCCACTAATAGCTAGTCGGCTCTAGCCCGCCTAGTCGGACCTAATCGGCCGGCCAAAAATCGGCGATTCTGACCAGATTCCGGCAAAAGAAACTATATATTCCGGCCAAAACCTCTAAATTTCGGCCAATTTCCAACCAAACCATATGAATTCCAACAATTAATTTTGTGTACTTAGAAAAATGAGTTGAGTGAGAGTTAAAACCTAGCTATTTAAAATATTTACCTATAAAAATGTGTATATGTATACATAAATATGAAAATTACAAATAAAAAACCCTTTCTGATTAATCTAATCCTAAGTAATTCCAAGTAGTCGCTAGTCCCCACCTCACCGGCCGACTAGCGACTAGCGAGTTCTACGACCTTGAATGTGGCTGGTTTATGCCTAATCTCCAATGCTAATATGTAGTATTTAACTGACCCATCTCTACAAGAAATATTTTAAAATGCAGTCATCATTAATTCACTCAAATCAGTAGAATACTATTTTACAAGTTTCCTCTTGATATAAATCTCATATTCAGTTAGTGGGCTAAAGTGGCCCATAGGGGGATGGGGTTTAACTGTGGAACTTTATACAGGGTACTCTATGCAAGATGCATAGTTTCAGTTCATACTTTTGATTGATAGATGCTATTATTCCAAAGGAGTAATTATTTGTGGAGTCCCCTCTAAAGCTTTTTCCACTCAGTAGAGGGAATTCTTATATGTTTTAAGTTTCTACTTTCCTCTTGTTGTGGAACCCCTGTCTCTCTCACTTTAAACAATCCTTTTTTCTATAACTTCATCAAGAATTTCTGATATCATCACACTATGTCCTATGTGTCTCATGTACTTCTGGGTCAAAACTAGTGTATGTAGGACGCTGATACGGAAAAAGAACTCAAGGGATGAAGAAATTATGCAATGTTTAATTGATAAAAAAAACTTGATATATAAAACAAATTAGAGCGACGCATCTTTTGGTTGTAAATAAAGCTTATTTGTGATTGACACGCCTTTTATGGTTACTAGCATATAATTATTTATTTTAATCAATTTTTTTTTCTGTTTAGGCACATTATGTTACACTGCTATCGTCGTTTAAAGAACAGTTACAGCAACATGTTCGTGTCCATGCAATGGAAGCAGTCATGGCTTGTTGGGAGCTAGAACAATCTTTACAAAGCTTAACAGGTAATTAATCATATCTTTGTATATTTAATATATTTTAAATATCTTTTAGAAGTTAGTTTACTTTTATGATGGCTATTTTAGATCACTTGCATGGCTGCACCTTTATCAGAATCTATCTCGAACATGTTTACAAACAAGTCTGGTTTAGTTAATGGTTATTGCTAACGAATATGGTGTATGTATAGGTGTATCACCTGGGGAGGGTACAGGAGCAACAATGTCCGATGACGATGAAGAGCAAGTAGATGGTGACACTAACATGTTTGATGGTGGTCTCGATGTTTCAGACAGTATGGGATTTGGCCTTCCCACTGAAAGTGAGCGTTCTTTGATGGAACGGGTTAGGCAAGAGCTCAAACACGAGCTAAAGCAGGTAATAATACGATTTTCATGTCTGATTTGTGTTTACTAGCTCTAACTGGATGACACTTCTCCATAATTAAATAGGGGTATAAGGAGAAAATTGTGGACATTAGAGAGGAAATTCTACGTAAAAGACGAGCTGGGAAACTGCCTGGAGACACCACCTCCCTCTTGAAAGCATGGTGGCAATCCCATTCCAAATGGCCTTACCCCACAGTAAGCTTCATATTCTCTGCATGTGTCAAAACTTGCTTGTGGGCAATTTTCAAAAGTCAACATAAATTATGTTACAGTTCATGTGACACAATATCTTTTGATATAGTGTCATAGATATATCTTTTGATGTTGGTTTATTTTCTTTTTGTTAAAAGTTGCGTAATATCATATCTACCCAACTAAAAGGTTTAATATCAAAATTGGAATATATCCTCTCAAAATACTTAAAGTTTCAAAATTTACCCATTTCATTAAAGATAACTTGTTGGTATAGCTGAAAGACAGGGGGATACATGCACTAATCGGTCTATGTCTCGATTGTTTGAGTGTTATGTGCCTTAGGTCCAAGGTTTGATACTAAACTACAATCGAGCCCGGGGGAGGGTCTCATTGGAAACAACCTCTCTATCCTTACGGGTAGAGGTAAGGCTGTCTACATCTACCCTCCTTAGACTTTATCTTAGTTTTACTATTGGTGAGATTTATTAGAGTATGATGATGATGATGTTAAAGATAGCTTGTGATACCACCATCATACGCTGCTCTAACTCCTTATTAGCAAAGTGCATAAATCTCATAAATTTAAAAATGAGTATATTTGATATTATAATTTATAAACACAAAAATTAGTTAAAATTAAAGCGCTTATTTGTTGAATTCTTGATTTGGTCAGGAGGAAGACAAAGCAAGACTGGTACAAGAAACAGGCTTACAACTAAAGCAGATTAACAACTGGTTCATCAACCAGAGAAAGAGGAATTGGCACAGTAATCCTTCGTCCTCAACCTCTGTCAAGAGTAAACGCAAGAGGTGAGTGTTAGAAAGGAGAGTCAAACCTTGGAGGAAATCGCAGCTAATCAACAGCCGGACATCTTGTGGCAGCTAATTAACAGCCGGACATCCCAGCTAATCAACAGCAAATTGCAGCAATGTTTTCCTTTTTTATGTTTCTCTTGTAAACCATTTAAGGTGCCCTGCATTTGTAATCTATACAACCATAACACACAATTATGAAAGAATAGTCTTGTTCGGTAATCCACTCTGAAACTCTGATTTGAACATGGTATCAGAGCGGGTTATTTAGACTGCTCATCATCTACCCAAATCACAACCGAGCCACAACCGCGTCACCATGTCCGGAGACGGTAACTCGAGTAGTGATCTCACCTTACAACTAGCCAACCTTCTCAAAAATTCCCAGTCAAAAAGCCCCAAAATGTCCGATAGTTTACAGATAAATCTGAAACTAAACGGCCAGAATTATCCCCTATGGACCCGAATGATTCGAGTCGCCATAAGCGGAAAATCAAAAACCTTGCTGCAACATTTAACCACAAATCCCCCAGACCAAAATCATGAAACCTACGAACAGTGGGAGCAAGATGACCTAATCGTCTTTTCATGGTTAATTCAGAATATCGAACCTGTTCTTGCGGGTAACCTCACCGAGTTTCCCACAGCGAAATCGTTGTGGGATGCCTTGGTAGTTACATATAGCAGTGGACGGGACAAGCTCCAAACCTTTAATCTCCATGTCAAAGCGAATGACATCAAACAGAACAATACTTCTCTCGAAGAATTGTGGATCACCCTCCAAGGCGTATGGGGAGAAATCGACCGAATTGATCCGAATCCGATGACGTGTTCAACGGATATTCAAACATACTCCAAAATCCGAACTGAGCAAAAACTCTTCCAGTTCTTAAATGCCCTTGACCGGAAGTATGACCCTATAAAGAGGGAAATACTCCGGTCGGAACCACTTCCGACTGCAGAAGCTGCATATGCCACTGTTCGCAAGGAGGCCGCTCACCGAAACATTCTCGGAACACCTCTCAATGACGCACAGGGCATCGCAGCAGGTCTTATTGCCACAGAAATAGAAGGGGCAGGACTTGCATCGAAAGGGCTCCGACGGTTTGACGGAAGAAGAACTGGATCTGTAAGCAGAGATGACAAAACTCATCTCAAATGTGACCATTGTGGCATGACTAAGCATACCAAGGAACAATGTTTCAGACTCGTCGGATACCCTGATTGGTGGTCTGACAGTCAGAAGAAGGGCACAAAGGCTACTGCTCACGAGAAAGGAAAATCACCCAGCACCGGCAACCGAGAGGTTCCAGGAGATGGAAGCCGGAGTAGGGTGTTGGTTTCGGCGGAATGGCCGACGCAACAGGCGAAGAAGACGAAGGGTTAGGTAATGGCGGAGAGGATGAAGGAGAAGGGAATGGGTTTGGGGCGGATGGGTTTGGGGCGGATAACTCAAAACCGTGGGTTTATAACCCAAAAGTGAATATGTCACATTTGGTCCCTGAAAATAATGGGAATGCTAATATGGCCCAAAAACATCATGAAAAACAAAAACGATGGATATTCGATTGTGGCGCAACCGACACAATGACTTATGAGTCATCGGATATTATTTCAACAACTAAACCAGAAAAAACACATATTCAAACGGCGAACGGA
The DNA here is from genome assembly GCA_947069175.1 of Scalesia atractyloides. Classification (NCBI taxonomy): domain Eukaryota; kingdom Viridiplantae; phylum Streptophyta; class Magnoliopsida; order Asterales; family Asteraceae; genus Scalesia; species Scalesia atractyloides. The sequence continues at coordinate 38,537,273 of CAMTDV010000020.1, read as the reverse complement.
GGAATAATGGATGTAAAATCGGGAGGGACTATTGAGATTTCACCCACAATAAAAATCTCTAATTGTCTTTATGTTCCCTCGTTGTCACATAAACTGCTTTCCATTAGCCACGTCACTAAAGAACTCAACTGTATTGTCCTAATGTACCCTACGTTTTGTATTTTACAAGATATCAGGACGGGAGCGATCATTGGGCGTGGCACTGAAAGTCAAGGGTTATATTATGTGGACGAAGTAACTCAAAATGGTGCTGTGATGTTAACCCATGGTACATCGGAACGAGAAGCATGGCTATGGCACCGAAGATTAGGTCATCCCTCTACAAGTTATTTACATATTTTATTCCCAAAACTATTTCCAGTTAAATCTTTGTCACATTGTGAAACATACGTTTTAGCAAAGAGCCACAGGAAAACTTTTAAACCCAATAATACTAAGGTTGCTTTGCCATTTTCATTAATCCATTCTGATGTATGGGGTCCTGCCCCCGTTCTTGGGGGGCAAAACCTTCGCTACTTTGTGATGTTCGATGATGATTGTACCCGAATGACCTGGGTTTATTTTTTGAAAAACAAATCCGAAGTCTTTGAAAAATTCACTATGTTTTACGCCATGATCCAAACCCAATTTCAAACAAACATCCAAATTTTCCGATCCGATAATGGCGGTGAGTTTGTTAATACTTCCTTTAAATTGTTTTTTCAAAACAAGGGAATAATCCACCAAACCACATGCCCAAACACCCCAGAACAAAACGGTGTCGCTGAAAGGAAAAATCGTATTTTGCTGGAAATGACACGAGCCCTCCTAATTGAATCCCAGGTCCCGAAACATTTTTGGCCTGAAGCCCTTGCTACCGCTACCTATCTTCTCAACCGACTCCCAACAAATATCCTCAAACTTAACACTCCATTACACACCCTTTCAAAAATTTTCAAACTACCCTCAGTCCTTACTCTTCAACCACGAATCTTTGGATGTACCGCTTTTGTTCACATACCTAAATCAGATCGAACCAAACTTGACCCTTGTGCTGAAAAATGTGTCTTTGTTGGGTATGGAATGAATCAAAAAGGATACAGATGTTATAACCCAAAGACACGTCATATGTTCACCACAATAAACTGTGACTTTCTTGAAACCGAGTATTACTATTCCCAACTCAGTGGTCAGGGGAGAAGGAATGTTCAGACACACTAAGTTGGTTGAAATATGTTCCCTATGTACCAACTACAGAGTCACCAGAGTTCAATTTCAGTGCCACTGAAGGTCCTAATGTTCCTCCTAACCTGGTATCCGAGGTAAGTAATACTCACCCTATTCAGTCTGGTGATACTTTTGGAGTTTCTAATGACTCCGAAGATACCAATACTTCTAACCATGCAACTGCCACAGAACAAGCTGAAAATTTACAGGCAGATGAATCCATACAAGAAGAATCACCATCAAGATATGTGTTACCCCCTAGAACAAACAGAGGGGTTCCTCCGAAACGGTATTCTCCTGGAAAAGAGCCAAGAAGGTCTAGTTATCCTATAGCTAATGTAGCTAATGGAAATCTCACTAAGGAAGCCAAAGCATTTATCTCATCTGTTTATTCTGAAGAAACTCCTACAAACGTGGATCAAGCTTTAAAGTCTAAACATTGGAAGGAAGCAATGAAAACAGAAATGGAAGCCTTAATAAAGAACAATACTTGGGAAAAGTGTACTCTTCCGTTGGGAAAGAAATCCGTGGGGTGTCGTTGGGTCTATACGGTTAAGTATAAACCAGACGGTACAATTGAGAGATATAAAGCCCGACTGGTAGCAAAAGGGTATACCCAGACACATGGGATTGATTACGCTGAAACGTTCTCCCCAGTTGCAAAAATGAACACAATTAGGGTTCTTTTTTTGATAGCCGCAAATGAAGGGTGGCCACTTCAACAGTTTGATGTAAAAAATGCATTTCTACACGGGGATCTAGATGAAGAGGTATTTATGGATGCTCCTCCAGGATTCACAAAAGATTTCAAATCCGGAGAAGTTTGCTGTCTGAAGAAATCTCTTTATGGTTTGAAGCAATCTCCCCGGGCTTGGTTTGGCAGATTTACCGTAGCTATGAAAAAGTTTGGATATAAACAAAGTAACGCCAATCATACTTTGTTTCTCAAAAAAAGAGGAAAATTCGTAACCTGTCTAATTATCTATGTAGATGATATGATCATTACAGGGAATGATAAAGAAGAAATGGGAAAACTAAAAGAAAACTTGTTTGCCGAATTTGAAATGAAAGACTTGGGCAGGCTGAAGTATTTCCTCGGAATTGAAGTACTAAGGTCAAAACAAGGAATTTTCATTAGTCAGAAGAAGTATATCTTAGACTTGTTGGCAGAGATTGGAATGATAGATTGCAAACCAGCAGACACTCCTATGAGTGTAAACCAAAAGCTCTATATGGAGGAAGGAGCAAAGTTAGCAAACAAAGAGAGATATCAACGGCTGGTGGGAAAACTAATATATCTCTCACATACTCGCCCAGACATTGCATATGCTGTAGGGGTGGTAAGTCAGTTCATGCACCAACCTCAAGAATCCCATATGGAAGCAGTTTGGAGAATTATTAGATACCTCAAAGGAACAGTGGGTCATGGAGTCCTGTTTCAATCACACGGACACCTAAATGTTCAAATTTATACTGATGCAGACTGGGCAGGAGATAAGGGAAGTCGGAGGTCAACAGCAGGCTACTTCGCTCTAGTTGGTGGGAATCTTGTCACTTGGAGAAGTAAAAAACAAAAGGTGGTTACTCTCTCAAGTGCAGAGGCTGAATTTAGAGGTATAGCTCGAGGTCTAACAGAAGCCATGTGGATGCGAAGACTCTTAGCTGAGATTGGCTTTCCTTAAAGAGAAACTAGTAAGATTATGTGTGATAATAAAGCTGCAATTCAGATTTCAGAAAATCCAGTACAACATGATCGAACTAAACACGTAGAAGTTGATAGGAACTTCATCAAAGAAAAATTGGAAGATGGTACAATTGAACTACCGTTTGTTCGATCAAAAGATCAATTAGCAGACATACTAACAAAGGCTGTCAGTGGGAGAGTCTTAGGCGAATGCTTAGACAAGTTGTGTATTGGAAACCCCACTACTCAACTTGAGGGGGAGTGTTAGAAAGGAAAGTCAAACCTTGGAGGAAATCGCAGCTAATCAACAGCCGGACATCTTGTGGCAGCTAATTAACAGCCGGACATCCCAGCTAATCAACAGCAAATCGCAGCAATGTTTTCCTTTTTTATGTTTCTCTTGTAAACCATTTAAGGTGCCCTGCATTTGTAATCTATACAACCATAACACACAATTATGAAAGAATAGTCTTGTTCGGTAATCCACTCTGAAACTCTGATTTTAACAGTGAGCCACTAAATTTACCCCCCCCCCCCAACATCAACACAAATGAATTACAGTGTTTATTAACTAATCGTTGTGGTTAAAAGTAATGCTAGGTGAAAATGAAGAAGGAAGTGTTGATCTGATACGGGCATGCTCCAAGTTACCTGTCATACAACTTCAACTCCAGTAAATTTTGTGAAGTGAACACTTTCCCGGTGACTTGGCATAAGTAAATGAGGTGTGCCTTGACCTAAACGATTCAGACCATTAGTCTTGAAGGTATGCCGATACAAAAGTTATTAGGATTTGTTTCCCATGTAGAATTTAGTAATTTAAAAGGTCCATTGAGTAGACATGTAATACTTGTTACAACATCTTCTAAAATGGCTTCTTATTAAAAGAGGGGGGGGGGGTAGGATGGATAGCTAAAGTAAGACCACATATTTGGTAAAACCATCAGGTTGGCCAACATGTTCAAATGATGTGTCTTCTATTCATGTTGAACACAAAATGATGTTGGATGTGTATTTAAGAAAAAACACTTACAAAACCATAATTTTGTGTCCTCCTTGACTTACCCCGTGGTTGGCTTCGACTTATTCTTGGTGGCATATCAATATCCGGATGTTAGAAAACATATGGATTAATGCAGTTGATATACAAATCGATATCCATGTGTTATGACCTTAAAATGTGCTAATTATTCATGTCAAAACACTTGAAATAGGCCAGAGGCGTAATTCTTGATATTTTAAATTATGTACATTACGCAAAAGGCTTGCTGATCCAAGTGTAACACACTAACACACGTTATTTAGCATGTACAAAGTGAGAACAAGGATTTTTTCTAAGAACTTGCGTAAAGTATACATAAAATGCGCTGATATTTTAAACCTGTTTGTCTGTTACATGTTAAATAACATTATACCTAGTAAACATTTTGATTTTGAATACAGTACACTCGAAGCATGACGAAATATCTTGAGGACATTTCATTTCACATGTAAATAGTAATCTTCAATCGTACATCTGTAACAACTTTGCATGTTTATCTGTTACGCTCTACTCTAGATGTATGGAAGGTTGAGATTGAAATGAGTCAATCTACAATAAACTGCGAAAGGCGTAACATTAGATTGTTATGCTTACCCTAATTTGATCCGATAACTGGAAGCCACAATTCCATTTTACACGCACCACCAAAACACCTCCCCTTACCCTCTTCAACCGAAAAGCATATATGCGTTCCATAGAACCATTTTGAGGTTCCATGCCCATGGTTAGACCAATTACTATCCTCTCCATGGTCTGCTAGATTTCACAATTGATTATGTATTCATGAGAGATATATTAGTACACTTAAACCTGGAATGACTTGACGTGTTACATTTATATTAAAGACTAATGTTATCAATAATGAAATCTTATACATAAGCTATTTTAAAAACCCAGAAGGGGATGCATTTGTTTTTATTTTTAATTTTATGATCGCCTTTTGTAAATGTTTGATAACCAAAAAAATATTGTTTGTTAAGATCTTGATGGTTAAAAGAGAAAAATGAACAAGTTAAAAGCATAAGAAATATCAACACATGAACACATAAATTTATAGTGGTTTACTGGTTTGAGTGGAATTATGCATATATGCTTTATGTGTCGGGACTCGTACACGTATATTTATATAATTAATGTAGTGGAAATGTGTATAAGAACCGATAACCAAGACTTTCGATCGCCCGCCAGGAATCTAGAAGGAAACCAAATAGAAACAAAAACAACCATATATAGGGTGTTTCAGAAACACGTATCTTAATTGGTTGTAGTAATATGCAATTCACGTAACAAAATATTTATAGTGGTTTACTGGTTATTAGATATATTATTATTTCAATAATCTTCACCAAACGCTTATTTCATGTTAGGTCTTTCTAACAAGTAATTAACTATATATATAGTTGTTTCTTTTGGTGTAACCCTTAGATCTTACTTTGGAAACAATTTTGTTTAATGACATTACTTTAGCATACTAATCCAACAGTCTCCCACATGCATGAGTCTCAACAATTCATCAATACAAATAGTGGTTGATGTCTAGCTACATCTCATTGCCTCCAACAAAGTGTGACGCTATAAAGAAGTCTACTGTTCCCGACTAGTCCAAGTATGCATACTTCACCATTTCGTAATAGCCATGGTTGCTTATCAATTATGCTTTCTATAATCGACATCCGTTAAACATGAGACATGGATTAACTTTTCATTTACATATATTGTTCAACTGTTTTAATTCTTGATCAAGATTCAAAGTGGTCTAACAAACTCGCAATTTGAGCATGATCATGCATTTATGCTAGTTCTAATCAACGAGGGGACTGATATGTGAAACTCTTACATAAGCAAGACAGTAGAATTCCATATGACTACGTATATCTCCCACTAAATCTCATACACATTCTCAATCATTTGCCATTAATACACCTTGTTAAGACCAACTTTAGGTAAATCTCAAAGAACAATCCTTAGTAAATGTGAATTCTAATATGTATATAAGGTCAAAGGAGACAAAGACAACACCATTTCAAGAACTTGTTATGATGATGATCTATGAAGTATTCTTGAAGTGAGTTATGCCCAATAATCATTCGCTAATGATTACCTTTCAATTTGGTTTTCAACGCTTTGAACTTTTATATAATTACGACTTCATATGATGATAACCAACGCTTAAACTTGAACATATTTATCATTAAAAAAGAGAACTTAGCCCTTTAGTCAAGTCGTTCAGATGTTTACTATTACGTTCAAGAACATTCAAATACTTATTCAATGTTATAGCTAGTTTGGTCCTTCTAAATCACGACATGTACCTACTTTTTAGGTATTTATTTGCTTATGAGTTTACCAAAATAAGATCAGTGTTTGCTTATTTGTTGTGTCTATGAGTTTCATAATTTCCCCTATTAACTAAAACTCCGTGGAACTCTTATTTAACAATTTAAAACACTTTTGAGATTTAATCTATGTGTAAGGTGTAAATCCTCTACTAGTTCCATCTTACTGCCTTGAACTACGACATCATATGTCACACCCGCTCATAGGCGGAAGCGCACGGTGTGAACTTGATCAGTTTTCATTGCATACGATATAAGTAAACAAGCTATATGAATAAAAGTACGTTGTTCATCCATTCACCCACAATTAAAAGATACAAGTCATGAGTTGTTTGAAAAAAAAAAAAAAAGACAACATATGTCATAATTTTTACAAAAGTAGCTTGATTCAAAGTAAAGTTTTAAACACAAAGGGTTTGCATCCTATATATCACTCAGGGATGAGATATATGGATTAAACCCTTCGAAATGGATGACATTGTCAACTTGATAACCAAGATCTTCATGATAACCAACTGCGCCAAGATCCACTTAATTTCCTAAAATACATGTAAGTTTAAAACATCAACAAAAGTTGGCGAGTTCATGTGTTTTGTGTTCGCATCAAATGAATCTAAAAAACATTTGAAGGTTTGTATATAAAATATGGTATGTAAAGCGTCATGAACTTGTTGATCATTAATCTTTTCCAAGGACATTAATATGTGTGAAGACATAGGCAACACTCAACCCTAGACGATTTAGTATGTGCTAAAAGGGGGACATGAAATCACAGTATTGCGTCTGTAAATAGTATGTACTAGCAAGCAGGGTATCCAATGCGTGAGTCAACCTACAAGTGTTCTAACTCATTAGACACTTAGTTCTCTTCCAGACCGTGTACGAATTGCTCATCTTGAACGTTATTGAATTTGTGTTGTTAGGTATTTGAAACCCTTGTGTATTTCAAATATCTTGTCATTTGTTTCGCATGTTTGTTTTTAATATATCCATGCTTCTTACACACACACACACACACACACACATATATATACATATATATATATACATACATATATGTATATACATATATGTATATATATATATATATGTATATATATATATGTATATATATATATGTATGTATGTATATATTGTACCACGCTGTGTATAACGGGCCTAGCCCCCCATAAGTGTCTTCGTGCCTCGCACGAGTAGTAATGGGCCTAGCCCATATGCGTCTCCGTGTCTCAAATGGTGTAAGTGGGCCTAGCCCATATGCATCTCCGTGTCTCGTACGGTGGTTTATCATTATGAGTTGTATATATTCTTTATATATATATATATTACGGGTGGTGGACCCCGTTCACTCGTATACGTACGTTCGTTTTGTTTGTATGCATTTATTCCATGGTATATGCAAATATTGAATTGTATATGCAAATTGTTCTATTGTATGCACTTGCACCATTATATAAGCAAATATTACTTTGTATATGCAAATATTGCATTGTATATGCAAATTATTCCATCGTATGCGTTTGCACCATTATATATGCAAATTATTCCTTTGTAGGTATCTGCTTGTACACGTTATACATGTACACTACTTGTCATCTTGCAATTTCACCAAGTGTATTAGTGTATGTATTTTTATACGTATGAGTATACTTGTATACTTATGAATTTACACTTAATGATTATTGGTATTATACTTTCAAGAAATTAGAAGTGTGAAATATATATTTTTAAAGGTCTAAAATATATTAGTTTTAGAGTTTGTCGTAGTAGTCGTTAATATATATTTTGGTATTGAGAATGCCCACGTTCCGTCGGTATATATCATTATGTATTGTTAATTTCCCAAGTATTAAACCCTTTGGGGTGTATGTGTATGCGTATATAACTTTCCATATACATTTTTACCCATGTTCATCTTCAAGTATTTGGAGGTTTTCATGTGTGGTGTATTTGTTTTTAGTTAATGATTCCCTAACTTCTAATACATACACATAAGTATTTATACACATGAGATGGAGTTTTCTAAGTATATATATATTTTTTATCCTATATATATGTAGAGTGAGGTATTGTGAGAAAATTTAAAAGTGTGAGAAGGATAAGAAAGAATCTAAACCATTAGATATTTAATCTAATGGTTGAGATCATAGTGGCAATTCTGTAAATAATGTTGACTATTAAACTAACTAATTTTCTAGTTAATGGTATAAAGGTAAATTTAATATTTTTAAATTAAGAAACTAACATTAATATACATGCAAAGTTTCCCCCTTCTTTTTTAAACATCAATAACTTTTTATACGTAACTCTTTTTTTTTTAAAAATTACACGAGTGTTTTTTTTATCTTTAATATGAATACCATATTGATATAATTATGTAGAGTTATTTCTGTTTTTATTATTTAGGGTGTTATTTCTGTTTTGATTTTGTTTAAAGTGTTGACTGGTGTTATATTAGGGTGTATTTCTGTTATATTCAATGTTAGGGTGTTCTTTATAAGATGTATGCCTTCAATATAATTGCTGTGGTGTTTTTATGAGTTCTGGTGTAATTTTTGTTATATTTCTGTTCTTTATAAGATGTATGCCTTCAATATACATGCTGTGGTGTTTTTATGAGTTAGGGTGTTTTTATAAGTTATATTTCTGTTCTTTATAAGATGTATGCCTTCAATATACATGTTGTGGTATTTTTATGAGTTAGGGCGTTATTTCAAATTCGAAAATCCCTACAATAACTGCCAAAAATCGGCTGCATATATTCATTTCATAATTATATTTGATTAGTTAAATTACACTTATACCCTTAAACTACCAAAATAAAAAGGGACACATGTCACCTCCATAATCCTTCTTATCCTTCTCACACTTTTAAATTTTCTCACATGAACCTCTACGTATATATATATATATATATGTATATATGTATATGTATATCTAATTCCATTTTAACTTATGAAAATATACATAAGTGTTTAAGAATACTTAAGAGTTTAGGACTTAAACTTTTCCATCGATGTTCACCTAATCATGATTAAGGTCACTAATCATGTTTAGTCATTTGAATCACCTTTTAATCACACCTTAATCACGATTAGGATTTTAGAAAATTTTGCCATGGTTTCCCCTATACTTTGGCATTTTTCACGTTTTTAAAACGTATTTTAAGCTATGCTTCAATACCCAAAATCAAAATCAATTCAAATCAATTTCATATCAACTTTGCATGTAATAAAATAACACACTACATCTTTATTTTCCTCATTAACTATATATATATATATTAAACATGATCTTCTAAAAAACATATTTTAACAAGACCTTTAAAACCAACATATTTTGTTATGATTTTTAGCCTTGTTCATCTATTTAAACCAACTTGTTTAAGTCACTTTTAAGATGTGTAAATCATGGTTTTTAAGTTTTATAAAAGTTATATTAGTTATAAATCACCTTCAAGTTTATGCTAAAGTCCATGGATTAGGAAGATGATGATCTTGTTTAGATTAAACAAATCATTACAAGCAAAGTTCATCCAAGACATCATACTTAAACAACCTACTTTAACAATATCACCCAGATCATACAACTAGTTACTACATAATCAACACAATCAACATATATTATATCATTTTAGTAGACTTTTTAAGTTAAAATTAGGGTTTTTAAGCTTTGTTTTCTTTAATTTTCAAGATGATCAAGTTGTACTTTATAGTTCTACATATCATAAGAAGCTTAAAAATAAGTGTAAAGTGTTCTTACAATTTTGCACAAGATTATGTACACTAGAGAGTGAGATGATGAACAGGTTATGAAGATGTAGAGCTCCAAAGTGCTTCCTTATGGCTTGAACTCCTTTTGATCTCCATGAAATGGGTTTGTAGAGCTTGAAATGTGGAGTTTATAAGTGAAAAATGGGAGTGTAATGTGGTGATGGTGGAGCCGTAAGTTGAGGTAGGTGGCAGGAGGTTTTGGAGTTTCAAATTTAGTGAAAGAAAAGTGGAGTAATAGGTGTGTAGATGTTAGAGTATTATAACTTCTCATGTTGCCTTAAGTCAACACCATATCCTCACGTCCATACCTCTTATATCTTCTTCATTATCATATGTATGGGGTGTGTGGGAGGGCCCCACATGACCGAATTTTGAAAATGGGGTGTAAGGTTTTAATTTTATTTTTTTACTTTTAAAATGTGCCTGATAGGTTAAATATTAGATGTTTAAGAATTAGGGAAAGTCTTGTATGATTAAGATATTCATGATAGTTTAGGGTGTTAACTAGTCATAATTAGTTCACTAGATTAATTAACTAGGTGTTCGGATGATATAAATGTTACTAGTTCGGTCGTCAGCTTAAAATTGGACAATGTGTGAAAGTTGCGTCGTAATATCGGAAGCGATGTCTCGAACATTTATTTGACACCAATAAGGTTATCCATGACGTTTGGAATTATATACAAGCCTTGTGAACATCATAAATGCTGAATTTTTGTTGTTGCGGACAAATATTATTGTTACAAGTTAACTGCGGATCGGACACTTTATGTTTATATGCATTTCCGGAAAGTTAAAGTATTTTAGCATTTTGTGCCCCTAATTAGGGGTTTTTGTTTATATTTCAATGATGATATGCTTTCATGCCATTCGTTGATCTTTTAGACAGTTTCCAGAACTAGCTGGCATGAATAGTGTGTTAATTTGAATAGTGTTTTCAGCATTTTTCCCAACATTTTAGGACATAGTATTCGTTTTCTCACGACGCGACGAATGTAAAAATAACCAATTGTCAAGTTTCAATATGTCATACGATTGCTAGACTTGTATGACCTAATCATGCACAAATTAAGCCACAAATGAACACAATTAAACGTATAAATAGTTGTTAAGTTGTACAAAATTACCATTTATTTTGCCGGTTGTCACATACTCCCCCCCCCCGTTAGAATAATTTCGTCCGAAATTCAAGTTGCGATACTGGATGCAGGGGAGTCTTATATGACCTATGATGCACACATTAAGCCACAAATGAACACAATTAAACGTATAAATAGTTGTTAAGTTGTAAAGAAGTACCATTTATTTTGCCGGTTGTCACATACTCCCCGTTAGAAGAATTTTGTCCCGAAATTCAAGTTGCGTTACCGGTTGTAGGGGAGTCTTGGAACAGATGTGGGTACTTGGATTTGATTTGGTCTTCACGTTCCCACGTATACTCGGGATCGTGACGTGATTTCCAACGAACTTTAACTAGTTTAACGCGACTTCTCCTTGTCTTTTGGACCTTCCAGTCCATAACCTCAATGGGTTCTTCGGTAAATTGGAGTTTGTCATCAACATGAATTTCATCCGTCGGGATGATAGCCGTTTCTTGAGTAGGACTTTTCTTAAGGTTTGACACACGAAATGTGTCATGTACGCTAACAAGCCCGTCCGGTAGTTTCAACTTATAGCGACAGTTCCAAAATTTTGTTTCCCAGATTTCAAAGGGTCCTATGTATCGTGGGTTCAACTTTCCACATTCCCACGTCTAGCTACGCCTTTCCAAGGCGAGACTTTCAACAAAACTTTGTCTCCGACCTCAAAAGATAATCGTTTACATCGTTTGTCAGCGTAGCTGTTTTATCTATCACTAGCCGCCTTGATATGGTCTCGGATTTGAAAGATATTGTCCATAGTCTCTTAGACTAATTTCAGAGCAATAAGTTGCTTATCTCCGGTCTCCGCCCAACATCGCGGTGACCGGCACTTTCGTCCATATAAAGCTTCAAACGGGGCGGCCTGGATGCTAGTATGGTAACTATTATCATATGAGAACTCCACTAAGGGCAATTGAGTATCCCAGTTTCCACCCAAGTCCATCACACAAGCACATAGCATGTCTTCCAAGGTTTGTATCTTTCGTTCACTTTAGACGTCCGTTTGAGGGTGAAATGACGTACTAAGAACCAATCGCGATCAAAGGCCTTTCGGAACGGTTGCCAAATCCTTGACACGAACCGACCATCTTGGTTGGATATGATAGAAATAGGCTGTAACACCCTGTAAAATCGTGTCCAATAATGTAGCGACACGTGTTATATTTCATTTTTAGTCTACTAAAGACTAACAGGGACTAAAAGCGTCAACATACTCAAACTAGGTCTCTGACGGGTCTTCTGATGTCAACATGCATAAGACATAGCATCTGAGTGACCGTTAGTGTTAACATGCTTAAAACTTGGCCTCTGAGTGACCGTTGTGTCAACACGCCCAGCCTCTAAGTGACAGCGGATTCAACATGCTTATAATGAGCCTCTGAGTGATCTTTTATGAAGTCCTAACTCTCATATGTTCCATTTGTGGACGAGAGGGATTAAATCCGTAATTTTATAAAAGTTGGACGTTGGAGGGATTAAAAGTGTCAACATGTTAATTTATACCTCTGAGTGATCTTTTAACGAACCGAGAGCTCGACAATGTCCGGCATAATCCTAGGTACGCCAAACATTGGCTACGGAGGGCTAAATATGCTAAAAAGGTGTTTTAGAAGGTTTAAAGGGGTTAAATAAGTTGAGGGGCTAAATATGGCAAATTTTGAAATCTGACATAGGGCGCTCGCGGGGTGCGAGAGGCTAAGGCCTAGCCTCTCGCGGGGCGCGAGAGGCCTGTGTCTGTAGAAAGTTTGCTTGGCCTCCACACATATTGCCAAAAACCATTAAATCGAAACCAGGGACTTTCAAACAGCTATGCCACGTTTTAGGACACTTGTAAGCTCCTTTTTACACCCCTTAACACCTGGCATAACCTCCTTTGAGCTCTCCAACTATAAATAGGTGCAAAGGTTCAACCTTTGAACTTGCACCTTTCTCATTTTCAACTCTTCTCCCTCCTCTGGAAGTTCCTAACTGAAAGGAGCATCCAACTTAGTTCTCTTAAATTTTAGGAACCTCTTGTAAGTGTTCCTTGCTCTTGCATTTTCGTTTATAGGCTTTTATAGCCAAAAGTTAAGCGTTTTACGGAAAACGCCTTGACTTTCGGTTAAGACCATTATGGTCCAGCCATTGTGCGTAATGAACATGGCTAAGTGGTCGTAATAAGGTAGGTGTTAGTCCCTATAAAGGTTACCTCCTAAAGATCACGTTTGCTAGACCAATTGAAGGGTCAAAGTTATGATATTAAAAAGTCAAACATGCCATTTTTCAGAAATATTATAATTTTATCTTATATATGTTATGAAACCTGTTTTGACACTTAAACAGGTTGGTAGTAATTATTAGAACATGTAAGAACATGTTCGGCTCGTCAATTTCAGTTCTAGGGTCGGTTCGCAACCGAAAGTTGCGAAGTTTGACTTCTACTTTGACTTTTGGTTCTGACCCGATTTAGATAGTTAGATACTGATCTAAAGTTCATTATGATCATAGTATAATGTTGCATAACCCTCTGAGGTTATATTACATGATCATAATCAGAATCTGAGTTTATGCACAAGTTCCGTAATTATGTCATTTTGACTAAAATGCCCTTTTTTTGCATAAAATAAGGTTTAAAAGATAATGAACTTGAAAATATGTTCCTTACTGATTTAATATTATACGTACAATTATTTGGGATGTTAAATCAGATAATAAATTGAGTTTATGAACAAGTCCTTGTAATATGTCGGTAAATGACGATAAAGCCCTTATGGCTTATAAAATGGTTTTAATCATATCTTTTCAAGGTAAATCTTTTACCTACGGATATATTATATTAAATGACAGATCTAAGACATTTTAATATGATCTTAACATCAGTTTTCGTTAAACATCGCATAAATCGTCATTTTTCGATATAAACGTCGTTTCAGCGCATAGTATGGTTTTAAACTATAACTATCAACCAAGACTTGTTACCTACTGATTTTAAAACTTAATTTAAACATATTTACAGTAGGTATTTGATATAAACTCAGAATCTCAAGTAATTTATAAACTATGTGTAAAATGACCAAAATGCCCCTTTAGTGCATAGTTTGGTCATAAAAGATAAATTCACATAGAATTGATATCCTACTGATATTATATCATAAATAAATTATTTTTTCCAGAATACTTTCGAGCGAACTTGATCTACTCATGTCAAGTTCGAGCGAACTTGTCCTACATAGGACAAGTTCGGGCGAACTTGCCCCTTCGGTACATAGTTTGGTCATAAAAGATAAATTACACATAGAATTGATATCCTACTGATTTTATATCATAAATAAATTATTTTTTCCAGAATACTTATAATTATAAGATTTAATCATATTCAAGTTCCTTTTATACGATATGAAATTATCGAAATGCCCTTATGAGGCATAGTTTCATTTTAAAACCTTAACGAGCATATAAGTTGATATCCTACTGATATTATAACTTATTTAAAAGATAATGGCATATAGAACTTGTCCATGACTTATCCGGTTACCCGATATCGCTAATATGCATACGGTTAAGCATATGTAACTAGTTTACGAAAATTAACCAAAACGGGTTTAACCATATCATTTTTAAACTCAAAATCCAGAATGTTAATTGTTTACCCATTTTATACAAGTCAAAGTACTTGTCGGGTTTAAACTACATTCTATCCGATCATCATTTAATCAAGCGTTATACGTTTTGATCCTGTACACTACTCGGTCTAAGTCTATGACTTAAATAAGACCGTTAATATTTAATTGGTTAGCTTATGCCATAATCCAGACTAGAGTCTTCCGGTAAATACTATCTGCACTTAGATCATTTTGGATACGGCTGAGATATTAAATCTTACATTTTTAAATCAAGACTAGCTCAAGTAAATACTCTTGACTTATTTTCCCTATACGGGCTTGGGATACGGTAAATTATTACCGCTTGGTCGGAAATGGGATCAATCGAATGCCGGATTGTGGCTAGTAAATCCGCATATTCCTATTTAATCAGTTTTGTGTTTTAACTTAAACATCGGGGGTTAACTACCGTGTCCTGGATATCCTCGGCTCATTACGTTAGATAATGGCCACGACCTTAGCGCGAGGTGTAGGCATACACCTAACATATGCTCAAATGGAAATTACCCAAGACGTTGGGGATAACTCTTTTGTGAGTTCTAAGTGGTGTGTACTTAATCATGTCTCGGTCTCTGTACTAGGCCCTGTATGTATGGACAAACATGTGAATCTATTAACAAGGTTACAAAGTAACTTTCCCAAGTTATAAAAGATTTGTGCCTTGTGCACTTAAATCTAATTTCTAAAATGTTTTCAAAACGAGTCAGTCGGGTGTATTTACCAGCGAAAGCTGACATATTTGCAAAAGACTAAGCTTGCAGGTACAATACGAAATAGGCTGGAAGCTACTCGGTAGTGAAATAAGAGGATCTTGCAAATCCTTAGATCTGCCATAAAGTCTGTTTTATACTCTTTCTTTGTACATTTTATGATCTGCATGTGTATCATCTATTACGAGCCTGTATATTAATTTTGTATTTCAAAAATTTGGTTTGTAATAGTAATTTTATTCCAAGACTTCTGTTGTGCCGTGTTTAATTGACAATGATGTTATCAATTGACGTCACGATACTCCGCACCAGGGCCCACCGGTGTATGGATTTGGATTGGAAATCCGGGGAGTGATAGGTTGGTATTAGAGCCAACATTTGAGAGAATTAAACATTATCCTTCTTGTATTTAATCTCAAACTTACACGAGCACATCCTTAGACTTCCGAGTCTAGGCATTGACCTAGGATTACTCATTTCCTTATTAAGTTATTAGTATTGTTTTTAAATTGATTTTTAACAGGAAAATGCCGCCACGTGTACGAGGAAGAGGCAAAGGACCAACGAGGGGAGGACCTTCAGGACATATTCTTCCACACCCACATCACCCGAACCCTTATGAAGATTCGGGGGATTCATGGCCACTACCACAACATTCACCTTCCCATACCCAAAATTCTTATCACTCGTACCACTCACATCATTCACACCACTCTCACCATTCCCATCATTCTTATCAGGATGAATTTAACCCCAACCAGTATTTTAACACACCCCCAGCTGATCAGAATCAGTTGGATCAGCCAAATCCAATGGACGAGGACTCTGATCAGGAGATGCCGTCGTCTGGCTCAAATACGCATCCCATTGAGATATTAAGCGATTCAAACTCCTATGCCGGATCGCCATATCAAGGACCTAATGAATGGGACCAATATTGGAACAATTTACCTTTGCCAACACTCTTTCCCATCACTCTCAACCACCTCCCATACAAGAAGATGTTCACATGGAACCAGTGGAACATCATCAGCCGCCACCTGAGGAAACGAGGAGCACGTATGTCAGTACGTGCAGGTCAATGGTCGGGTTCGCTACCACCATTGCCTAAACCCTACCCAACCATTCAAGAGGATCTACAAATGGGTGGACCCTCTAACACCTCACCTGTGGTGGAACCAACACCAACACCTATAGTTCAACTACCACCATCGGGTTACTGTAACCCAATCATATCCAGATACGTCTGGATATGATCCTTTCAACCCGTCTACACCAGTAGACTATCAAGCATGGTCACATGACCCTTACATGCAAGCGGTCATGCACAACGCACTTTACCCGTCTCCTTTCCCACCTGCTTATCCACCTACTGGATATCCAACTTATGGGTACCAGTATCCGGTTATGCCACAACCACAACCTCCACCACCACTTGAGACCATTAACGAAGCCTTAGAACGAATGAAAGAAATGCAACAACAAGTGGAGAAAATGGAGAAGAAGACAAACAAGTTCTTCAAGAAACTCTCCAAACAGGTTAAGGGAAAGAAGGACGAGTGAAGTCTCTTTTAAATAACTTATGTTAGTCCCTGCGAGGACATTGTTATTTCCTTAGTCCATGCGTGGACATTTTTATTTCTTTAAGTCCTTGCATGGACAGTTTATTTCATTGTTTCTAGTATCGAAATTTCTATTTGGAATTTAATGATATTTTTGGAATTATATATATGTATTCATCCTCTTCAAACGAGCGTCTAGATTTTACTCGAAATTTATGCTCTGCAATGTAATTCCAAAAATATCTTAATGGTTTTGATTAGCCAAGTGGCACAGACCACATAATTGGCCAACATTATAAATAATAGTTAAGGATAAAAGGGCATTTTATCATGATAGTTAAGGGAAGTTATCCTTGTATCCAGAGGTGGTGGACTTAAGTTCAAGCCTCCAAGTCGTTAAGGTCAATGTGAGCGAGACTATTAATCAACCGTTAAGGTAGTCATATGTTAACATTCAGGAATGTTCATACTCTTGGTAGTGTGATTTGAGGAACCACACTAGTCTTCAAGGTAATGGACTATGTCCTAACCTTATATAGCCTACGTAATCAAATTTTATCCCGGCTAATATAATCAGGGCTATGATTAAACATCCATTAGTGATGTATTGCCCTTGGGGCTATGACTAAAACATCCATTAGTGATGTATTGCCCTTGGGGCTATGACTAAAACATCCATTAGTGATGTATTGCCCTTGGGGCTACGATTAAAATATCCATTAGTGATGTATTGCCCTTGGGGTTTTGATTAAACATCCATTAGTGATGTATTGCCCTTGGGGCTATGACTAAAACATCCATTAGTGATGTATTGCCCTTGGGGCTATGATTAAACATCCATTAGTGATGTATTGCCCTTGGGGCTATGATTAAAACATCCGTTAGCTATGTATTGCCCTTGGGGCTATGAATAAACATCCATTAGTGATGTAATGCCTTCGGGCCATAATTTGACATCCATTAGTGACAGGCCAATGTGCCATATTTTATGTCCATTAGTGACAGGCCAATGTGCCATATTTTATGTCCATTAGTGACAGGCTAATGTGCCATATTTTATGTCCTTTAGCGACAGGCCTATGTGCCATAATTTATGTCCATTTGAGACAGACCTATGTGCCATAAATTTTATGTTTTTCGTGACAAGCTTATGAGCTAAATATAATCGTCAATTATGACAATGACAGTTGTGACAATGCAATCCACTGTCCAATATAATATATGGACTATGTCCAAATTGTAATTTGCCTTTGATGGTCCTTTTGAGACCTAGGCCAAAAATAGATATAATAAGCCTAAGAGTTGTGATGTTATTCACACTAGCTTGATTAGGCAATGGATTGTCATATCCAATGTTTACAGCTAATATAGGTTTTAATACCATGGCTAAGAAAGAATTTTGGTATTTAGAACCAAAGCTTTGAAGAAATGGCTAACTCGGATGAGGCACAGAGTAGCCACCGGGATGTTAACTCAAATAACGTAGAAAATATAGCCATTAATAATGACAACTTCCAAGCTCGCATTGATGCAGCCGTTGAAAAGGCCATGGGAAAGGCCATAGAAAAGCTTAAAGAGTCGAGTGCTACTCGCTCTTGACCATTATTGGTTACCCCATCCTCAGCTCATAAGGAGAGCTCCGTTCACTCTTCGAATGCGAAGAGTGAACCAAAGAAAATAGATTTCGCTGATAGGTCACGTTCTGTTAAAGACGGATGTACCTATAAATATTTTGTCTCCTGCAAGCCCCGAGATTTAATGTGGAGAAAGGAGCTGTGGAAGCCCTTAAATGACTGGATGAGATGGAGACAATCGTAGATATCCGCAGCTGTGCTGATAAGGATGTGGTCAAATATGTATCACAGTCCTTTAAGGGCGATGCCTTAATCTGGTGGAAAGCTATGATCAATCTACGGGTAAAGTCCACCTGTACAACTTAGGATGGCCTAAGTTTGTTGAATTAGTCAAGGAAACTTACTGCCCACCTCATCAGGTGGAGAAATTAGAGACAGACTTTTTGTCTCTTTCAATGAAGAACCTAGATTGTCGGAAGTACGTTTCTGACTTTAACTCTGTATCTAGGTTAGTTTCCTATCTGATCACCCCTGAAACCAAACGCATTACGCGTTTTATCAATGGGTTAGCTCCTGAAATTAAGGGTATGGTAAAGGCTGCTCAGCATAGTACCTATAGGTCCGCTGTTGACCTATCCCTATCCCTCAACCTTGATCTAGTGAGGCAAAAGTCAGTTAAGTCTGAAGCCGACGGGAAAAGAAAGAGAGAAGATGACAACTCCCAAAGATTTAATAAGAAAAATAAAGGGAGATTCGGGTTCAACAGGAACCAGGACATGTCGGATGTGAGGCATAGTTTCATTTTAAAACCTTAACGAGCATATAAGTTGATATCCTACTGATATTATAACTTATTTAAAAGATAATGGCATATAGAACTTGTCCATGACTTATCCGGTTACCCGATATCGCTAATATGCGTACGGTTAAGCATATGTAACTAGTTTACGAAAATTAACCACAACGGGTTTAACCATATCATTTTTAAACTCAAAATCCAGAATGTTAATTGTTTACCCATTTTATACAACTCAAATTACTTGTTGGGTTTAAACTACATTCTATCCGATCATCGTTTAATCAAGCGTTATACGTTTTGATCCTGCACACTACTCGGTCTAAGTCTATGACTTAAATAAGACCGTTAATATTTAACTGGTTAGCTTATGCCATAATCCAGACTAGTGCCTTCCGGTAAATGCTATCTGAACTTAGATCATTTGGATACGGCTGAGATATTAAATCTGACATTTTTAAATCAAGACTAGCTCAGGTAAATACTCTTGACTTATTTTCCCTATACGGGCTTGGGATACGGTAAATTATTACCGCTTGGTCGGAAATGGGATCAATCGAATGCCGGATTGTGGCTAGTAAATCCGCATATTCCTATTTAATCAGTTTTGTGTTTTAACTTAAACATCGGGGTTAACTACCGTGTCCTGGATATCCTCGGCTCATTACGTTAGATAATGGCCACGACCTTAGCACGAGGTGTAGGCATACACCTAACAGATTCTCAAATGGAAATTACCCAAGACGTTGGGGATAAATCTTTTGTGAGTTCTAAGTGGTGTGTACTTAATCATGTCTGGGTCTCCGTACTGGGCCCTAATGTATGGACAAACATGTGAATCTGTTAACAAGGTTACAAAGTAACTTTCCCAAATTATAAAAGATTTGTGCCTTGTGCACTTAAATCTAATTTCTAAAATGTTTTCAAAACGAGTCAGTCGGGTGTATTTACCACCGAAAGCTGACGTATTTGCAAAAGACTAAGCTTGCAGGTACAATACGAAATAGGCTGGTAGCTGCTCGGTAGTTAAATTAGAGGATCTTGCAAATCCTTAGATCTGCCCTAAAGTCTATTTTATACTCTTTCTTTGTACATTTTATGATCTGCATGTGGATCTTCTATTACGAGCCTGTATATTATTTTGTATTTCAAAAATTTGGTTTGTAATAGTAATTTTATTCCAAGACTTCCATTGTGCCGTGTTTAATTGACAATGATGTTATCATTTGACGTCACGACACTCCACACCCGGGCCCACCGGTGTATGGATTTGGATTGGAAATCCGGGGAGTGACAGGTTGGTATCAGAGCCAACATTTGAGAGAATTAAACACTATCCTTCTTGTGTTTAATCTCAAACTTACACGAGCACATTCCTTAGACTTCCGAGTCTAGGCATTGACCTAGGATTACTCGTTTCCTTATTAAGTTATTAGTATTGTTTTTAAATTGATTTTTAACAGGAAAATGCCGCTACATGTACGAGGAAGAGGCAAAGGACCAATGAGGGGAGGACCTTCAGGACATATTCTTCCACACCCACATCACCCGAACCCTTATGAAGATTCGGGGGATTCATGGCCACTACCACAACAATCACATTCCCATACCCAAAATTCTTATCCCTCGTACCACTCACATCATTCACACCACTCTCACCATTCCCATCATTCTTATCAAGATGAATTTAACCCCAACCAGTATTTTAACACACCCCCAGCTGATCAGAATCAGTTGGATCAGCCAAATCCAATGGACGAGGACTCCGATCAGGAGATGCCGTCGTCTGGATCAAATACGCATCCCATTGAGATATTAAGCGATTCAAACTCCTATGCCGGATCGCCATATCAAGGACCTAATGAATGGGACCAATATTGGAACAATTTACCTTTGCCAACACTCTTTCCCATCACTCTCAACCACCTCCCATACAAGAAGATGTTCACATGGAACCAGTGGAACATCATCAGCCGCCACCTGAGGAAACGAGGAGCACGTATGTCAGTACGTGCAGGTCAATGGTCGGGTTCGCTACCACCATTGCCTAAACCTTACCCAACCATTCAAGAGGATCTACATATGGGTGGACCCTCTAACACCTCACCTGTGGTGGAACCAATACCAACACCTATAGTTCAACTACCACCATCGGGTTATAGTAACCCAATCATATCCAGACACGTCTGGATATGATCCTTTTAACCCGTCTACACCAGTAGACTATCAAGCATGGTCACATGACCCTTACATGCAAGCGGTCATGCACAACTCACTTTACCCATCTCCTTTCCCACCTGCTTATCCACCTACTGGATATCCAACTTATGGGAACCAGTATCCGGTTATGCCACAACCACAACCTCCACCACCACTTGAGACCATTAACGAAGCCTTAGAACGAATGAAAGAAATGCAACAACAAGCGGAGAAAATGGAGAAGAAGACAAACAAGTTCTTCAAGAAACTCTCCAAACTGGTTAAGGGAGAGAAGGACAAGTGAAGTCTCTTCTAAATAACTTATGTTAGTCCCTGCGAGGACATTGTTATTTCCTTAGTCCATGCGTGGACATTTTTATTTCTTTAAGTCCTTGCATGGACAATTTATTTCATTGTTTCTAGTATCGAAATTTCTATTTGGAATTTAATGATATTTTTGGAATTATATATATGTATTCATCCTCTTCAAACGAGCGTCTAGATTTTACTCGAAATTTATGCTCTACAATATAATTCCAAAAATATCTTAATGGTTTTGATTAGCCAAGTGGCACAGACCACATAATTGGCCAACATTATAAATAACAGTTAAGGATAAAAGGGCCTTTTATCATGATAGTTAAGGGAAGTTATCCTTGTATCCATAGGTGGTGGACTTAAGTTCAAGCCTCCAAGTCGTTAAGGTCAATGTGAGCGGGACTATTAATCAACCGTTAAGGTACTCTTATGTTAACATTTAGGAATGTTCATACTCCTGGTAGTGTGATTTGAGGAACCACACTAGTCTTCAAGGTAATGGACTATGTCCTAACCTTATATAGCCTACGTGATCAAATTTGATCCGGTTAATATAATCAGGGCTATGATTAAACATCCATTATTGCCCTTGGGGCTATGACTAAAACATCCATTAGTGATGTATTGCCCTTGGGGCTATGATTAAACATCCATTAGTGATGTATTGCCCTTGGGGCTACGATTAAAACATCCATTAGTGATGTATTACCCTTGGGGTTATGATTAAACATCCATTAGTGATGTATTGCCCTTGGGGCTATGACTAAAACATCCATTAGTGATGTATTGCCCTTGGGATATGATTAAACATCCATTAGTGATGTATTGCCCTTAGGGCTATGATTAAACATCCATTAGTGATGTATTGCCCTTGGGGCTATGATTAAACATCCAATAGTGATGTATTGCCCTTGGGGCTATGATTAAAACATCCGTTAGCAATGTATTGCCCTTGGGGCTATGATTAAACATCCATTAGTGATGTAATGCCTTCGGGCCATAATTTGACATCCATTAGTGACAGGCCAATGTGCCATATTTATGTCCATTAGTGACAGGCCAATGTGCCATATTTTATGTCCATTAGTGACAGGCTAATGTGCCATATTTTATGTCCTTTAGCGACAGGCCTATGTGCCTTAATTTATGTCCATTAGAGACAGACCTATGTGCCATAAATTTTATGTCCTCCGTGACAAGCTTATGAGCTAAATACAATCGTCATTTATGACAATGACAGTTGTGACAATGCGATCCACTGTCCATATAATATATTGACTATGTCCAAATTGTAATTTGCCTTTGATGGTCCTTTTGAGACCTAGGCCAAAAATAGATATAATAAGCCTAAGAGTTGTGATGTTATTCACACTAGCTTGATTATGCAATGGATTGTCATATCCAATGTTTACAGCTAATATACCATGGCTAAGAAAGAATTTGGGTATTTAGATTCAAAGCTTTGAAGAAATGGCTAACTCGGATGAGGCACAGAGTAGCCACCGGGATGTTAACTCAAATAACGTAGAAAATATAGCCATTAATAATGACAACTTCCAAGCTCGCATTGATGCAGCCGTTGAAAAGGCCATGGGAAAGGCCATAGAAAAGCTTAAAGAGTCGAGTGCTACTCGCTCTTGACCATTATTGGTTACCCCATCCTCAGCTCATAAGGAGAGCTCCGTTCACTCTTCGAATGGAAGAGTGAACCAAAGAAAATAGATTTGCTGATAGGTCCGTTCTGTTAAAGACGGATGTACCTATTAATATTTTGTCTCCTGCAAGCCCCTGAGATTTAATGTGGAGAAAGGAGCTGTGGAAGCCCTTAAATGGCTGGATGAGATGGAGACAATCGTAGATATCCGCAGCTGTGCTGATAAGGATGTGGTCAAATATGTATCACAGTCCTTTAAGGGCGAGCCTTAATCGGTGGAAGCTATGATCCAATCTACGGTAAAGTCCACTGTACAACTTAGGATGGCCTAAGTTTGTTGAATTAGTCAAGGAAACTTACTGCCCACCTCATCAGGTGGAGAAATTAGAGACAAACTTTTTGTCTCTTTCAAGAAGAACCTAGATTGTCGAAAGTAATTTCTGACTTTAACTCTGTATCTAGGTTAGTTTCCTGATCTGATCACCCCTGAAACCAAACGCATTACGCGTTTTATCAATGGGTTAGCTCCTGAAATTAAGGGTATGGTAAAGGCTGCTCAGCATAGTACCTATAGGCCCGCTGTTGACCTATCCCTATCCCTCACCCTTGATCTAGTGAGGAAAAGTCAGTTAAGTCTGAAGCCACGGAAAAGAAAGAGAGAAGATGACAACTCCCAAAGATTTAATAAGAAAAATAAAGGGAGATTCGGGTTCAACAGGAACCAAGACATGTCGGCTGTGACGCCAACATGCAAGACTTGCAACCGCAGGCACTGGGGACAGTGTAATTATGGTCCACAAGCCAAACCCTGTGGTATCTGTAAGAGAAGGGGCATACGACCCTAGAATGCAAGTATCTTAAGGATGCCGTCTGCTACGTCTGCAATGAAAAAGGGCATATTAAGACTAACTGCCCTAAGAATCTTAAGAGCAATAATGCGAAGCCTGGAGAGGCCAAGAAGGGGAATGCCCGTGCCTTTCAGATGACTGCAAGAGAGGCTGTTAATGACAACAATGTCATAACAGGTACATTCCTTATTAACAATATTTATGCTAGAGTACGTTCCGATTCGGGTGCAGATAAATCTTTTGTTGATCATTAGTTTAGTAAACTATTAAACTTGCCTATAAGAAATCTAAAATAACATATGAGGTAGAACTCGCTGATGGAACATCAGAGATATCATCTTCTGTTCTTGATGGATGCTCTATACCCATTAAGAACCATTCTATCCCCATCACTCTTTTGCCAATTAAATTGGCGGGTTCGATGTAGTTTTAGGCATGGATTGATTATCTCGTAACCAAGCCCGCATTGCCTGTGATAAGAAACTCATTGAAATTAAAACCCCATCGATGAAATGATCACCATCCCTGGAGACTCACACTATGGATTGCCAGACAAGGTGTCGTTATTTAAGGCATCCAAGTGTTTGAGGAAAGGTTGTGTCATTTACATGGCACAAGTTACTATTAATTAGCCTAAGCCAAATATTGAAGACCTACCAGTTATCTCGGAGTATTCTGATGTTTTCCCTGAGGAATTACAGGCCTACCTCTAGATAGGCAAGTGGAGTTTAGAATTGATATCATACCTGGGTCAGCACCCTTAGCTAGGGCCCCATATCGCCTAGCTCCAACATAATTGAAGGAGTTAAGGACTCAATTAGATGAACTCTTAGAGAAAGGCGTCATTCAGCCAAGTTTCTCTCCTTGGGGAGATCCAATTCTTTTCGTTAAGAAAAAGGATGGTTCAATGCGAATGTGCATTGACTACCGAGAGCTAAACAAGATAACAATTAAGAACCGTATCCTCTGCCCAGGATCGATGATTTATTCGACCAACTTCAAGGGGCTAGTTATTTCTCCAAGATTGATATGAGATCTGGATATCACCAGCTGAAGATTAGGAGTGAAGATGTTCCTAAAACTGCCTTTAGGACCCGATATGGTCATTTTGAATTTTTGTGATGCCTTTTTGGCTCACAAACGCACCAGCAACATTCATGGATCTCATGAATTGAGTCTGCAAACCGTATTTGGATAAGTTTGTCATTGTCTTCATAGACAACATACTTATCTACTCTCGTAATCAAGTTGATCACGAGAAACATCTTCGGTGCATTTTAGAACTGCTAAGGCAAGAGAAACTTTATGCTAAGTTCTCTAAGTGTGAATTCTGGTTAGAGAAGTCCAATTCCTCGGACAAATTGTAAGTGAGGTGGTATCCTAAGTGGATCCCGCCAAAATAGACTCCATAATGAATTGGGAAGTGCCCAAAACCCCATCAGAAATACATAGCTTCTTAGGACTGGCTGGTTATTATAGAAGGTTCATTGAGAACTTTTCAAGAATAGCCACTCCTTTAACTACATTGACCCGTAAAAATGTTAAGTATAATTGGGTTCCATAACAACAAGAATCTTTTGATATTCTGAAACACAAGTTGAGCAATGCACCTGTGTTATCCCTACCTGAAGGCATTGAAGACTTTGTTGTTTACTGTGATGCATCGCACACGGCATGGGCTATGTGCTAATGCAAAAAGGCAAGGTAATTGCTTATGCATCAAAAGGTGCACGAAAGGAATTACACCACCCATGATTTGGAATTGGGTGCTTTGTATTTGCACTAAAGCTATGGAGACATTACTTGTATGGCACAAAGTGTATTATATACACTGACCATAAACGTCTCCAGCATCTATTCAATCTGAAAGAATTGAACATGCGACAACACCGTTGGATGGAAACACTTAATGACTATGATTACGAAATTCATGTCATCCCGGCAAGGCAAATGTCGTTGCTGACGCCTTAAGTCGCAAGGAAAGAATTAAGCCCATTAGGATTAATGCGAAGAGCATTGAGCTCAAAAATAGCTTGAATGAGAAGCTATTAGATGCCAGAAGCAAGCTCTATTAGAGGCTAACATTCCTAATGAGGGATTAGGCGAAACTGTTGATTAGTTAACGCCTGGAAAAGATGGAATTATTAGATTAAATGGAAGAATCTGGGTTCCAGTCTTTGGGGGACTTAGAGATCTAATCCTTCTGGAAGTACACAATATAAGATACTCAGTTCACCCTGGAGGTGACAAAATGTATCAGGATCTAAAATGGAATTGTTGGTGGATGGGTTTGAAGAAATCCATTGCCACTTATGTAGCTAAGTGTCTGACGTGTTCACAAGTTAAGGCCGAACATCAGAAACCGTCAGGACTCCTACAACAATTGGAAATTCCCACATGGAAATGGGAAATGGTAACAATGGACTTGATTACCAAGTTACCTAAGACCAAAAATGGAAATGACATATTTGGGTAATTGTGGATAGGCTGACTAAGTCAGCACATTTCTTGCCAATGAAGGAAACGTATAATTCAGACAAATTGGCTAAGTTGTATGTGGACAAGATTGTGTCCCTACATGGTGTGACAGTATCTATTGTATCTGATAGAGATACTAGATATACCTCTAATTTTTGGAAAATTTTCCAACAATCTTTAGGCACACGATTAAACTTTAGTACGGCTTACCATTTGCAGACTGATGGTCAAAGTGAGCGTACTATTCAGACACTGGAAGACATGCTTAGGTTATGTGTGATTGATTTAGGTGGAAGTTGGGATGACCACTTACCCCTAATAGAATTCTCCTATAATAATAGTTATCATACAAGCATCAATGCTGCTCCTTTTGAGGTCTTATATGGGAGAAAATGTAGAACGCCCGTGTGTTGGGCTGAAGTTGGGGAAGCCCAACTATGAGGACCTGAAATTGTCCTTGAGACCACAGAAAGATTGTGCAAATCCGTGATCGTCTCGAAGCTGCCAGAGATAGGCAGAAGAGTTATGCTGACAAGAGGCGTAAACCTCTTAAGTTCCAAGTAGGGGACAAAGTCATGTTAAAAGTGTCACCCTTGAAAGGGTGATGCGCCTCGGGAAGAAGTGCAAGTTAAGCCCTAGATATATCGGACCATTTGAGATAGTCGAATGTGTCGGAAATGTAGCTTATAAGCTCAGATTGCCAGATGAGCTTAGTGGAATTCATGATGTGTTCCACATCAGTAATCTTAAGAAATGTCTAACTGATGAATCGCAAGCAATGTCACATAAAGATGTGCAAATAGATGAAAACCTGTGGTTCGTTGAGAAACCAATTTGATTAAGGATCGGCAGGTTAAGAAGCTCCGAAGGAAATTAATACCTATAGTAAAGGTTAAATAGGATGCCCTTCGAGGTCCCGAGTATACATGGGAGGTTGAGTCCACTATGCGACAAAAGTACCCCCATCTTTTTGAATAAAAATCTCGAGGTCAAGATTTCTTTTAAGGGGGTGAGGATGTAACACCCGGTAAAATCGTGTCCCAAAATATAGCGACACGTGTTATACTTTATTTTTAGTCTATTAAAGACTAACAGGGACTAAAAGCGTCAACATGCTCAAACTAAGTCTCTAAGTGATCTTCTGATGTCAACATGAATAAAACATAGCCTCTAAGTGACCGTTAGTGTCAACATGCTTAAAACTTGGCTCTGAGTGACCGTTGTGTCAACATGCCCAGCCTCTGAGTGACACGGAGTCAACATGCTTATAATGAGCCTCTGAGTGATCTTTTACGAAGTCCTAACTCTCATATGTTCCATTTGTGGACGAGAGGGATTAAATCCGTGATTTTATAAGAGTTGGACGTTGGAGGGATTAAAAGTGTCAACATGTTAATTTATACCTCTGAGTGACCTTTTAACAAACCTAGAGCTCGACAATGTCCGGGCATAATCCTGGGTACGCCAAATACTGGCTACGGAGGGCTAAATATGCTAAAAAAGTGTTTTAGAAGGTTTAAAGAGGCTAAATATGGCAAAATTTTTAAATCTGACATACGGCGCTCGCGGGGCGCGAGAGGCTAAGGCCTGGCCTCTCGCAGGCGCAGGCGAGAGGCCTGTGTCTGCAGAAAATTTGCTTGGCCTCCACACATATTGCCAAAAAACCATTAAATGAAACCAGGGACTTTCAAACAGCTATGTCATGTTTTAGAACACTTGTAAGCTCCCTTTTACACCCCTTAACACCTGGCATAACCTCCTTTGAGCTCTCCAACTTTAAATAGGTGCAAAGGTTCAACCTTTGAACTTGTACCTTTCTCATTTTAAACTCTTCTCCCTCCTCTGGAAGTTATTAACTGAAAGGAGCATCCAACTTAGTTATCTTGCATTCTAGGAACCTCTTGTAAGTGTTCCTTGCTCTTGCATTTTCGTTTATAGGCTTTTATAGCCAAAAGTTAAGCGTTTTACGGAAAACGCCTTGACTTTCTGTTAAGACCATTACGGTCCAGCCATTGTTCATAATGAACATGGCTAAGTGGCCGTAATAAGGTAGGTGTTAGTCCATATAAAGGGTAACTCCTGAAGATCACGTTTGCTAGACCAATTGACGGGTCAAAGTTATGATATTAAAAAGTCAAACAGGCAAATTTTTCAGAAATATTATAATATGATCTTATATATGTTGTGAAACCTATTTTGACACATAAACAAGTTGTTAATAATTATTAGAATATGTAAGAACATGTTCGGCTCGTCAATTTCAGTTCTAGGGCCGGTTCGCAACCGAAAGTCGCGAAGTTTGACTTCTGCTTTGACTTTTGGTTCTGACCCGATTTAGATTAGTTAGATACTGATCAAAAGTTTAATTATGATCATAATATAATGTTTCATAACCCTCTGATGTTATATTACATGAACATAATCAGAATCTGAGTTTATGCACAAGTTCCATAATTATGCCATTTTGACTAAAATGCCATTTTTTGCATAAAATAAGGTTTAAAAGATAATGAACTTGAAAATATGTTTCCTACTGATGTAATATTATAAGTAGATTATTTGGGATGTTAAATCAGATTATAAACTGAGTTTATGAACAAGTCCTTGTAATATGTCGGCAAATGACCATAAAGCCCTTATGGCTTATAAAATGGTTTTAATCATATCTTTTCAAGGTAAATCTTTTACCTACTGATATATTATATTAAATGACATATCTAAGACATTTTAATATGATATTAACATCATTTTTCGTTAAACATCACATAAATCGTCATTTTTCGACATAAACGTCGTTTTGAGCACATAGTATGGTTTTAAACCATAACTATCAACCAAGACTTGTTACCTACTGATTTTAAAACTTAATTTAAACATATTTACAGTAGGTATTTGATATAAACTCAGAATCTAAGTATTTATAAACTATGTGTAAATAACCAAAATGTCCCTTCGGTGCATAGTTTGGTCATAAAAGATAAATTACACATAGAATTGATATCCTACTGAAATTATATCATAAATAAATTATTTTTTCCAAAATACTTATAATTACAACAGTATCATATTCAAGTTCCTTTTATACAGTATGAAATTACCGAAATGACCTTATGAAGCATAATTTCATTTTAAAACCTTAACGAGCATATAAGTTGATATCCTATTGATATTATAAGTTATTTAAAAGTTAATAGCATATAGAACTTGTCCATGACTTATCCGGTTACCCGATATCGCTAATATGCGTACGGTTAAGCATATGTAACTAGTTTACGAAAATTAACCACAACGGGTTTAACCATATCATTTTTAAACTCAAAATCTAGAATGTTAATTGTTTACCCATTTTATACAACTCAAATTACTTGTCAGGTTTAAACTACATTCTATCCGATCATCGTTTAATCAAGCGTTATATGTTTTGATCCTGTAACTACTCGGTCTAAGTCTATGACTTAAATAAGACCGTTAATATTTAATTGGTTAGCTTATGCCATAATCCAGACTAAAGCCTTCCGGTATATGCTATCTGCACTTAGATCATTTTGGATACGGCTGAGATATTAAATCTTGCATTTTTAAATCAAGATTAGCTTAGGTAAATATTCTTGACTTATTTTCCCTGGTCGGACTTGGGATACGGTAACTTATTACCGCTTGGTCGGAAATGGGACCAATCAAATGCCGGATTGTGGCTAGTAAATCTGCATATTCCTATTTAATCAGTTTTCTTTGATAACTTAAACATCAGGGGTTAACTACCGTGTCCTGGATATCGTCAGCTCATTACGTTAGATAATGGCCACGACCTTAGCGCGGGGTGTAGACATACACCTGACATACGCTCAAATGCAAATTACCGAAGACGTTGGGGATAACTCCTCAGTGAGTTCTAAGTGGTGTGTACTTAATCATGTCTCGGTCTCTGTATTGGCCCTGTATGTATAGACAAATATGTGAATCTGTTAACAAGGTTACAAAGTAACTTTCCCAAGTTATAAAAGATTTGTGCCATGTGCACATAAATCTAATTTATAAAATGTTTTCAAAACGAGTCAGTCGGGTTTATTTACTAGTGAAAACTGACGTATTTTCAAAAGACTAAGCTTGCAGGTACAATACGAAATAGGCCGAAGTGCTGTATGAAATAAGAGGATCTTGCAAATCCTTAGATCTGCCCTAAAGTCTGTTTTATATTCTTTCTTTGTACATTTTATGATCTGCCTGTGGATCTTCTATTACGAACCTGTATATTATTTTGTATTTCGAACATTTGGTTTGTAATAGTAATTTATTCCAAGACTTCTGTTGTGTCGTGTTTAATTGACAATGATGTTATCAACTGACGTCACGATACTCCCCACCCGGGCCCACCGGTGTATGGATTTAGATTGGAAATCCGGGGTGTGACATAGGCACTCCATGTCGTTCCACAATCTCTTTAAGATACAGTTTGGCTAGCTTCTCCATGCTATCCTTCACACGGATAGGTAAGAATGTGCGGACTTCGTTAGTCGATCAACGATTACCCAAATTATGTCGTGACCTCTCGAGGTCCAGGTTAATTTAGTAATAAAGTCCATCGAGATTTGTTCCTATTTCCAAAAGGGAATTTCAGGTTGTTGTAACAATCCTGAAGGCTTTTGGTATTCAGCCTTAACCTAGGCGCATGTAAGGCATTTACCTACATAAGTCACGATGTCCCTTTAAGGTTAGGCCACCAATAGAATTCTTTTAAGTCTTGGTACATCTTATTCGATCCTTGATGGATACAGGACTTCGACTTATGAGCTTCGTCCAAAATAATTACCCGCAAGTCGCCAAAGAATGGAACCCAGATTCGTCCCATTAAGTATAATGTTCCATCCTCCTTTGGCAACAATTGTTTCTCCTTTCCTTGTAATGATTCGGTTTGAATGTTTTCCGGTTTGAGTGCTTCTTGCTTTACCTCGTGTATATAAGTAGTAAGGTTCATTTGAATCGTCATTTCTAAGGCATGTACCCTTAGAGTTTTCACACGTTCTTTGCGGCTTAAGGCGTCCACCACAACGTTCATCTTTCCTGGGTGATACTTTATTTTGTAGTTGTAGTCGTTCAACAATTCGACCCAACATCCTTGTCGCATATTCAATTCTTTCTGATTAGATATATGTTGAAGACTTTTGTGATCTGTAAAGATTGTACATTGTGTACCGTATAAGTAGTGCCTCCAAATTTTCAAACCAAATACCACCGCACCTAACTTGAGGTCGTGAGTGGTATAGTTTTTCTCGTGCACTTTCAGTTGTTGTAACGCATACGCGATGACATTGTCTCGCTGTATTAACAACCAAGACCTTGATGTGATGCATCACAATATATCGGAAGTCATCGGTACCGTCGGGTAAAGATAAGATCGCCGCATCACAGAGTTTATCTTTTAGATGTTGGAACGTCGTTTCATGTGTCTCGCCCTAGTCAAACTTCTTGTATTTTTGTGTTAGGGACGTTAGCGGTTGAGCAACTTTTGAAAAGTTCTCTATAAATCTCGATAATAGCCCGCTAATCCAAAATTTGTCGCATTTGGTTGGGGTTTTTTGGAACTTCCCAGTTCTTGATCGCCTTGATCTTAGATAGATCAATATGAATTCTTTTCTCGTTCACCACGTGTCCGAGAAACCGTACCTCGCGAATCCAAAATTCGCATTTGGAGAACTTTGCTTAAAGTTGTTCTTTCTTCAAAAGCTCTAAGATAGTTCGTAAGTGTTGCTAGTGCCTGTCATTCAATCATGAATAATTAGTCTATCGTCAATAAATACTATCATGAATTTAATCCAAGTACGGCTTATACATGCGGTTCATAAGATCCATGAACACCTTTGGTGCCTATGTTAAGCTGAATGGCTTAACAAGAAACTCATTGTGCCCGTAATGGGTTCGGAAGGCCGTCTTGGATATGTTTCCCCTTGTATCCTCAATTGATGGTAACCCGAACTCTTGGAGTAGAAACTTAGCCTTGTAATTGATCGAACAAGTCAACATTTCTCAGTAGAGGGTATCGGTTCTTGATGGTGACTTTATTGAACTCTCGATAGTCTATACACATGCGAAAACTCCCATCCTTCTTTTTAACGAATAGCACTGTTGCTCCCCAAGGTGAGAAATTCGGTCTAATAAATCCCTTATCTAACAACTCTTGAAGTTTGTAGCTAGCTCTTGCATTTCATACGAAGTTAATTGTTATGGAGATTTCGCCACTAGTGCGGCTCCTGGCACTAAATCATTGCGAATCTCGACTTGTCGTTGTAGAGGCAGCCCTGACAACTTTACCAAAAAGACTTCGAGGAACTCCTTCACAACGGGCATATCTTCCAACTTTGGCTCCTCAGCTTTCTTGTCGACTATGTCAGCAAAAAAGGCTATACAACCTTTTTAGAGACACTTTTGTGCCTTCATGAAGTTATGATTCATAGGGGGGTCTCGCATTACTCTCCATGTAGAATGAGCGTCTCATCGTCTAGTAAGGGTATGCAGATGGTTTTCTCATTACAAACTACTTCTGCTC
This sequence comes from Scalesia atractyloides, assembly GCA_947069175.1. Taxonomy (NCBI): domain Eukaryota; kingdom Viridiplantae; phylum Streptophyta; class Magnoliopsida; order Asterales; family Asteraceae; genus Scalesia; species Scalesia atractyloides. Next base: position 38,503,766 of record CAMTDV010000020.1, on the reverse strand, counting down.
AGTTTGTTAGACAACAAATCCATGCCGACAACCACGTCAAAACTACCCTAAGTGAATGGGTAAAGGCTCGATATAAAGTTTCGCGCTCCAAATTCAGCGTGCAACCTCTAATAATTTCTCCCAAATCGACAATTTACCATTTTCCCGTTCTATAGAGTAAGGGACGTGTAGCTTACTCGACTCTAGGCCAAGTATATTTTTTTAAATTCGATAATGATAAACTAAAATCAGCACCGGTATCAAACAAAGTGGGTGCAACTATAGGTTGACAGGAAACGTATCGGTGGCCCCTAATGACTTCACTTGACTCAGCTAATTTCCCAATTAGCTAACTTGACAGAGTAAGGTATGTCTAACGTACATGACTCAAATTCGCGTATATGCTTAATACCTAAAGACACTAAGTTAAGCTCGACGTTGGTATCAAATGAATTGACACATAATGTTCGTAGAGTATATCGTACTCATGATGAAATTGGGATCTTGTGGAGTATCCACAGTTCTAATCACTCACATACTGGTTTACTAGCTTAACTCATTCTTAAGACATTCATGCTTGAAGTGGCCTCTGTGCCACACTTAAACATCAGAAATTTTTCCTTGCTTATTACTAACTTATTAGTTTCTGTTTCATGACCGATCTCACCACACTACTACTCTTGGCACCTTCGCTAGTGCCCTCATGGTAAAAGTTTCACTTATCACATTTAAGATTTCGGCAAGTTATTAGCAGACTTCTTGTTCCAGCATCGCTTATGGCAACAAATGCCTTCGTTTCTCTTGTCATGGGAGTTCCCTTCCGTTGGTTACTCACTCTCAAACCTTTCTTAAGGTGTGAGAACTATCGCTTCCCGTCGCTAGTAGATTCCACATGCATTTCCTTTCACTTGGCACCTTTCTTCAACAATTTCCCCTTCTCACCGTATCCTTAGTGAGACTAACTGCGAGAGTTATTGTTTGAGTGACCGAGGTAAAATGGGATGGTGTGACCATGCTTCGGATCTCAGGGGTTAAACCCCAAATTTAGTGATCAATACGTTTAAATTCGGGTGTTACCTAGTATGAAACACCCTTAATAGATCATGAAAGCGTTGAGTATAACCAACAACGTCGGCTCTAATCCTGGTCAAGTTCCAAAATTCTGTTTCCATCCTTTGATTCTAGTAAGCAAGCGATACTCTTCTCAACCTTTAGTTCTTCCCACGACAACCTCTTTGTGGTATCGCTCCCTAAAGTTCGTAAATTGGAGATTCTACTAAGTTAATGCTTCATTCAGTAGGAGACTCTTTGTTTACTCAGGATAACATTTACTAGAACGACTAACCGAATTCATTTTCTTTATTTAGCGGACATAACCCAATGCACCTCTCGTACCAACGAGGTCTCGTGGATTAAAGTATGGGAAAGCCTTAGAATTAAAACCTTGTGTGATTGCATCTTTGGCTGTGGCATTGCCACTTGTTCCGGATCCATCGGGATTTGAACCACTTGACCTATCGATACCATTAGTATCGTCACTAGTGTTGACTCAATAACCTCATGTAGTGCAATTTCTGAAACCTCATGTTGTTCCATAAAAATTCTAGTTCGACTTTAATAGTAGGGCGTTGATTAACTGACCCTTTTGGGCGTAGATTTTCTTTTCAGCACCATGTTTATTTTGATACATAATATCAAATGATGTAGACTTAATTTAAACAAATATAGTCCACCAAGCGTCTAAGAATTAAGAATGCAATCGGTCATGGAACCTCAAGAACGCATTGTTCATACATGTTTGAAACAATGATAACATGAATAACCGCCATCCAACATGCGTAGTACCTCTTGTGTGTATCGGCCATATGTCTAAGTGGAAAAGAAATAATTCGTTGAGGAGGAGAAACCAAACGGTCGTTACCAACTTTACAACATGTATTCCATACTTCATGGACCTCGATCGTCCAATGTAGGAAAATCCTTCGCCGCACTAACCCGTGTGACGAATACGTGGATATCCCTTGAGCTCCACAAGCTCCAACAAGATTTTTATAATTTCCATAGATGTAGAATAGAATGCAATGAGGGATTGTAGCATGGCTCATGCCATACCATCCCTTGGAATAAGGCAAATGTCAAACGACGGAGTTTAATGCAACCATTTCCAAACACTAAGATAAGGTGTCCTAGACACTAAAGAACCAACCAATGTACAAAAATCCTAGAGTGTTGTGGAAAATTCATCCCTGGATGACTAACCAGTTTTTGTTTATTTAGATGACTAGTCTCAACCGACTCATGATATAGATCGAATGTAGGTACGAACAAATACGTGTGGTTTTCCTGTATCGTAGGGTGTTATAGTAACCACCCTAGTTAGCATTCTAAGTATGGAAATATATTGAATCTTAAGTAATCAGTTAATAAGATTGAACGAATAGTGATCATTAGGTTGACGCGAGAGTCCACCAGGATTCCCATGCACCACAAGTTGTTATTACATGGGCCCCGTAATAATAAATTGTCTTGCATGATCACCCTGGCGTTCTCTTGTTCAAAGCAGACGATCAATAAGAGATGGGACACTACTGTCTACATACCTTCAACATAGACGGGACCTTCGTGATGGTCCACGTGCTAATGTCCATTGTCATTACTCGCGAAAGGGCACAACATTAGACGAAATAGAAATAGAAATAGAGAGAATCCGAAACTATAAAACTGAAGGGGCACCTTTAAGATGAGTACTTCATCTTCCTTTTCTGGACGAGAGTGTCATTAATCATGATTAGTATGAGCCACAAGGACCTCATCCCACTAATAGGTTGTTGTCCAAGGCTACCACCTCCTCCTCGTCGTCACTACCGTAGTCAGGAACCTTCACATTTGAGGAAAAACAACCATCTTCTACAGAAATCAAGCTTAAGGTCTCGCTTAGGAACCACGTCCAGCGTAAGCTCCGCAATAGATGCGAGTTCGATTTTATCATCGTGCGAGTCGAGAATAATAATAGTATTGAAGTCGAGAAATCAAGCTTAAGTCTCACATAGGAACCACATCCACCGTAAGCTCCGCAATAGACGCGAGTTCGATTTCTCATCGTGCGAGTCGAGAATAATAATAGTATTCGAAGTCGAAGGTATTTCTTTCTTGGCAAAATATTCCGTAAAAACATATATAAATAAGTTATATATATAATCACGCATAATCCCATCTAGCCAGGATTTCTATCATATATAAGCAACTTGAGCTGGTTATAATCTATAGAATGATAATGTAATGTGCCTACAACACATTGTTTGTTAATGTATGTGTCCACGACACATAGTTTGATAATGTAATTTGTCTATTTCTCATAAACTAAGTCCCATAATGTCCTTGGATTATTGTTTTAAAATAAGTTTTGTGTAGTGGATCTTGTGTTTCTGTATGTCATGAAAACCCATTGTTTTTCTAAAACCGTTTTCGTGAGAGGATCCTAGCGATTGTAGACTAGACTCGAGAAGGAATCCTAGTTCACTACAATCGAAGTACTGATACCAATCTTCCACACCCGCTCATAGGCGGAAGCACACAGTGTGAACTTGATCGGTTTTCAATGCATGCGATGTAAGTAAACAAGCTATATATATATATATATATATATAAAAGTACGATGTTCATCCATTCAACCACAATTAAAAGATACAAGTCATGAGTTGTTTGTAAAAAAAAGACAACATAAGTTATAATGTTTTACAAGAGTGACTTATCAAACACAAAGGCTTTGCATTCTATATCTCACTCGAGAATGAGATATATGGACCAACCCTTCAAAACGGATGGCATCGTCAATTGATAACCAAAATCTTCGTGATAACCAACTGCGCCAAGATCCACTTAATTTTCTTGAATTATATGTAAGTTTAAAACATCAAAAAAAGTTGGCAAGTTCATGTGTTTTGTGTTCATATCAAATGAATCTTAAAAACATTTGAAGGTTCGTATATAAAAATGTGGTATGTAAAGCGTCATGAACTTGTTGATCATTAATCTTTTCCAAGGACAGTAATATGTGTGAAGACATAGGAAGTACTCAACACTAGACGATTTAGTACTGATCCGCGATCGGATGAGACAACAAAAGTACTACATGCGGCCACACAAGGACCCATGAGTGGGGCTTGCCCGTACCCGATAGATCTACCCCTCTTATTCCTTGGTCTTATAAAAGATTAATGGAGCTTAAGATTCACCCTATTCGTACATGATCTAATATTTCATTCCATAACTAAACCATACCATCGAAACGTGAAATTCCCCCCGAGAGTTGTAAAAACCGAAAAGGTTTAAAACAAAAGTGGGACATGAACTCACATTATTACGTCCGTAAATAGTATGTTCTAGCAAGCAGGGTATCCACTACGCGAGTTAACCAACAAGTGTTCTAACTCACTAGACACTTAGGTCCCTTCGAGACCGTGTACACATTGTTCATCTTGAACGTTATTGAATTTGTATTTGTTATATATTTGGATCCCTTGTGTATTTTAAATATGCTGCCATTTGTTTCGTATGTTTATTTTTAATATATATATATATATTGTATCCACGTTGTGTATGAACGGACCTAGCCCATAAGTCTCTTCGTGCCTTGCACAAATAGTAATGGGCCTAGCCCATATGCGTGTCTGTGTCTCGCACGGTCTTTAAATATATATTACGCGTGGTGGACCTCGTTCACTCGTATACGTACGTTCGTTCGTTTCGTTTGCATGCATTTGTTCCATGGTATGTGCAATTATTGCATTGTATATGCAAATGGTTTTATTGTATACACGTGTACCATTATATTTGCAAATGTTACTTTGTATGTGCAAATTGTTCTGTTGTATCCATTTTTTCCATGGTGTACGCAAATATTGCATTGTATATACAAATTATTCTATTGTATGCACTTGCACCATTATATATGCAAATTATTCCATTGTATGCGTTTGCACCATTATATATGCAAATTCTTCCATTGTAGGAAGATATTTGTACACGTTGTGCATATACACTACTTGTAATCTTGCAATTTCACCAAGTGTATTAGTGTACGCATTTTTATACGTATGAGTATACTTGTATACTTATGAATTTACACTTAATGGTGCACTATTCGTGTGGCCATAGTAGAAATCTAATTGTACATGTATTGTCAAGTGTCTTGAGTCTGTAAAATGTCAGACAGAGGTTTCGCTAGGCTGTGTTAGGATTGGTTATATTAGGTTAAGATTCGATACGGCACCATACGAAGAGTAGGCGTGATCAAGAATGATTTCATCATAATCTTGTGATGACATCACAATTTTGCATCAAATATTACGTCATCAAGTTTACGCTGCATGAGAAATCATAATTGTGATTTCATGAAAACAGAAAGTACATGAGTTTCACTTCGCACGGTCTTGGAACCATACATTTGTGCGAAGTGACTCAACTATAAATAGCACAACAACAACTTCGCACAACTACAGCTCCGCACAAACACATCGACTTCGCACAAGAGCTTTCAAGATCTTCATCATCAATCTAGGAGATTAATCGTGTGTCGTAGCCTCGAAACTCTGTATGGCTTACGATTCATACGTAATAAATGTTTGTTATTTACATTCGCGTAAAGATTACGGTTCTGTTTAACATATTCCGTACATTAAACAGAGCTAATCGCAGATCTTGTGTTCTTCGGTGAACCGACCTGGACCTTCAATTGGTATCAGAGCTATGGCTTCCATAGCTCTGCGTGTAATCGTTGATTAATTCGGACGAGTTTCGATAAGTTTCGTTGAAATCAGATCGATTTTGGACTATTTTCGATTATTTCGATGAATCGTTGGACTGATTTGATCAAGTTTTGATCTGTTTCAGTTGATTTACGATAAGTTTTGGTAAAATTCGCTGATGTTTTGAAATTTGTCGAACCGTTTTCATTGATTTCGGATTGGTTTGAACATTTTTCAATAAGTTTTTGAACTTTCTAAACCTAGAACTGTCTTCACAAACCAAACCAACAGATTTTGTGTATCGTCATAATTTAGCATATCACATAGTTATACATTTGTATTACTGCTACGAGATGAGTGTTCAGATCTGGACTGGTGTTTGAGTTGTTTTTTGTCATTTACAAACTGATAGTAGATCGGAGATAATAACTACTAGACGGAAAGTGTTATATAAATGATAATGGCTGCTGATTGTTGTTCAATGAAGTTGAAGGCCTGAATATTTGCGGATAAAATAAGAAATAGGTTTTGCATGTTGTTATTATTGTTAATCGAAGAAGATAAGAGAGTAGCTGGTGTATTTTAGAAAGTATAGAAATATTAGGATTCTGGTATTTTGTATCGATAAGAAAGAAATCGTCTTGAATTTTGATTCTCATCGAACTAGTTGCAGGTTTGTTGTTGTCTATAACGAAGAAGAGGTCTTCATAATTCCAGATCAGAGTTGATTGTTGTTGAAAGAGGCACCGGTGCAGTATCAAAAGAATTCTGAGGGTTTGTGAAAGGATATTAAACGACGGTTTGAAGTGTTGCAAACTAAAAGGTTTATTAGACAAAAAGAGTCGTTGCTCAAATTGATAGTTATGGCTGAATGTGTGAGATAATGCTTTAGGGTTTGGGTTATTAGTGACAAAGATATTTTTAGGGTTTGGTGGAGAAAAGACATTTTATGTGTTACTAATAAAAGAATTTTGGTTGATTGGTTATATAAAAACAATAATAACAAGTATAATAACAATAAATAAAAACCGGGAACACAAGATATTTTTCTCAAAACATATAAGTGATTTTGGACTTGATAATTCTTAGTAGGTTAATAAATTTTTTTTAAAAAAAACATCATCATTATAACAACTTTCGAGAAAGGAAAATATTTGTTGATAGTTATTAAGGTTGACGTGATGATTGAATTTTCCTAGTAGGGTTATAAATGATAAGTTTTCAAAAAAATAATCTCTCTCTAAAAGTTTTGAGAAAGTGGCAGTATTGTTGGCAGATTGTGGTAATGGACCGAGTCTAGTGGTTGTGTGTTTGGGTTTAATAAAACATTTGATCTGGGTTGAGATTGTTCAAAGATTTTGGGCTATTAATTTGATTTGGGCCAGCAACATCTAAAGTGTTTTGAACCAAGATTTCTTAGATTTTGGACTCGTTAAAAACGAAATTGGAACGTTAAGATTTTTGAATCGTGTTTTCGAGTTGAAATTTTTTGAAACGGGGTTTTTTAATCTACAATAATTTTCGAGTTTAACTGTCCCGTTTAAAGATAAAACACAGTTTAACAAGGTCAAAAAGTTTTGTTTGATAAGTGAAAAATTTTAGAAAAATGAATGATTGGGAAGAAATGCCTTGTTATTGAAACTCTCAAGATCATAAAAATGCTTAAGATTTGAAAATTTTATGTGCAAAAAGGATGAATCTTTGAATGATTTAATAGAACGATTTTGTGTTTTAGTTAACAAGTTATATGAGTTTGAACCAAAGTTAAGGTTTTCAGATTATGAGAAGATTTCGAAATTTGCAAATGCTTTACTGTCAGATTGGGATGGATCTTTAGTTGATGTGAAAAAAGATTCTAGATTTACGATGTTCACTTTATATGATTTTTTTGAAAGGATCAAAGATCACATACCCGGAGTTAAAACGAAAAAAAGCTTTGAGGCTAAAGATGTAAAGAGAAAAAATAATAGTGAAGTCAGAATTTGTTTTGTCTACAAATGAGGCTTCATGTTCTGAATCTATCTGCCAAAATTGTGATGGAAAATTAAAAGGTTATAGGGCCGAAAATGTCAAACTCCTAATTAATTTGGAGAGTTTGACATTAGAAATAAAAAAATCTAAAAGAAAATGAAAGATAATTTCAAAATAAAATAAAAATTTTAGAAAATGAAAAATTAATAATTGATAAAGATTTTTAAAATTAAATAAAAACGTTATAAATGAATAGTTTTAAATAAAAAAATTTCCAAAAAAGAAAAAGAAATAAACTCTCATTTTAAGAAAATAACTCAACTTGAAAATGATGTTGAGATTGCTAAAAATAAAACTGAAGATTTAGAAAAGAAATTGAAAGGTTTTGTTACTTTTTCGTCATTGCTAGATCATATAGTTACAAAACCGATCAAGATACTTCTTCAGTTGAAAATCTAATAAGTGCTGAGTGCACAAATTATGACAATGTCATAATTGAAGATTGTGATAATGATACTAATTATAATAAAAATGATAAAAAAAGAAATATTTTTAAAGCTAAAACAAAATTTTCTAAGCAAAATGGGGAACAAAAACAAAATGTCAAAAATAAAATTCTTAAAAAAATCAAAATAACAATAAAAGTTAATAAGTTCAATCATCCAATCATTATAAAAATTAAAAAAAAATGAAAAATAAAACTTAGAAAAATTTCAAAATAAGTGATGTAGGTTTGACCACAGTACTTTAGAGACAAATCATTAATATAATAGAAAACAAAGAAGTGATGAGTACTACAAGTAAAATCAATGTTGTGATGTAAGTGTATGGTTTGAAAGAAATGAATTGTGTGATAACATAATGTGCTTTAGAGACAAATCATTAATATAATAGAAAACAAAGAAGTGATGAGTACTACAAGTCAAATCAATGTTGTGATGTAAGTGTATGGTTTGAAAGAAATGAATTGTGTGATAACAGAATGTGTTACAACTGATTTGATTAATCGGACACATTGTTGTTTATTGCATGAAACCAAGAAAAGAACAAAGAAAGGTTAACGACATGCGAAGACGTTTCAAATGTCAAAGCAAAGTCTATAATATCAGAGATTGTTCGATAAATGCAATGAGAGGATCGTTGGATAAATCTCAGAGAGAGTTAAAGAAAACTGTAAAAAGGAAATATATAAAGAAGACAGTGACAAAAAAGAAAAGCCCAAAGAACGGAAAGAGAAATTATTACAAGGGAGGAAAAATAGATTGCGAAAGAAGAAAAAGAAAGTGAGAGAGTATTTGGAAATGAATTTGTCTTCGGATAAGCCAATTAATTCTGATACAAGTTCTAGAGAATTGTTTCATAACACTCAAAGTTGCAAAACTTCCAATGAAACGTGTTCATCAGATACACAAATCTGAAGACAAAAGTGAAGTCAGAAGAGAAAACGGTAGAGAAGAAATTGCTCATCAAACAGTTGCAAAACTGAAGCAAGTTTGGAAAGCTAAGGTTTTGAATGACAAACGAGACTATGAATGGACTAATGTTTCTTATGTTCCAATTCAAAACAGATTAAGTTCATTTCGTTTGTAGGATGACCAAGCTTCAAGAAAACACATTTTCAGAAGCAATGGTTGTTCGTGCAGTGGAAATGAGATGAAAGGTTTGGTGTTCCTGGCAGTCTCGCGTTCACATTCATAAAAATTCGTTAAACGGTTAAAATGGTTGATTTTTATTTCAATTTTGAAAAGATGTTTTCAATCTGTAAAATTGAAAAAAATCATTTCAAAATGATTTTAAATAGATAAAAATTTTCAAAAAGCCAAAAACAATAGAAAATCTCAAAATGTCAAAAACATTGAAAAATGAAAATGAGATTACTTGTGCGAAAAGCGGAAATGATAGTAGACCAGTGGACTATCAGTGCCTACTAAAGATATGTATTGCTTAAAATGATTAAACAATCTCACTAAAGATGTGTCGGTAGGCTCAGCTAGACTAGTAGTTTTGCGATAACGATACAAACGTAAATAGAAAAAGCCTAGTTCTAGTGGGAAACACGATTGAAAGCATAGTACTTAGTTTTGTCCTTTGGGACTGTGTACCTACTCGGTAATTGCTGAATGCTAAAAAGCATAAAAACCGGTCAGTTTGTGAACTTTCACAACTTACTGAAAAAGTCACTATGATTGTGTTTTCATTTTCAAAAGATTTAAACTGGTTTTATATCTTTTTCTTTGTTTAAGCATTGGACATCCTTTGCGTATACGAAAGTATCAAACTGGACGTTAGTGCCTGGATGTTTCTTCTTTATTTTACTTGGTGTTTTGTTTAAATTTTGGATCACCTCTGTGTATATGAGAATATTAAACTGCTAGTTAAGATCTAAACAATTTCAACTTGTTTTTATTTCTTATTTTGTTTAAACATTGTATTTTCTCTGCGTATCGAAAGATCGACCTGATTGTTAATGTTTAAACATCCTGCCTTATTTTCACACACATCACAGTTGATAAAAGTTTAAAGGCATTATTTGAGTTAGTGTATTACATGATGGGGGATATGCTGATATTGTGGGGTCCATAAGAACTTAGTGCAAATTAATATATCTTAACGTATCAGTAAGCATTACGAAAGTTTTTAGATTGAGTATAAGTGGACAACAATATCGACAATCCATGTGAATTGTTTAAACTGAGTGTTTCATGTAGATCAACAATGCAGCTGATATGTCTCAGTAAAACTAATATGATCCCCTGGTACGTTTTCTCACAAATATATAAACTGTAAATATGACATTTCAGTTTGTTTACATTTCTGCATTCAAAATTTAAAATCCAAAAAGATTTTCTTTCAAAATCTTCCATGGAAACTTGATAATATTGAATGTGAGTTGGACCAACGAGATTGTTAGGATACTGTTTGTGTGTGTGGATACGTGTTTTTGTTCTTAAATATCAAATCTTAGAGATTCGGAGCATCATTCAAGGAGAGACTATGGTTTCACTTGAAGATGTTAAATAAAGGCAGTTCAAGACTTAACATCACAGATTTCTAGTTATGTCCAAGGGGAGATTGTTAGTGCACTATTCGTGTGGCCATAGTAGAAATCTAATTGTACATGTATTCTCAAGTGTCTTGAGTCTATAAAATACCAGACAAAGGTTTCGCTAGGTTGTGTTAGGATTGGTTAGATCAGGTTAAGATTCGATACGGCAAGATACGAAGAGAGCAGGCGTGATAGGGAATGATGCCATCAATATCTTGTGATGATGTTGATGCGCTTCATGTCCGTCACTGTGCGAATAGGTTAGATAGAGCGTGTGTTGAATATTGTATAGGTTACATATGAACACACGACCCAAGTGCGAATGAGAACGGAGTTCTTGTGTCACTTCTTACGAAGCTAACTCACTTCATACGAAGTGAAGTCACTTTGTACGAAGTCAATTTCTCACTTCGCACAAGTTGGTCAATGACTATAAATAGTGTTGTGTGTTCATAATTTTGTAAGTTTTGGAGTTCCAAAGGGGAAACGCTGGCAGAATCTCTCCAGAATTTCGCCAGCTTATTCTGCCAGCTGACAAGATGTATACTCTTTTGGTATGAATGAATGCTTCCGCTTACGCTGCTTCTACTCCTTTCTTTAATAACAATCTACCGAACTAGTTCTATCCTCTACCCAAACTTCCGTCTAGAAACGCCGGTTCCTTGACTTACAATTGGTATCAGAGCTTCGGTATCACCCACGCTCATGATTTATGGACTTAGGAGGTTTTAGACGTAAAACATCAAATAAATGGACAATCCACGGACAAAATTTAAAATTGAACCTATAGGATTGTTAGAAATTGAATTTCAACTAGATTCGTGCCAGAATCATCTTGAAAACTCGAAGAAATAAAGATTTTAGATCGAAAAATGTGATCAGATTCATTCGTACGAAGAGGCACTTCGCACAATTTGAGAATCCACTTCGCACGGAGTGAAGTTCAGCTCGTACGGAGTGAAGTTCAGTTCATACGAAGTGAAGCTGACTGTCTAAAAAAATTGGTGATTGCAAATTTTTTTATCGTATTGACAAGATGAGTGTCCAGAAAAACTTTGGTGATTGCAAATTTTTTTGAGATTTTATCGACAAATTTAACATGTTTGGGGACACCGTCTAGAGCTTTAGAGTACAAATTTGATGGTATCATCACAGTTGGTTGAAGATATAGGGGTAGTAACTGATACATATGCAAAATGTTGATCATTTTGTATAGTGATTACTAATGGGCCTTAACATTAAATCCGCATTGTTGAAAACTGAATTTTCGATATTTGAGGGAAATTCAATGGAAAATTTGGTATAGTCAGAATTTGAAAAAAATACGGGGGAATAAAACTTTACAAGCATATACCAAGTTTCTAGCATTTTTGAAATTCGTGACTATGCAACAGTATTCAGGTGGTTCCAAATGTAGATTATCTGGGAAATGCAGAAGATCTAGTTTCGTTAGTTCGTGATCAAAGGAGGTTCAAAATTTTCAGATCGTGATACAGATTGATGCTTAAGGGTTAGAGTCCCGATCTTCGATGGGGATCAGGTCAGCAAGTTGAGCAGTTTTTGTTGATGCTAGTGAGGACCTGAGCCTATTCAAGTTATATTGCATACATGAATGGTCGATGATAGTCTTAGGTTTTAACAGGACTTGCTTAGGGTTTCATAACTACCAAGAAGGTCTTAGGTGCCATTCTTCAAGCAGATGAATTGTTCTTCTTGGACTAACCGTCGTTGAATGACGATGCTTACTGATTAGGTTGCGACCGATTTAGCAGAGATAACTATATATCTGTTATTATGACTGAAGAGGAAGAATGTGATTTGGATCGCGAAAGAATGTTTTCTCAGATCTGATGTGTTACTAGATGATTTGATTCTGATGATGATTTGCTGATTGAGAAGATTACCAATTTGCTGATCTATCTTTTAGGAGTATGCTTAGATATGATTACGAAAATTGGGATTTCAGATTTTCGCGGGTATTCATTGATTTAAAGTTTACCGATGTGGTAATTCGCAGTTTCTATCAATTGTTGGTTAGGTTTTTGAAGACTGAGGGTCAATCAAAGGAGGAGTGCGCTAAAACTGAACACGATGTGGTTAAAAGTTGAAATGGAGAAGCTGCATTGATTAGTTTCAAATTAGTGGTTATTAAAAAAATTGTCGATTGAGAAAATTTGAGGAGGTTGGGAACCGTGCAAACAAAAACCTGAAGTTTAATTACTTGAGAAATTATTTTCAGGAGGAACTTATGCTTTAAAGTTGATAATGCAAACCCAAATCATCAATCAAGGGGGAAATTGTTGATGCGTTCTACGATATCGACAGATACCTGATTGAAGTTGCAGAATATTTAAAACAACTATCATATTTCAAGATCAAGCTTCAACAGTGACGTCCAAGGGAGAAATTGTTGATGCACTTTATGTTTGTCAGTGTGCGAATAGGCTAGATAGAGCATGTGTTGAATATTGTATAGGTTAGATACGAACACACATCCCAAGTGCGAATGAGAACGAAGTTTAATGTCACTTCGTACGAAGTGGACCCTTCGTACGAAGCTAACTCACTTCATACGAAGTGAAGCCACTTCGTACGAAGCCAATCTCTCACTTCGCACGAGTTGGTCAATGTCTATAAATAGTGTTGTGTGCTCAGAATTTTGTAAGTTTTGGAGTTCCCAGAGGGAAAACGCTGGAGGAATCTCTCAAGAATTTCGCCAGCTTGACAAGATATATTAAATATTAGATATTTAAGCAATTAGGGAAAGTCTTGTATGATTAAGATATTCATGAGAGTTTAGGGTGTTAACTAGTCTTATTTAGTTCACTAAATTAATTAACTAGGCGTTCGGATGATAAAAATGTTACTAGTTCGGTCGTCGGCTTAAAATTGGTCAATGTGTGAAAGTTGCGTCGTAATACCGGAAGCGACGCCTAGAGCATTTATTTGACACCAATAAGGTTATCCATGACGTTTGGTATTATTTACAAGCCTTGTGAACATCATAAATGCTGAATTTTTGTTGTTGCGGACAAATATTATTGTTATAGTTTAGTACGGATCGGACACTTTATGTTTATATGAATTTCTGGAAAGTTACAGTTTTTTTTAGCATTTTGTGCCCCTAATTAGGGGTTTTTGTTTGTATTTCAATGATGATATGCTTTCATGCCATTTGTTGATCTCACGGACAGTTTTCAGAACTAGATGGCATGAATAGTGTGTTTAGGTGAATAGTGTTTTCAGTATTTTTCGCTAACATATTAGGACATAGTATTCATTTTCTCGCGACGCGACGAATGTAAAAATATCAATTGTCAAGTTTTAATATGCCATACGATTGCTAGACTGTATGACCTAATCATGCACAAATTAAGCCACAAATGAACGCAATTGAACGTACAAATAGTTGTTAAGTTATACTAAATTACCATTTATTTTGCCGGTTATCACATCTTACTCTTTTATGTGTGATAACTTTTCAAAACTTCCTTAGTAATCTTACATGTACAATTATTCCATTTATAGACAACTGGTTCAATAATATGTATGCTTCGATACATTAATCCTCTTAATTTTGACATATAATAGAATCATATTTACCATATTGCTTTATGATGATTTCATAATCTAAGAATATATTCTTGGTGGTTAAGATGAACTATCCATTACTCATTGTAACCCTTTTTGTGATGATTCCTTGTTTCATTAATTCTTCCCTATTCGAAAAACATTAACATAATCTAATAGTTTCCATGATTGAAATTTGGCAAGTAACATCTCTTGATGTTCATCTATGTCATTTTAGCTAAGGCCCATGATAACCCCTTTCATATTTCATCTTGCTACTAAAAAAATAATTTGGTAGATATGCTAAAATAACACCATATCATCAACCAACTTGAAATTTCACTAAGGTTTTCTTAGAGCTTTATCATTTCAAATGTCGAAATGTGCCAGTACACTCTTTCGGATCTTACTTTAAGATCCCTTATCATATGCATATATGACGGAAGATTATTAGATTTTTTGAATTTGAAAAATCTCCCTCTAGATACTTCATCATAGGTTTTGAACAACTCGATGAATGCAAGTAACCTATGTCTCGTTTTTCTTGATTGTTGTTTTCTAGAACTAAGTAATATGTCACTACATACTCTTACCGAACGCCAACAGTATGGCACTACACATTATTTTTTAAGACAATTTAGTTCTCATTAGGCTTTATAATCGTACACAGCCGTAGTCTTCTTGCAATTGATCTAATCAAATCCAAGACGTACATTCAGATGCATTAAAAGTCTACTCTAACTTAAGATCTTACATACTTTTTTATGTTTAAAAGCTCTTATGGACAAACATTCATTAGTGACATGATTTATTCTTTCACAAATTTGGCATGGTTCCATTGGATGTTTGTTCCATTTTGACATTCAGAGCAGTAATCATAAAACCTTGTGAAGAATGATGGTACTTGATATCTTTTGAAATATCAGTTGTTTTAGTCCTTGTAGTAGTTGTTTTGAGTTTTTGACTTTTTTAAGAACAACAATAAGTGACACAACCGATGGCTTGAAATTTTGTGCAACAATTGTTAGAGAATTTATTCCATCCTGTAAACAAATGCGACTGGTTTAAAATGATTTAAGACGCCCAATTATTTTGACCACTGATAGTTACGCAAATCATTGTCATAAACCCCATATAGACTTTAAACTTAAAACTTCGATTTGACCTAACGTTTTAACCAAATTGCCCTTTTTCTAAGTCTTTCGCTTGAATAAATTTCGAGACGAAATTTCCTAAAGTAGGGGAGACTGTAACGCTTCGCATTTTTGTACTTTCCTTATTTAGAAAGTGTAATCGTGTTTCTATCAATGGAAACTTGTATTCGTATCACATTCGTATTTCATTTTCAACTTTGTGATCCAAGACTTTGATCGTAATGAAATTCATACTAAATACATACTTGTCTTACATGCATTCGATCGTTAAATACATCTTTACATACAAACCGATACTTGTTACACATACAAATACTCATACATACACTCTCTATTCTCAAATTATACTTACATACATGTTATACACTTAAAAACATGCCAAAACACCAAGTTTTAGCTTAAATGAAAGAAAAACCAAGTTTAGGGACCAAATTGCAAAATCTTCCTAAAATAGTCTCTGGCGGGGCGAGAGAGACAAGGCTTTGCCTCTCGCGGGGCGCGAGAGACCTCGATCGGCAGAAAGTTTCTTCCAGCTCGCGGGTTGGCCTATTTTCTCCACCTTTTCATACCCAATCACCTATAAACCTCATTTAACACCAAACCTAACTCACCTACTATATATACAACCTTCCTAACCCTCATTTGCACACTTCTAAATCATCAAAACACTCTCAAGTTCTCTAGAATTTCAAGAACAAGGCAGATTTCTTTCAAGTGCAAAAGTGAGTTCAAACTCACTTTTCTTCATCAAATCTTCCTCTACAAAGTTTGGAAAACCTCTAGAATTGTTTCCAAATGTTTTCCATGGAAAACCAAGGTGGAATATCACTATTTTGAGGTCCAAACTTTCTGTTTTGGAAGAACTTTTGTTAAACTTTTACAAACTATGTTTTTCTTGACTTAATCTTGTTTCTACTTGTTCTCAAACCTATATAAGGTTATGAGACTTGTTAGGAATAGATTCTTATGAGTTTAAGAGGTGCAAACATGTCTAAACTTTCTATTTTGCAAGGGTTTATGCAACCCACAAGTGATGAAACCATCCGAGCTTGCCATGAAGCTGATGGCAAGACTTGTGCTTTGGTATAGGTGTGAATACTTGGAAGACTTGGCTATCCTAACTTCATTCCACCACCTCACTTGATGTTTTTACCGTGCTATCTCAAGTAGTTTGCTAGACTTAAAGTAACTTAACCCCGTCTAGCCTCTGACACTTAGTTAACTCTTTGCATGTCGGAAATGACTCACCCAGGTTAAAGCTTACTTAGCTACCTGATATAGTAAGAAGTTGTGCATTTCCTTTTCATTCATGACCATCCGAATCATCCTTGTGATGATTTGTGTATTGATGAATCATACAATGAGGTTAATCCTCCATGCTTGACTTACATGAGAATCTATAATACTCTTGATGGACTTAGCTTAGAATTATTATATATATACATAACTAAATCATTGATGATAATCAACATATTTACTTGTCATGGTAATAGGTTATATTATCTAAAACTTGAACCTCTCGTTAAGATTCTAATGGACACTTAACCCATGAAATCACAACAACCCATACGGGATATATAGTGTCAAAAACGAGTGTTTAAGGCTAGATAATTACTTTATTGAATACATACTTTAAACTTTTTCTGAATCTGAATCCTCCTTTATTATCCAAATGCTTACACACCACATTTCCTCATGTAGGATAACTTGATGTTCCATCCTTCAAACTCTCCAACTCTTCACGAGATTACCAAAGGAAGCTTTGCAAAATCGTAAGTACACTCGAAAGCCCCCTTTTACATTTTACACTTTTTGGTGCAATGTGTTTAACCTATTAAAATACACGCAAACACACTTATACTTTATGCAAACACAAACAATCCATTATACATGCTTAAATACATGATAATTGATTTGTATTATTGGAACATTATGTGATTCGCTTGCCATTAATTTCGCACGAGCTTCCCTTAACATGTATAGCGCTATAGGAGTAACGCACCGGCCGTATTCTTGTGGTCATGTTAAGTCTTTAATTTTTGTGGTAATCAGAGGGTTGACTTGTAAAATTGCATGCCTTGATACATTAATCTGGTTAACTATTTTTCCCATGTGGATTCGTTTAAATCTTTTCACGTATATATGCTATATTAAACTTGTGTACTCGCCAAAGCTTTTGTGTTGAACTATACTTTTAACATGTTGCAGGTTGATGATGTTAACATTGACGAAGTCTAGTATGGACGACTTAGAAACGTATCTAGAAATACTAGATTTTGATATTCTATTGTTGTTGGATTTTGTTGCACATTAAAATTTCCGAATGTTTTATCTTGATTTCCTATGTTAGAAATGTTTTATCTATGAATGAAATTGCTTTTGAATTAAATATTGTCACAATAGTGTTATAAAGTCTCGAGCAATCTTGTTCGTCTCACTCTGATATTTCCGCCATCGGTTGGGTGTGACATCTAGAAGGCTACTATAGTCACATAGCTTTGAGTGAGAAAGCTTTGTTGTTGTGTAGGAGTAGCAGTTGTTATTTAACTTGATGAAACAACTGGTACATGGGTTTGTATGTACCAGAATTTTGCTGCAAGGACTAGTACATACTAAATATGCATTTGAACTAGAGCTTGAACAAAATGAGTAGTTGCATGAACATTGATTGTAGTGAACTTGAGATGTGGTAGACGTACGCTTTATGAATTAGATAGGTTATCAAAGATGTAGAGTTCTGGTTTTGACTCATGCATTCCCTAGCAAAATCACTTAGCATTTTACATTTGTAACATTTCATTTTAGAGTTATCCAACCCAACTTTTTCTTTCCCATGT
This sequence comes from Scalesia atractyloides, assembly GCA_947069175.1. Lineage (NCBI taxonomy): Eukaryota > Viridiplantae > Streptophyta > Magnoliopsida > Asterales > Asteraceae > Scalesia > Scalesia atractyloides. The sequence continues at coordinate 38,485,462 of CAMTDV010000020.1, read as the reverse complement.
AACTAAGGAAATTACAAATCAGTTATTTGATAGAACTTGTTAGTTCTAACAGTTAGTAGGGCTAACTCTTGTAAGATGTCCATTTCTTATAGATCAACCTCATCTATGTGTGGTAAGTCATTAATAATGATCATAACTTTGTTCTGAATTTTGTGAATGTTGAAATTCATGACTTAACAACGCCATGTTACCAGGGGTGTTATCATTTAAAGTACTACTAGTGTTTTGAAACTTCTTTTTCTGGTTAACTTGTCTTCCATAGGTTAGAAGTTTACCATGAAGTTGAGAAAAAAGTTAAGTTCTTAAAATCTGGTTGAGTTCTCAAAACAATTGCAGGTGTATCCCATTTATCAAGTAGAGATCTAAGAATATGGTTATTTAAAGCATTATTTGAGTAAGTTTGCTCAACAAGTCTCAATTCACTAATCAGTGTAGTGAATCTCCCAAACTATTGAGTTAGAAGTCATCCTTTGACATGACAAAATGTCTCATACTGTTGGCCAAAATTTCTTGGGTATTTTTGGTAACCTCGGTATTTCACCGAATTATTATCCCATGATTCCTTTGTAGTGATGTAATGTTGAAACCAACACAGATTTTTTTTTGTAATGGTCATGGTGAATGCTTTGGCATCCACTTCCAACTTATGGAAATCCTAATCAAAATAGGTTAAAAAGCACTTTAAATGTAGCGCTCCGTTTTTGTACTTTCCTAATTTAGAAAGTGTAATCGTATTTCAAATTTTGGAAACTTGTAATCGTATCGTATTCGTATTTCATTTTTCAATCTTGTAATCCGAGGCTTTGATCATAAGGTAAATTCATTTTTACACATATACACATTACATACTCGTTTAAACCGCAATCACATGACGTATACAAGTTTATACACAAAGATCGAGACTCGAAATAATTGGATGTATTAATTTTACATGCATACACTCATACTATACTTGGAATACCTAAAAAAGGGCTAAAATACAAGTTTATGGCATAAAATAACCTAAAAACCAAGTGAAGGGGCCAACCATAAACAATTTTTAAAAACCCACTCCCTCCTGCCACGCGCAAGACATACATGTTCCTGTCGCGTGGCCCGACGTAGTCGTATCCGCAACATAACACTGCCAGCTCGTTTAACATTAAACCTAATCAACCCCTATTATAAGTAGGAGCCTCCATACCCTCATTTTCACTTTCCGAACACTTAATCACTCTCAACACACTCCAAAATCATCCATAAATTCTATTTTTGGCAGAATCATCGAAGTTCTAAAAGTGCGTTCAAACTCACTTTTCTTAATCTTTTCATCAACTACAAAGCTTGGAACACCTCTAGGAGTGTTTCCACAAGTTTACCATGGTAAACTAAGGTGGAACAACACCATTTTAAGGTCCAAACTTTTTGTTTTGGAATATTTTATTATAAAATTTTAAGAAACTTATGTTTTCTTACATGAATCCTATGCCTACATGTTCCTAAACCCATCTGCGCTTGTGGGACTTGTGTAAGGTCGATTCTCAGGAGTTTAGAGGTCCAAGAGCCTCATAAACTTTCTGTTTTAATAGGGTTTAGACAACCCACAAGTGATGAAACTATCCAAGTGTACCATAGTTCATATGGCAAGACTTGTGCTTTGGTAAAGGTGTGAACCTTGGAAGCCTTGGCTATTCTAAACTTGTTCCACCACCTCACTTGGTGTTTTTATTCATATTCACTAAGTAGTGTCCTAGTCCTAAAGTAATTTAACCCCGCCTCGCCTCCAACATTTGCCATGTTGGTATGACACGCCCGGGTTGTTCTTATTTGGCTACTTAGTAACTTAGTAGATTAGTTTACATTCTTGTCATTCATGACCACCAGGTTTACCAACGATGTTGGTAACTTTGTGCTTTGGTGAATCATACAATGAGGTATACATACCTCCATGCTTTACTTATATGAATTTTATGATATTATATGATGGACTATATTATAAATATATATATTATATACATAGCCAAATTCTGAATATTAACCGGTTGATGGATTAAATGTTATGAATATAGATTATATTATCTTTGTGCTTCATTCCTCTTTTTTATTCTTATGGGCAAATTAAGACCCGTGAAATCACTTAAGAACTTAGTGTCAAAACAGGTATTTAGACAAAGATATACTTTCGTGTAATTATACTTATATATACTTAAATCTGAATCCAAATCTTCCCCCAAATCCGAATACTCGCACACCTCAGTTTCCCTTGTAGGGTTACTTAGGTGTTCCCGTCCCAACAGCTCATCAACTTCGCTATTTAACTCGGAAAGCTTGCAAAACCGTGAGTGTACATGACCCTGTCTATTTTAACATTTTTGGTGCAATACGTGTAACTTACCAAAAACGAACGCATACACTTACAATTATGCTTACAAACAAAAAATCCAATATACATGCTTAAAACGATATGCTAGAACTCATACATGATGTTTGTTGCTCTATACTTGTCATTAACTTCGTACGAGCCTCCCTTAACATGTATACCTCTATAGGATTAACGCACCGCCCGTATTCTTGAGGTCATGTTAAGTAAACAAAATGGTCTTTTCATTGCTATGATTAGATTACGCTAGCGGTAATCTTGGGTTGACAATTATAGTTGTATGATAGTATTGCCATTTTAGGTTCGTAGTATCCGAATTTTTCCATGTGGATTCATTTAAATTTATACTTATGCTAGTAGTTAAACTTGTATGCTCGCCAATACTTTTGTATTTATATGTATTTTAACACGTATTGCAGGAAATTTATGATAATTATGATGATGATGAATGAAACTTAGTAGGATGAACTAGAAACCCATTAAAAATTTTGCACTTTGTTGTATTTTGATTGTTTCAACCTTCGTGTATTCTGTTTCAAAACGGATGTACTTGTTTCTTAGCAATGAAATGGAATTTATGTTTATCAAACATTGTCACAAATAGTGTTATGAGGACTATTTCAATATTCTATTTCGCCTGATGTTTTCGCCATCGGTTTGAGTGTGACATTAAAAATCTTAGTTTTCCCATCTTTAGCACCGGTAGTCGATGGAATAAATAAACCATACATAATCGATCACCAACATTTAGTGTGCTGAATTGACAGAAAGTGGGCGAGCCTCCGTAGCCAAATGTAATTCTCATTGCGAATGAGCACCAAAGGTTTGGTTGATGACCAATATTGAGTGGATCATGTTGACCTTCAAAGAAGTTTTGAAAAACAGAGTATGAAATGGATTTTAATGTTAGTTGAAATTTCTAAGAAATTCGATGCAATAACTAATTGATATATAAATTATAAGCTTATAACTTAGTTCTAAATCGATTGTAAGATCGAATTTAAAGATCTAGCTCTTATACCAGTTATTTGGATCTGAAGTCTATGTTTGATACATGAAAAAAAGTAACCTGTTATGAGCAATTAATACAAAGATGATAATATATCATCATATATTCTATTTCATTACATTAGTGATTATAAATAGAACATGATATCTCAGGGTATTCTTCGTAAAATGTAAAAATAACAAATCTAAGAACAACTAACTACTAGATCATGATAGAGTCGTGATCTATTGATACACATAGACAAACTATTAATGACATAGGCCGACCTCACCTAGATAACGACCTCTAACCATGGAACTAACTAAATGATTCTCACTTGTTATAAATTAGCTAATCATATAACAAACGACTGCTAGTTACAAAGACTGTTGCATAAAATTAAAATGGTTGTTCTAATAAACAACTCTCCTACAGGATAACCATTGTTTCTTCATAACAGTTCTTCAAGGTAGTTTTTTTTTATCTTTAACAGTTGTTTCTTCCGACAGTTTTTTGTCTTTATCAGTCATTTCATTGAGGGGAGCAGTTCTTTGAATCCTAGACTTAAATCTTTATTAAATGTGAAGAACAAATTAGTTTTGGATTGATTAGTTCTTTCTAAGGCTTGATTAACAATTGTCGTCCACCCGTGTTGACCATGTGTGCACGTAATACACCATTGTCGCATGTAAGTAAGCCATTAAAGAAAGATTGAAGCTTACCTTCATCGCTCGTAATTTGTAACCATAAGACATTCAAGAAAACAAAGCTTTTTTATGCGCAGACGAATGCTTATAAGGTTATTACATGTTAATTCTCCCTCTTTTTTATAAGTTTGAAAGTATAATCCTTTGGGAGCGCGTGACATCATGTAAGAGTAGTGATGCTGCCCATGACATCGTTGATAAAAACATCATGGGAGACGCTAACGTTACTAAAAATATGGGTGTTCTGACATCTGGCATGATCTCAGTGGACCTAAAACAATGTCAGTCAACTGTAAAGCATGAAAAACATAGGCCTCGTTGCTCATATTTTGGGGCCATTTGTGGCAATGAAAAGTCAAATGGACATTCTCTTGTTAACTAGGTCTAACAGGGACATTCTTGGGATTTTCCATTATTTTAATACTAGTTTATAATTTTTAGTAGTTTTTAAACGAAGCCGGCACTGCCCATAATAGTGCGGTGATTCATGAATATTAATGTTGTAAGTTTAATAACGTCATAACAATCGACACATGACTTTGCACAGGAGCAACGAGCAACATTTTTTCTTTTATTCGACACATGAAAATAAAGAACAAATCAGAAAAGAACATGCATCCAAACTTCATCCCTAAGGGTTTATAAATTACCCATTCATATACTACATCTATTCATACACTAATAAGACTCAAACATTCAGAACTAGAAAATAAACAGATTAACTAAAGATTGCCTAGCTTAACCGATAAGCTAAACTTGTAAATTTTAATAAATTATTTAGTATTACTCTAGATGTGCTCCATCTTTCCCACGAGACCAAATGTCGGCACATGGTATTTATATATGTAGAAAGAAATCAACTATTATCTAAAGTGCATTAGTTCATGCATGGGATATATAATAAAGAAACATGGAATGCAATAATAAGAATTATGGCTAAACAATGAGAAACGTGATCATTTAATATGTAGGTCTGCTCGATTCACAAGTAAACTTCGGACCTTTCATGATTCACGATTCTTCTGCTCGATTCACAGGTAACCTTCGAACCATTCATGACATTATGAGGATTTGAACATTTCAACATGAAAACTTTGTACAAAATCGAGAAAAACTGAAGTGAACCAAGCTACTCAGTTTTAAAAAGAACCGAGTTCGAGCATGACAAACTCACTTGATTATATAAATTCGAACCGAACCAATTCGCTCGGTTTTAAACCAAACTGAGTTTGAGCATTCATGTGATCGGTTCAGTTTAGGTCGTGAACAACCTTAGCCTGTATCAGAAGGATTATTGGAAATGTCAACAAAACATGCATCAAAACCTAGCCACACTAGCTACATATAGATATTGTAAGTGTTTTAGTTTCAACGATTACAATTAAATCAAGCTTAAATTTTTGTGGGATAGTTTTGACATGTGGTGGTTTGCAAAAACAAAGATAATGTTGGTTCGATTTGGCGCCCCTATTTATGATAATGTTTTATTATCATTCTATTTAGTTGTTTGCAAAACAATAATGTCATATGTTTACCTTGAAGTAACTCAACCATCATGCTTTGGTCATTGACAAACATGAAACCGATTATAAGACTTGTGACTTGTGAGTTCTTAACCTTTTCTCAAATAATGGCAATTCACTAAGCACTAAATTTTAGGATTTGAATTAAACCTCTGATGATGTCCATACTCCGTAGTTGGTCTTGTAGACTTGTCATAGAAGTCCCACCATTTAAACGGTTTTCCTAAAGTCCCACCATTTAAACGATTTTCCGTAGTTGGTGATTAGAGGCTACAACCGGTCTTGAATTTATTCTCAATCATAGAAGTCCCACCATTTAAACGCTTTTCCTAAAGCTACTGCAAACATAACACGTAATAGATTTATTGTTACATATGCGTTCTTCATTTCACTCTCTTTCACCCTTCATCAACCCCACCACCCACCAACGCCACCCTCACCCACACACCTCCGCCCCAACTACCACCCGCCGCCACCCAACAAACATCACCAACGCCACCACCCACCCATCCCCCACTAGACATATACAGAAAAACAGTTCGAAAAAAAAACCGATCCGGTTTGAAAAAAAAATGATTTTTGAAAACTGGTTTCAATCCGTCTCGACCGGACGTTTGCATACCAATTCGTAGAGGTGAGCATTTCGCGGTTCCAACCCGCGAGAACCTGGACCCAACCTACGAAAACCTTGGACCTAGACTTTTTGAATATATGGGTCGGTTCCCGGTTCAAGATTTATATGATATATTGGTTTCGGGTCGGGTCGGTTCCAACCCGGTGAATCTAAGATAAGAACCATTTGTATGTTAATTAGAATGTATAAAAAACTTACTATGTAGAGAATTGGTCCAATAGATATGTACTGATACAATACTTTTCTTTTGTCTCTTCGCTATTCTTTTAACGTGTTATTGTAATTTATTTCACGTAAGTATTAAAAGAATATTTATGGGATATTGGATTTAAATATCATCAACTTTCACCTCCCACACTTTCGATTTGTACACCAGCACTCCTAACTTTCAACTTATTAGTCGATAACACTCCCTAACTAACTAAACCTTCACCCAACTAGTTTTTGCTGATGTGGTATCTGATGTGGCCATTTTTGCTGACATGGCATATGACGTGGATGTTGATGTGGCAACTAACATGGCATTTTTGTACATGATATGAGCATTATACTGGCCACTGATGTGGCAACTCACACGGCACTGTTTGATGATGTTGCAGCTTACATCAACTAACTGTGTTGGGGTTCTGTTAGTTAGAAAGTGTTATCGGCTAATAAGTTGAAAGTTGGATGTGCTGACGTCGCATTTTTATTACGTGGCCGCTAATGTGGCAACTGACATGGCACTGTTTGATGATGTTGCAGCTTACATCAGCTAACTGTGTTAGGGTTCTGTTAGTTAGGGAGTGTTCTCGGCTAATAAGTTGAAAGTTGGATGTGCTGGTGTACAATTCGAAAGTTGGAAGTGTTATCGGCCAATTGATGAAATTTGGGATTATTTAAAATCCAACATCCCAATATTTATTTTAAAGAATAATAGTGTGTATTTCGTGAAATATTTTCAAGCTAGATGTGTATGTATGGACGCGATATACTACATAATATATTTATTATATCCAAATTTGAAGTATATATTTATATATGTTGCAGTAATGTATTTATATGTATGTATTTGTGACAAATATAAAAGCAAACACACCACAAATCATGTTATAGTCTTAGTAGATAGTCGTCGATATGTTTAATTGGGTGTGTTCTGATATTTATATACATGTATCTTTGTTTTGATACGTATACATAATGGATTCACATACGAGTGATGAGAATGACAACCGTTAGGAAAACACAAACCAGTAATCGAAAAGTGACTTAAAAAAGAAAGCGCATTGGTTATTGTTATAACCATATGGAGAAATTCTTTGATGAACACATTAAAAGAATAGGAGATATAACCTTTTAAAGACCTGTTATCTAAAAAGGTTCTGGTCCATCAGACCCTTTACCCAATCCATCAGAACCTCTAATACCCAGAACCACCTAGCCTTCTAAGGTCCGGTTCATGGTTCTCAATTTGTCAATAAAAGGTTTTGTGGTTCTGGTGGGTCCGGGTCAAGTCGGTCGGGTAGGGACTTTGAAACCGGTTTATATAACCCAAACCGGTTGTAAAATTTTTTTTGTCCCAAACCAGTGTATCACCCGGAGAGAATAGGTTTAATAGGTTTGTTCGTTGAAAATCGGTTTTAAAACTGAACTGATTAGAAAAAAACCCTGTTTGTTACCACTAAAAAGTCAGTTCGATTTGTATAAAAACGATTTGTACACCTCTATCAACCACTGTTTTCACTCTTGCTGCCACCAGCCCATCCTTTGTATTACCACATAACAACCAAACCCTTATCCCGTAACGTAAACTTTAAATTTTATTAAAATTCATCTTTAGACCACCTTTTGTAATATTCACCTTATATTTCACACGATCTTATAACATATAAAATTATAATCTTTAAACATTGTTTTGTTAAATTCACGTTATATTTTAAACAATTTTATAACATATTTTATGTCGGTCCCATATGGTTTAAATAACCAGATCAAACATGAGATATTTGGGGACAACTTCATAACTCTTTCTATTCAATCAAACGAACTTAAACCTGTGTTATTAAAGTTTGTTTTATTTTAGGAAATTTGAACTGTAATAGGTTTAGGAAATATTTATTTTCTTAGAGAAGAAGTTTAGAATACTGTAAATAAGGGTCTAGGTTATTATTTTTATTTATATATTTTCTTGTAAGAATGTTGGTTGATACCAGTCTTTTCTGAAATTTAATTGTTAAAAGTTTATAGCTCACCATGTGATTCTTAATAAAAACTAACGTGTAGTTTCCAAACTCAAATGATTGCATACTAGGTTATAAACCCATGTATTACATGAGTTCGAGTATAGAAAATAAAAGACCCTTAAATTATCATGTAGTTGATCGGGTTTTTGGAAAAAAATGTGCTTTCCATTTATAAACTCGAATATTTTTTTAAATAAATATGTTATTGTTGAGTTTGGTTATGTTTGAAGGACCAACGATTATAAATATTAAATTATTTTTTTTATTTCTTATTATTTCTTGTATGACACATAATAAATATAAATTTTGATATGAATACATATAACCCTAATATCAACTATACATACAAAATTAAAGAAAGTATAACATTACTCAGTTAAAATAAAAATGATGTGTTTACAAAGAAAGAATTTTGTTTTTAAATACAAAAGAATTAGTATATTTTATTTCAAATTAATATTTTCTTATTTTAAAAAGTGTTATCAAAGTAGGAGATGAAATGAAATTAGTTCATAATCTAAAAGCATATATATTTTAAACATATATATACTATTTATATATATGTTTACCATTAGCGAAAATGATAATAACAAATTATAAACATGATGATGTTTTAAATTTTTTGGTTACGTCAAATAATGGCGGGTGTATAAATTGGTCATCCCATCTTCTTTCAATAAGTTTTTTTATTTATTTAAGTAAAGATATTTTATTAAAGTATAGGTAAGTAGATAACTAATATTAATTATTAAGAATATCGAAGAGTTATAATTATCAATATAAGATTATTTTAAAATATATATTAAATCCAATCATTTAATATATATATATTATTGTTCTTGACAGTGAAGGAAATATTGCTACATGGCATTCTTTGGAATGATTAATTAAAATTAGACTAGCATACAAACCCGTGTATTACACACGTGACTTCAACGAGGGTGTGTATAATTTTTTAGATAACTTTTATGTACTTTTCACTCGCGTATGCAAGCTTTATATTTATAAAACACGATATAATATTATCACTCTCTACAACACGTTAGGGAAAGTGCACCCATCGTTAATGTAGTATATTCATGGTAAGATATCGAGATCGTCCAAAGACACAAGAGCTTTAATACAGGATTATCGTCAACGTCAATTCGACCCGAACTTTTGAGAAAATGTGTTGACAAATAAATTAAAATAAGCAGAAGAAAATAGAAGAGACGAATAAACAAGATAAAATCACTTTGTTCTGACTCATCCTTTATGTATCCTTTGATGATTTCCGAACTATAGGCTTTTTAAGATATTATCTTGATTAAAGTGGCATGCCCCTCTTTTGAAGGCGACAGTACCCTCAGCCATATTGGTCTGAGTCAGCAGGGATACAGTCCCGCAAGGCTGTAATATTGAAAGATAATTAAAGTAAGTTATTAATGCAAAATGTGGCATGTCCCTCTTTTGGAGGCAACGCTATCCTCGGCCATATTGGTCTGCGTCAGCAGGGATACAGTCCCGCAAAGCCGGTTTAAATTTTTAATAATAGTTTATAAATAAAGGGGTTCAAGCCTTTCTTACTTCCCTGAATTTGATGCTATCTACCTCAAAGGAAGTCTTAATAAGCCTGAACCAAGTCCTCAAAGTATCTATACACTGAACGAGGCAAGCGTTTTACCCAAACCACCCTTCCAAGTAGTTAACATGCTTTATATAGACCATAAAAACACGAATGAGTGAATCAACAAAACATGAAGGAATGATAGAATAAAAATGGCTTTCAATATAAAAAATTAGTTATTAAAGTCACTAATACAAATCCAATTAAAAATTTAACCAAAGATTGAAATCAAAAGTAATACATAAAAGATTTTGTCTTCACCAAGTGATGTAAGAGATTAGTCAAGCATGACCATAGTTTGACAAACACTCTTACGATCGATCTTGATCCCGAGACTACTACACACTCTAAACTATAATGTGGTGGGAGATGATGGTGGAGTGGTGGCAGGTGTGAGAGAAATGGCTTGCCAAGGGATAAGTTGGAATGAAACCAAGCACCCCCATTTATAGCTGTAAACAGACCCTTCACACGGCCCCGTGCCCGCAGGGCACAGCCTCATGCCTTCCTTCTTCTCTGTCTTCACTTTAATTCATATGTTAGATCAGTATGCTACACGACCTCATGTGTCAACGGCACGCCTCCGTGTCCATTGTACTTGTTGTACTTTCCTACATATGCAAATCTGGAAGTTACCACGGCCCGTGCCTAAGGGGACACGGCCTCGTGTCACTTGTCTGCTTTTGTTTGTCTTCTTCTAATTTGGAATCTTGAAAGGGCATGGCCACATGCCGACAAGGCACGGCCCCGTGCCAGACTTCTGGTTCGTTGTTTTTAGTCTTGGGGTAAAGTTCGAAGGGCTGGTATAGTGTGTTGTCTTCCCGTCTTCTTTATGCTGGATTTTGTCGTTAATTTGTTTATTTTGTACATTTAAACTCTTTTGTCCTGAAAATCAAAAATTATACAAAGAAACATACTTTTTCCAACATTGGTACTAAAAAGGGTTGATTTTATACCGTATTTGATAAAAATTTATATGTTGCATTTGACGCATATCAAATATCCACACACTTAATATTTGCTTGTACTCAAGGAAAACTCTTTAATATATGCATGCACACCTAAATGGAATGGGTAGAAAAGAAGTTTTTGGGTCTTGTTTATAGAGTGTCGGGAATCCAAGTTTTTTTTCTTCTAGTTTTTATATTATTTACAATCTAATTCGATATGATTTATTTAGAACACTTTTTAAGAAAAATAAATATTTTTTGGGCGTAACATGCCTTAATAAAATTTCATTTAGCTATATATAACTTAACACGCCTCACAAGTGATCACTCAACACTTGGCCGATAATGTTTAAGTTAAGCGCTCGATACTCGTATGGAACTTATGCTTGACAAGTAATTAAACATCCTCCTTTTGACAAAATTTTTGTAAATATCAAGAGAATTTTTAAAAGGGTAGGTTGTTGGCTAGGGGTAGGATAGTTTTATTTAAAAGTGGCTAAAAATGTAAAATGTCGGTTTTTCTATGAAAATTTATTTATTTGTTACTTAGTTACAAACTATATATTTATAAGCAATACTAGATAGATTTTTTAGGTGCCATTATTTCTCTGTCCGCTTGGTTCGTGGGTTCGTGTTTACCTGGTTCGCAGACTTTCCACGTGTTATATTCTTCAAACTATACCTACAAGATAGATTAGTTAAAACAAAACAAATATATACAAGTTGTTAGTGTTTGTCTCGCTACATATCCACCTCTTCCAATGGCATTTTCGTTTCTTCTTCCTCGAGGAATCCTTCATAGAATTTAAGCCTTTGTCCATTTATTTAAATGGTTCTCCATTTGGAGGCTTAATATCTATTCCACCATGGGGGTAAACTTTTGTGATGGTAAAAGGTCCGGACCATCGGGACCTAAGTTTTCCCCAAAAAAGATGTAGCCTTGAGTTAAAGAGAAGCACTTGGTCTCATTCTCGTAATTCTTTAGGTCCGCTTATATATTGATCATGCTGTCACACCCTGGCCGTAACGGAAGCGCAAACATGTGACTATGAGGTAATCATTGCAACCAATTGTGTAAACAAAAATAAATCAACAATGATGCCATATATGTTAAGTTGCAACCAGAGTTTACAAGTTCCCAAAACAAGTTACAAGGTTCAGAAAAGTTCACAATGTTATCCAAAGTATAGTTTTTGAGTTACATTACACTTTAAACCAAAAGATTGTTTTCATCATAAAAGCATGTTGAGGTTTTGACCCCTTTATACCCATACGAGGTTGAAATAAGAGACATATCCCACAAAAAGTCATTCGTTGTCATGCTCATTCCCACTTCCCGTATCCTTTCACCTACTCAAGTTTTACATCTTGAAATACATGTAATTTGAAAAGTCAACATAAAGTTGGCGAGTTCATGTAGTTATTGTTTTCATATGAGATGTCTTGTTTGTAATCCAGTAATGAAATCTAGTATGTTATTAGCATTCATGGATTTTAAGGATCTATCAATGTGTAGCTAGCACCCTGACATATGTGCCAAAAGTAGGTAACCAAACCGAGACAACTCTTGACATCAATTGGGATCACAAAAGCACTCCTAAAGGGTTAATAAACCAGGAGTGGAGTGCGCCTCAAACTCGATAGATCTATACCTTTTGCACCTGGTCACTAAGTGATTAATGGTTGCTCTTGTCATCATCCTATTTACGCACATGGATCGTGTTTTCATCTAACCCCATAGCTAACATAATGTTGGCTATGACATGTATTTCCCTTCGATTGTTTTAATAACAAAGCTTTGAATTATATGAAATGAGGGACATGAACTCACAGTTTTTCCTTCCAAATGTCTTACTAGTGAAATTCGAGTGTCCGTATGCGTGTGTAACCGACATGTGTATTAACTTCATTAGACCCTTAGGTCTGGTTGGACCTCGTACAAGTTGTTCATCTTTAATTCTTGTTATGTGTTTATTTATCTTTTTTGAACAACTTTATTGTTTTCATAGTGTTGGTTATTCATTTGTTCTCTTATTATATATATATATATATATATATATATATATTACAAATATATATATTCTGTCGTGTATATATTTGTGTTTGAATGGACCTTGCCCTTCATGTGTCCTCGTGCCTTGCACGCGTATCATTGAGCCTAGCCCATTTCTTTATGTCTTTGGGCCTAGCCCATGTTATCTTGCCATTAAGCTTAGCCCATGTAATCTTGCCTTTGGGCCTAGCCCATATTATCATGTCCTTGGGCCTAGCCCATGTTATCTTGTCATTGGGCCTAGCCCATGTAATCTTGCCTTTGGGCCTAGCCCATGTTATCATGTCTTTGGGCCTAGCCCATGGTATCTTGTCCTTGGGCCTAGCCCATGTTTTCATGTCTTTGGGCCTTGCCCATGTATTTTTGTATTGTGGGCCTTGTCCATGTGTTTAGTATTTGGACCTTGCCCATGTCTTTTATATAATGGGCCTAGCCCAACTTAACTTTCAGGAGTCCATATTATTTATTTTCTTGCACTTAGTATTATTTACTAAATATAAAGGTTATAAGTATTTCTTGCATACTTATATAAAATCACTTGTAACTTTTATACATTTCAACTTTCCGGATTTTTTGTTATCGGTAATATATATATTCGTTAAGCGTCTAAAAATATATTATTTTTAGACGTGTCGTCTATATTTCCGCATCGAAAGTCGCCCAAGTGTTGTAGTAGCTCTTCATGATGTCAATATGTTCGTTGATCGTTGGTGAAACGGTGTATTGTTTAAATTTGACCATTGTCCGAATAGTCCTCTCGTCCAATTATTTGTTTCAAGAATTATGTAAAAGTGTATGTGTTTATGAAATTTATACTTGGTAACTTTCAAGTATTTGGTGTGCTGTATTAGTTGGGTATTTTGTATTGTATACCCTAGAAATTCTAGATACATACACATGTATTCTAAACATTCACTTATGCTGGTAATGTAGATATATTTTTATTCCCAAAAATATATGTAATAAATCATACTCATTTTTAACTGGTAAAATGTATATAAGTATTTATTAAATCCTTGGAAGGTTAGGGTTTAACCCTTGTCATTAAAACATCCTTAATGACGGTTTAGGTCACTAATCACGTTTAGCCCCGTTACTCTCCCGTTAATTACACTTTAATCGCGATTAGTTTTTTAGAAAATTTTGCCATAGTTCCCCTAAACTATGGCGTTTTCCACGTTTCAAAAACGTATTAAACCACTTTCTAATTTCTCAAACCATCGTTAATTCATCAAGTTCATCAAAAATATTTTTTCCAAGTAATATGCACATAACTTTGCTTCAATATTTCATGAGCTTTTATACATGAGCTTTTTATACAAGCTTGTCCTTATGTATTTTTATACTTTAAAGCCTTTAAAATTCCATATCTTTTAAGATTATCAAAACACCAAGATTTTTCATGGACAACTTTTATAACCATTTTTATATAACTTGTTTTATATAAAAATCAACTTTACTAGCTTTCAAGATCCAAGTTTAAAGTCTCATCTTGTATCATACTTTTAAGAACAACATCAAGACTACATATATTCAAAGGTCATGAACTTGAAGATGATGATCTTACATGATTTAAACATATACTTGTTTAAATCACATTTTAAGCTTAATATAGTAAAATCATCCCTCTTGTAAAATACTACAACAAATAAGTAACAGGATTATCATAAATCATATATTTTTATCTTGTTATTTTTTGTTATATTTTAGAGTTTTTGGATGATTTCTTTCAAGATGTTCAAGATGAAGTTTACTTGTACTTTCGAAATCTACATATTATAAGAACTTGAAATCATAAACAAGTGAACTTACTACTAGCTCTTAGGCTAAGGATGTTTCAAGATTAAGATGATGGTGAGAAAATGAAGATCAAGATGATGAGAAAGCTCCAAAGAAAGCCCTAATGCTTCTCCATCCTTGCTAGCTCCATAAATGGCCTTGTAATGGGTTGAAAGTAAGGATAGTATGGTGTTTAGTGGTGGTTGTATGGTGGTTTAAGGTGGTGGTGATGGGCCAAAAATGAGAGAGACAGACTAGAGGAGTTCTTGGTAATTTTTTTTGTGAAATGAAAATGTTGAAGAAAGAATGGTGATGTTATAATTATATAATCTTTCAAGTTCAAGATTCAATCTTCATGTGCCATACTCAAATCTTCATATTTTCAACACAAATCAAGTGGGTGGTGGGAGCCCACATGGGGTGGGTGGGTAAAGTGTAATTATTTCTATAAAATATCTTTTATAAAATATGACATGTGATGAATTTATTAATCTATGTAGATATTTTGTAATTAAATTAAACTTGGTTAATTAGAGGGTTATAGGTAGTTTAGGAGGTTAAGTATTACTAACTAGTTCACTTGACTAGTTAGTATTTATTTTGGATCGTAAAAACACCGCTAGTTCGCCCATCGGTTCGATACGGGTTGATATACTAAAGATATTATTTAGTACCAGAAGCTTTGGTTTTAGTTTACCATAAGTGCTATGGCATTTATTTAGGATACTTCCGACATCAAAAGATGGTTAACTAGCTTACTAGTCTAGTAGATGTTGAGTTTAGGTGGTAGAAACGCCTTCTGTTTAATTAACCGTTCGATAATGACACTTTTATATTATACCGACAGGCAATTCTGCAAGTTGAAATTCCGCAACCATGAGATGTATGAAGGGGTTACGGGTTCCGAATAAAGCTTAACTAGCTCTCTAGATTAATGTATACGGCTATCGGGTATTGAAATCTTTGTCGGTTCGACAATCGGTCACTTCTAGGTCAAGTTGTGCATTGCTTGTCGTAATACCGGAAATGATGTCTTGTAGGTATTTTTTATAACCTTATATTGTTTTAAGGTGTTTGGCATTATTCTGTTATAATTCTGAAGTCCTGAAAATGTCGAATTAGTGTTGCGGACGAGTTGCAATTGCTATATTTATAGCCGAAACGGACAATTTTGAAATTTAAGTTTTTTTCCGGAAAGTTATGTATTATTGCAAGATGTGTTCCCACATTAGTGTTTTCATGTATATATGGAGTCAGTTAGCTCATTCATATGCCGTTATTCATCATTCTGTTTCGTTTCAGCAGTTTTGCTGACATGAACAGTGTAACTGGGAATAGTGCGCCCAACACTTTCAACCAACACTTTTAGGACATAGTTTGATTTGTTTCGCTTCGTGACGGAAACCAATATATACTATAGCATGTTTAACTTGTCCTGTCACTTTTATATGACGTACGACTCAGTTACGTAATCAAATTACGATAAAACGCATGAGATTATGTACTAAAAATAGTGATTAGATTGTTCGGAATTACCGGTTATTTGCCGTTTGTCACACATGCATTGTTTTTTAGCGTTCCTTATAGATCTCAGAGTTGGAATATGTTTGAATTCTCAATTCATCTAACTCATTTAACTGTTGTAGGCGATCATTGGTCCAAGTTTATGTGTTTTAATGTCCAATATGCTTTGTGTTCAATTTCTACTGGAATGTGACAAATTTTCCATAGATTAACTTATATGGTGTGGTCCCTATTGGTGTTTTATTAAGCTGTTCGAAATGCCCATAAAGCATCGTCTAATTTGTCTAATCATTCTTTTCGATTTAGACACAGTTTTTTCTAGGATTATTTTTAGATCTGGATTTGTTACTTCAGCTTGACCATTGATTTGAGAGTGATAGGCGATGATAAACCCCATAACGTGTTAGAGTTTTTTCCATTTTAAGATTACAAAAGTGAGTACCTCTATCACTGATTAGGGTTTTTGGAGTTTCGAAACGTGAGAATAGCTTGTTAAGCAATTTTATTACTACTCTTCTATCGTAGGTTGGAAGAGCTTCAGCCTCGACCCATTTAGAAATGTAGTCGATAGCCACTAAAATGTATGTGTTTCCTCTAGAAGGCGGGAATGGTCCCATAAAGTCCAATCCCCATACGTCGAAGATTTCACAAATAAGAATGCTATTTTGTGGCATTCCGTTCATCTTGATATGTTGCCTGCTCGCTGGCATGCATCACATGTTTTGACTAATACATAAACGTCCTTATGTATTGAGGGCCAGTAAAATCCTGCATCATACACCTTTCTTGCGGTGCTGACTATTCTATGATGTCCTCCACATAGTCTTTCGTGACAATGGTGAAAAATTTTCCTGGCTTCACGACCATGGATGCATCGTCGAATGAGTTGATCTGCACAAATTCTGAAAATATATGGGTCTTCCCAGAAATAGTGTTTTACATCTGCGAAAAAATTATTTCGCTACTCATAAGATAACCCTTTGATGATAGTGCCACTAGCTAAATAGTTAGCTAAATCTGCGTACCAAGGTTCTTTTTTGAATTCTACCATTTCTAAGGATTCCGTGAGAAATTTTTCGTTGATGAGTTCTTCTCGAGTTCCTTCCAAGGAAACGAGACATGTGGTCAGCAGCAATGTTTTCTGCACCGCGTTTAACTTTTATCAAATTCTAGAAAGAGAAGAATCCATCTTATGAGACGTGGCTTTGCGTCTTGCTTTTTGAAAAGGTATCGGATGGCAGCGCGATCTATATATACTATAGTTTTTGAAAGCACGAGATAGGAACGCAATTTATCAAATGCAAATACTACAACTATTAACTTTTTTTCAATGGTTGTGTAATTTTCCTGAGCGTCATTAAGAGTTTTGCTAGTGTAATATAACGGATGAAAATGTTTTTCTTTTCGTTGTCCCAAGAGTGCTACAACCACGTAATAACGTGCATCGCACAAGATTTCAAATGATAATTTCCAATCTGGTGCGGTCATAATTGGTGGTTTGACTAGCATATCTTTAAGGGCAAGAAATATTGTCATGCAATCTTTGTCAAAGATGAATGGGGCATCTTTTTCAAGTAGCTTAGTTAGAGATCGAGAGATTTTTGAAAATTCTTTGATAAATCGCCTATAAAATCCGACATGACCTAGGAAACTTCGAATGGCTCGAATGGATGAAGGAGGAGGAGGAAGTCGAGAAATAGTATCAATTTTAGCGCGGTCGACTTCCATTCCTGGATTAGAGATTTTGTGACCGAGTACTATCCCTTTAGTAACCATGAAATGGAATTTTTCCCAATTAAGGGCGAGGTTAGTCTCTTCACATGTTGCCAACATTCGTTCAAGGTTGTCGAGACATTGGTCAAATGAGTCGCTAAAGATAGAAAAAAACGTCCATGAAAACTTACATGGTTTTTTTCTATCATGTCGTGAAAAATGGCTACTATGCAACGTTGGAATGTTGTCGGTGTTTTACATAGACCGAATGGCATGCGTCGATATGAAGGTTCAGTAGGGACAATTGAAAGTAGTTTTCTCTTGGTCCTAAGGGAAGATGGGGATTTGAAAATACCACGAAAAACTATCTAGAAAACATAAACTTTATGACCGGATAATCGTTCTGGATTAATCAAGGGTAAAGGAAAGTTATCTTTTCTTGTAGCTTCATTGAGTCTCCTATAGTCGATGCAAACTCTCTATCCGGTGACGGTTCGTGTCGGTATGAGTTCGTTCTTTTCGTCGGTTACGACTGTCATACCTCCTTTCTTTGGCACAACTTGGACAGGGCTAAACATGGACTATAGGAAATTGGACAACTAAAAATATGTAATAATAGTATAATCTAATTATTTCGTTATTCCGATTAGTACTAAAATAAGGATGGTTTAGTAAAAAAATCTAATTATTTTTTTATTATACGATAATATTAAATAAAATACATTGTATTTATCTAATAATATTAATAAATAGTGCATCCTAATCTGGTTATTAATTTTGTCATCGAAGCCTTATCTCCATTACTCGAGCTTTGTCGAGCGTACAAGACAAGGCTTCCATAACAAAAGGAAAAGAAACGGAGAGAGAGGATCTTCTTGTCTCATCCTTTCTAACTTTCTAGCTCGATACTTGGATTGTGAACCAACCACTTCGCTAGTGTTTTATTTGACGGTTGTGTTTTAATGAAGTTTACAGTTAAAAAAAATGTTTTTACTTTTCAATATTTCTGTTGAAAGATAACTTAACGTTACATTTTTAACGTTTAATGTAACATTTAATTATCTTTTAACGTAGATTTTGTGAAATATTGAAAAGTAAAACATTATTCTCAATACTATTTTCAAATATATATATTCTCAATACTAATTTATATAGCTTTAAAAATTATGTTAGGTGAGATTTTAATTTAATTAGAAAATATTCTTTAAGCCACGTTTTGTTACCTTTATATATTTTTTAACAATTTCATAACACGGTATTAGTAATTTAAGATGGAGTAAAATATTATATTTTTAAAGTTGCATGTGACAACAAAAGCTTGGATGTTGAAACGAATAACTTCTATTAAAAAAATAAATTGTGACAAAGGGGCATTTTGGCAATTAAACTCAACATGAAGGTCACTAGCTTATTCAACTATCTATAAATAACAACGTTTTAGCAAACTGCAAAAGCATTCCATCAACTCTTTACATCACAAACAAACTACCTTCAGAAACTAACCAGAAAGATGTCTCCAATCACCCCTGAGATAAGAGCGTGTGCAGAAATTTTCACAGGCGAGGATGTTTGCGTAGAAAAAGCCAAGTCTCTTCTAAGAGAATATCATCTTCCTGACTGTCTATTGCCAGTAAAGGATGTTGAGGAACTTGGTTTCGTAAAAGAAACTGGATTTTTTTGGATCAAACAAAAGAATGATAGCACACACAAGTTCAAGAAGCTGGAAGACACATCTCATACGCAACTGAGATCACCTCGTACTTTGAGAACTGTAAGATCAAAAAGTTGTCAGGAGTGAAGTACAAAGAGTTGATGATATGGATTTCACTCACTGAGATCTATGCTGAAAGCCCAACCAGCGACAAAATAACTGTAAAGACACCCACAGGAATCTCCAAGACCTTCCCAAAGGACGCTTTTATGGCATAAGAGGTGCATTAAGAGAATAATATGGTGGTTTCATGAATCATGGTTTTATATTTTAATGTTACTTGTATGAGTAATGAATAATTTCATTTTTATCAAGTATTCATCCTTTCTTTGAAATGATATGATTTTCATCAATATATTATCTTGGGCTTTGGTGATTACTTATTTTATAATTAGTTTATATATAATTATATTTTGCGTTCTTTACATTTACACCAATTTTAGTGGTTCTCCTTTACCATTTAATACGTCAGAAAACATCCATTTTTGTTTAAAAAGCTTGTGTGTTACGTCCTTTACCCTAACAAACGTTAATAATTTTCTGTTAAATTATATGTAATTATCAAAATACCCTTATCTACTATACAGAAATTAAAATTTTAAATTATTTCACCCTTTTATCTCTTTGTACTCTCATTCTCTCTATATGGTAGAGGGGGGTAGAGTGAGGAAGGAACATAAAGAGATGAAGTAGAGATGGTGGCGGTGATACTAGGTCACTAATGGATGCTACCAATGGTGTGGTAAGAGTATGAGGGAGAGAGCAGGGAGTTCTTGAGATGCTTTTGAATTATAATTTTTTTCTTTTACTTTTTTAAAGTTCTTATGGGTAAAATGTCTAGATTGTTTTTATGTGCAGTGTACATGACTATATTTAACCCAAATATCTAACTTCGGTTAGTAGAAAAGACTTAAACTATTAGAGCATTCACATGCTTTTCATCAAATTCTATCATGTAATTACTTTAAAAACAACTATATGTTCTCTCTTTTTTCAATTAAAAAATATTTTTTTTTTATTTTTATAATTACTTTTCTCTTACAGAATCACTTTATATTAAAAAATATAGATGATAAATAATGTCACTCAAATATACAGATAAAGAATAACATTTTATTTCTTCTCTACTCGGAATCACTTACAACTACTTTTATAATATAAAAATCACTCTTACATATTTTAGTGTAAGGAATTTGAATGCTCTTACAAACTTTGATTATAAAGGATGTTTCCTGATATTTTTGAAGGTTAAGGAGAATTAATTGTTATAAACATAAAGATAAAAAAATGTAATTTTAACATGCGGCACGCTGCCATATGAATATTAATGTTTTAAGTTCAACAAGTGTAGATCTTATATTTTACTAATTAGATGCAACAACTATATATAAACAACAAAATATCCCTTATTTTTAACCCTTTTGATAGAGATACTATATATAAACAAAAGATGATAACTATTTGAGAATTCAAGAATCTATATGTGGTTGGACTAATTAAATGGGGTTTTACCAAATTTGTTATTGTAATCATGTTGTTGAGATTTGGATAATTATAGCTTGTTCAACTTAGTTCATTCTAAAGCACTCACGTTCCATTGATATAGTTCTCTTTATCTTTATATGTTATGGAAGCAAAAAAATAATTTTCAAGTTACTGTAAACGAATCGATCGAATACGAATAAAGCCTTGTTCGTGAAGGAATCAACATGTTCATGAACTATTCACGAACACTTAGCAAATGAGATTTCTTGTTTGTATTTGTTTATTGAGGAAATAAATGTGTTCATGAACTGTTCACAAACACTTACCGTACATAAATGAACAAAAGAGCACAAAAAAGGTGTTCATGAACATACATGAACACAAACGAATGTTCATTTTAGAATAAAATATTCATTTCTTATTACAAACATTATGAAAAGTCCAAAAAAATAAATAAATAAATAAATACTTAACGTAATTATCCGAACATAGTTGACATAATTGTAACAAACATAACAAACACAAAAATTAAGAAGTTTCTCAAGCGTTAACACAAACTGAAATTAAAATAGTTAAAAAAGAAATGTTGGAAGAGGCATATAGTGTAACTAGGCTTTCAAATATTTTATAATAAAGCCAATAAAATAAAGATATAACACATAAAAACCTTTAAGTGAACAAACACAAATGAACATAAATGAGCAAACATAAATGATCACATTATCGAACGTTCAAGAACATAAACGAATGGACACATCATTTGTTCATGTTCATTCGTTTAGCTTAACGAACAGTATTTCTTGTTCGTGTTCGTTCCTTTAATAAACGTACAAAACGAACCTTCCACCGAATGGTTCACAAACTGTTCGCTGAACGTTCGATGCGTTTACAACCCTACTCCTTGATCCCATTCTTTAAGGTAATCTTTCACCTTATTTACTTGAGTAAACTACTATTTAAGTTATTATGGTTTTCTTCATTTAACTAATTGAATCTACAAACTTTTAACCCACCGAGTTCCTATGATTTTCAGTTTTAACAATTTAAATCCAATTGACGTTGAAATTTCTCTATTAATTATTATAAATCGAGTAAAATGCCTTTGTTATATATTCCTTTTATATTGAACGTCTCTGAGGCGGTGGGGTGTAGGAGCGAAGAAGGGAGGGGTGTAGGGTGCTGAGGTGGCCCTCATCCCCAACGACGAACACCCCCTCCCCCACCATTCTTCAATGCCCATGGAAGTTGCCCTTTCTCCCTGACACGAGTTTCCAATCAATTTAAAAACATATCTGTTGTTTGCAACGGCTACTTCAATAAATAAAAATTTATTTTTTTTATTTTACAGCCTATTTAAACCCACACTTTTTACCAAAACACTTCACTATCCCACACCATCACAAACAATTCCTAATTCTTAAAAAAATGTTTGTTCTTTCTCAATGGCAAGACGTCTATGGACCATAGAGGAGGAACTCGCTTTGGTCACGATTTGGGTGAATAAATCCACGTCTTGTGTTGGCACGAATCAGTCATGGTCGACTGATTTCTTTAACAAATTTTGTCAGGATATGGGAGAAATGGACCGGAACGTACACTCAGTTATTTTGAAATGGAAGATATTGAATCGACGTAGCATAGTATTTGAGCAACTATACATACACGCGGGGGAGGTTATGAACGAGGCCATTCGCATGTATCAAAGGAGACAAGGTTATGACTTTAACCACATTGCATCATGGCAAACGCTACAAGCTAATCCACGTTGGCAAATTCTACGAGTTACCTCATGTTGTTGAGGATTGAAGTTTTTTATGTCGTTTTGATGTGGTATTTTTATTTTTCTATGCATTCATGTGTTTTTTTACTATATACCTTTTATATTTAATTAATGAACTAAAAGTTTAAATTTATGGTTTCAATATAATTAGTGTAATAAAAAAAGAAAAACAAATGGAAGGGAGAAACACACCTCATGTTTGAGGGAGGATGGTGTGGTGGAAGGGGAGAGTGATGTGGCGCTAAGGTGAACTTGGGGAATGGAGAATGACACCCCATGGCCTCATCCACTCTATATGATTATTGTTATTGAATATGGTATATGCGTAAGTGCATTGACGGGCGATGGTACAGGTACAACAATATCCGATGAGGATGAAGAACAAGTAGACGGTGACACTAACATGTTTAACGGAGGTCTAGTTGTCAAAACACTTTCACTCTTTAGTGAAATGCGTTAAGCAAGAGCTCAAACACGAGATAAAGCAGATAGACATATGAAGTTTGTCATTCGATTAGTTGTTTAGTATATCTAACTGAATGATTCTTAACCTAATGGAGAAAACTATGGACATCAAAAATCAAATTCTACGCAAAAGATGATCTGGGAAACTTACTAAAGACACCACCTCATCCCTCCTGAAGCCTGGTGGTAATCCATCCGAATCGACTCACCCTAGAGTAAGCTTCATGTTCTCCTCTTTTGTAAAAACTTGTTTTTGATCAATTATCAAAAGTCAAATGTTATTCATTGAATCAGAAAGGTTATCGATTCCCACTAGCGAGGGATTCCCAACAGCGAGGGTTGGTACAGAGAGTCACGCCCTTTACCTTCTAAATTATTAAGTGAAAGGACGCTTGTTGCAGTAGGGATAAGTGACCGATGGGATGCATCCAGTAAACATGCGCCGGTTTACCTCGAGACAAAACTGGTAAGTGCGCATGCTCCCTTGGCTTATTTTGTTTTGCACTTAATAGTTGATTTGTCTCTTATGTGCAAATAAACCGTTCTTTCATGTTGTTGATGATCATACGCAAGGCCGGATGGGTGTGAGGTCGTTGAACCCGGGTGAGAAGTCTTGGGTGGAGTAGATAGCAGGTAACTTTGTGTTGGCGCTTTCGAAGATTTTAACACCACCTTTACCATTAGGCGAAGGTGCGCAGACCCCAATCCTAGACCTTCTAGGGAAGGTGTAAGTCCCGAATAATCCGGATCCAACAACGATATCAAACAATCACCAAGGATGGGTGGAATCCAAACTTGATGATATTCAAGAAAATCGAAAATAAGAGAACCGAGATAAACGAGAATAACACAAGAATCACAAGTTCTTCACACCTCTCGGTCTCTCTCTGGAATAGCGGAGGCTACCAAAGTTCTCTCTAAAAGCTTACCTGGCCCACATGGCCTATGGCAAGCGCAAGTGACCTAAAAAGGTTCAAACCTAATACAAAGTAACCTAGTTAATCCCAATTAGGTACCATAGACCGTTGCCTATATTTGATGCGCCAGTCTCACACTTCTAGGACCTAACAATCTCCCCCTAGACTGATGCATCAAATTGTCTTCATAGCATAAATTCGTCTCACATAATTATATATTATTATTTTTATTGGTTTAATAAAAACAAGACACAATTTTTGAATTTTTTATTTTTTTAATTTTTAAATATAAGAATATAAACAGAAACACAAATAAATGAAGAAACTAACTTAGTAGTTACAACTATAAAATTTCAATGGGATCAAGATCATTTTCAGGCGGATCAAGGAACACTTTCAATGCGAACTTATTCAGACTTGTCTAAGTGATTGCCAATATGTTTTGTCCACTTAAATTTATCGTCAACTTTCATTTTTTAACCTCGTGATATGCTTAAGGTAGTATTATACTATAGTACTCGTGCGTCCTATACCATGACATAACCCCAAGATCAAGGTAAGCTACAACGATTCATCTTAGCAGGTGAGTATACTGAGATCATCCTTTATCTTTTACAATGTCAGACTATTAGTGAACAGGTCAATACATTCGTACAGCAGAGTGACCAATAATATCTGACGAGAGTTAGGTAGATAACTTATATGGTATGTTTGACTTTTCAAGCACATGGAATTTTCTCGTGATAAGATTTCCTTTCTTTTAAGGTTTTGGCCCTTCAATTTTGGCTCTTTTAAGGATATCCTGACTCTTCCTAGGTCTGTATATATCCAGATGCAACAGAAGGGCATCCTTGATATCCCAGAGGACTCATCAGCATAAAGACCCGAAACTTCTGACGTTGGCTATCTATCAACGCAAGACTTAAGACCATGAAATCATACGCCGTTGGTATGTTACCCACAAGATACATAGTTGTTATGTTTATATCACTTTGAGCGTTAAGCCTACCGACATATCACATTAGATCCTAGTCTTTTCAGCTACGACACCTTACATGTGTCAGCCAAGCCCTTTATCACGAATATTCATTTCATTTCCCAAGTGATGCAAAAAGTCTTTTTGGATTTTTCTGTTTTTCAATGTTTTTGTATTTTTCTTATTTATCCCCTCAAACAATGCATATATCTCCCTCTTCCCCCATAAATTTGTGCATCGCACGTTATGCAACAAAATTACCTAATAAAGAAAACGTATTACAAAGTTTTAAATGAAAGAAAAGGAAAATATTTTTGTTATTTTTGCTCAACCATTCTGTCGTTAGATTAAAGACTAAGCAATTACAAAATTAAAGCATGAAATTTAAATTTTTACTTTTTCACTGATCTTTTCTTACTTCATCTCCTCCAAAGAAAAAATGCACTCGTAAAAGAATTGAACTTTTTGCAGCAGTGAGATGTTTTCCGGTATGTCCCAAGAAAAACCGCTATCAACATTTCAGAGATTGTCAACAGCTCCTCCTTTATTGTTCCTGAAAAATAAGAAGATTAATAAGAACTGGGCCCATGCCATCGTGATCATGGGTTTCCCTGAGTATCAAAATAAGACACTTCTTTTAGACACAACTCCTCTTTTTTTCGAGGATTGGTGATGTTGTTGCCGCTTTGGATTTGGGTTTCCAAATTTGTTTCATTTTAACAAACGCGTTTGTTGCCTTCGATTGAGCAACTTTGGCTGTTTCAGGTTTATTCATTTTAGAAACAGATTTTTTTGGTTTTTGAACAGCCTTAGCGTTTGTTTTTGGCAACGTTCCAATCCCCATCAGATGGTTTATCCTTAGGATTCACATTCTTCATTGCCTTAGGTGATAATACCTTCATGGGCTTGGAATGATTGTTATTTTTTGGAAAACGAGATTGTCTTCAACGTTTAGACCTTTTCTTTCCTCTCTCTGTTATACTCGTTTCGGCTCTTGTTGCATGATCTGAACCTTTTCATCACAAGTAGAAGGTTCGATTGTTCAGTTTGTGCACTTGGAGCCTTGTTCACGTCAGTTCTCTCTTCATCAGCTTTGATAGAATTGGAGAGTCTTGGTTTATCAGATGAAAGACTAGACACTCCAGCTGAATCATTAGTAAAGTCAACAACACCAGATGGTGCCCATGTGTCTAAGGTATAATCACTGGGTTTGCCGTACACCATATGTTGTGCTCTCTCTATTTCTTCGTCGGTTTCAGGCATTGTCGTGTAGTTGTGATTATATGGTGTGGCAACCTGATTAAATCCCAAACCCTTCCCCTTGTTCTCCTTATATGCCAGCTACACATTGCACACATCTTGAACAAGCTTGCTGGATGTATCAAACTTCTTTATATTAACTTCGTTTTGTTGATATGTTCCAGCAAGAAGTCCCAGCTCAACTCTTACCAAGTTGCATTCCATGGTTTTTGAATGTAATATGGTTTTGTAACCATGGACCCAACATTTTTGTTGATTTACGTCCAGGTGGAGCTGAGCTATGTCTTTCTTTTGTGCTTCAACCTTTTATGTGAATAACTTGTAACTTTGTTGAAGGTCGATGCACTGAGCCATTGCATTGTTGTAACCATTAGCCAATTTGGAATTAAGTGCCTTGAGTTGAGCAACCTTATTCCTGCAGGGTTCAGTGCACAAAAGGTAGTTGACTGTGTCAATGAGTGATCTTGGTTTTCAGCTTGAGGGTGAGTAGTTTGGGGTGCTGGGCTGCTGATTGTTGCTTGCCGGGCTTAAGGTTTCTGTTCGGCCCACTTCTTCAGGATGAGTTTCCTTTGATTATGCGTATAACTCTTGGTTTGAGTGTAAATTTTCCCATAACCAAGATACAAAGGAGTCTTTGTTATCACCTAAAAAGGAATTCATCTCATTCCTTACTTCCTCTTTTTGCCTCCACATTCAAGCAAGCGCATCACATATTCCACGCCATGATCAACCTTATAGTTTCCAGTAAACTCATTGAACTTTTCCGTCACTTGATCCCGCAAGTTCGGGTTTTGATTTTGTGCCTGGGTTGCAATTTTGTTAACGGATGCTTTGATCAGTGGGCTAAAGATAATGTTCGGATTTGCATTCGGTTTTGGATTACATACTGTGCTGAAAACTATGTTTGAGTACTGAATTTGGGTTGTAAATATCTTCGAATAATCAAAACCGTACCAATAAAAACATTAAAAATTTTCGAAAAATGTTTTTACCAAAATACACCGTTAGATTCGTCTCGAAATTATGAATCCAATGATATATGATGTCAAAGACCTTTTTCAGAATTTTCCTGTTTTCAAAGATACTTTACGGATAATTTTCTATGCACGAAAACGTTTACTACCAAGTACGTCAGCTGGTTAAAATTCTACCTCAGCAATTCGAAAGAGTTGCTCGAATTCGAATAGTATCTCGAACTCGGAACAGTAACTCGATTCGAGATACAATCCGAGATGCCTTGATGATGATCCGAGATAGAAGCAATCTTCAAGAGCTATGATCCGAGATGTTTTTGAAGATTATTCGAGATACTATGATGTTGATCCAAGATAGATTTGAGATGCAAGAAGTCAATTCGAGATGGTCCGAAATGCAAGATGATATTGTTTCGAGATGGAATCCGAGATGCAAGTAATGATTTGAGATGGAATCCAAGATGATTGGAGTCTTCAACAGATGATCCGAAATATTCAGATGATCCGAGTTCATCCGAGATGATCTGAAATGGAATAGTAAAACAACAGAAACTCCGAAATAACAGTAGGTGCAATCCGAAACCGTGTGATATTAGATTTGAGCCTCGAAACAGGTCCAAACAGGCTCTGATACCAATCGTAAGTCCCGAATAATCCGGATCCAAAAATGATATCAAACAATCACCAAGGATGGGCAATATCTAAACTTGATGATATTAAAAAAACAGAAAATAAGAGAAAAGAGATGAACGAGAATAACACACGAATCACTTTCAAACTTGCATACGATTCTATTACTACGAATAGCAAAACCATCTGATACAAATTCTACACACCTCTCAGTCTCTCTCTGGAATGGTGGAGGCTATCAAAGTCTCTCTCTAAAAGCTTAACCCTAATTATGACATAATGTTCCTTATATACTTAGGGTTTGCCTTTGCTCCTCATTGGGCTTCCCTTGGGCTTGTCTGGCCCACATGGCCTATGACATGCCCAAGTGACCTAAAAAGGTCCAAACCTAATACAAACTAACCCAGTTAATCCTAGTTAGCTACCATAGATCGTTGCATATATTTGATGCATCAGCCTCACACTTCTAAGACCTAACAGAAGGCATTATGATTCCTTCTAGCGAGGAGTCGGTGGCTTCCTCTGGGCATGAGCTAACTCCTCCCTTTCATGTTTCACATGCAAGTGACTTGCGCAACCTAGGTATTGGTCCTGAAAGTTTCACGACGTAGAAGATTTCAAAGTAAAAGTATGTAAGTGTGACCGGCCCTTCAAAGAAGAAGAAAACTTAGCAAGTTGTTATTGCTTATCATGTTGGTTCAAGAAAAGGTACGCCCCATGCCCGAAAGACTTCTTTAGATAATTATATTATAGTTTCTGACACCTTACTGGACTTGGTGCCTTAGGTAGAAAAAACGTGGGATGTCTGAATCTGGTGCGGGGAGTGCATCGAATGCGGAGAGTCCGGCTAGTGCAACAACGACCTCTGTTCCTATTGACTTGGAGCAAAACCCTCTGCATGAGTTGAAGAATGTAGGTGTGAGCAAGAGGCCACGCTCTAAAGGTGAGGTGCCGCCTACACCGGTTGCTAAGAAGGTTTCTTTTCGGAAGGAACTGACCATTGGCAAGAAGCGAAACATATAATTCCTTATGACGAAGGTTTCCTCCGGTACATATATTTGTCTTTCGTAGATTTGGCTTTTTGTGGTTCTATTTGTATGTTATGTTTACTGTCACATTATCAAGTGACTTGCCCCCTCCGCCTCCCCCCCATCTAATAAAAAGATAAACATGTTAGGGGCTGCAAGAGGAGATGACATGAAGTCTAAAAAGTTGAAACAAGGGCATATGAACCTAAGACCCTTGCCACTACTGAGGGAGTTGCAAAAAATGCTTCTGTGAATGTGGAGAATGAGCATGTTGAAACTGTTAGGTTGGAAATGTCAATTGGTAACGAGGATCTGGATACCACTTAAATTAAAACGGTTGTTGAGACTATCAAAAAGTCGTTTGTTGAATATTTGGTTAGTCATGCTTCCGATGAGAGGCGGGGAAGAAGAGAATGTTTTCTTTATTGGGCGTACCCTCTCGCAAGGCGCTGGCTGTTGATGCTCTACTACTACGGATGTAGATGTCAGTGGTAGTGGAGTTCATGTTAATATTGCTGCGGGTGGTGGTGATCTCTTGCATGCTAAACACGAAGACCCACTCCCCCCCCCCATTCTACATGATGGACTGTTGGAGATTACTATTATCATACCTACGCAGCACATCGCATAGAGACTATTCTTACCCCCATCTGGAAGCTAAAATAAGGTGATACATTTAGCATTGTGGCCAATTATTGCAAATGGTATAGAGGGGTGTTTCCCCTGCTGAGGTTAATCATCAAAAGAACAGGTGTAATGATAATCTATATCATGCGCACCTCTTTCTCGCAAGCCAACTCTATTTTGGCAAGTAACCGAATTATGCGTAGTGGCGCACTATGCACAAGGAAAGGGTTACCTTCAAGGAGACTAGGGCCCGGTTATCCACTGATTATCAATGATTTATCGTCGTGCAAACTAAGTCGGCGGAAAATCAAGCAAAGTTTGAGGCGGAAAGGAAAGGAAATCCATGGAATGGGCGATATTGGTGCCAAAAAGTAGGCGAAAACGACTAAGAAGGAGTTGTCTGAGCGAGCAAATAGTGGTCTGAAATTTTCAAGACGGATAACGTTATATTGCACAACATGCGTGTGGATAATATTAACTTGCGCGCATAAGGTGAGGTTTTGAAGAAACAAAACGTCGAACTAGAAGCCTTGTTGGATGAGGCGTAATCACCCTGCGAACATGCTGAGTAGAAAAAAGTTGAAGCAAAACCATTGTTGTTGAAAGGGATAGGGAGATTGTGCAACTCAATTTTGCGCTTTTCGGAGCATGAAAATTTTGTTAACCGCTCGGCTTCGCAGAAGAAAGATTTAACTAACCAAGATGTTAAAACCGCTAAACTTAAGTGTCGCCTACTTGAAACTCAAGATAAGTGTGAATCACTAGAGTTAAGTGTTGGTGCTGAAAAAGCATGTGCAAAACCTGTGGAGGAAGCGTGTGACACTACCCAATCTCTTTAAGTGTTGCTCAAGATGCCCGTTATCAATCGGAGACCATGGTGGAGACCTTGAAGAATAATTATGTCCGGTTGCAGCAATGTGGCATTGCGCATGTAAGTGTTTGTTTTTCCTTTTATACTTCAGCATTATTTTATGTTAAACTTATGCTTTCGTTGCGCAGGTGACCAATGTTGTGTTGAATTCTTCTGAATTCGATACCATTGTAGCTACTCTTACTATTCACTGCGTGCAAGGATGGGTATAGAGAAGGCTATCAGGAATGTGTGTTCGCATTAAAAGTTGAATGGGATGAGCGTTACTCTGAGATGCAGGGTAAGGAAACACAAACCGAGTTGACCACCACAAAAGAAGCTTATAACAACCTTCAACTCCATGTTTTGGATTTGGTAATAGAAGCATTGCAACATGATGATTTCGTAGATTGTCTAAAAGTTATCTTTGAGCCACCTACCAACGACGGCGTGGAGGAAGAAGGTGAAGAAGAAGGTGACAGGGACGCTCCACATGGTTGAGGAGTCGGCCTGCGCATCATATATGGCTGCAAGCCCTTTTAATAGTTTAGGTTTCGTTGCACAAGTTCCATCCCGAAATGCCTTATTGGCATGTGGGTTTTAAACATGTTTTTTTCCTCCGGCCTGCGTGCCGAGCATTGGCTCTTTACAGTGTGAACACGTTCCATATTTTCCACAATCTCTGTTGATTGTGGAAAAGTTAATACTAATTCAACGGTTGGCTCATTTATTTTTTTTGGCCTCTTGGGGCGTAAGTAAATAATAACTTAGTATCTTAAACTGTTTGTTACGATATTTGTGTGTGCATTAGTACTTCGTGCAGGTATCATGAATGAAGGTTGGCTTGAGTTCATTTGGGAATAGCATATGATCCGGCAATGCACATGGAGGTGCAACTAACCTTGTAGATCATTTGTGTTCATGAAGTTGTAATTTAGCCAATATGTTTTGCGTATACCCAAAGTGGTTAACGCATTTGTAATACATTTTATATAAGTGTAAGCATGAAAAGTACTATAAAAAGAACTTCTTGTATTAGTAAAGATTCTTTGGCGAAATGCCTTGATTATAGTAGATTGTGTCTTACATATAACCTCTTCGTAACCGTTGACGTTCCACGTGCGTGAGTTGATGGTGTCGTCTAACATGCGCAGCTTGAATACGCCCTTTCCTAGGACCTTATGTTTGACATAGCCTAAGCTGAGGGGTGTTTCATCGTTACTAGTTTTAGGCTTGTTGTGATGAGCCCACAAGATGCCTGGTAGGTCATCGACCTAACCTCTACACGAGGTCCCTAGTCTCGCCTTGATGCCTTCTATAATGCCGTGGTTGACGCTTTCCACCTTTTCGTTCCCTTGCGGGTATGTGATAGCGGAGAAAACGTGTTCGATGTGCATGTCTTTTAGCCATTCTTGTAGGTCTTCCTGGGTAAAATTGGTACCACTGTTAGTGACAATGGATGGCAATCTGAAGCAGCAGATGATGTATTCTTAGATAAATTTCCGAACTACCATGGCTATTGTAGATGACAGTGTTTTCGCTTCGACCTATTTGGTGAAGTTATCGACTACAACAATGATGAATTTAATTGCAAGGGGCATTTTGAATTTGGAGCTTAATTCAAAATCATAAATCTAAGGTCACTTTGTTGAAATTGTGTTAAAAATTGTTAGATATTGTTGATTTACACAACAATAACTATATACAAGGTAAAAATTATAATTGTTCATTGTTCTTGTTTGAAGTTTGAATCAGATTTATCTTTTGATGTAATGCATGCATGATCGGTCATAGGGGTTTTGTTCTTAGAAAGATTACGAGCACTTTGATATATATTATGTCCATTAATATAAACCAAATCAAACAAATCAAATGAATAAAACTGATTAGAAACCTAAGTGAACATTTGTTATAATTCAGATGATGTCTGGTGAAATTGAAACTTGGAGATAATAAAATGGCACAGTCTGATGTTGTTTGTATGTCTGATTAATGTTGAATAGAAAAAGTTGGACAAGTTGGATTTTTTACCAAAATTGATATAATATTCAAGCGCATGAGTCATACGCGCGTATGACTCATGCCATTGAACATCAATCTTTAGTCAAAGAAAGTCAAACGTTGGAGTCATGCGTGCGTATGACTCATACGTTCAATGAAGGATTAATGGTCATATTTGTCTATTTTAAGACAATTGAGTCATGCGCTTTAAAATGTGTTAGGAAAATTTCTAAGTGTTGAAAACTTTTAAGACGTCAGTTTTATATTTGTCATTTTTCAAGGGTAGATGGTCCGTGCAATCAATAAAGATAAGGATCTTAAATATAACATTGTTGCTTTGTTCAATAAGGATGATAAAAAGGCCACACCGTTTAAACTGATGACGCCTTTCTTGAAACGTTCAAGAATCTTCAAGGCTATTACAGAAGTTCGTCTGCTGTATAAATCAATTATCCGGGAATTCTTGACTAATACCGCTGTTGTATGCCAGCTTAAACCACCAGAAATACACTCTACTATTTAGAAGAAGAAGAAGGTGGTTATCTCTGAAGCTCTTATACGTAGTTCTGGAATTTAAAGATTCATCAACTGATCTAGACTTGCTAGAATAAAGATTAGTTAAAGGGTGTTTTCAGTGAATGGGATACAATGGAGAACTCAATGCAATGAGCTATGTAAAAATATGTGTATCAAGGCCTTATAAGTTTCTCATTCATGTAGTGATACAATGTTTAAGACATTGAAAAGGAGGTTATGACGTCGCACCAGAATAAGATTATCTTATGAGTGCAATAGCAGCTCTATGCCTAAATTTGAAGTTTAACTTTTCTGCAATGATTTTCAATAATACGAACAGCAACGTATGTGATAATAGATAGTTGATGTATCCGAGGTTCTTGCAGTTACTGAATGATCATCAACACAAAGATATAAAAAGCATGAGAATGACAAGATGGAGCTTGAACATATGAACAAAATTGCTCTTGAAATATTGACTTTTTATAAAGGAAAGTCTGAGGAAACAAATTTCGCCATAAAGAGGATTATTTGGGCATTTGAAGAAAGATAAGTATGTAGCACTAGAAGATGATAAGTGGAGGCATGCAGATAGCAATTCAGATGATGAGACCGAGAAGATGAAGAAGTTTACATATTCTAAGAGCGAATGTATAAGAAAGAAGACGATAAGGATCACAAAAGAAGAGAAAACGCTCCAAAGCGAAGAAAGTAATTGACATAGATGAACCTATCAATGAAGAACAAGAGGAACCAGTGGTAGAAGATGTTGTGATATCTGCTACTTCTAATAAAGAGAAAGAACAATCTGATGATGAAGCTACTGAAAGTGATGAAAGTGTGCTAGTACTTACAAGTGACTATGATCCAAGGGCTGTGGCAGAAAGAGTATCAAAGTAGAATCAATCTACAGATGAACAAGATGATGAGTATGTACTAGAAGAATACAAAGAAAGTTGTTGGTAGAAAGAAGAGTACAGCTAAGTTTGTTACTAAGTAGAAGATTGGATCTCCTGCTGCTAAGAAGCAGAAATCAGGTTTAAGGCTTGTTGATGAACCTATTGAACCTATGAATGATCCAAGCACCGAAGAAATTCATGAAGAACGAACTGCCGATGAGCCTATAAGGGTTGAAGGAGAGAATGTTAAGTCCGAAACTCCAATTATTGAAGAAATTGTAGATTTGGAGACTACTCACAGTATTTCAAAACTCCAACATCATTGCCATCAGAAGCTACACCACAACCACCGAAGAAATCTAATCATGCAAGTCCATCATCATCATTAGCAGAACCAGAAACAACTCCTATAACTGAATCTTTAGAAGATCTGGGTTACGACTACTTCAATGAGCCAAAGAATGAGAAGATATTGGAGTTAGAGACTAAAGTTGAACTATTAAATGTTAAAGTTGAAACTCTGATAGAGGAGAATGAAAGACTGAGGAAATACAATGCAGCTCAACAACAACAAATAACGGAAAATGCTAATAGAAGGGTTGTTCATGCTTCTACTTCAAAGTGTTGGAGCAAAAGATGGGGATTAACTTTGATAGAGAAGTGGAGTTCATGAAAGGTTTACAAAAAGAGAATATAGCAAAGTTAGAAAAGGATGTAGCTGAAGTAGCTCAATCAAAAGCTAAAGGAAAAAAACTGCTGATGTAGTTAAGCCTATTACAGAAACACCACCAGAAGTAAGTACTGCTGAACTTTCAAAGGAAGATAAAGAAATAATTGACGCTTTGTATGGTCCAGACAACGAAGAAAAGAAAGATGATGATGAGGAAGATGATGAAGAGAAACTAGAATACGGTGATTTAGGTGATGATCCTTATGGTGATGATAATGATGATGACAATCAAGGTGGCGCTGGAGTGTCTACTTCTACTAGTGTTAAAGATAATGTTTCTGAAAATCAACAAGAGTCAACTCCAACCGAAAAAAGGTAATAATAGTAATAAATGTCAGGGGGAAACTGGAGATAAGATTACACAAAGATCTTTGAATGTGTTCAGTGAGGAAACTACAGGAATCATCACGGATGTGGTTCCATTCACGTCTGTTCCTGTAAGTCAAAATCGGATATATTTCTTGAAGAAGATTATGATTTGAAAGAAGATGAATTTCTACATAATTATACTAATGAGGAGTTAGCCAAATTATGTAGAATACCTGAAGAAGAATTTGTGTTTGATTTTGAGAAAGAGCTTGAAGATATAGACAATGATGACAAGCAAGAGGGTTACATATTTGAACCGGTAATGGATGCTAATAAATATGACAAAGTCGAGATTGAAGATGACTTTGAAGATGTTGAAGTGAGATATGCTAGTAATATCAACGAACAGTTTCCAACATTTAATGAAATGTTTGAAGAAGAAGTTGAGGTGTGTTGAAAAGGAAGGTTAAAGAACGACAAGTGGTTCAAGGAATTAAAAGATAAAAGAAAGTTTCAACGACCGTTGAAGTTCTTCAAACAACACAAGGATGTATGTATGGGAGATATTATAAGTTGGAGTTGGATACCTAAACAGAAGAAGATTGATATTTGTAGAGAGTACGGGGTGCGATATTTCAAGGTTATCAACGACATAAAAAGCTTACTGTGGCAGATGTTAAAGAGCTGTGGAGAATTAAGATCATCAATTATGAACTCAATCAGTACAATCAGCATGTACTCAGATTTATAAAGAGAGAAGCTTGTACTGTGTTCAAACATTGGAAGCATCAAGAGACGAAATGCATAGTACCAAAAACCGAGATAGATCCAGAAACAGGAAAATATGTTGTCACTTTAAAGTACAAGAGGCCAAAAGTGTTGCATGTGATACCATTTCATGAGATGGAGCAGTATTTCTATAAATCCTTTAAATGGTGGTATTATGATGTGAAGACATGGGAGCCAGTGATCTTACTATGTGAAGGTGATAAAGATTAGCGAACTATTAGGGTTTATGATCCTATGTGGTTAGTCAACATGTCGGATAAATACATCGAGATCTTATTCTTTAACAAGATGTTCTATGCTCGTGAAAATCGAGAACAAGCGATGCAGTTCTAGAGAATTGTTAGAATTTTTTTCGCATACGAGTTACATTCCGAAATAACGTGGGAAAGCAACTGGAGAAGTGCTAGAGAAGAAAGAAGAAGAGAAAGAGTTAAAGAGAATACAAAAGATGGAAAAGATAGCTGAAAGAACGAAGAAAGCATCAATTTCAAGATTCAAATACAGGAAAGCGTCAATCACCGGTCAACGACCGAAAAAAAGCTTCGAAGAGCATTGGAATTAGTAATGGAAGCAAGTTTTTGGATGAAAGATTTTTGAAGACCAATACAAGATTGCGGCATCATCCAAGGGAGACGCTGTTGGTGTATAGTGTTTAATGTCTACATCTTAGTCAGAGTCTGTTTAGTTTATTGGTAGCATAATGTGTTAGAGCGTTAAAATTAGATTTTGTTCGGAAAAAGGACTCATACGTGCACATGAATCATACGCGGGTATGAGTACCTCTAGCGTATGAGTCCTACACACGGAGGACTAAAGGTCTATATATATATGAGACCTCAGTGCGCATGAGCTCATAACTTGCACATTGGGAGCTTTTAGATACGTTTTGTAAAGACGTCGTTATGCTGTCAAAATTTATATGAAACATATATATTTGGAAATCCTTGTGTATACTACCTTGTGATTGGATTCCACACATTTTACAAGATATATAGATATCATTACATGTTACATATCAAGTTTATCAAGATCTACATGTCAATCCCAGTCCTACATACACATACCTTAAAGCAAATGTGCTTATATAGGTTGGTTCATGACTTTATGTTCTATAACATTTGGAATCTATGAGATGTTGAATCTCGGGCATGTGGGAGACTACTAAACTTGTATGCAATATTTATATAATTCGGATCAAGGAAAACTCTTACGAGTTGTGAGAACTTAGAGAATTCGGCCTTCCCATGCGAGTTTTGCCCCCATTTTTTCACACCCGTAAATTAAATTGTTACAAAGACGGTCGTAAAAAAAAAGAAAAAAATGAAGCAGTGTTTTCGGCCCCTTACAGTTGTTGCATCAGCTTTTTTATAGTATTTACAGCTACCGTAAATAAAAAACTAGGTTTTTTATTTTATTTTATTTTATTTATCATATTTTTTTGGAAAAGTTTGTTTTTTATAATTTTTAGTAAATAAATTTTGAAAAAACTTTTCATAAGGCCACGACAAAGTTCTCTATGTTCTCTTGTTTTCATTTTACGCTAACCCTATATATATATTTAATATGAAAATTACCCATAGTTAAAAAGTGTGAGAACCATTTATAGTCTTTGATCTTGCATGGATGGATGTAGGGCTGTTCATGAATCGAGCCGAGCTAGGGCAAGGGCTAGGTCAATTATAAATCGAGCTAGCTCAGCTCGGCTCGGATTCGAAACCGAGCTGAAAATCAAAGCTCGGGCTCAGCTTATTAAACCTAGTTGGCTCAACTCGGCTTGGTTTGGCTCGATTTTAAAAATAAAACTAATCCATAACTCCAAAAATTAAGTAGTCTAAAATTATTCAATACTTCAAAAGAACAATATCCAAAATAAGTTCACCTAATACATCGCAAGCCAAAATCAAGTTAAACAACACAAAATGAATTTTAAACTTCGACGAAATACATTATTAGTTCATTAGCATGGTAATCAACGTTCAAACAAGTCATAGATATCAATTTACCAACCTAAATACATGTAAATAATAATTAGTTTTTTGTAATATATGATAATATGTATAAAAATAAAACATATCATAAGTTAAATGATCCGAGCTAACCCGAGTCGAGCTAGCAAGCGAGCCAAACCGAGCCAATCCGGCTCGTTACGAGCCAAGCGGAGTCAGACTCACTTTCTAATGGAGCCGAGCTGGCTCAGCTCACTTTCAAACCGAGCCATATCGAGCGAGCTTTTACAAGCGAGCTACGAGACACAAGCTTTCTAAACAACCCTAGATGGATGGATGAGATTGAATCTGAATTTCAAGATTTGTGTTTTTGTGGATCCATTTAAAAATCAATATATTGTACAATTAAGGGTAATTTGGCCATTTACTTTAGGAAAAGGCCTGCTACTCTATCCTGTCCAGCTGAGTTCCTCCTACAGGAGATCACATCAATATAACAACAAGATCAAGTATCCTCTATCCTCCATGTGCAGGGGCGGATCTACATTACAACTTAAGGGTTCTCACGAATCCACTCTGTTGAAATTATTAGCGGTAGTGATAATAGAAAAATACGAATGAACCCATAAAACAAATCTCGGATGAACCCATTACAGAAATTCGGTGATGGCTGGGTGGTTTAGGTGCTATCTATCAACATAGAGGTCTCCAGTTCGACTCCTGTTGGAGTCCGTTTTTTGGAGAAGTCTTTTTTTTAATCTAAAATAATCCTAGGGTTTTATACATTATACAGCAGCACCCCCACACCCACTTTTCTAAACTCGACTTTTGTTTTCTAAACTGACATCAGAGTTCTCTTAATCCATTCAACAGTGAGTTCGACCCTATCACTGCCAAGTATCAAATCTGAATTCTCTCATTGATTCACGGTTTCACAAGCCACAACTAACGTTTACACCACTTCGAATTAACGATTTCACAAGCCACTTTGGGTTCAGTTTCTACACCTTCTTGAAAGAATGAAAGGAAAATTTACAATTTCTTTAGTTTCTTTCATTCTTTGTTTCTTTTTGATGAATATGTGTAAGGTGTTGTTGATATGTTAATTGAACTTGAATGATTATATGAAAAATGTGAGTTGTTATTTGTTTTTGTTACTTTGTTGAACTTGAATGATTATGTGAATATGAATTAGACAATTAGTGATGTTAACTTGTTGAAACTTGAATTCGATATTTAGGTATGAAGAAAATTGACAACTTTTTCCAATGACAACCATTAAACCTTGACGAACTTTACCCGACTGGAACCGTCGGAGCGACCCGATTTTTTTACATCCGGTCCTTTGATATTAGAGTATCTAAAAAAATAACCCACATAAAAAACTTGATGGATCTGTCACCATCCATGTGAACATAAGAACATATTGTTACGGTATTGTGAGTCAGCCATACCGGATGTGTAAATCACTAAAAGTAGATATAAAATTGAATCTTATCAAAATTTCAAACAAAATTACATTACTAAAAATTTCAAAGCACTATTGTAAACAAAAAATAAGAAAAAAAACTTGTTCTCGAACTTTGAACATCGTCAGCCTTGACCGCAAAACTTGTACTCGTAATTTGAACGGGTGCCAATTACCATGATCCACAGAAGAGCCAACAACAATCCTTTATAAAAAAAGGAACTTTTAGAAATAATAGTTTGTACAGGAAAATAGGAAACCTACGAAACAAATCATTTATAACAATGTAAATCCAGACCCAAAACCCCAAAGCAAAGATATCACCAAAACCCAAAACCCCAAAATTGATTCAAATTAAAACAACCCCAACAACAAATTATATAGATCAATGTTAACCCAAATTCACATTACCGTCAAAACATTTTATGCTCGAAACCATTATTTACAGCACTCTAGACCCAATTTACATTATCATAAAAAAAAGGCAATTAGGAAAAAACCCACCTCTAAATGCCCCTACTTCCATCATGAAAACCAGTATAAAAACTAAAAAAAGAAAAACACAGTGTAAAAAAAGTCAATGATTTTGCTTCAAGATTAATAATTGATATTGCCATTGTCATATGATTCTAAAGTGAGACACACTAAACAACATTGCGTTTAAGTATATATTCGAATACAATATCAAGATTTGGATTAACGATGTTTAAATTGATGCTCCAATTTATATAATATTTAAATTTTTATATGTCTAATTATATTCGTTCTTGTTTTGCACATGGTTTCTTTCTTCTTGGCTGCTTATTTGGGCTTGAGATCATGGACTTGATGCAATGCTCATTGGGTTTCTTGTGTTCACGTTTTGGCTGGCCTCCCTTACATCTCGTTGGTAGTTCCTCTAGTTAAGTATGTCGTCTAGGGCGACTTTCGTTCTGGTCATCCCTGCCGGCTGAATTGCTGATGCTTTTTATTCTCCAACCGGTGGATGGCTGATCTTGTGCTATATATCATCAGCATCGTCTTTTATCTTGGGGATTGATCATCGAGCCATTCTTTCATCTTGTTCAACAGCTGTTTTCTCCTCTTTTGTTTATTTTGGATCATCAATCATTCTCCAGTATTGTATTCATCTTATTTTTTGTCTATTTGTTCTAATTGGACTTGTCTGATTACATTAGACTTATAATTATTGTTTTTGTTCTTGTAATTCTTGTTCAATCAATAAAATCCTTATACCTAGTACTATTGTTTAGTAAAACAATATACACACATCATTAAGTTATTATTGTAATTATATACAAATATTATGTATATCCAATAAAGATTATTTTGCGTAATCGTTTAATTATGATTCATTGCAAGTTGCCTTGTATTTTTTTTTTTAATTATGTTTCTTGCTTATGCATATGGGATTAGTTATGATTCATTGCAAGTTGCCTTGTATTTTTTTGAATTAGGTTTCATTTCATTGCTTAGGCTATACGGGATAAAGCCCCCTTTAGGTATATAATGGTAGGTGATACATAAGAGAAATACTTTACTGTTAACTTGTATGATTTATATATTAAAAAAAGAAAGATACGAAAATAATAAAGAAAACTGATTGGTGTGTGCAAATGGTCCCCACAAAAAGCTGTTGACACTCATTATATGCTCAGCGTAGGCACCCATAATGCTCCCTATAAGTAAGACGGGAGATGTTAGAGGCGTTATGGACGGGGTGGTATGGGATGTCACTCAACACCATCCAGCCATATAATCATAGAATTGAGCTAGTTGATTATGTAACTAGCTAATTACATAAACTAACTCATTCGTAAACATAGTGTTAGATAGTGACCAAATTGACTAAGAAATACCTATATACCTATAAAGGGGCACGGTACAAAAGATGATAAACTAAATTTTCGGTAACTCTCTCTTCAAGTCGAAGGTGTAAAGGATAGGAGAGAGATGGCTTTCGCCATATTTTTATTGATGCCCTTGTACTCATACGGCAAAAAGTTATGAGTAAGAAATCACTTTCAACACACAATAGAGCTAAGGACAACTGGTAACTTGCTACATATCTTGGTGACTTATTCTTTGTTCTGGAAGGACATTTGAGTGTGTGATATAAGCTTAAAAACATGCATTATAAGTTATTACCATATCATCAACATTACACCAATAGCAAACTCAGGTAGCGTCTTAGAAGGGTAAGATGTAGACAACATTATCTCTACCTCGTA
The DNA here is from genome assembly GCA_947069175.1 of Scalesia atractyloides. Taxonomy (NCBI): domain Eukaryota; kingdom Viridiplantae; phylum Streptophyta; class Magnoliopsida; order Asterales; family Asteraceae; genus Scalesia; species Scalesia atractyloides. The sequence continues at coordinate 38,443,812 of CAMTDV010000020.1, read as the reverse complement.
GGAATAGAGAGGCTGCTTCCACTGAGACTCTAGGCTCGATAGTAGTTTTGCATCAAACCTTGGACATAAGACGCATCACACTTAGTAATCGGGACAAAGGCCGAGTAGTTCATGTATCATCCCCTTGTCTTTCGACTATCAACGGCACCACAGGATACATGATTAACTATCCGCCGCTTTTAACGTTATTTTCACGAAATTAGTAAAATAACGTTTAAGTTAGTGCAAGTTGACTTTTGCCCCTGAGAGCCCACACATATATACATTATACGTGCACACCGCAAGTGGGGCGACTTCAATGATAATCCTTGTTTATCATTATAAGTAAAAAGTTTAAGGGATATTAGATTCAAATAACCCCAACTTTCACCAATTGGTCAATAACACTCCCAACTTTCGCTTTGTACACCAGATCTCCCAACTTTCAACTTATTGGCTGATAACACTCCCTAACTAACTGATCCCTAACCCGTGATGTTAGCTGCCGCGTCATAAAAAGTGCCATGTCACATGCTACATCAGCTACCACATCATCAAAAATGCCATGTCAGCTGCCACATCAAAAATGCCACATCAGCTGCCACGTCAGCAAAGAGGGCCACATCATCAACCACTAAAAAAATGCCACGTCAGCTGCCACATCATAAAAATGGCACATCATCTGCCACATCAGCAAAGAGGGCCACATCACATATCACGTCAGCAAAAACTAACTGAGTTAGGGTTCAGTTATTAGGGAGTGTTATCACCCAATAAGTTCAAAGTTGGTAGTGCTGGTGTACAAATTAAAGTTAGTGTTATCGGCCAGTTGGTGAAAGTTGGAGTTATATAAATCAAATATTCCACAAAGTTTAAATAAGGTGATATCATGGTTTTTACTCTTATTTATCTTAAGAAATCCTTGTTTATCATTGTAAGTAAAAAGTTTAAAGAAGGTGATATCTTGGGTTTTACTCTTGTTTATCTTAAGAAATGCTTGAAGCAATGTTTTGAAAACCTATTTATACCGCTCAGTTGAGCCGGTTAAACCGGATGTCGGAAGCTTGGCCGGCATGCATTATATCGGTAAATTGAGGGAACGACAAAGAAGTTGTACCGTCGGTAAATTAGGTTATACCGGTACCAGGACAAAGATTAAAATTTGGACTTTTAATCTTTTATGCGCCAAAAAATGTGAAGATTTACCTTGTTAGTAAAACCTAGTGCCCAAAAAGGGATAATAATGAATTTTTTGATTATTTTTTTATTATGGATTAACTTTTGAAATATTTTTTACTATGAAATAATATAATTTTAGATTATTTTTTGAGTAAAAATTCTATTCTTTTCCAAGTACTTTTATTCCTCTTAAGTACTATTTTCGAAATTTCAGAAAAATTTGAGTTACATTGATTATTGATATATTTATTTATTGTCTTTTGCTTTCACACACAAAAGATAGTGTAACGTGTGTAAAAGATAGTTTAACATAACTATGTTATCTTTTACTTCATATTTCTGATAAATTATGTTCTATGATTAATTGAGATCCACTCCAAATTAATTTAAACTCTTAAGACCATGCGGTGTCAGATTCACCTCATATTTTGTACAATGTTAAAAAAATATTTTACAAAAACACAAAATTGTTAATAACTAAAAGCCTCGTTTATAGTAATTTTAAGATTAGACGAAGTAAGTACTATATTTTTAAAGTTGCATGTAACAACAAAACCTTGACCGCTGAAAACGACTAACTTCATTAAGAAAATGAGATGTGTTAAAGAGGCAACCAGCGACAAAGTCACAATGAAAACACCCACAGGAATCTCCAAGACCTTCCAGAAGGAGGCTTTTGGGGCAAACAGAGAATAGTATGGTGGTAAGGATCATAGTTTCATGCAATAATATGACTTATTTTTTTAGTGATTATTTCATTGAATGATACGATTTCATCTTTTTATTGCCTTGGACTATGCCGTCTACTTATTTTTATGCTAGTTTTTATATAACTAAGAATAATATCAAATACAAATTATAGTATTTGATTTGCTACAAAAAGTTAAGGTAACTATTGTTTACTCAATAGCTACTGGCCTAGCCCCATAAAAAGGTGTGGGTTAATTCTTTTGCAAGGTTATGCTGTATTAAATGTAAAGATTATTGTTTTCACCTTATTGTATGAGTTGGTTGAAGGTTCCTCGTTTAATAGTTTGTAGATTAGTTTGGATTAGTGTATTTATCGGGTCCACTTTTTTAATTTTGGTGATCAATTCAATAAACATGTAATGGAAAACAATTGATGATTGTGTACATGATTAGCCAGTAATCGCATCAGAGAATGAAATACACGAATCATCGTTATCTTGGTCGAGTTCCTTTTTAGGGTATACAGTTTTGATAGGGTTTATGTGTTCTGATGAACACGGTTATAAGAGAGAGAAAGATGAGACGAATTTAGAGAGTAATGATGTTATTGTGTTTGTCTAACCCTAATCTCTCTAGTTATCTCTCTATATATAATCAAGGGAAACCCATAATTAGTTAATAATGATAATACGGTCCATCAACAAGTTTCCAACTAATATATTAGAATGTATAATCTAAAATTTTGATATATTATTATATAAATTATTGTCATGGCCATATATAAACAAATACATTATTTATTTTTTCTTACATTCTACCGTTTGGCCGAGTAATCATTTATTATGAGTATTCAGGAGATAATACTCATTTTAGCTTTAAATCAAGAACCATAGAAGAGAAATACAACTGTTGAGTCATTATTTAACTCATGATCTCCATTAGTTATATTATAGCCTCAATTTAAAATCTAACAATTTATGATCAAAATTTATGAATAAACCCTTTAAACTTGAGTTGTATAATAATTGTTGTATGTCATTATGCATGCAGAATATATCTTAGAGACATACAAAATCAAAAATAATAAAGAAAGTTAATAGTTAATCATTCATAGTACATTATGTGATTGTACATGGTCATTAATAAACTCGACATTATTATAAGCGTTTACATAATACTTATGAGCAATAGACCTTTAGTTATTGGATCCATTAACATATCATTAATGTTTTCAATACAAATATTTAGTTTCCTCAATTCGTTCGTAAATGAACAACAATTTTGTATGGAAATTTTGTGCAGCACCTCTCATACTATTACTATTCAAGGAAACATGGTAGCTGGCTTTATCACAATAAATCTTCAATATAGTATTTATATGGAATTCATAAACTTATGAGTCCACTAATAAGTTTTCAACAATATTTAGTGACCACTGCTTTGTGATTAGCAACATATTATGTCATTATTACTTAGGTTGTTATTATCAGTTCATTATGACTCCTCCATGAGATAGAATTTGTCTGCTGACATAAGGATATACCCTGAAATTACATTTATGTCTTTGAATATTACAAAGTTAAAGTAATCAACCGGTTTGAGTTCTCTCTTCTTCTTTAAATTTTAGTCTCTTATTTCTTTTATAAAGTAATACTCCATAAGATGTTTCACATTAATCTAGACATATCTAGTGTGTTGCAATGTGAATAACATCTAAACGGATATAGATTTGAACCAACATAAGAATTCTAATTAATGAAGCATAAGGATATAATCTCTTTGATCCTATTATCCTCTAAAGGAAAGCGTTATTGTTTGTTACATGTGTAAGGACCCATCTTAAGGTAAAACTTATGGAACAAAATTAATGTCCCATTGGGTCGATCTAAGTATGTTATGATATCTATTATATAAGAGATATCTCCGAGATCTATTATATCAAAGTATGTGTTAACAATGCTTTGACTTATGTAACATATACTTGTCAAAATTAAGGACAAGTTTGTTATAGACGCTCCCACTCATCTTCTTGAGGTAGGTACATTAACCTGCTTGATTCTTGATGAAAATAATTGCATTAGATTTCATCACATTTTGTTTTTTGTAGTAACCCATACATAGATGTTATTGACTTACAGACAAAGTGTTCTTTGACCTTTAGTTTAGAAATTTCCGGTTATTTTATGAACATGTAAATATGTAAGTCAGTTGTCAGGGAAGTTTGTTTTAGTGTCCATTTAATGTAACTCTCAATTGTTATAATCTATTAGAACAATGAGTTATAAGACAGGTAAGAAGATTTTTTGATAATTTATCTCCCCTTGTGTATAAACTTTGACAATCAATCATGCTTCTTGGTGTCTTAACATTTGTATTGGGATTTAGTTTAGTTACGAACACCTTAGGTGATTCAACCAAATCCCTAACGTTATTATAACACATAGAATTAGTTTAGCTAATAATGGTTTTATTCCAGTCAGAAGATTGATTGATGCTAGTGGTTAATAAAATCGAATGTAGGATCGGTAAACTTTCCAAAATCCATTTCAACTTTAGTTAGGGATGTTACATAATCATCAAAGTTAGTAGATTTTAAACCTAGATTGACCTCCTAAGTTTTTATAGATTAGCTCTTGGTTAGGTTGCAATCATTTTCAGGATGCTAAGTGTGTAAGAGTTAGTGTAGTATGGTATACAAAAGATGTAATCAGAGTTATATTTGGAGAAAATTTAATCACTCTCTTCCCCTCATCTCTTGTATTCCTTACAAGTCATGATAAAGACTTTTACTTCTCCTGCTGACCTTTGAAGTCTTTAGGAACTCAGCATGTTAGGATCAACATTTGAATACTAAAAGGATTCTAATAGAGAAACAAGTTAATGACGTTAGTCGTTGTAATTTCTCTTTGTTTGAGGATTATTTTTAGTTTTGGTAAAAGATCTAAGTGTACCCACATTTAAGCAACAATTAAACTTTTGTAAGACTAGTATTAGATTCTAAGGAGACAATTTTTGATGAAACAGTATCATGATGGAGCAGTTCTTGTAGAAGAGGTGTAAATAGAAATGATATAAAGTTTTCACGCACTCACCTTTTATAACTCTTGCAAGTTATGATTAAGATATTTAATGCTCTCGCTGACTTTGATATCTCTAGGAATACTACAACAGAAGTTTCAATGATGTACGTGACGTAAGAATATTCATATATATGTTAGACTTGATTAATTTCCTTCGCGTCTAGAAACCATAAGAAACTTAGAGACATATTTAGAAGAAATCATATTGAGTATTCTCTTTACGAAGGTGGACCTTAAAAGACAAATTAAATACAAGTAAATAATCTTTAAATGATAAATGAATTATGTTTAAATATTTCGTTTGGAATAAGTTACACGAATATAAATGAATAATAACTTTTGATGGACCCTTACTTATTCCTCAACCATCATGGAAGAAATCAAAGTGGGGACTTACTAATGGATAAACAAGAGAAGTCAAATGGTGTAGAGGTGCACAATTCGGGTATTTTTAATAATCGATTCCGGTTATGGAATCGGTTTCGGTTTCTCGTTTTAATGGTTGGAACCGGTTATTACTATAACCGGTTCGGTTTCGGTTCCATTTATTTGACCAAAAAACAATAACCTATGTGCCCGGTTCCGGTAGGGTTCGGTTCCGGTTGTTAGGAAACCAGGTATTAAAATACCCTATTTTTAGATTTTTATACCCTATTTACAAGTTTTTTAGTTATATATTTTCATTTTTTTTATACTCAATTGCGTTTTTATTACCTATTTTCTTGTATTTTTTATTATTATTAAAAGTGCATTAATGTAAGAAATTAAAATAAATGCATTAACATAACTTTAAAAGAAAGATGTTAGAATCATGTATCGGTATCATCGATTCCAGTTATTGTTTGGTTTCGGGTATGATCGTTCCGGTTCTGAGTATTGAGATCAAATGAATACCCTATTTATACCTACGAGTAGGGCCGGTTTCGGTTTTTGTATAGAATATCCGGGTATTAAAAAAACCGATTTCAGGTTTTTTACCGGATTCAGTTCCAATTACGGGTTTTTTTTTCACCTCTAAATAGGTGGCCTTAGAATTTTGGCTAATTTATTGTACTGTGGTTGTTTTCTTTTCTTTTTATTGGCTTTGGTATGTTGTTGTGCCTTGGTGTCATGCTAAGTCAGTTCTATGGTTTAGTTTGATATCAATAAAGTTGTATGGTTTATTTTGATATCAATAAAGTTCTCTTTGCTGGCCCAAAATATCTAACAAAATGGGTCAGCCCAATTTGATGTGTCATGTTTTGACTATAATAAAAATGACCCAACACAAAATAATGATGCCTTCTGATAATTTTATTAATTTTCATTTATATTAGAGTTAAGTTATGTAATTTAAATTGCCTAAGTCCGTATATCATACGAATACTTAACCTAATTTAATATTCAAAATCTTCATAAAAATTAATATTTTTTAATGGCAAATTTGGATCACTGACGACCACTGAAGTGGAACCAACCAATCATATCCATCTCCACTAGGGAATAATGCATATACACCAATTCAGGAGGAACCAATTAATCTGGGAAAAACCCGCCTTGTAAGAATCGAACTCATAACCTAATAGTCACTAAGGCTTATCTCACCTCTAAGATATTATTACGGTAGGCAGAATTTATCCAACCCATGAAATACATGGGTCTCTAAATACCGGTACAATAAATAATAATTATTTTCTCTTAAACAGTACAAAAATAAAGATTATTTTCTCTTAAATAGTGTATTATTTGTTTATCTTTGTCAAAAGTATGGAAATTTATATATTTGAAACCAATAATGCATCCGATCAGATCACAATAATGTGCAAATGATGTACTTAGATCTCATCAGTATTATATAACTTAAAAATAAACAAAAAGATTCCTAAAAAGATAATGCCAATTGTCATTTTATTTTATGCCAATTGCCGGTCCCACTTAATGCCTTCCAAACTTGAAAACAAGTAGCGCCGTAGCGGTATATGTACACGTGGAGGTTCGAATAAAAATCTTTAAAAATATGAAGCATTTTTACCGACAATTTTTTTATTAATAACGGGACACTAAATTTATTTATTTTATATTGTTAAAAAACAAAATATCTAAAATATATTAATATAATTACATTTATATAAAAAATCACAATAACCAATTTGTTTAATGACATATTAAAATACTTCTAAATACTTATACAATTGCACATTATAGAATTTAAGCATTCGCCTTTTAAATAAAGAGAACATATTACCAATACACTATGCTCCTTGAAAACAACCACTCTCTCAGTCTTTTAAATCTTCGATGAGAATGTTCATTGTTCAAGATTACAATTGTGGTGTGTTGTTCTACTGATCTTTTTTTTTCTTCTTTTGCACGTCATTAAATACACACATGTATATTAGATGTGTTCTTTTCTCCTTGACGATTTTTCGTGCTTAAATATGGGGTTACATATCGTCAATTTTAAATCCAGATTTACACGTCACACCTTGCTTTACCTTTTAACGGACATGTGTCTAATTGATTATGGATGTTGAATCCGTTGTTAAGACACGGATTTACGGGTTCAATGTGTATCGAATTCGAGTTTAGTGACCAAAGGTATAATAGATTTGAATAAAATAGAGACAAAATAGTTTTTATTTTAGTTTAAAGTATACGTTACCTTTAAAATTCCCCTCTACTCTATTTTTAGGTGCAACTAATGTAGATTCTAATATACATATGAAACTTACGTTAATGACACTTAATATATTTATTTAACATCTCCTTGCTAAAATTATGCAATCAAAAACTGAAAACAATTAAATAATGTTACGTGTACACGAAATTCAGGTTTTTTTTCTTCGGGACAACAAATAAATTTAGGCTTAAACAGTGAGATTTTTTTTTTTTTTTTTGTCTAAGATATAAATTATAATGCGCTAATTTATTATAACTTTATAGATAAATATTGACCATTTTATAAAATTTATAAAATGAGTTAAATAACTGTATTTTAAAACAAAAAAAACAAAGTCAAAACATACCAATTTTGAGTTTAATTCAATTAATTTTACAATATTTGTTCATGATATCACTAAATTGATAAGATTAACCAATTTAACAAAAAAAATATCTATTAATCAATCAAATATATCAAAAATCAAAAACTCATGAAAAAAATATAGATAAATATACAATATCGATAAAATTCATGAAAAGTGGGTGAGAAGAAAAGAAACAATAAATCGAAATGTGATTTATAACCAAAAAAAAAAAAAACAAACAAAACATTATAATTGTGTAGATCTTGAAGGAGGCGCAAATCGCGTAGAAAAACTTCGAGGTAACAAATCATCATCTTCATGATTACCAGCGTCATTAAAATTAAGAGCATAGCTTTTTGGATCATACTGAAACGGCGTCGTATTAGCATTAGATCTATTCCTCTTCCTACTAAACCTTCTGATGAAGTTTTTCCACTTGGGTCCTGCAACAAGCTCTGAATACTCCTTCAAACTCTTGGCACGTTTCATGAACCACGTGTCTTGATTGATCAGATCCCCGGATTGCTTCTGGTACAAGAAAACTGCGGTTTCACCGTCATGGTAGCGGTGGTGATGGTTGTCGAAGCAGCAGAAGAAGAGGCGGAAACATCCGTTGGATGTTAAGACGACGTCGTCGTCATGAGGGATATCTTTCCCTTCGTGATCATGTTCCATGATGATTGGTGTGGTGTAGGGCACGTTGAGAGCTTCTTGTTCTTGTTGTTTAGACATGATGATATTTGTTTTGTGTGAGTTGGGATAGAGGGGGAGCAGTGGTGTGTGTTTTATATTGTGGAAATACGTGTTGATTTTGTGTGTGTGGAGGGCAAAAGGTTCATAATGTGGGGGAAAATGAAAAGTAGGAAGAGTCAAAATTGGGAGGAAATGTGTGTGAAGGTCAAAGGAAATAGAGTAGAAAGTGAATTTGGTGTTTTTCCAATAAGAAATTATGATGGATGGAGTTTTCAAGTTAAGTGATTATGCTTGTTGAAAATAGATATAAGTCATGAAAATTTAACATGATTGAAGAAAAGAAACCGATATTTGAATTTGCTATGGTTTAAGATAATTAAAAGATATATTCATTACGGAGTCGGTTTTGTTTTGACTGAGTGCATAATGATAATTACGATACATGAGAATACAGATTATTTTTATATTTTTAACATGTGTTTATATTATATATATATATATATAAAAAGGTTCGACGAGTCGTTTACAATGCTACTGAAATAAGTTCAATCGGAATTTGTTTAACCCAGTTTCCAACCTTAATTTCTTAGGTTGAAAACATCGTTTGCCTGAACCAACCCTCGAGTGATGTTCAAATGGAAGGTTGAATTTGTCTAAGAAGCAATCATATTATGACACATGGCATCTTAAAATTTAAGGGGAAGAGAATTTTAATTCCCTAACATGCCTAAAAATTCACAATCACAAAAACATTCACTGAATCGTCGAACCTTATTTCAACATTCTAATATCTTTTTTTTCTACCTCTTAATGAGTGGCGTTCCAAATCCTTAGAACTTTTTATCTCTCTCACCTTCCCAATCTGCTCGAGGAACACGGCGTCATCTCTATTGTTCACCCGCCATCGGCCGCCTCTTTTTCTGATGTCTACGTTTCAATTCACGACATGATGTTACTCCAAAACTTGTTCGTAATCATAATGATGGCGTCACTGCTTTGGCTAATAGCCTTAGTCCCACATGCCTAGCTTCTTGATCTAACAACCGCTCTGTGAAATTATACTTCTCTGATAAGTCATATTATCATTGTTTGGTCTTTTTTTTAATCAATCTATGATACTTTATGGTAGCATTTGGTATGTAGAAATCAAAACTGGAATGAAATGGATCATTGTGAGTGAATGAATAAAAAGTGTTTGGTTGGTCGTGGGAATTAGAATCGGCCATTACATAAATTATTTCATTCTCTCAAATTCATTTCATTTGTCCTCTATTTTTTTCCATTCCATCTCTCTTTCACCATTCACTAACAACAAAACAACAACCCACCACTGTCGCCACCACCGCCATCCACCGCCGTTGTCGCCACCCGCCATCGCCGCCACCATCACCTACCTCCGCCGCCACCTGCCACCACCACCTCCTCCGCCACCCACCGTCGCCCACCGCCGTGGCTACCTTCGCCGCCACCCACTTTCGCGACCCCCGTCACCCGCCACCACCCAACGCCACCGCCACCCATGTTTGCCTTGTCGTCACCCGCCACCACCCACGACCTTTGTCGCCACCCATCGCCAACGTCGCCACCCACCACCATTCTTGCGCCACCGTCATCCACCGCCGACACCATCCCACGACTACTGTTGCTGCCACCCACCTCTGTGCCCGCCGTCACCCGCCACCCACCACCACTGACACCCACTTCAGCCTCCGTTGTCACCCCCCATCACCCATCGTCGCCGTCACCCCACCTCTACCTTGTCGTCACCCACCGCCCACCTCTGCCCTTTCAGACCTCAGCCATCACCACTGATTTTTTTTCTTTCATCTTTTTTTGTCTACCAAACAAACCACACGATAGTAATGATTATTTTTTGTTGGGCCTATATTACCAAAGGTTTACACATTAGAGCTACTTTTGGGCTTTAAAGGGGTTTGTGGGCTTCCTAGTGCCTTTGGGCCTAGGGTTGTAAATGGTGGGCTTAGTGAGTATTATAAATAGATGTCTTAGGTCAAGGTGAAAAGGTTAGAGAGTTGTATTTGTAAAACTTGTATCAGACACTTTTCTAGTGTATGCAAGTTGTTCTTAATTCAAAGATTGTTCTTCTTCCTAATCACTATTTTCGCTATTGATTAGGTTTGTGATACCTGTTAGATCGTTATCCGGGACTTACAATTGGTATCAGAGCCTGTTGTTCAAATACAGGCTCTGGGTATCGTTGATTGAAGAAGTTGTTTCGAAGTGGTGTTGCTGCTGTTCAGAATTGTTGTTGTTCTGGATTACTGTTCATAATCGAAGAATCATGGTTTTCTTCGGAATTACTACTGTTCCGAAGAACTCGAAGACGATTTGAGGGTTTTGGATCTGCCACTGTTAGGATTCCGAAGAACTCGAAGGAGGTCATCCATCTCGGATTGATCCCGGACAGTTGTTCAATCTGGATTACTACTTTTCCGGATCCGAGATACTGTTGGTGGTTATCGGCTCCTTACATTTGGATTTCTGTTGCTTAAATTTCGGATCACTGTTGCATTCGGATAAGGATAGGATTCCGGATTCTCTATTCGGATTCGTTATTCCGATTCTCATCCTTCCGGATTCACTTTTCCGGATTCTCTCAATTTGGATACACAGGTTTTTCGGATTCATCATCTCGATTTTCAATTCGATTCAATTCAGTTCGATATCATGTCGGATTCATCATCTCGGATTCAATTCGGATTCATCATCTCGATCTGGATTATTCCAATTCGGATTTATCCAACTCGGATTTGACCAATTCGGACTATTTTCAGCTTTGTCCGTCTCAGAGTTGACCATTCCGGATTGATTTCGGACCAAGCACTGTTCATCTTAGAGAACTTGAAATAAACTGAATTTAAATCTGTTTGGTAATTCTAATTAATTTAATCATGATGACCGGATATATGACTGCACAAGACTTAACCAATGCCACTTTGGCTGCCCTGCAATCTCAAACTCTGCCCTCCATCAAGAGTTGGATCAAGTGATTGCCATTTTTACTAAAGTGCCTCGTTTGTTATATGGAATGGAAATTTCGATTCGAGCAATATTGCAAGGCAAAAGAGCTGGTGTGTGGAGGTGCATCATGAATGGTCCGCGAACGATAGTCTATAGTACCGGTCAAGATCCGGACACAAAGATTCCTAAGCCCAGTCACTTGTGGACTCCAGAAGGTGTTAAGATAATTGAGGAAGATGAAAAGGCCTCGGCTGTACTGACCATGGCGCTTGGACCTGATATTTCTATTGCGGTTAGAAATTGTAAGACCGCAAAAGAAGTATGGAGTGAACTGCAAAATCTCTATGAGGGAAATGCATATATGAAGGCAAGCAGGGTAAATCAGCTGAATCAACAATTCAACTCATTTAATCACATCTATGGGGAAACCATTGAGAACCAGATTCGTCGATATGTAAAGCTTGTTTCCCAGATGATATCAGCTGAGATTACTCTCACAAATAGTGCTATGAACAGACAGTTGTTGAATTCACTGCCTAAGAGTTGGGATGCGGATGTGGGAATGATTAAAAAGAAAAAGAATCTGAATGCCATCACTCTCACAGAAATGATAGCTACTATTAAATCGTGTGAGATTGATAACAAGCAGAGAGACATAAATCATCAGAGCAGTTTGATGGCCGCAGGGATAACAGGGCAAAATGCAGCATTGATGTCACAAAATTTGGTAATATAGCCCTCTGCAAGGAAATTCTCAAACACCAGGTAGCTCAAATGTGGTTTATAGGCCTCTCGCCACAACGCAGAAAACCCAGTACGTGTGTGGGCTTCAATCTCAGACTCCCACTGTGATTTCTGCTGCTCAAGTTCAGACACAGTACCATGCTCAGTATCCCAACATGGTCTTCAGTCATGTCGTTCCTCAAGCAGTTCAACAAAGCAACATTCCCCAATCTGCTGCTCCAGCGCCTGCACCTGCTCAACCTGTGTCCAACTCTGCTTTTCTCACTAAAGAAAACGAAGAGAAATTGGCTATTGCGGCTTCGATGATCAAGAGCTTGAATGCCTTTTTGGCAGGTGATCTGACTCCTCCATCCATTCTTCCAACCGAAGTTGATCAAATAATGGAGGAGGATCTGGACGAGATCGATGCGTCCTGGAACCTTGCAATGGCTGCCTTTCGTGTTAACAAATTTTAGAAGAAGTATGGTCGGCAACCATTGTCAAATCTGAAGACTGGTCTTACAAAGGATAAACTCAGGTGCTACAGATGTCACGAACCAGGACACTTTGCCAGGGAATGCAAAAAGCCGCCGTCCGGATATGTGTCATCCAGGGTGGCAGACATACAGAGCAGCGACAGACAGCTAGTGCCAGTCTCTCCCTCAAAGTCCACTACAAGTCCCTCGAGCAGCTCGGGCGAGAAATCAACAGCATTGGTGGCACAACAGCATGAAGGATTAACCTGGGCAGATGCTGCAGCTCAGATGGAAACTTTAAATCTCTCCAAGAACAGCAAACACTGCATGATGGCGCAGACTACTGAAACGCCCGATCTTTCAGAAATGGTAAATCGAATTCTCTGTTCTGATATTTGTCGTTTTAAATTATCACAAATGCGCGCCCACAATTCAACTTGTAGCTGAATACCAACAAGTTGCGTCACATAACATCGCCCTTAAACATAAGAACAAGCTTCTTATGGAAAAGGTCGAAGCTTAGAAACAAGATATAGCTCAGCTAAAGCTAGACTTGAACCAACAGTAGTGTTGGGTATACGACTATAAGCTAAAACTAGCTGAAAAGGACGTAGAACTTCAAGCAGCCTTAGCCAAGCTAAATTCCTTGACAGGGAAGTTTCACGAAAATGAAACAAATATTAAAAAAATTTGAAACTTCCAGCAAACTGGTCAAGGACTTATGTGACCTTCAGCTAAATTACCAGAAAAATTTTTACCAAAGGTCTTGGGTGTAATAGGGCTCCTCCACCATATAATTATAACTATACAAGAATGCTTGAATCTGAGGCTGATTTAGAAATGCAGAAAAAATAATTTATGGTAAACCCTCAGATTATCTTTCTAAACCATGGAAGCCCTATTACCCAAAGTTTTCTAAACCAACTGAACTCAAGAGGGATGATGCTTTCGTTACTTCCACACCACTTTCACATGAATCTGGTGATCATCCTTCTGGTAGTACAGATGATTTGGAGAAAGTAACGCCTAAGGAAGAGGAATCAACATCCTCTACAGAATCAAGAGGAGAAAAGTCTTCTGAAACTCAAACTGAATTCGTGAACGATACTAACGTGTCTACCTCATGTGCAGATGAAATTTTAGTTGAGGATATCACAGAGGATGATCAAGAGGAATGTCTGAATGCGAATTCATACAATTCGGCTGCTGATTATGAATTTTATAAGCCCGCTTTTGACATTTTAAATCAATTTCTTGCTGAACAATTTAAATTCTCAAACAGTGTTGGTTATGTTGATAACACAGACAGTTTTAATTATGGTTTTTCATCAAATGCTGATGTTTTGATTGACACGAATAACTCATAACTCTTGTGATGAAAACTTGAATTTAGCTGTAGGTCCAGCATCGACAAATGATTCGGTTTCATCAGTTCCAACTGAAGAGACCGGAAGTTCTTCTCCAGAGGATTCGTCTGTTGATGCGAATCCCAGGGTTGACAGTGAGAAAGTCAACCAACCAACCGACCCTGTGAACATTGATGTTGGCATAATTCTAGAAGATTCGGGCGACTCGGCTTCTTCACACCAAGCGCAAGGGACTGGTTCTAAAACAACAGATGATGAGCACTCTTTTTCTGACAATTCAATTGAAAATTTTAAAACTGATTCTGAATTGGATTCTCAAACTTTTCAAAATTTAAAGATTCCAACTACCTGTAACGTTTCAAGCTCATCTTCTGAAAATTCAGAAAAGGATGTCCCTGCGGAGCCACCCGTGTCATCTTCAGAATCTGTCACGAAATGCGATTTGAAAAATAAGATTAAGAAACGGAGAACATGCCGATCCAGAAAGAAGAAAACCAATCAGGCTTCTCCGACAAATGACAAGGCAACTGCTGAGTCCCCTCATCACTCTGAGAAGTTGACTCAGCAGCCATAAACTGAATCTGTTAAGCAAACAACTGAACAGATATTAGTTAAAGTTACGCCTAAATCTACACGTTCCAAATTGTCAACTTCAAATCACCAAACTAACAAGCGTGCAGATGGTTGTGCGCATGCAACAGTCAAGAACAACACCGTGCATCAGCCTTCAGTATCGCAAGCAAGAAACTGACAGACAAATTGCTTAGAATTTCCCAAGCTGAACGGACGGTTTTCTTCCAGAAGAGGCAGACCTGTTTCAATTGTGGATTTCCCGGGCATATTGCGCGAAACTGTCAAAAGACCTTTACCCCATTTAAGACTTTGTATTCACGATATCAGAAGACTATGCCTAATCGCCTACCTAGGCTCGATTTATGGCTATATCTTCTGATCAAGACTGGAACTTAGCCAAGAAACAATCTCTCAAATCCTTAAGACCTTCAGGTTCCCAAAATCCTTCTAGCACTCCAAGGATTGTGCAGAATTCTGATTCGTTAACTGGAGGCCTAAGACATTGACCAAGATTCAGTCTTCTGCCCCCATTACAAACCAATCAAAAGCATCATCAACCTCATCCTCAACTAATTTACTTTTTTTGAGGTTACTTATATTGATGCAAATGGCATGCCCAGATCTTCAATGGCCTGGGTTGCAGCCTCTAACTAAAATCTGTTGAAATGTGCAGGAACAGCTCTGGCGAACTCTTGTCAAACTCTGGTATATTGATATGGTTGTTCCAGGCACATGACCGGAGACATCTCGCAGTTGAATGACATTCAGTTTTTCGATGGCTGGTCTGTTTCCTTGTAGGTGGTAAGACAGGGAAGATTACTATGAGAGGAACAATTTGCAATGGAGCCCTCAGCTTTAAGAATGTTAATTACGTACCAGAATTGAAGCACAGTCTTTTGAGTGTGTCTCAACTCTGCGACAATCATTTGGATGTTCTTTTTACAAAAAAGGGTGTTATGTGCTGAAACCAGGTCTTATATTCCGGATGATTGGATTCTTCTTAAAGCTGCATGAAAAGGAAATGCATATGTCATTGACATGAACAATGCTCCCTCTGACAAGCTCACTTGCCTCTTCTCGTCTACAGCTGAACATGATGCAATGCTATGGCATTGTAGACTGGGACACATCAACATGAAGAACTTAAATCGTCTTCTAAAAGGTGGTTTAGTCAGAGATCTACCAGTTGGCGACTTCATGCAGGTTGAAAAGTGTGAATCATGTGCCCGTGGGAAACAACATCGACAACCAACAAAGCTAAAGCCGCTCCTTCCACGTCTCAAGTCTTAGAACTACTTCATATGGATCTTTTTGGTCCGACAGACATTCTGAGCATTGGTGAGAAGGCTTAATGTCTGGTTATTATTGGTGACTTCTCGCGATTCACCTGGGTTTTCTTTCTTATGCATAAAAGTGAAACCGCTGAGTTAGTTAAACAGCTTGTCACGCTTATGGAAAACCAGACATACACAACTGTGAAGGCCATTCGATGTGATAACGGAACAGAATTTAAGAATGTTACCTTAAATTCTTTATGTTCCTCCAAGGGTATTGACCGCCAGTTTAGTGCAGCCAGAACTCCACAACATAATGGGGTTGCCGAACATAGAAATCGAACACTAATTGAAGCCGCCCGTACTATGCTGGTTGAATCCGAGCTACCTCTCATTTTCTAGGTAGAAGCAATCAACACTACATGTTATATTCAGAATCATGCCCTGATCAATAAACGACACATGAAAACTCCATACGAAGTGGTTCAAGGTCGCAAACCTTCGGTCAAGCATTTTCACAAGTTCGGATGCCCTTGTGTTCTCCTGCTCATGAACGCTAAAGGAAAATTTGAATCGCGCGGGGACCCTTGCATATTCGTTGGATATTCCAAAAATACTTCATACCGTGTTTATAACAAGATCAAGAATATGGTAGTTGAAACCTACAATGTGGGTTTGGCTGGAGGAAAATCCCAAGGACACACGCATTGGTCCTGACTGGCTGTATGATTATTCTACATTATTTAACCATGTTGATGTTCCTTCCAATGTGTTTACAGGTAAAAGTCCAATTTCTGACCTTCCAACAGTGACCATCTCACCCGAAGACGATGCTGATGCTGCACAGCTACATGAGACATTAAAGCAACTGAGTGTGGATCCTCTTGGATTTAATAACGCTGTCTCTTCTCTTCCCCCGTATCGCAATCTCCAGAGCCAACACTTAATCCGCCATCTCAGGATGATACTCCTGAAGTTGGGGCTTCTGACACAGAGGCTCCTATGACAAATGAAGCGTCTACTCCTCCCGATGTCTTGGGTTCATCTCTGTTTCCTGAGCCTACTCCGCAGATTGTTCGGTTGAGTCCTCAGCAAATACTCCTACTGGTGCAACTGATGAAGGGGAGTCATCTGGAGTTGTTTCAGCAAGTGTTACCAACTTACAAACGAATATTCTTGTTCCCGCTACACCAATACCGCAGTGTCTTCAGCGTGATCATCCCATTGACAATATTATTGGTCTTGTTAATGTGCTATTCAAACCCGTACCAATCCGAGGATATCAATACTTGTCTCTACTCTTGCTTCATTTCACAAATTGAACCTACAAGTATTGATGTTGCTTTGCAGGAACCAGGCTGGGTGGATGCTATGCATGAAGAACTCAATCAATTTGAGAAGCTTGGTGTTTGGCAATTGGTGAAGCTGCCTCAAGGAAAGCGTGCTCTTGGAACTCGCTGTGTTTTCCGTAACAAATAGGATGACACTGGAGTTATTTTTCGAAATAAAGCTCGACTGGTCAGGGTTTTCGTCAGATTGAAGGCTTAGACTACGATGAGGTCTACGCACCGGTCGCTCGTTTGGAGGTTATTCGTATTTTCTTGGCTTATGCATCTTACATGGATTTCACTGTCTATCAAATGGATGTCAAGACTGCGTTTCTCTACGGCACGGTGAAAGAGGAAATCTACGTGGCACAACCACCGGGTTTTACTGATCCTGACAAGCCAGACTATGCATACAAATTAGACAAAGCTCTGTATGGGTTGCATCAAGCGCCTCACGCATGGTACGCAACTCTTACAAAGCATCTGCTTGCTCATGGATACACTCGGGGAACGATTGATCAAACCCTGTTCATCAAACGGGTTGACAAGGACATTATTCTTGTTCAAATCTACGTTGATGATATCATTTTTGGTTCTACAAATGATGGTTTGTGCCACGAATTTGAAGAAATTATGAAGAAGAAATTTGAGATGAGCTCATTGTGGGAGATGACCATGTTTTGGGGACTTTAAGTTCGTCAGAGCTCGCAAGGAATCTTGATTCATCAAGGAAAATATGTACATGATGTTCTTGCGAAATTCAAGCTTACAGATTCGAAGCCCATGGCTTCACCTATTGCAGAACGGCCTCTACTAAATAAAGACGCTGAAGGAACGCCTCGCTCAATGATTGGATCACTCATGTATCTCACTGCAAGTCGGCCATACATCATGTTTGTCGTCTGCCAGTGTGCTCGTTATCAGGATACTCCTAAACTCTCTCATTTACATGTTGTTAAACAAATTTTTAGGTATCTCAAAGGAGCACCATCACTGGGCCTCTGGTATCCTTAAAATTCTAAATTTGAATTGTTTGCTTCCTCTGACAGTAATCTTGGAGGTACAGATAGGGATATGCGCTCAACTTCAGCTGGTTGTCAATTTCTGGGAGATCGCTTAATATCGTGGCAATGCAAGAAGCAACAGACGGTCTCGCTTTCTACTGCGGAAGCAGAATATGTCGCAGCCTCTGCTTGCCGCTCCCTGGTTTTATGGATGCAACACCAGCTTGCGGATTATGGTTTGACTTATCTAAACACCACAATTTACTGTGATAATGATGCTACTATCCAAGTCGTCAAAAATCCTGTTTTTCACTCCAAAACCAAGCACATAATATTAAAATCCATTTTATCCGTGATTGCTATGAAAAGGGTCTCGTGAAGCTTGAGCAAATCCACACAGATGCAAACGTGGCGAATTTGTTTACGAAACCCGTTAGCAACGCGTGTTTTCAAGTGCTTGTGGATCTTCTCAAAATGGTTCGGTTTTCTACCTAGGCATCCTCTGTCTTCTTATTTCGTTTATTGTTTTCCTTTATTTTTCTTGTTTCGTAAATTTTTCATGTGTATGCACAAATTTAGGGGGAAAATCTTAAAAATAAAGCTTTTGCAAGGATTGGGAAATGAAATACTTTTTCATGATAAAATGTTTGACTAACACATGTAAAGTGTTGAAGCGGGAAAAGGTTTGGATCGAAGGCGATGTGTCGGTAGGTCTAAAACTCAAACAGATAGTGTTAGCCAAATGATACAAACATAATGAACTATGTACTCAGTGGATCACTTACTATAGGCGTATGATTTCATGGTCTTAAATTTTGTGTTGATAGATAGCCAACGTCGAGGTTTCGGGTCTTTATGCTGTTGGGTCATCCGGGGATATCTTGGTTGCCCTTCTGTTGCATCCAGATCATATGTAGACCTAGGCACAGTCATGAAATCTTTCTAAAAGAGACAAAATAGAAAGGCCAAAACCTAAGAGAACATAAGTTTCTTCATGAGAATATTCAATAAGTTCTTACGTACCACATAAGGTATTTGCCTAACCCTCGTCAGTCACTATTGGTCTCTCTGCTGTATGGAAGTACAGACCTGTTCACCAATAGCCTGACGTTGTAAAATATAAAGGATGACCACAATATACTCACCTACTACGATGAATTGTTGTGCTTACCTTGATCGCGGGGGTTGTCATGGTATGGGACACACGGGTATCATAGTATAATACTACCTTAAGCGTATCATAAAGCTTGAACTTTAAGGGTTGAGTTTTAGATTTAAATGGACAAGTATATTGACAATCGCTTAGATCAGTTTGACCCTAGTCATACTGAAAAATGTTCCTCAGTCGATCTTCGAAACGATTTGATCCCTTAGCAAGGCTGTGTTTTATGTGTGTGCTAAGTAGTCTTCTCTTTGTAGATTTGTAAAAGGTGGTTGGATGCTTGGTTAGTCAACTTGATGATTTTTTATTAGATGGTTTCTGTCAAGGGATATTGGACTGGCCCATTGAGTTTCAAAATTTGGGCCAATCTAATAGAATTTTGAAAGTCCTAAAAATTGGAAAATCAGAATACTGTTCCGGATTGGGCTTTTCGGATAGGCCTACTTGAACTGCTGTTCCGGATTGGGATTTTCCGGATAGGCCCACTTGGATTACTGTTCCTGATTGGGCTTCTCCGGACAGGCTCACCTGGACTTTACTGTTCCGGATTGGGCCTGACAAAAGCCCAATCCGGACTCTTTGGAATTTGAGGCCCAAGCCCATTCCGGAAAGTATATCAATGATTCTGAAACATCATTTTGGATTATTCACAAATTTCTGAAATCTCTATTCTTCTCTGATTCTCTCTCTCTATTTCACTGTTCATCTCGGAATTCATCCGGATTAGGTAAATATGCTTAAAATCAAGAAATCCGGATGATAATTTTGATGTTTAAAGCATTCCGGATAGCGTCTCGG
This sequence comes from Scalesia atractyloides, assembly GCA_947069175.1. Taxonomy (NCBI): domain Eukaryota; kingdom Viridiplantae; phylum Streptophyta; class Magnoliopsida; order Asterales; family Asteraceae; genus Scalesia; species Scalesia atractyloides. The sequence goes on along the minus strand of CAMTDV010000020.1, from coordinate 38,423,499 downwards.
ATTGATCTTCAAAGACACATGCATTTCAGATTCCATTCCTGATGGTTATTCATCAGAATTGATGAACTCGGATTTCATCTCGGATAATCTTCATCCGGATTGATGATTTATCCGAGATACTATTGGCTAATCCGGATTGCAAATTTATCCGAAATACAAGTGACCTTTTGCTAATCCGAAATGATGAAAAGGTTCATCCGTGTTAGTGTTGATCTGTTAGTAAATCTGGATTCAAGGTTTTGAACCCTTGAACTATTTTGAACCTTTTCAAATGTTGAACCCCTAAAACTGCTTTGAACTCTTAAACAATTGAACCCTCAAAATCTGGTTGAACTATTCAGTTAGTATTGACCTTTATCCTGATAAACTCCATTAACTCCTGTTAGTTGGAATTTAACTTGGTTATTGTCTTGACAGAAATGGTTGAAGAAGCTTTTGACGCCGTTATGTTGGTTAAGGAGCAGTTCCACAACCAGGCAGGATATCTTTCAGATCCGCCAGCCGAGTTTTATCAGGATTTCCAGTCGATGATCGTGGGTTTAAACGCATGCAAGATTGTCTATGCTCTCCGGGCCAATCCAGTCATATACAGAGTTTATTGCATTCTTTCTGGAAGAGAGCTCGATTTCATCAGAGAGGCATGGATGGGAGACCATATATCAGTTCACAGATACAAGGAAAGGAGATACTGGTAAATGAAGCTTGCGTCAGAGAGGTGCTACAGATTGTTGATACTACTAGCGACCCAACAGTATATGCGAAAGAGAAGGTGGTGCCGGTACTAATGGAGATGGGTTATGAAGGGTCGTATCCACCACTGCTTAAGAAGATGTTTCCAGCATACTGGCGGTTATTGGTTTATATGTTTATGCAGTGTGTCTCAGAAAACAAAGGAGGTCTCGATCAGCCAAACCAAACCCAGACCTCTGCTATTGTATCTCTGGTTATGGACTGGAAGTATAACTACTCTGGTTATATCTTCAAAAACATGAAGAAAAATTTGGAGCAGTCCAAGAAGAGAATGTTTCTTTTGTATCCACGGTTCGTTCAGTTGATTCTTGATGCTCGCTATCCTGATCTGGCAAAGGACGCTTCATATGCGAGTTTGTTAAACAGGAAGCCGATGGGGCCAACCATTTTAAGCACCATGAAGAAGAATCGCTCGACATCTAAAACTGTATTTGTTGGTCGTTTTGCTTTGAATAAGTTTGGAAAATTTGCAGAGGTTGTTGGCCTGGACGTCCCAGCTCCTCCACCGGTAAATACCACCGTGGCCGAAGAACATGATGTGCCGGTCAAAGAGAAAGAGATAGAGGTAGAAGATCTGGTTACAGATGATGAAACCGATGCAGAACAAGCTTTCTAGATGATCTTACAGATTTCAATGCTAATTTGACTCTAGTTTTACCAGAATTGTCCTCAGAGAACTTGGAAGCTTTGATTGCTCATCTAAAGGAAATTCAAGAAAAACATGGTGATCCTCCACTAGAAATTCCATCTATTGTTGCTCCGATTGGTGTGGTTGAAGATGATGACGAAGATGAAGAGGACGAAGTTCCATTGATTAAGAGGAGGCGAACAGAGCCGATTGTTTAATCAAGTTAGTTTGAAGTTCGTGTTGCTAGTGCTGCTGAAGAGTCTGAGTTGATGACGTCTACTGCTGCTGTATCTTCAGTAGCTGCATCTGTTATAGAAACTCTGATAGTTGATACTCCCGTTTTATCTGAACCGACAACCACTCATATTGCTACGCATTCTTCAGTTGTCTCAATTCCGGCTGACACAGTACTACAGATGATGGAGTTTGGGGGAAGTTCAATGGGTGCAGGAGGTTCTGAGGTAGGTGGGAGTGGTGTAGGTCGTGGTGACGATGCTTCTGAGGAATATTTGCGAAGATCAACAAAGCGTGCATATGAATTTGGTGGGTTGGATAGTGATGATGAGGATGTGGAAGTTGACGTTTAGATCTGAAGAAGAGAGTGGTTGTCTTAGAGGAGGAAGTTATATTGAAGGATGCTCAGATTGCCTCGTTGCAAACTCGATTGGATGTTAGAGATCAAACCATAGATCAGCTGCAGGGAGATGTTACTATGCTAATGACCATGGTGTTCGATTTGAAAGCCAAGTTGGAAAATAAGTTTGGAAAGGAATTTTCTGATCCTACGAACGATCCAATGAATATCGAGCACAGACATCGTGCTGCTCAACAACGAGCAGCTGAAGAAAATGAGGTAGAAAAGCTAGCAGCTGAACAGTTGGCTTCTGAACGCTAAGCTGGATTAGATGATTATCTGGGCGATCCACGAAAGAAATATACAGCGAGCCAGAAGCGACCAGTGACCAAAACGAAGAAATAAATGGTACTGATGAAGAATGTTGATGTTAATCCTCTTGACGAGAACTTCCGCTTAAAAGATCCAACAAACCAATCGGAACGCTATGTGATGGAGCTCGGTTCTAGCTACTATATCAAAGTCGGGAATAAATCAAAGGTGTTAAGCTGGATGTATGATCACGTAAAGAAAATGTGGATAATTGTGCGCCAAGATGGGACTCGAGAGTATTATTAGAAGGAATCCCAGTTCGAGACGTGGACGAAAATAGCTCTTACTGATTTACTGCGAGCTCCGTATACAGATGATGATACAACTGAGCGTCGCCCTGGATGGAGGTTTTTCAAGAAACTAGAGCATGAGGTAAAGAACGTGTTTAAGACGATGAAGACTGCCGAACCCTACTTGCGAGCTGCAAAGGGAGTTCGTGATGCGCATACCAGGAGAAGATTTAAATCGGTGATGTGGCCGCAAACTGATAAGGAGTTGGTTATACCGATTGCTCCAACATTTCCACGAGGGATTCTAAAGAACTTTAACTTTTGGTTGTACGATCCCAAGGTTGGCATCGTCGCGATTGTGACAAAAAAAGGCGTTCAGGGTGAATGACGTGGTTGACTTAGTAAGCTTTCACGATGAAGACCTGCAGGTTCTTGCTTCTCATCAGATCAGAACTGCAGAGTTATATGAGGTGTGTGCGAAAGATTGGATTGCAACTGATGTAGGTATTATAGCTGGAAGGCTAGGAGTGGATGTGCAACGAAGGACTAGAATGCCTAATGTTGTAAACCTAGGGGAGATTGTTGGGCCTATATTACCAAAGGTTTACACATTAGAGCTACTTTTGGGCTTTAGAGGGGTTTTGGTTCTGTGCTTGTGGTTAGGGTTGCAAATGGTCGGCTTAGTGAGTATTATAAATAGATGTCTTAGGTCAAGGTGAAAATGTTAGAGAGTTGTATTTGCAAAACTTGTATTAGACACTTTTCTAGTGTATGCAAGTTGTTCTTAATTCAAAGATTGTTCTTCTTCCTAATCACTATTTTCGCTATTGATTAGGTTTGTGATACTGTTAGATTCGTTAACGGGACTTACATTTTCATTCTTACATGGTAACCAAACAAGACAAAGAATGTGAATGATCCATTTCATTACCTAGTCCATTCCATTACACCATACCAAACAAAGCATATGTAATTGATTAGACAGTTTAGATGATATTATTAAAGTTGTTGTTCATGAAATTGTGAAACTTTTATTATTATTATTATTTTATGAAAATTATTATTGTGTTGGTTCTATTTGGTGCTAGTATGGTCGTATATTGTTCACTCTTGTATTATTGTTGGTTTGGTTTTATTTGGTGCTAGTTTGCTAGTGTGTTAAAATAACACACTTAGTATACTGTTGCTTTTTTTATATAAATATAGTAATATTATACTCAAATTTAAGGTAAAAAATTTGATTTATGATGTGATTAAAAAAAATTAAATAAATGAATTTAAATTGGACACGTATCAGAACCATATTTCGCCTCCCTTTTTTCCGCCGAAATTCCTCCATGACCATAGAGCTGACAATTTCAGACATAGACATGATACGCGGCACAAACTGAAACGACCTGATTTGGTTTCGTGTTTGACCTTAATTGATTTCGTGTCTTAAACAGGCCGACACTATAAGCCCTGCTAAATTTGGTTTCTAAACAGGTTAAAGCCCAGTCAATAATATGTTAAGCACTCATTAAGACATGATATTAATTTCTATTTAAAAACATAAGATGTGGGTGGGGGTTATGCTGACATAGCGACCTCACAACTGAAAAATTCCTAATTTTGAAATCGCATCCCACATCTCCCTCTCTCTGAGTCTGTCTCAGCCGCATGCCTGCATCACTCAATCACATTCACGATCCTCAATCAATAGGTCCGTGTCTTGTTTGTAACTTATTATAAACAAGTTCATCTTTGTAATTGATTAATTTGATTTTTCACTTCTAATTTAAAAGGTTCCATCTGCTGTAATTAAACTCCTTGATTTATTTAATTTTAACACAAAACTTTTCATTTTTTCAATTTAACCACAACACTTGTATACTTTCAACTTTGGTCCCTTATACTTTTCATCTTTCGCAAGTTTTTCGTTTTAAATTTTCCGAGATAACATGCCGTAACATGCATGCAGAGTTCATTGTTTTTTCAACTATTTTTCGAGTCTGATAGGCTCGGCGCAGCGCGTCTTTTTTCCCTATTTGATATGTCTGTCGCAACATGCGGACTAGAGATCGACTTAGTTATTCTTTTCTATGTAAAAAAACATTTTCCTTTTATCTAATATGATATATAACTAACGAATCCCCTGCCGCATTACGGCGGATGGTAATTCTAGTTGAAGCTATTTATTCGTTATATAAATAAATGTTTTATAAAGTAGGAAAACATAACTTAATCCTATTTTAACATTATTAATTTACTTTTTTTACCGTTTTTGACATAATAAATCAACGATTAATTATGAAATATACAACGTTAAGTTAGATCATAATTTTATAATAACTAATTATTAATTAAATGTGAATAACAATTATTATTACGAGTAACAACTCTAATTTATGAAATACCAATAAAATGATTTTCTTTTACTTTAAATAAAAATTATATTCAATAGATACACAATAATAAAAAAATATATCATTATATACAATTTTATATGTAATATAGTACGTAATATCAGTCATATGCAAAATTAATATCTTTCTGTATTATGTATTTTTCAGTATTCAACCCGCACAATATACAGGCTTTTATGCATTTCAGTGTTACTTTATTAATATATGCTGATTTTTGTAATAATATAAATTTGTGACACTTTAGTATTCAACCCGTGTAATACACAAGCTATTATGACATTTCAGTGTTACTAATTAACATATGCCGGTTTTTGTAATAAATTTAAGTTAGTTGGTGTTTTAGCAAGTTTTTAAGTATATAACATGTATGTAAGTATAACTTAAGTATCGAGAATGTATATATTAGTATTTGCACGTATAACAAGTATCAGTTTGTATGTAAACATGTATTTGACGATCGAATGCATGTAAGACGGGTATGTATAAAGTATGAATTTTATTAAATTCAAAGTCTTGGATTAAAAACTGGGAAATGAAATGCGAACGTGATTCGAATACAAGTTTCCATTAATAGAAATACAATTACACTTTCTAAATAATGAAAGTACAAATGCGAAGCGTTACAGTCTCCCCTACTTTAGGAAATTTCGTCTCAAAATTTATTCAAGAGAAAGACTTTGGAAAAAGGCAATTTGGTTAAAACGTTTAGTCATAATCGAAATTTTGAAATTTAAAGTCTACTTGGTGTTTATGTTTAAGTGTGTTGAAAATGCATGGTCCCGAAGGTTTTGGCTAAACGAAGGATTTGTGGTTGATTGAGCTTACACAAGAAATTTTGAGGATAAAAAGGTAGGTTTGTAAAAGTAATTCGTTGGACTAAGGTGATTCGTGACATTAATAGTAAGTAAGTGTAAGAATAAGTAAAATATATATGTGTGTATAGGCAAAGCGAGGTGACCGAATTTGAACGACTCTATGGGAGAAGTGTTTTAAAAAGGACGCGACCTAAGATGAAAAGTTTTGTGTAAATAAGGAGGTATTTTGACGAAATGCGCGGCCAGTACCATAGGATGTAAAAAAAGTTTGATTGGTTCTAAGGTGTATCAGTAAAACATGAGTCATAGGAAAACGTGTATTAGTGAGAAAATAAGATGGTACATATTCATGGTTTTCAAAAGGTTTTGACGTAAATGGGCCGACTAGTTGATCTTTGAGTGTAAAAAAGGATGAAGTGAAATTTCAAAAATGTCTTTGGATGAATTGAGTTTTGTGAGGATATTTGCTAAAATAGATTGAATGTTTAGGCCGACTTACTATAAATAAGGTTTGGACGAAATGTTAAGAGAATAGTTGGGAATAATCATGGCATAAGAGTGAATGAACGATTTGGTAGATGTACACGAGGGGTAAAGATGGTATGGATATCATACAGAATGCGAACATGAAGTGTTGAGGGATGCTAGTGATAGTGTAATCATTGCGGCTAATAATTTAGCGAATGAGATTTTGTCAAAGTCAAACCGAGTACTAAGCGTTTAAAAGTGAGCTTAGGTATAACCAAGGAAAGGATTGTGAGTCATCAAGTTTGCTGTTAGATGGTCGTATTTACTAAGGTCCGAATACTTTCACATGGCACGTTTTATGAAAGTTTAATAATATGGTAGAGACACTTATATATAGGAACTACCAACGGCGTATCCACTATGTTCTAACCATGTACGTCCGTTTCGCTATTCGGTGTCATGTTACGTTCCATGTTATGATACATAGTAGATCCTATTATGGTTTTCATGCGTCTACAATATAATCCCGTGTGCACCCCGATTATCTTGGTCATTGCATGATCCGCATAGTTTGTACTAGTAGCGCATGAGTCAAGGTACATTTTAGTATTACAAGTGAGAACGTGGGAGTACGATAACGTATAAAAATTAAGCATATATGCATGATTGAATTTAAGTATGCGTGCGTCTAACATAGGCGAAGCCACTCAGGTTGTGCCCATGTATGGATCTCAAGTATGACTACCATGTAGTATGACTGTATGAATATGAGTATGATTGATGACAAACACGTATAAGATTAGCATGTAGTATCGAGTGTACAAGTTGAAGTACAATGAGATTAAGCATATATAAGTTTAGCATATAGTGTTGAGTGCATAACTCGAAGTGTGAATAATGGTATGTGTAGGATTGTCATGAAGTATTGATTGTATAAGTTGAAACGTGCATAACGACATGCATGCATATGTGGTTGTGCGATCTTAAGGAATATTCATGCCCATGCGTTTAGGTTTAGAGTTATGTATTAGTGATTTTGAAAAGGGTTTTAAGCGATTAGCTTGCTTCATTGAAAGTATTTTACATTAAAATGAGAAAAAGTTGTGCTTGGAATTCTCGTGAAAAACTTGGTTTTGGAATGTATTTTTAACAAAATGTACTTATAGATAGTCGAAACTTTGTTGGTATACGTGTGTAGGTTTAGGGTTTCTATGCTAGTATATGTATTGGGAGTGGTTTGACCGACGGGATGGTTACGATAGGTTGATTGTAAGGTAGTTGGTTTAGCACGTTTTTAAGTATATAACATGTATGTAAGTATAACTTGAGTATCGAGAATGTATGTATGAGTATTTTCACGTATAACAAGTACCGATTTGTATGTAAACATGTATTTAACGATCGAATGCAGGTAAGACAGGCATATATAAAGTATGAATTTCATTACGATCAAAGTCTATGATTAAAAACTGGAAATGAAATGCGAACGTGATACGAATACAAGTTTCCATTAATAGAAATATGATTACGCTTTCTAAATAAAGAAAATACAAAATGCAATGCGTTGCAGAACAGGTTTCTCAACTCTTTTCATGCAGATGGTTCCTTGGCCTTGCTTACTATGGACTTTTCCAATGCTTTTACCATGGTCGACCGCACAGCCTAACTCTAAGAGGTTCATCAGCATTGCCCGTCAATCTATCGGTGGGTCTAGTTTCTTTACGCCCAACATGCTAGGTTGTATATTGGTAACGAGTGTATTGGGGCTACTACCGGAGTGCAACAAGGAGATCCCTTGGAACCCCTTCTCTTTACCCTTTCCTTACACCCCCTTATTCTTCGGGTTCAGGACCGTTGTAATCTCCCATTTCATTGTCGGTACTTGGATGATGGGATGATTATCGGTAACGCGTTTGAGGTTGCTAAGGCCTTAGACATCATCAACGAGGAGGGGCAATCTCTGGGCTTTATCTCAACATTAGGAAAACATAGGTTTTTTGGCCGACATATGACAGGCGTAAAGTTCAGGAAGGGCTTTTCCCAAGAGAGATTGGTAGACTAGAGAGGGGGTTTAAGCTGCTTGGTGGAGTTGTTAGCCGTGTCCTAGCTTTATTGGGGAGTTGGCAGGACGACGGGCCTCGGGGGCGGTTGACCTATGAAACTCTTGCCCTGCCTTAGGGATCCCTAATGTGAACTCCTTCTGCTAAGGTAATGCATGGGTTGCTAAGTTACTTTTTGGGTTGGGACTTGTCAACCCCATTTGATGGAGGATGCGGCATCTCGGTTCGATAATGGCCTTAGGGAGGCTATAGAAGACATAGTCGTGGGTGGCGGCCCCTTCTTTGGAGACCTCTAGTGGTGTCTAGCATCTCTACTAATGCATCTAGGTGGTTTGGGCCTCCTCTCAGCTCGAGATGTTGGGCTTATGCCTTTGTGGCATCTAGAGCTCAGTCTTGGGAACTACATGATCATATCCTTCGAAACAGTGAGGGCGTTAGGCTTAACCGGACTATCACTAGGTGCACGAACGCTTAAATGTCTCTTTTCCAAACTTGTATATTGGAGGGTTCTCTAATAAGGACACCGCCCCCTTGAAGCCACAGAAAACTTTGGCGAATGCTCTGTTTAGCAAAATCGCTCAAAGTCTAGAAGAAGTTTTGATTTTTCATCCCGCCAGAAGGCGGTGTTTGAGTGCCTGAAGGGTCTTCATGCTCAAGATTTTTTAACCGTTATCTCGATTGAGGGGTTGGACAATTTATGTTTGCAGTAGAATACAGAGCCATTCTCAAATACCGGTTAATGATCCCTATGTACCTGGAAGATGAAACCTGCTCTATATGTCGTAAAGCTTGTATGGATAAATACAGGGAGCACATAGTTCATTGTAAAGAGCTCCGTGGGTTCAAATATCGGCATGACTTGGTGCTAGGATATTTTGTGGGACATGCAAAGAAGAGCTGAGATTTCTACTAAGAAAGAGGCCCCTGTGATTTTTCTCACAGACCCTATGGAAGGGAGATCTACTCTGCGACTAGCATATTTGCTCGTTTTTTTTGGGCTGGGGGGAAACGCTTGTTGACCTCACAGAGGTTTCCCCTTTGGTTGGTTTAAGAAAAAACGGGTTTCTAACTGGACAAGCAGCAAGAAAGGCAGAATCAAAGAAAGTGGATAAGCACGCTAAAGCTTGCTCAGAGAACCAGCATGTCTTTGTCCATTTTGCCTTTGATACATTTGGCTCCCTAGCGCTAGAAGCTATCCATTTCTTGACTAAGGTCCAACGGTTTATCCACAGTAATTGTTCAATCCCAGGGGGGCAAGGGTTTGTCTTTGAAAGGTTAAGGTTTGCAATTCAGAAAGGGATAGCGACGCAACTTATTACACGTCTACCTTCTGTTTTGACGTAACTTGGCAAGTTTTTCCGTGAAAAGAAATAAATTACTGAAAAAAGGTATAAGATTAATTATAAAAAAATACAAATAATATTATGAATGGACTTGTTTAGGCTTACGAGCTCAATAAGTGAAGCTCGGGCTCGAGCTCGTTTGCTAACATGCTTATTTTTAGGTTTGGGCTCCGCTCGTAAACAAGTTTAATTAAGCTCGGCTTGACTTGTTTGGTAAACTTTAAATAAGGGGTAAATGTTATTAAATATTAATAAAAAACTAATATTATACTAAGTCTTGATAAGACTTAACGAGTCTGACGACCTTCACATATCAGGCTCGATAAATAAACTTGCTTTATTTCAGGCATAATCTTGGATCAGGCTCAACAATACATGACTCATTTCAAGCTTTTTTCGAGCCGATCTCGAACAGCTCACGAGCCACTCGACTCATTTGCATCTACTTACCTTAATGAGTCAACAAGTGAGATTATCTAAACATACCCTTCCATTTTATATATAATTTAATTTAATCTCAACCATTAATCAGGAAAATAAAATAGATAATTACTTTTTACTGTTCTTCTTTGGCAACTTTGACTTTGTATGGAAACCGCATATAAATTGCGAAAAGTGTGTGTTATGTAGTGTTATATGGAAACAATTGCGACAAATATTGTAAAGTCAAAACTGATAACTGAAGTCAAAGATACTAGCTGGAAAGTTGCACAGCTGGATTTTTACATAGGATATGAACTATGGAAGTACACGTAAGCATTCAATTTGTTTTGGATAAGATATGAATGGAACTATGGGAGTACACGTAAGTACTCAATTTGACGTGGGATTCACTAAAAATGAATCTCAATGTATAATAGCTTTCGAATTCGACTTGGAAAAGTCAAAAATGGGATATAATTTCCTTTGTTGAGGTGTCATTGGACTGAATGTCTTGTTTCTTATTTGATATTGCAATATAAAACAATCAAGATTCATATATAAAAAAATTTCATATTTTTATTATTTTTCAAATTTTATAGCGCCTAAGAATATCTAAAACCAAGATTGGAAAACTCATTAGTTGTTACGGGATTATTCGGATCGGATTTTTTATATGTAATTTTTCAGTTTTATATATATATATACATATTTTTATAGGTAAATATTTTGAATAGCTAGGTTTTAACTTTTACTCAACTCATTTTTTTTAAGTATTCAAGATTAATTGTTGGAATTCACATGGTTTGGTTGGAAACTTGCCGGAATTTAGAGGTTTTGCCGGAATATACAGTTTCTTTTGCCGGAATCGCCGATTTTTGGCCGGCCGACTAGTCCCAAACTAGGTCCGACTAGCAATTAATGGACTGATTAACAAAATTACTCAGTTACTGACCGACTAGCGATTAATTGCCAACTAGTCGCGATTTTTACAACACTATCTAAAACATATACTTAGACGAGATATAAACTAAGGGAGAGAATTTCAATGTGGGATAGACCACTTGGTAGAGACACATATCTGTTAGAAGGGAGGTCCTAGGTTTAAACCTGGGTAAAGAGATAAATTTAAATTGGTGTAAAATTGGATAAAAGTAACCTTGGTCGTCAAAAAAATGTAAACCGAGGGGATAAGTAAAATTAGGTATAAGATGGTTCAAAGAGCACTAAATGTTTGTCATCGGTGTTGGGTTTGAAGGAACTTTGTCATGCCATTAAAGAACTCTATTAGAAAACAAACGATCATATTTAATTATAGTTTATTTTTTGTATTTCTAAGTATTGCTTCTAGCCGATTTCTTGTCAACATATAAGGGAGATTATTGTGAATGGATTTATGGATGAAAATTGTAACAGACTAATAATATATATGGTTAACATAAGTCTTTACTAATCATATGTTGGTCAATTTAGCTGATGTCACTAAGATAGAATTTGGTTCATTCTATTAAAGTGTCATACGACAACAATGATCTATTAATCGTGGGTCGGTCAATCTAGAGTCAACTTTTACAACTTACATCTATCGACTATCAATCATCAACACTTCTGCAAAAGTAAAATATCAAGACAGAAAGAGTATTTACTGTGGAGTGGAGACTACCAATCATCAACACTTCAGTATAACTAAAATATCAAGACTGAAAGAGTTTTCACTATGGAGTGGAGCCAGATGACGTCCAACACTATTGGCCATAAATCAAGGAAAGATATCAAATATTATAAAGCAAGATTAAGAGTGTGCAAGCGACGATTTAGTTTGGTTTTGAGCTTCAAACGATTTCAACCACATTTTTTGGTTAAAGCATGGCCGACTCAACGGCTTCGGTGGCCTAAAGCAGACGAAAGAATTGAGGTCTTTCTCGGATAAAAATAATTGCTTTCTTTTGATCCCTGTGATAACTTAGAATCTCGGCCTTTTCATACGAGTTTTGCCCCCATTTTTTTATAACCCTAAATTAAAACGTAACAAAGAGGACTGTAAAAAAATTAGTGGTGTTTTCGACCCCTTACAGTTGCTGTCTTTCTCATTTTTGGAAAACTTGATTTTTTAGGACTTCTGGTTAAATTGTTTTTTGAAAAAAAAACCTTTCGTAAGGCCAAGTTATCACAACTCGTAGGGGTTTTTATTTTACCCTAACACGTGCTCTATAAACTCTAAAAAACAAAAGGCAAGTTGATTTGTTTCTATCTATAATTACGATAGCTTAAAACATTTAATTAATAAGGAGAGATTATTGATTGATTATTTTATAAATAACCTCTTTTCCTTTATTTTTCTATAGAATTCACATCACCACAATTGTTATAGGTAAAACAAAAGGGCATATTAAAAAGAACAAAGATATACATACGAAGATAAAAGCGAACAAAAGAAAGGACAACTTAGAGGCCCTGAAACATGGGAGGCAAAAGCAGCAACTTACCCAAGAGTCGGCTCTGGCTAAGGGTTTCTTTCGAATATGATCATTTTTGGTTAATCATAATTAGTGGTTATTCAGTTTGGTTCATTTAGTTTATTGACGGGTGTTTGCTTCCTAATATCGATTTACTCAACACGTATGCTACATGCGAAGGAATGAAGACCCTAGGATCTCTATTGCCCCACCTCAACGCCACATTAATCAGAAGGCTTTATTCCCCATACTAATAAAGTCCATGGTATGAAATAAGTTACAACATTTAGATAAATAAATATATAAAAAAACATTACATTTAAACTAAAAAAATATTACATTAAAAAACATCACATTAAAAAAAGACATAACATTTCAAAACATTTAGAATTTCTACTTGTTGAGATATTTTGCTCGAATAGTTTTTTTTTCAAGTTCCACGCAGTGGCGGACCCAGGGATTTTTTTCATGGGGCGGAATTTTTTTAGATTCGTTTCGTTTGTATATCTCTATATATATAATATTTTATTCGGTCCGGTTCAGGTTAGGTCGGGTCGGATCAGGTCGGGCCATATCAGGTCATATTAAAAAAAGATAATCAAATTAAGTTTTATATAATCAATTACATCAAACCTCATAACAAATGTATATATGGTGGTTCTCTATGGGTTTTTGTTAGAACTTTTGTTGGTACTTAGTTTAGTTAGGTTTTGGATTGTTTTGTAAAGTTTTATAGCAAACTAGAAAGTTCAGGGGCTATAGTGTAACTACAAGGAAACTTCCCTATAGTGGCGTATTAAGTACCCAGCGTATTTATTAAATACGCAGGGTAGTCAGTATGTATATATAGGTTAGTAATGGAAACCCTAGTCCAAGCTTCTTGGACAAGTTTTGATGATTTCTCTTGTGTTGTGATTTTTATTCTTGTGCTAAATTCGAACATCCAGGTGCTTTCAGTGATTAAATCTTTTGGAATTCCATATACAACACTTGTTGTTTGATCCATACAAGAATCTTCATCTTCATCTTCATCTTTTGGTTTTTCTTAACTTTTACTCATTCAAACAACTCATCTATAGTTGTTTGGGTGATAACAATCAAACCATTGTGATCCGGATATGTTTTGGAACTCACAATTTGGTATCAGAGCCTTTGTGCTCTTGATTGTTTGAGTTTTGTTAAGATTTTTCAATTTTTGAAGGTTTTTCAAAAATTTTCAAAGTTTCAAGGTGTTTCAAATTCTTAGACTTAAATGGCTTGATCTGATGTGTTTAATCATTGGGTTGTTGTTAATCAGTTTTTTGGTAAACATTTGGGTCATTTTGGTACAAAGAAACACGAATTTTGAGTCATTTTTGCGTGATTAGAGGGTTTTTGTTCGTAATTAAACCCGCTAGGGCTATTTAAATTTGAAGACAGTGTAGATAAATTTGAATATAGCGTATTTAGTTTAAAGATCGTGTAATTAACAAATACGCCGGCAATATACCAGCGTATTTGTTGATTCTTAGAGAAATAATGTCAGCGTGTTTAATCGAAGGCGACTTCGAAGTCAGTGATAAAGATCCTCAGCGATTTTATCAGGGTGATCGGCGTATTTAGCCAAACTCATGTTTGTTTTGTCTGTTCTAGCATATTTAGCTATTGGGGCGGTCCAAGAACGAAGAATCATCAGCGTACTTACTAAATTCAGCGTATTTGATCACCGATCTCACAAATTCCCCAGTGTAATTGAACTTCACCAGCGATTTTTAACACAGAAACTTAAAAACCAACGTAATTAATCCTTGATTAGAAATTTGAGCTTAAAATCAAACCAAAATGTCACTTAATTAACTGAATCCGATCGCTCAAGCCGAACTTGAAACTAAAACTGCAACTAGGCCTCCTAAGTTAAAAGGATCTGAAGATTTCAGTAGCTGGAAGAATCGAATCAAGTCATTCTTTGAGTATACGGACTATACTCAATGGATGTCCGTCACTGTTGGACCCCATGTTCCTATGGTTATTCGCGATGATATTCGTACTATTAATGAAGATCCCTCAACCTTCACTGATAAAGATACGACACTCATCCAACGAGACCGTCGGGCTCACGCTGCTCTAACTATGACTCTATCAAAGGATGACAACAACTTGTTTGAAGAATACACCTTGGCTCATGAACTATGGTTGGCTCTTATTGATCACTACGAAGGCAACGAAGAACTGATGGAAAACAAGAGAGATATGATTCAAAAAGAATACGACATGTTTGGAAGTGTTCGAAGGGAAAGTTTGTCAGATCACATTAGCCGCTTTCTGAATGTGTTAACGAAAATGAAGAAAGTTGGTAATCCTGTTGCTAACTAGGCTTCAATCAAAAAGCTTTTGGACTCTCTTCCAAAAGAATGGAGATTCCAGTCCATGATGATCAAAAGAACCTTCCTAACCAGTACAACTCCAGTTACCCTTTCAGAATTGATCAACACTCTAAAGGCTTTTGAAATGGACGTGCTCAAAAAAGAGATGAACTGTCACACCCCGGATTTCCTACCCGAAATCCATACACCGGTGGGCCCGGGTGGGGAGTATCGTGACTTAAGTTGATAACATCATTGTCAATTAAACATGGCACAGCAGAAGTATTGGAGTAAAATTACTATTACAAACCGAATGTTCGAAAATACAAAATAACATACAGGCTCGTAATAGAAGATCCACAGGCGGATCATTAAAATGTACAAGAAAGAATATAAAACAGACTTAAGGGAAGATCTAAGGATTTGCAAGATCCTCTTATTCACTACCGAGCAGCTTCCGGCCTATTTCGTATTGTACCTGTAGTTTAGCCTTTGGACGATACGTCAGTTACGCTGGTAAATACACCCAACTGACTCATTTTAAAACTTTAAAATGGTTTTTAAGTGCAAAACGGCACAAAATCTTTTATTAACTTGGGAAAGTTGACCTTGTAACCTTGTATCAGATTCACATGTTTGTCAATACATACAGGGCCCAGTACAGAAACCGAAACATGATTAAATACACACCACCCAGTACTCACGAAGGAGTCATCCCCAACGTCTTGGGCATATTGCATATGAGCATCAAAGGGTGTATGCCTACCCTAGTGCTAATGTATTGAGTCGAGGATATCCAGGACACGGTAATTTAACCGTCGATGTTTAAGTTATCAAACAAAAGTGATTAAAATGAAATATGTGAGTTTACTAGCCACAAGCGGGCATTCGATTGACCCCATTTTGGACCAAGCGGTAATAATTTACCGTCAAGCCCGTATAGGGAAAATAAGTCGAGAGTATTTACATGAGCTAGTCTTCTTTTTATTTCAATAACTCAGCCGTATACAAAAGTACTTAATTGCAGATAGCATTTACCGTAAGGCTCTAGTCTGGATTATGGCATAAGCTAACCAATTAAAATGCTATCGGTCTTAATTTAAGTCATAGACTTACACCGACTAACGTAATTGATCAAAAACGGTACGATACGCTAGATTAAGCGATGACTTGATAGAATGTAGTTTAAACCCAAAATGTACTTAAGACTTGTATAATATGGGTAAACAATTAACATTCTGGATTTGAGATTAAAATGATAAGGTTAAACCCGTTTCGGTTAATTTTCGTAAACTAGTTACATATGCTTAACCGTATGCATAAAAGCGATATCAGGTAACCGGATGAGTCGTGAACAAGTTCTAGATGTCATTATACTTTAAATAAGTTATAATATCAGTAGGATATCAACTTACATGCCCAAAAAGTTTTGAAACGAAATTATGCCTCATAAGGGCGTTTTGGTAATTATATGTCGTATAAAAGGAACTTCTTATATTCTGATGTTATGATCATAAACATTCTGGAAAAATACTTAATTTTTGATATAATATCAGTAAGATAGCACACATAAGTGTGGTTTATGGTCTAAGACCAAACTATGCACCGAAAGGGCATTTTGGTCATTTAAAAGTATAGTTTACGATATTATACCAAAATTAGTTTATAATCAGAATATTAACATCATAATATGTTAATTACATTAACATATCAGTAGGTACTTCATTTGCAAGTTCATTGTTGATTAAAACCATAGTTTATGTAAAAAGGGCATTTTAGTCAAATTTTGACATTTTACGAAACTTGTACATAAACTCAGATTATGATTATGATTATGTAATATAACCTTAGAGGGTTATGCTACATTGCATTATGATCATAATGTGACCTTAATACAGAAGTTAACTAATCTAAGTCGGGTCAGAATTGAAAGTCAAAGCAGAAGTCAACCTTCGTGACTTTCGGTTGCGAACCGACTCTAGGACTGAAATTAACGGATCGAAAAATATATATCCAACTTGTTTAAGTGTCAAAAAATATATTTATAACATGTATAAACTCAGATTATGATTTTTATGAAATCTGACATGTTTGACTTTTTAAAACAATAACTTTGACCCATCAATTGACCTAGTAAACGTGATCCTTAGGAGGTGCCCTTTTAAGGGATTAACACCTACTAATTACGATCACTTAGCCATGTTCGTTTCGAACAATGGCTGGACCATAATGGTCTTAACCGAAATTCAAGGCATTTGTTGAAAATGCTTGACTTTTGGCTATTAAGATCCTATAAAAAGAAAATAGCTGAGATGGAACACTTACAAATGATCCAAAGGAAACTTAGAATTCAAAGGGAAGCTCCAAAATGGTCAGGAACTTCCAAGAGTGTAATAAAGAGGAGAAGAAGTGAATGAGCAAAGAATGAGTGAGCTTGAGTTGCTATTTATAGTGCAAGGAGGTGTGTGAAGATGAAGCCATGTGTTAGAGGTGTTCTAGGATCATCACAAGTGTCTAGCAAGGTATCAAGAGCTGCAAGAGTATGGCAATTTGCAGGAGAGGTGGCTTCCTCACAAAGATTTGGAGTTTTTGACACATTTAGTCCCTCAAAAATAGTTTTGTTAAATGTCATGAATTGTCCCTTGACTTATATTTCATGACATAATGGCACAACTAGTTCTTTTGTTCAATACAAGATGCATTGAAGAAGAGTACGAATAACCGAACGTTAATGGGTGTCACAAAAGATGTTCTTACGACTTATAAGTGTTTACTATCTTAAACGCAAAAGATACGAACACTTGTGGTTTCATGGGTTCAATTACCCAATCTAGTAAGGTTAAAGGTTCGGTGAAGGAGCGGAATGCTCAAGGATGGTAAATAAAAAGATATCGTCTCAACCGAGAGATGTTCGGGCCTAAAAGTGGTTTGATTAAATAAGTAATATGAAAATAACTGTAGGTCTACCTGAGGATCAAGTTAAACCAGTTCCTTGTTCATATAACATACACACAAGTGCGGAATCCAAGTGTGCATGCAACCAAAGCAAAGTAAGGAACACGGGGTAACCAAAGATTCACTATCTTGCTTAATAATTGAGAACAAGTACAAACATATACACACAATGCTCGTATGACTCAAACAAACTTGTTTGTGTTCTTGTGTCTTCGTCTTCAGAGAGAATACTGAGAGGCTCACTTAGACCAGCTAGCTAGCCCTCAGTGAGAGGTGCATGTCTGCTTATATAGTGTCCGTCTAGATTAGTACGGATCACAAATCCAGACATATGGAACACACTATTTCACACGAGTCACAACTCCAGGAAATTGGTACGAGTCACTGTTTCGTACGAATGCTTATGTTTCGTACGAAATGCTTATGTTTCGTACGAAATCTCTTGATTCGTACAAAACCTTTGTTTCGTATGAAATCTATGACTCGCACAGAATTCTCATTCTTGGAGAACGTGTGTAGACTTGACGTACACAAGACTTATCAGTATGCACACATGCAAATGATTAATAAAGACAAGCTAAGATGTCATACTAGATCAAGATAGAAGGATATCTCGATCTATTCTACACGACCAAACCTATACAGACACTTGAGCAAAGACCGTACAATTACAACTATAACTAAGAACAAGCGACAGACACAAAACTATATCAATAATAACAAAGTCTGGGGCCTTTGGGTTATATAAAGAAAGTTAAAACAAGGAAAAACTAAGGCTCTAGGAGCCCGCCGTAGGCTACGTCGCCAGACCGTAGCTTACGGTCAATGATAAATTGTTCCAGCAGCTTCAAACCGTAGGCTACGGTTCTCAACCCTAGGTTACGGTTAGTTTTGTGAATTTTTGAGATTTTTGAACATGTTTGGGTGGCTAGCTCATTGAGGTATGATCCGAGGGTATGTATACGTGTTGGTATATTACCGAATATAAATTTTTACGTGGTATTACATAATCCCTCCATTGTCCAACTAGTGGCTCATATAAGAGTTGGGACTTCGTAAAGGATCACTCGGAGGCTCAGTATAAGCATGTTGACCCCGATGTCACTCAGAGGCTAGGCATGTTGACACAACGGTCACTCAGAGGCCGAGTTTAAGCATAACGATACTAATGGTCATTCTATGTTTTATGCATAACGACACTAATGGTCATATAGAGGCTACGTTTTTATGCATGACGACACTAATGGTCGTTTAGAGGCTAGGTTTATGCATGTTGACATCAAAAAGTCATTCAGAGGCTCAGTTTGAGCATGTTGTCACTTTTAGTCCATATTACTCTTTAATAGACTATATTTAAAATACAACACGTGTCACTATATTATTGGACACGATTTTACAGGGTGTTACATGAACCAAACAGGATACTCACAACAAAAGTCTGCTCAATCTGCTGCTGCTATTATGCCCAAGAACATGGCATTCGTTGCCCACGCAGTTCCGACGGTTCAAGCTCTCAAAGTGTCGGTGCATCTTACTTCAACGTTTCTGCAAACTCTACTAAGGCTCCATAAGCCAACGAGAATGCTACTGTGGTCGGTCATGCTCAAGCACTAAAGATCTCGACTGAACATGTTGCACTGTTTAACACCTTCCTCAGCAGCTATGAGGCTCTTATATCGGGTGAATTGAAACGGGATATTCTTTCAACTGAAGACATCTACCAAGTTCATCCAAATGATATGGAAGAAATGGATCTGAAATGCAGATGGCTACGATCACCTTAAGGCTGAAGAAGTTTCAAGACAAGACAGGAAAGAGATTATCTCTCAGAAAAGCCGGTTTCGACAACTCAAAGTTGCGATGCTATAATTGCAAGAATTTGGGTCACTTAAAGAGAGATTGCCCGCTGTTGAAGAACAGAATCCTGATATTGTCCAGCAAGAAGGCCAATCGCTATTGAGAGAAATGAGAATGCTGCTGATAACACCCCAAAGGCACTGGTGGTAGAAGATTATGATTGGCCTGAAGAAATTGTGAGGCAAAGGAAGAAGTCAACAAGGCTCTTATGTCTAAAATCTCTACCGGATCAGTCACATCTTCATCAAACTGTGTTGAGAAACAAGCTGCAGGAATTCCTATGGGCGACAAAGTTATAGATAAAGGCTTGAAGAGCATAGTCGCTCTTACTGAACTATCAACAGATAAGGGAAAAAATGAAGCTGAGAAGCATGAACCGAAGAAGAAAGCCCAAGAAGCAACTAGCGGCATCAAGAATGAGAAAGCTGAAGCTCCTACAGCCACCATGAAAACTGAATCTACAAAAGAGAAAGAGGATAAGGATCTGGTAAACAACATACCGTATGAACTTAAAGAAAAATTATGAACCCAACCATGTTTGAATGTCGTGCACATTACAAATCACTCAACCGTGACCTGGATTAGAGAAAAAGAAAAGGTTTTGCAATTTAACAAAGAACTAAATGAAGCTGCATCTTAGAGAAAGTTGAATTCCGGACATTAAAATAATTCGTTTTTAGAAAAGATTTTATCATAAACGATTTACCTGAAAGAGTTAGAAAAATCTCATAATGAAAACAATAGATTACAAATCAAATTGATAAATAGAAAATTAGCCAAAAGGCACTGGTTGACGTTGAAAATTGCCAACGACCGACACTCGTGAAGGATGGGATTGGATACAAGGATAAGCTCGGAAACGAAAGAAAAATCTTTCCTCCTCCGCAAAGAAAAAACTATGTACCTATGCCATCTCCTCATCCTAATAATGATTTAATTGATAAGAATGATTTTTTGCTCAAAATGTCTCTTACGAAAATGACAAAAATACTAACATTTCTGAAACTAATGCAGTTGTGTTTGAGCGTAAAGAAGATGTGTGCGATGACGATGATGACTGTGGAGGATCAAAAATTGGGATAGGATATTTGGGCGACAGTTATTCCACCGTTAACTGGTTGGCCTGGAATTGTAATAAGAAAAATAGTACTTCAATTTGGGATGACTGTAATAGTTTGACTAGGATGGATGACTTTAAGGCCGTGTGCCTAAATTTAATATTCGGGATGATTGTAATGGCCATGTACCTACATTTAAGACCCACAACCATAAGAATGTAGTGGTTGAACATCATGACTCAAATTCTGCTTTTTGTGATGAAAATGTTGTATGTGAACCTCTTGTGTTTGTTCCTTATTTAAAACAAAACAGATTTGGGAAATTCCTCACCGAGGAAATTCTAGAATTTGTTCCATCTCACACAAGTCAGAGACAGAAACGGAAATCAATGAAGACAGCAGCAGCAAGGACTCATTCACTGCAACTTCAAAGATGATGGAGAAGATTTTAGCTCTTTTAATGATCTTGGTTCAAATGAATCATCTAAAGAACAAGAATCGGATTCTTCATCAGACACCGACAATGACGAAGATTGCTCAGATGATGAAAGCCGCATTGACAAGCAAATGAAGAAAGTCAAAAGTTCAAGCTACACTACATCATCAGACAACGCTTCAAGCAGCTCTAGACTCTCATCACATACATCATCTTCACACATGGCCTCTACCAAAAACAAAAGAGCAAATTGCAAGCAATGTTTTCATAGTGGTCATTTAGAACATACGGCAAAACATTGCAAGAGCAAAACAAATTCTGAACCTAAACAAGATTTTGTCAAAAGTTTCATCGAGCAATTTGATAATTTTAAGAAATCCGTCAAATACATAGTTTATTCAACATGTTTCTTGAACAGAAAAAAGATATTCTCGTTCAAAATCGTGATAGATTAAACTTGAAGCAAGTCTGGGTTCTGAAAATTAACTAACTTGTATATATTTTTGTTAGTTGTTGTATAACAGAATCAATTGCAAAAATTGCTTCAAGTGCTCATGGAGTACATTTGGCACGTGGACAGTGGATACTCAAGGCATATGACCGGATTGAAGGAACTCCTGAAGAACTTTCGATTCATCGACGGCGACTTCGTATCTTTTGCCACGGATGAAAAGGGAGGGAAGATTGTTGGAATGGGAGACGTCGTATTTGAAGCACTTACATTTGAGAACGTAATTATGTACCAGAATTGTGTTACAATCTCATGAGCGTATCACAAGTCTGCGACAAAGGAATATCGATGTTGTTTAACGTTGTGGAATGCCTCTTTCTCAAGTACGAATGCTCCGTTACTGCCGAAATGATTATGCTCACAACTCCTCGTCAAAACAACACCTATGTTCTCAATATGAAAAACGCAAAATCCAATGAGCTATACGTGTCTAATCTCAAAAGCGTTAGAACTGGAATCACTGCTTTGGCACATGCGGTTGGGGCATGTGAACTTTAAAAATATGAATAAACTCTCTAAGTTAAATTTAGTGATTGGTTTACCTATAAAAGATTTCCATTTTCAGAAAAATGTATCGCATGCGCCCAACGCAAGCAACAGAAAAAGCCGCACAAATCCAAAGCAGTGAATATGATAACCGATCCAATCCTTCATGTTTCAGCCGATCCAATCCTTCCCGTTGAAGAAGTTATTGGTGACACTTCGGCTGAGAATACATCTACAAATGATACTTCTTCTACACAACCGATGAACCAACTAAAGAAGACGGGCCTCCAATTATATATGTCGACGAACATTTAACCAATCTACCTAAACAAACTGAGACACAAACCAACGCAGGTTCTAAGACAAATTGAAATCATCCCATTAAAAATGTCATTGGTCCTGTGGAAGATGGAGTACTAACTCATGGACAAAAATATATCATCAACAAAGTATTGTATGTTGCGTTTCTTTTGCAGTCCATGCCAAGTGACATTGAAGAAGCTATTCAGGATTCTAGCTGGGTGCAGCAATGCAGGAAGAATTATCTCAGTTTCGTAAGCTCAAAGTTTAGGAACTCATTGATCTACCAGATGGAAAGTATCCCACTGGCACCAAGTGGGTATTCCGTAACAAAATGGATGATCATGGTGTAGTCATCAAGAACAAGGCAAGATTGATCGTTCAAGATTTTCTACAGGAGGAAGGGATTGATTATGAGGAAGTTTTTGCTCCGGTAGCATGTTTGGAGTCTATTATAATATTCTTGGCATATGCTTTGTACGAAAACTTCAAGGTGTTTCAGATGGATGTGAAGAGTGCTTTTCTATATGTGAAGGTGAAAGAGGAAGTCTATGTTTGTCAGCCTCCTTGCTTTGAAGATCCACATTTCCCTAAACGATACTATAAGCTTGACAAAGCTATCTATGGTCTTCATCAAGCTCCTTGAGCCTGGTATGAAACTCTATCAACATACCTTTTGGAATGCGGATACACAAAAGGTAAAATCGACATGACTCTCTTCACGAAAAGGATCGGAGATTTTCTGATGCTGGTTCAGATTTATGTGGACGATATTATTTTGGGTCAACTGATGAGGCGCTATGCAAGGAGTTCGAGAAGGTTATGAAGGCAAAGTTCGAAATGAGTATGAAGGGAGAGCTCACATTCTTCTTAGGATTGTAGGTGAAGTAATGAGAAGATGGTATCCTCATTCGTCAAGCAAAGTACATCAGGGATATTCTCGCAAAGTACATCATGAACGACTGCAAAACCGCCAGCACACCATTTGCAGCTCAGACTGAACTCACTCCTGATCCTCAAGAAAGATTGTGAACGAGTCCTTTTACCGCTCGAGGATAGGCTCGTTGATGTATCTAACCGCAAGTAGGCTGACATTATGTGAGCTGTCTGCATCTGTGCATGTTTTCAGACGAATCCCAAAGAATTTCAGGAGACGGCAGTCAAAAAAATCTTCCGCTATTTGAAAGGAACGCCCAAACTTGGGCTTTAGTATCCAAAAGATATTAACTTTGATTTAATTGCTTATTCTGACGGTTATTGTGCATGTTGCAAGGTTGATGAAAGTCTTTTCAGGAGGTTGCCAATTCTTAGGAAATCGTCTTATATCGCGGCAAAGCAAGAAGCAGACGACCGTTTCCACATCTACTGCTCAAGCCGAATATACGGTGGCTTACAGTTGCTGCTCACAAGTCCGTTGGATACAAATTAGTTGCTGGATTACTGAATCAACATCATGAAGACTCCGATATTCATTGACAACGAGGTGTGTCTAGGAATTGTGAAGAATCCAATCCACCACTCCAGAACAAAGCACATCGAATTCACATTCATGCGATCCTAGATGCCTACGAGAATGGATACATTCAAGTGGTGCCTGTGGATACTACGCAACAGAAAGTCGATATTTTCATGAAAGCCTTCGACAAAACCCGTTTCAACCAATTGGTATCCTGGTTGGAAATGATCAATTTCCTTGAGTGGAAATACATTCGTCTTCATAACCGACTTACATGATTAAAAAAAACCGCTTTCCAAAATAAATGATATCTTAAAACTGTGCCCACCAAAAACATTTTCTATAAAATTAAAATTTCATTTTCAAGCAACGGACATTTGAAAACAAAATTTTAGAGGGGAAGATATCCAATTATACTTTTATCTTCTGTTTGACACATGTTGTTAAAGAAATGATAGACAACTGCTAACACCTTGTCTTTTTGTTTGAAACATAAAAAAAGAAATCAAGATACTAATTAAAGAAAATCAAGGTACCAAGCAACGACATGTCGGTAGATTAGCAATACCATCGAGTAAACTGCGATTACGCGACAAAAGTTAATGCTTAAAAGAATTCTGGATACCCACAATCTTGTGCAACTTGCGGGTAACACGTTGTGGCATATGGCTTAAGGGTCTTAAATCTTGCGTTGATAGATTACCAAAGTCTGAGATTTCGGGTCTTTATATTGACTAATCATTCGGGATATTATAATTGCTCTGTTGCTACATCCAAATATATGCTGACCTAGACACGATTATGAATCTTTTCAAAAGAGCGAATGTGGCAAAACCTTACACTGAAGAAGCGAGTCATTCAAGTGCATAAATCGTACCATCTGTGGTATTTGTCTTAGCCCTCGTTAGGCATTGGTCTATTTGTTTTACGAAAGTACTGACCTGATGATTAATTGTCTATCGTTGAAAAACAAAACGAATGAAGTCAATATACTCACCCACTACGAGGAATCTTTTTGCATACCTTGATCGCGGGGGTATGTCCTGACGTGCGACTCACGGGCACAACAATCTAACCGTCTAGCTTGAGTGGGGCCATTGCAATTTTTGTGAATAATGATAAAACGCTCACCGAAAGCAAGTTGAAAGAAGGATGCATGGATTTAAGAGGACAAACATACTGACTGTTTTTCTTGTGCCTCAGTTATTCAACATTTTAGAATAATAAACTGACAAGTGCTGCCAGTATGATCTTTTGCAGGTACATCACGGAGCTTTAAACAAAAGAAAACTGTGAAAAA
Organism: Scalesia atractyloides; assembly: GCA_947069175.1. Classification (NCBI taxonomy): domain Eukaryota; kingdom Viridiplantae; phylum Streptophyta; class Magnoliopsida; order Asterales; family Asteraceae; genus Scalesia; species Scalesia atractyloides. Next base: position 38,398,277 of record CAMTDV010000020.1, on the reverse strand, counting down.
GGAAGCTTCGCGGTTCTAAAAAATGAATTTCGGTGTCCAAATTGCAAAATTTTGATTTTCTTAAACTTATTTTTGATTTTTGCACTATTCTTAGCTAAAAAGGGCACGTTTTTTTGAAAAAAGTTTAAGATTTTTGAGCGTATTTGGTTTGGACTTCTTAACTTTGACGAAACCTTCCAAATCAACAGAAGCGGCATATTTATCTAGCTAGCGTATTTAATAAATACGTTGGCAGATATTTGTGTATATATATTCAAAAAAATTTCTTATCTTTATTTATTTGAATAGTTTCATCTTCTTTATCATCTTCACTCTAAAAACACCAAACAAGTATCACAATCTCAGAATCGATTAGCTCAGTGTCCGATATCGAATACGTATGTTTATCATGTTTGCGAGTTGATTGTTAGATGATTAAACATGTATAAACGAAGACTAATAAAGACATTTATGGGTCGGGTTTGGGTTTTTGAAAAGGGTTTGTCAAGAAAATCTTGAAGCCGACGTAGTTAAGATGAATATAGCGGAATTAGTTTGAAGCCAGCGTAATTAGATGGAATCAAGTGGTGCGCATTTAAGTCTCGAACGCGAGTTCGAGCAACCGGCGTATTTGACAAATACGTCGGTCATTCAGTATGATGAATATCTATGCTGGATGTGCTCTAGAAACGAGACTTAAATATGTGACCTGATACCAGTGTAATTGCCTAAAACACAATCAAATTACAGCGTAAATGTCTGGCGTTTTTAACTTGTTTAGTCGGCGTATATATCCGGGTCACCTGCGTATTTAATCTAATCAACTCTATTCCATTCAACGTTTTTAACCCATTTTGTCAGCGTAAATAGTTTTATCTCGAGCGTAATTAACAATCATACAACGTTTTTATCTAGCGAACTTATGATTTATTTAAAATTATGTAAATAGTTTGTAAATGCTTTGTAAATCCTTTATTTCGAAAACCAGGTCTAACTTGGCCTACTTCCATGTTTTCAGAAATGGTGAAAGAGATAATCTGGGAAAAAATACGGAAGCACAATCAACCATGCAAAATACAGCCGCCAGCCGAAAGACTTTGAAGACGTGGCAGACTGGAAAACAACAAAAGTCACAACTGTCAACGAGGTCAAGAGGATCACGGCAACTGTTCGTAACAAGAAAGTCATTGTAACAGAAGACAGTGTACGAAGAGTGCTTAGTCTCGGAGATGATCACAAGGATCCACTACGATTAAAGAAAAAATGATATTCTGGATGGATTCAGAGGAATGAGATATTTTGGAGACTTTAGGGACAAGAATGAGATCAAACGGAAAGGTCTCACAAAATATTGGCGATTTATTCTTCATGTGTTTGCTATGAGTTTAGCCCATAGAAAAGGAGGTTACGACAGGTTAAATTTGGAATGTTCGGCTGCTATGCTAAACTTATGCACCTAACAATCGTTCAACATTTTGGCCTAATTTTCTACTGTAGGATCGATAACGCAAACACCACAACATGGACCATGTATCCTCGATGTGTGCAGCTTCTCATCAATGATGAACATCCAGACTCCCACACGACGATGACATGTACAAATTTCAGTTGCCAACGGGACGACAAATCACAGAACTGAAAATAGAAGAGTGGATGATGCTTCACTAGTGGATGTATAGAGAGGAAAGATTTCCATTGGTGAAACCTGCATACGCAAAATATAGGGAGGTTGTTAAAAGAAAGAGACAAAATGACATTGAAGAGGAAGCGGATGAAGAAGAAGTAGAGGCAGAACAGTTGATCAAAAAGATTAAAGGAAACATCATGCGAAAGAGGGGGGATCGTCGAAGAAAACGAAAGATACCCAACGTTTAATGGAAAGCAGTATTGTGCAGGTGGCACAAGAGAACACAGAGAGCACATTGAGAACTCACATGCCATACATGAAGCTGACGAAAGGGAAAAGAGAGAAGCAAAAAGAAAGAGGCGTGAAGTGACAGAGTCTAAGACTCCGGTGACAGTCACATCCAAACATGAACAATTGGATGAGTTTGTTGATCAGCTGTTTGTAGATCCAGAAGCTCCAAGCAAGTCACCTCCCCAGAAAAGAAAGAAAATAGGGGAAGGTTCCTCAAGAAGTGTACCAACAAAATCAATACCTCAGTAAGTTCCACGAAGACCTCGTCCATTCCAAGAACTTTACAATAAGTTGTCAAAAGATATTGGAGCAGGTCCAGCACAAGAAACATGCTTACTAAAGCATCAAGTGAATGACACGAATGTGATACGTGAAAAGCTGAGAGAACAAAGAAAAAGGAACAGGGAGCTTCATGCTTATGTGATCGAACAAACAAGTTTTGTTAGATTCCAACAAGATAGTATGGAGAAGATGTATAGAATGATCAGAGAGGTATGTGCTAAGGCAGAAATACAACCAATGTTCTCAACTACAGATATCTTTGACTATGAAAAGTTTAAGGTAGAGGAAGATAAACGCAAAGCCGAAGAAGCTGAGAAAAAGAAGAGACGATTAGGATCAGCTGTGAATGTTAATGAAGCTGATGAAAATGAGGAAGAGGAGGTGGATCGGGATGAAATGCCAGCTCGATTTGTTGAATGGGGATTAGAGGAAGAGGTTTTGTATGAAACTGAAGATGGTTATGAAGTGTCTCCACTATATCCTGAATGGTTTAAAAAGGAAAGAGAAAAGCTTCTAGATTTCTATCAAGTTGTCATCGTTGAAAAGACAGAAGTCACCGACAAGATAATCAGCTGGAAGTATTGCAATTTAAAAGGGATATTCATAGTGAAAAGACGCGGTGGAGTCATCCAATACTTCAAGACTTGGAGTAGATATGAAAAGTCTTCCTCGATGGGATATTCGTGAGCTTGGAAGGCTAGATATGATCAACCCTACCAACAGTAGCATTGGTACTGACTTTGAAAGACTAATCTTAAGAGAATGCAATGGCGGATTTACTTTGTTCAAGCCACAACACCTTCGCAAAATGGTTTCAAAGACAACAAAGGATCCTATCACCGGTAAAGGTAAAGTCACATGAGTCATCGACCCTGCTAAAGTTTAAATGAGAATTAAGATTCCTCCAGAACAACCTGTGACTCTTACCAATTTCAAGAAATGGTTCTACGATGGCAAAATAGGTGAAGCTGTCATCGGATCCGACACTAATGAAGATATCTGCATTCTGGATCCAATGGATGTCTTTATGTTCTGCCTATCTGATTTAAATTATTCTCTATGGCCATAAGATTCATGTCGGTGCTGGAAACGAGTACAAAGAAGAAGGCATGCTATTTCAAAAGGCGGTAGAATGAGCGAGGGAACGAAAAATTGAAATGATGGACATTCTAAATAGAATTGAAAAACAAAAGGAGAAAGAGGAAGCTAAGAAATAGAAAAAGAAAAAGAAGTAGAAATCTCCAGCAAAGCAAAAGGATCAATCACCCACATATGAGGCCACTACGGAGGATCCACCTGTCACTAGTGAAGCTGATATCAACCAAACCGAAGCACCTCCTGAACCGACTGCAGATCAAGTTGCGTTAAATCCAGAAACCAAAGCTCAAGAATGAAGAAAAAATAGTACGCAACGATCAAGGGGGATACTGTTAGAACTTTTGAGATCGTTGATACTTAGTTTAATTAGGTTTTGGATTGTTTTGTAAAGTTTTATTGTAAACTAGAAAGTTCAGGGGCTAAAGTGTAACTACAGGGGAACTTCCCTATAGCGGCATATTTAAGTACCCAACGTATAGTCAGTATGTATATGTTAGTAATGGAAACCCTAGTCCAAGGTTCTTGGACAAGTTTTGATGATTTCTCTTGTGTTGTGATTATTATTCTTGAGCTAAATCCGAATATCCCGGTGCTTTTAGTGATTATATATTTTGGAATTCCATATACAACACTTGTTGTTTGATCCATACAAGAATCTTCATCTTTTGGTTTTTCTTAACTTCTACACATTCAAACAACTAATCTATAGTTGTTTGGGTGATAACAATCAAACCGCTGTGATCCGTATCTGTTTTGGAACTCACATCTTCACTTTTTTTTTGAAATCTAGCCATAACATCATCTAGAGACAAATTTCTAAGCAAGTTTTTTTTTTTCAATATAACATATGCAATCATCACTAAAATTTCATCACCAAGTCCATAACTCAATAACATATCACATAATCACAATTTAACATGACTTTCACATAATTACATTCGATTCAGTTATAACTTATAAGCACTCAATTTTCTAATCCACATTAACTACTCGTGAAATACAAATATGTATTATAATATAATATAATATGATAGTAACAATCGTAATCTATTCAATTGATAAGAAAAATAAACTAGTATATGATAATACAATCAATAAGAAAATCTTAGGTTAAAAGTAAATTGACATATAACAAACTAAGTGTAAAAAAAATGAAAATAGATAATTCCTTAAAGGATATTTTAAAATTCTTTATATATAAGTTAAATAAATTTATAACTAACCGATAAATAAACATAAAAATAGAGGACTATAACAGATTCATGTTTGTATATATTGGGGCACTGGGCTATTAGGTTTATAATAAAAAACCCACTTCAGACAATTAGCCCTTAGGTTTAAAAAAAGGCCCAATTATATAAATTGGGGCATGCCTTAGGTTTTATTTCTTCTTCCCGCAACAACTGGCTGACCATCGCAGCAGCTACAATGGCTGGAGATGATGTCAGACAAAACAAAATCCGATCATTCCATCTTAACACTTCTATATTCTCTCTTCAAAGGGTGAGTTTCAAAAGTTTATGGGATGCAATTACAAAATTTTAAGGGGTGCAATCGGGATTTCAATGTTGAAATAACACTAAAAAGAATTTTTTCAAGATGGGCGGCCGCCCTCCTTGGGGCAATCATAGGTCCATCCCTGGTTCCATGATCATACGGTTCTACTCGGATACATAATTGGGATGGGTTTTTAGAGGAACTTCATGCCGACCGCCCTTTGCCTACTCATTTGCAATTGGATCTCTTGTTCCTTTAGCTAGAGAAATCGAACAAGTTTTTTGTCTAATTTGGTGATTGCATGCTCTTCTAGTGAATTTTCGGTTGGTAGCGGTTGGTATTCACTTCGCCGGTATTGGTGACTGTTGATAGTCCACGAGTGATGTTAAGTGCTTGTGTAAAGCATGTTTTTGGATCAAACGCATTTAGATCGTGATTGAACGAAAATATGATGGAGATGATGGGTTGTGAGAGATGATATTTGTGTGAAATTAGGTAGTAAGAGTAGTGTATTGTGTGTTAAAATAATGGGTGAGTATGTCTAAATATAGGGTGTTAAATTTAATTCCTTTAAATCAAAAAACTATTTTTTTAGAAAAAGTCATTGTAACGGTGAAACTGAAGCATGGCCCACAAAAAAGTCGTTATCTTCCGCTATTGCAATGGCTTCAATAACGGTCACGGGACAATGGGGAGGGGGGCTATTGTACAAAAAATGGTGAGGTGGCTTAGTGCTGATGCTCCATACCAAACTACCTTAGTAGGGATGTACATTGGTCGGTTTTTGGCCTTAATTAAACCATAACTAGGACTATCTATCCAAGACTAGTCACTCATTGGGATTTTCTTAGATTGGTTGCTACTTGACAAGATAACATTGATTTCGTAAATAAAAAAAGTAAGGAAAATAAAAGGAACTTAGGACATAACCAAAGCAATCCCAATTTTGCTAAACTCTCATGGGACTTTTCCAAATTTGATTGGTTCAATATTTTTATTTCTTTATTATTTCATTTCTTAACTATTAATTCCTAGTAGTGTATGGAGGGTATGGTCCCAAAAACCCTGCGCCTGCGCAATGGACCATATACTCAACAACATACTACAAGAATAACTTGCGCGCAATGTGCAATGGTGCGCCATTCTTGAAACCAGCAGGTTGCCTAACAACCTTGCGTGCAATGTGCAATGGTGTTGCAACCTTGACACATGCAGGTCACACAACGAACCTTGCACTTTGCGCAATGGCAAGTTAGACCAACACATGCAGGTCACACAACGAACCTTGCGCACTTTGCTCAACGACAAGTTAGACCGACACATGCAGGTCATACAACGAACCTTACGCACTCTGTGCAACGATGTAACATTCGTCGTAAAACGGGTTCCAAAAACCCGCTCCGTTTAAAATTCAAGAATCTATTAAATGTTTTGCTTCGCATTATATTGTGTTAGTTAATTTTTGTGGTTGATGAATAAACTAGGTAGGTAATATATATATATATATATATATATATATATATATATATGTAATAAATAAATAAAACCAAAAAATAAAAGTCAAAATAATAATAAAAAAAATAACAAAAAAAAAATAAAAAAATAAGGGGGGGGGGTGCGGACTACGGGTTTCGAACCCGGGTCCTTACCACACCAAACACACTCTACACCACTACACCACACACACAACTTAATTCAAATCTGAAACAATTAAATTTTATACACAAACTGACACCGAGTCGGAAATTCAAAACACAAAATATTGTAACCGCCCAAAATCTAAATAAGGGATCTCAATTTACGTTTTGAATTGAGGTTGATCGAAAGTAACTGATGTTGAATATGCGAATCATAACAGAAATCTGTTTCAATCATCAAGAAAACGGACAGAAATCATTTGAGAATTTAAGACCCATAATTTGGGGCTTGAAACCAAAAATTACTATGATTGAAAATACACTACATATATCGATGCTTCACACCTCAATATCTCGCTCATTTCTTTCGAAGTTCCACTCAAAACTCTCTGATCAACTTGTCTGTTCGCCGGAATTTGTCTGCATTTGCCGGAATTGGTCACCGGAAAACCGGAAACTTGCTTCCAGCTGGTATAAACCCCTAAACCTTCTTATATCTTATGTTTAATACGTTCTAGATTTCAAATAGGTAACCCAGAACTGTTAAAAATTTTAACAATCAGATTCCAGTTTCTGGGTTTAAGTGTATGAAGAAGATGAATTGTAATAGGTGTATAAATACAATAAAAATCGGGTTCATAACCGGATTAGACACACAGTCCAGTGGCTGTGTGCAAACATAATGTAGATGTCCCGAGTTCGAGTCTGTAACAAGTCTGTTTTGTTACCAGTTTCTTTTAAGCAATCATATCATCTCTCAATAAGTTAATAAGTATAATATAATTCCTATTATTAATGGGTTAGACACCCAGCCCAGTTGGTAGGGCTGGGTGCATCACAAGCGAAGGTCGCGGGTTCGAGGCAGGTTGTGCGCACCGGTTCAAAGGTTTTAAATCCTTTTTAAATTTGAATAATTTCTAAAATAACTTAACTAGTATATAAGAATAATAAAATCAGAGATTATTTCGGGTTAGACACGTAGCTCAGTTGGTAGAGCTGCGTGCACACAAACGAAAGGTTCCGAGTTCGATCCCCGCGCACCGCCTGAATATACACTGTCTGACCGGTCAGACCTGACATAAAGTCAACCCATATTTTTTTTTATATATATATTTTTACTTAATTAATTAATTGAAAAATCTTTTAAAAATACTTAAAAATAAGGTTTTTAAGCCTAAAAATTTGCATTTAATTTTACAAAAATAAATCAAAAAAAAAATCTCATTTAGAGCACTAATTAAAAATAATAATTTCAAATGAAATTTATTTATTTATCGAGTTATTACGTTATTATTTAGGTTAGTTTCTCTTCGTCGGCTAAATCTTAAATTCGTGCGTACTCTTCATCAATCAAGGCAACGCACCCACTGTGAGTGAATCCTTACAGATTCCCCTTTTATTCATGTTTTGGGGTGTATCATGTGTCGGTTTAATTAATTCGTTTATTCAAAACTTGTGCTATTACCATTATATGATCTAAACATGTGATGTAAATATTGTTTGTTGTGATGTGTGTTTACATTTTGTCAAGTTGCGTGCAAATCATTCATTAGGCCCATCAGTTCCTCATGGGAGACGAGTTGAACATCGCGTGCCTCATTAGATCGGCTCCGTTTGATTGAGCCTTGATCTCATTGTTCATCATTTGGTGTGTGTGCTTGTGCATTAATTGATATTATGTGTTTTGTGATTAAGTTTACATTTACGTTTACTCATATGTGGTTATGCACCTTTTTGTAACCAATATAACAAATTCGTTCAAATGTTTTCACAAGATTCACTCGCCAACTTATGTTGACCCAAAAACTCTATTTTTACACATGATACAGGTGATCCAGTTGAGAAAAGAAACACGTAGGATGGCCTAGAAGAATAAACAAGTTAATGCTTTGGAATGGACATTTAGTTAGTTTTCCTTTGTAATTGTATGATTTTTGTTTAATGGATACTTTAGTTTGTAATTCGAATGAAAATGTATTTGGACAGTTTGTGCTTGTATGTTCATTGTAACTTCTTCTTTAAAGAGAAATAATAAATATGAAACTTTATAGTAAATGTCATGAGCTTTGATGAAAACCCAATCATGCCCCGACTACCATTCCCGCTACGGGTCAGGGTATGACAGATTGGTATCAGAGCTTTTGACTATAGGGATATATGATAGGTTTTTAGACCCTTAGAGCCTATACTATAGTTGATTAGATTTTAAATAGTTTATGTGGTTACATACAAACTCATGATGTTTATTTGTTTCATATTTATTACACACACAAATGCATGCAAACACTTCCACTATCATTTTGTGTGATACTTAATGAGTTATACTTATTGTCAAACATAAACATGCTTACATATACGCATATTTCAATGATCACATATTCAAATCATCCTCATATTTCCTTTATTCAAGATTTTGTCGCAATTTTCGTTTTTCAATCTCATCAAAGTGAGTTCTACGACGGGCATGTAGTAACTGTAAGGGTACAAGTACCGGTAGTCGGAACGTCCTGTCTAGGTTGGCATTCGTATAAATCCAATATAACGGACCAGTTTGCCTACCTGGGGACTAACGATGAGAGTACGAAGGACCTATTAGGCCAAAGCATGCCACACCAAACGTCGTTCGAACTAACCCTACTTTGAGTTGTCATTGTGTCCATACCAGGACACCCTCCGACCTTATACTTTGCTGTCATGTTTTACGATTTTCATTCGGGTGGCGCAAGTGTTAACAGGCCAACACCAATATGAACCCTACCAAAACCCAGTAGTCATGGGGGCCCACATGACTACCAAGGCCAAGTAAGGGGACATATGGGAGCCCAAACATGAGCAAAGCCCAAGACATCCTATGGATGTAGTAAATTTATTTTATTCATTTGTTTTTGTGAATGTTCATTTCTAAATACGACACATGACACCTAAAACGTCAAACTCATACTCTCGATACGTAATCCTTGTAGATGTCTTCTAGTCTCTCTCGTAGAAGTATGAGATCAGGAAAATCCCGCGAGCGCATGGCTGCCCAAATCGCTCAACAAATGGCTGCCGTAATACCTAACATCGTAATTCAAGTACAACAGGCCCTTACCGCTAATCCCGTCAACCCAATCAACCAAGAAGATCAAAACATTGTCAATCCTCCCCCAAAAGCCACTAAATGCACCTTCAAGCATTTCAAATCCTGCGATCCTACAAAATACGAAGGGACTGAAGGTGTCACCGCTCTCTTCCATTGGTTTGAGGAAATGGAAAACACTTTTCTCAATTGCGACTGCCCTGATGATCGCAAGGTGCGATATGCTACAGGTCGTTTGTTTGGAGTAGCACTTACATGGTGGAATACAGAGAAGGCCAAGCGAGGTGCTGAAAATGATATGACTTTGACTTGAGAAGAGTTGAGGGAAATCATGACAAGACGTTTCTGTCCAAGAAGCAAAATCAAGAAACTAGAAGATGAGTTCTACTCTTTGAAACAAAAGGAGGGCGACCACACCACATACAACAAGAGATTCCTTGAGTTGAACCAGATGGTCCCCAACTTGTTCACTCCCCTCTACCGTTTGATCAAACACTACATTCGAGGTCTTCCTCCAAAAATTCAAGACCCTGTAATTAGTACCACACCTGCAACTTTGGAAGCAGCAATGGAGTCAGCTACAGAGCTCACCGAAAACCGCATACGGAATAAAGACTTCAAGGAGGAGAAGAAGAAAGATAAAACATCAATCGAAACCTCAAACTCCACCCAAACCGAATCCCCTCCTAAGAGAAAACGAGATGGGCAAAATTTCGCTATCACCCAAAGCAATCAACCAGCTTCACAAGCCGTACCCCTCCAAGCTATCTCAATCACTCAAGTAGCACCCAACTCTATTTACCCAAATAAGAAACCTTACATTGGACCTCACCCTCAATGCAACACCTATTTTTATCACCATCCATCTACCGTACCTTGTCGACTGTGTGCAAATTGTGGGCGTTATGGTCATTGGAGCAAAACTTGTCGTGCCCCTCAAAACCAAGCTTCACCCCCTACTCAAAACATGATCCAAACATATCAACAACCCCAATACCCCATGTTCCCATATGTTCGAGCTTGTTTTAATTGTGGCGACCCTACCCACTTTAGAAACACGTGACCTCGATTGGTTAACATCATAAACGCCCAAGCTCAAGCAAACCCAGTTAACCAAGCAAATCAAGCAAACCCAGCACTACCACCAGCAAGAGGAAGAGCTTACAACATCAACGCCAATCCTGTTGAAGATAATAACGGCCCAAACGAACAACCCAACTAGCCTTCCCTCACCAAGAATCAAGACTCAACTCCAACCGTCTAGTTTTTTTATGTTTTCTTATGTTATCTCAATCTTTACGTATTCCAATTGTAAACTGGGAATTCATGTATCCAAGAATTTTAATGCGAATTGATATTTCAGTATTGTTTTATACTCATTGATTTAACATTCATACATCTCGACGTATCTCGATCTCATCATTTAAAGAAGTTGGGTTGTGTCTCACTTTTACATAGACTGACCCCTTCATCATAACAAACGAGAGAGGTACTGTCATCATTCAATCATGTATCCTTTCAGATTTGAGACTCAAGCTTTGGCTGTTGTATTTGTTTTGTAGATTTTAGAGTCACATAGAACTAATCATAACTTACTGACAAAGCCAATGAAAATTTGACAAGAATATGGTGGATACGCCGCTGGTACTTCCTATATATAAGTATTATTGTCAAAGGATCAAAAGCGTTGTCAGGCGGTTATGAGAAGTTCCGTGTAGGTTTTAATATTGTCATGGATGAAGTTTTGTTTTATGATATAACCTTATCTTTCCAAATGTATCAATTCTCTCAAAACTCTTATGCGTGAGATCATACCTAGTCAATCAACTCTGTTTATCCATGTTCCGCATTTTCATACTTTAGGCATCAAAAAGCGATTCCTGTAGCAGGATATTCAACCCTTACTAGGAACGTTACCGCCTCAAATAAAGTATAAACCTTCACCCTTTTCTAATTATGTAATTGTCAAAAATTAAAACACCCACCCTTCGAGTCAAACATACCACTACTACTTAAATTTCGGGACGAAATTTCTAAAAGTAGGGGATACTGTAACATTCGTCGTAAAACGGGTTCCAAAAACCCGCTCCGTTTAAAATTCAAGAATCTATTAAATGTTTTGCTTCGCATTATATTGTGTTAGTTAATTTTTATGGTTGATAAATAAACTAGGTAGGTAATATATTATAAAAATATATATAAAATAATAAATAAATAAAACCAATAAATAATATTAAAAATAAAATAACAAAAAAAAATAAAAATAAGGGGGGGGGGTGCGGACTACGGGTTTCGAACCCGGGTCCTTACCCACACCAAACACACTCTACACCACTACACCACACACACAACTTAATTCAAATCTGAAACAATTAAATTTTATACACAAACTGACACCGAGTCGGAAATTCAAAACACAAAATATTGTAACCGCCCAAAATCCAAATAAGGGATCTCAATTTACGTTTTGAATTGAGGTTGATCGAAAGTAACTGATGTTGAATATGCGAATCATAACAGAAATCTGTTTCAATCATCAAGAAAACGGACAGAAATCATTTGAGAATTTAAGACCCATAATTTGGGGCTTGAAACCAAAAATTACTATGATTGAAAATACACTATATATATCGATGCTTCACACCTCAATATCTCGCTCATTTTTTTCGAAGTTCCACTCAAAACTCTCTGATCAACTTGTCTGTTCGCCGGAATTTGTCTGCATTCGCCAGAATTGTCTGCATTCGCCGGAATTGGTCACCAGAAAACCGGAACCTTGCTTCCAGTTGGTATAAACCCCTAAACCTTCTTATATCTTATGTTTAATACGTTCTAGATTTCAAATAGGTAACCCAGAACTGTTAAAAATTTTAACAATTAGATTCCAGTTTCTGGGTTTAAGTGTATGAAGAAGATGAATTGTAATAGATGTATAAATATAATAAAAACCGGGTTCATAACCTGATTAGACACACAGTCCAGTGGTAGACTGTGTGCAAACATAATGTAGATGTCCCGAGTTCGAGTCTGTAACAAGTCTGTTTTGTTACCAGTTTCTTTTAAGCAATCATATCATCTCTCAATAAGTTAATAAGTATATATAATTCCTATTATTAATGGGTTAGACACCCAGTCCAGTTGGTAGGGCTAGGTGCATCACAAGCGAAGGTCGCGGGTTCGAGGCAGGTTGTGCGCACCGGTTCAAAGGTTTTAAATCCTTTTTAAATTTGAATAATTTCAAAAATAACTTAACTAGTATATAAGAATAATAAAATCAGAGATTATTTCAGGTTAGACACGTAGCTCAGTTGGTAGAGCTGCGTGCACACAAACGAAAGGTTCCGAGTTCGATCCCCACGCACCGCCTGAATATACACTGTCTGACCGTCAGACCCGGTTAGACCTGACAGAAAGTCAACCCATATTTTTTTATATATATATTTTTACTTAATTAATTAATTGAAAAATCTTTTAAAAATACTTAAAAATAAGGTTTTAAAGCCTAAAAATTTGCATTTAATTTTACAAAAAAAATAAAAAAAAATCTCATTTAGAGCACTAATTAAAAATATTAATTTCAAATGAAATTTAATTATTTATCGAGTTATACGTTATTATTTAGGTTAGTTTCTCTTCGTCGGCTAAATCTTAAATTCGTGCGTACTCTTCATCAACCAAGGCAACGCACCCACTATGAGTGAATCCTTACAGATTCCCCTTTTTATTCATGTTTTGGGGTGTATCATGTGTCGCTTTAATTAATTCGTTTATTCAAACTTGTGCTATTACCATTATATGATCTAAACTTGTGATGTAAATATTGTTTGTTGTGATGTGTGTTTACATTTTGTCAAGTTGCGTGCAAATCATTCATTAGGCCCATCAGTTCCTCGTGGAGACGAGTTGAACATCGCGTGCCTCATTAGATCGGCTCCGTTTGATTGAGCCTTGATCTCATTGTTCATCGTTTGGTGTGTGTGCTTGTGCATTAATTGATATTATGTGTTTTGTGATTAAGTTTACATTTACGTTTACTCATATGTGGTTATGCACCTTTTTATAACCAATATAACAAATTCGTTCAAATGTTTTATAAGATTCACTCGCCAACTTATGTTGACCCAAAAACCCTATTTTTACACATGATACAGGTGATCCAGTTGAGAAAAGAAACACGTAGGATGGCCTAGAAGAATAAACAAGTTAATGCTTTGGAATGGACATTTAGTTTAGTTTTCCTTTGTAATTGTATGATTTTTGTTTAATGGATACTTTAGTTTGTAATTCGAAGAAAATGTATTTGGACAGTTTGTGCTTGTATGTTCATTGTAACTTCTTCTTTAAAGAGAAATAATAAATATGAAACTTTATAGTAAATGTCATGAGCTTTGATGAAAACCCAATCATGCCCCGACTACCATTTCCGCTGCGGGTCAGGGTGTGACAAACGACAAGTTAGACCGATGAACCTTGCGTACTTGACGCAATGACAAGTTAGACCTAGGAGCGCAGGCCCCTTGACCCTGCGCGGATCAAACAACCCTCTAGTTGCAAAGTCCTAAAACCTTGGACAAGGCCAAGACCAACAAGAGAGCAACTCATAGTCTTGAGAACAAAAGGACTTAATCCCTACAACTCTACATTGGCTGAACACTAAAAGCCACGCGGAAGGGAAAAGCGCAAGAGGTGTTGACTACATACAAGGGTACAAAGTGGCAGAGCTGCGACCCAATGGTCGCTCGGCAGGTTGTGTCAGACTACATTGCATGAACTGTAATGCAGAGGCCAGACTGTACACCAACCAAACTCGCGCCAGCGATTGTCACACATTCTCCACTTTCGGCTGATGACAGGTCTGACACCAGGGACAATTATCATGACACGTGGCACCATTCATCATCCGACAAAGCACATCTCCTACCAGAGATCATTTATGATCGATGCAGCGGGACATAACGGATATCTCTGGTCGTCTGGCCGGGCCTAAGGCCCATCAGCCTGTCTCCTAACTCACCTATCTTTGGCTATAAAATAAGGGTCATACCTCAAGGTAAAAGACATTCAGAAATATACGAGCTTACTTACTACTTACTTGCTATTACCTTGCAAAACCAAATACTTATTCTCATACTGGAGTGTGGTCATGGAGAAAACCCTCTCCTTTTCCCTTGACGTGGCTAACGGTGTTGTAGTTTTGTGGATTAGCTTGAAGTGAGATCACCCAGAAGAGCGAACGAGAGACAACCTTTCATGTAGAAATATTAGGCTGTAACTAAGATATCTCCGGATACCTCTCGGTTCAGTCCAATGTTTCTTCATTGGCGCCATCCTCTTTTTACTCACTTTATGCATCCGTTTCCTTGTTTCGTTTTTTCTCAAACCTTACTTACAAATGGCTGACTTTCCATCAAACACACCACGAGGTCCTCGGCTGAAGGCAAGAACCCAGTTCATGTCTCTCGACCTGACGGACAAGTGGAAGAAGGTTCCTCTGAGAATGCCGATGCAAACCATGACTCCAGTCATGTGAACTCCCGGTAACCCCCGGAATACAAATGGAGACTCCCTTCGTACAATCACAACGGTCTTACCCCCGGGTGAGACTCTGATGTCTTGATACATCAAGTCTCAAATGGCTCTGAATGCCGTCTATGTGCAACTCTGTGCGCAAACCAACACATCCGCTGCGCCAGTGCAGCCACCAACTACTCACGTGCATGCATCACCTGCTCCACGAGTACTCAGCTATGACTCGCCGGCTGGAGCGGGAGTTCCCATCACAACTCCGTACACGAGAAATGAAGTACTCTCAATCGCTGCCTAAACATGAGTCTCACACTCATAGGCGAGCGATCCATCCACTTACGGTTGGGCGCACATCCTCTAGAGGGGTGGGACACCCAGTGTGAGGAGGATCGAACATATGGCAAGGGTGATAGCGTCAATGTGTTTCACCGGCTACCAAAAGATCATGCTCCTTACAAGTCTGCGCCACGGGCTGTTTACAACCTGGAGGTGAAGTACAATTATAACCTGATCTATAGGCCGGCTGAAGCAGCCGAAACATTCAAAGTTCATCAAGGAGATCGCGCTTGCACAACTGGAGCGCGTAAAGCTTCCCTCCAACGTGGGAAAGTACAATGGGTTGACTGACCCAGATGATCACCTGCGCCTGTTCACTGGCGCAGGACTCATCGGAGGCTGGATGCTACCCATGTGGTGTCACTTGTTCGTTAAAACTCTCACAGGCTCTACGCGCCTATGGTTTGACAACTTACCCACGGGTAAGCTTGCGTCATGGAATGACCTCAAAGACAAGTTCCTGACGCATTTCAGCCAGCAACCGCAGTACGTCAGAGATTCCTCTGACGTCATGAACATCTGGTGGCGTGATGACGAAAGTCTCAAATACTTCATCACCCGTTACAATAAAGAGGTGTTGGAGATAGGGGATGTGCACGAAGACCTGATTCATGCACAGTTCAAGTATGTTGTCCGCTGCGACGAGATGATCAAAGTCTTGTCGGGAACTACCGGCCTCCCAAAAAGCTTGGAGAAATTAATGGCGGCTGCAAAGGTCTATGCGTAGACGGAGTGCAACCTAATTAACAGCAGACTTCGCCTACCACAATACCGACCCCAAGACATGAGCAAAAGTTTTGGGGAAAAGAATAAGAGTTGGAGGGAACCCAGCTATAACCCTCCCAACTCACCGGTCGACGCACGCGTGACCATCAATAAGATTGCTACTCAAAGAGCAATCAAGAAGGATAATCGCGATCGTTAGTGGAAACCACTGACGAAAACACCGGCGGAGGTGCTAAGCACCGAAGATCACCAATTCAAACACGATGCGCAACAAAAAAGGTCAAGACCCCAACCTTTTTTGCGATTATCACAAAGATACGGGCATAGAACCGACAACTGCATCTCCTTGCGCATGGAGATCGAGAAGGCGTTGAAAAGTGGGAAGCTCAACCCACATACTTCAAAACGTGTGCAAGGAGGTGCGCTAGATTACTCGAGGCGGCGAAGACCCGAATAACAAGAAGATGAATACATCTGTTCGTATGATCCAAGGTAGCCCGTCGCGCAAGCGCGACCACCAGAAGAGTTGCACACCTCACTGGCGCGAGCAACAAGTCATCTTCCCCGTAGTCCACGGGGGCTTGCAAGACGGCTGTCCAATAGTGATAACTGGCATCTTTGATAATTATCGCACTGATTACATGTTCATAGACTCGGGAAGCTCTATGGACAACATATATGAACAGTGTTTCCAACAGCTGGACCTAGAAGACAAGGAGCGCTTAGAGGCAGTCGACTTCCCACTAACTGGTTTCTACAATGAAGCCGTCTTTCCACTAGGTCAAATCTCATTCCTTATGACTCTTTCCGATGGGCGACACTCGCACATGGTCAACTTCATGGTCATGCCCGCTACATCGTGCCATGACGTGTTGCTGGGCCGACCCGCACAAAGAGAGTTCAAAATGATCACTTCCACTCCTCATGCTTCCTCTGGTTTTCCAACGGAAACCGGGGTGGTGATCATGTATGCAAGGAAGGAGATCATGTCCATCGAAGAGGAACCACCAACGAAGCTACCAAAGTCATCATCCAATGGCGAGCCAGAGAAGTGGGTACTAAACAACAAGTACCCGGAACAAACAGTACTCTTAGGACCCCGCCATGACCCCCGCAGTCAAGGCGCGGTTAAAACAACTTTTGTTCTGCAATGTAGATATTTTCGCTTGGTCGTCGGCGGATATGACAGGGTATCGAGGGAAATTGCTGAGCACACGCGCTGCACACATTCCCTTCAGTTCAGCTTATCGATTAGAAGAAGCGCAGTTTCGGTCCTGAAAAGACCCGCGTGCGAAATGATTGGCTGCGCTGAATAGGCTCTTGGCCAACCATGCAACGAAGTCCTTCCCATTCATCGGCACTTTGCGGAATTCTGTAAAGCAAAACAAGTTTCAGTGGACTCTGGATGCAGAGAAAGCCTTTACGTAAATGAAGAAGTGCTTGATTCAGCGGCCTACGCTTACGACACCGCAAAAGAATGAGCCACTGATTCTTTACCTTTCCGCATTAGATATCGCTCTGGGCGCAGTCCTGCTAGTAGAGCGCGCAGGAGTCCAAACTCTGATCTACTACGTCAACAAAATGCTAACTTACATAGAGACGAGATATCCTATGATGGAAAAGCTTGCTCTAGCTTTAGTCCACGTATCCTGCAGGTTGCGTCGATATTTTTCCGGCCATGTGATAACAGTTCTCATGAACTATCACATAGGCCAAATTTTGTCTAAACTAGACATATCTGGCCATCTGGCAAAGTGGGCGATTGAGCTTGGTGGACACAACATCATGTACAAACCACGCCTAGCAATAAAAGACCAGATATTAGTAGATTTAGTTATAGAAGTACCAAGCAATAAAGCGCAAGGGTGTGAAGCTGTACAAAACCCAGTGCCGGTTAAAAATGACCGCACATGGATACTTCACACAGATGGCGCATCCAATGATGATGGTGCAGGGGCAGGTCTCCGTCTAATAAGCCTCGACAACCAGAATTCACTTACCCCATCAGGTTGGATTTCAAAAGCACGAATAATGAAGCTGAGTATGAAGTATTTTTGGCAGGCATTCGATTAGCCATCAAAATGGGCGCACAGAATTTGGAAGCGCATGTCAACTCCCTTTTGGTCGCAGGACAGGTCAACAGCCTATACGACGCAAAAGGCGAAAAGATGGCCCTGTATCTTGAACAGGCGCAAGCCTTAATAACCAAATTCCAAAACTTCAAAATAACCCATGTCAACCGAAGCGAGAATAAACATGCCGACGCGCTTAGCAAATTGGCCGCTACAAGCTTCAAGCACCTTGCGTGTGAAGTGCGCATTGAGGTGCTCAAGAACCCTTCAGTTCCTTTGCGTCAAGTAAACATCATCGAAATTGGGGCTCCTTCCTGGATGTCTCCCATAATCATGTTCTTGCAGTACAGGACCCTCCCCGAAAACAAGGTGGAAGCAAGAAAGGTCCAGAACAAGGCACTCAACTATGAAATGGCGAACGATATTCTTTACTAGAAGTCATACCTTGGTCCACTTCTCCGCTGCGTTGACCCGCAAGACGCGCAATACTTGATCCGCGAAATACATGAAGGGTTATGAGGAATTCACGTCGGTCCGCGCATGGTCGTAGCAAAGATCATGAACGCCGGCTACTATTGGCCTGGGTGCACCTAGATGCAGTCGAAACGCTGCGGAAGTGCGCATCATGTCAGCGCCATGCGCCAAAGACACTGCGCCCCAAGAATCCCTTGATTCCAGTGACAACAGCATGGCCCTTCCAACAATGGGAAATCGATATGGTGGGACCTTTCCTAGATGCCCCAGGTGCCGTGAAGTTCATAATTGTCGAAGTCGATTACTTCACCAAGTGGGTAGAAGCAAAGCCCCTTGCATCCACCACAACAACTGTAGTGCACAAATTCATTTGGGAGCATATCATTTGCCATTTTGGGCTCCTCCTGCGCATAGTCAATGATAACGGCCCCAACTTTGCAACTGAAGAACTACAACGTGGATGGAAGAAATGCATATCGAACATGTCTTCACTTCGATCGTGCATCCCCAAGGGAACGGCCAAGTAGAAAGCATAAACAAGAGTATCATCGAAGGGATCACGACGAGATTGGGAACCATAGGGAGAGGCTAGGTAGATGAGTTACCAAGTATCCTTTGGGCTCATCGAACCATGCCAAAAACCAGCACATGCGAAACCCCCTTCAGCCTAGTGTATGGGACGGAGGCAGTGATTCCCGCAGAAATAGGCCTCCCATCACTGCGCATGCTGGCTGCGCAAAACCAGAACAATGAAGATGAGTGCAGACTCGACTTGGACCTCTTGGAAGAAAGGCGTGAAAACGCCACAATCAATGAAGCAAAGTACAAGTCCAAGCGCAAGAAATACTACAACGCGCGAGTCCGCATATGTGCCTTCCTGCATTATCCATGAAGTCCTAGGAAAGGGTGCTTACACCCTCAAACGTTTAGACGGTACAAACATTCCTAGGATCTGGAATGCGCAATAGCTACGGCGGTACTACATGTAAACTAGCAGCCTATAATCTTATTGTGTACTTTGTACATGGCTCTTATGCCTTATTGATTAATAAAGACAATGGATACATGAATTTCCTTATCAAGATGTTTTTGTTACAAATGCGTGAAAACACTTTGGGTCTACGCGTAAACACCATGGTACACAATGACTCATGAACAAAAATTCACTACATACTACATGTGCATGGGAGGGAATGTTCATACACGAGTTCATTACCAATTTTATTCGCTATACCTACACAAAGTCGGTTTTTTTCACGCAAATATTATAACTTGAAAGAAAAAACATTTCATTGAAAACATAAAGATATGTACAAGCATAAGCAACGCGCAGTTACATCAAAGATATTACAATCAGAATCCTAGCCTACTCTTCACTCCTTGCGTCCTTGGCTTCATCCGGAAATATATCTTTTAGGCGATCAACGTTGAAGAAACACTGGTCTAAACCCAGAGGTATCAGGAGATATCTTAGGTACAACCTAGTTTTTCTACATGAAAGGTTATCTCTTGTTCGCTCCTCTAGGTGATCTCACTTCGAGCTAATCCGCAAAACTAGTAATGCCATTAGCCTAGTCACGGGGAAAGGGGAGGGTTTTCTCCGTGACCACACTCCGGCGTGAGAATAAGTAGATCTGATTGCAAGGTAATAGCAAGTAAGTAGTAATTAGTGAGTGAGCAGGAAAGCATGTGTTTTACCTTGTGGTTCGATACTCATTTTATAGCCGAAAATAAGTGAGTTTAGGAGATGTGCTGATGGGCCTTGGGGCCGGCCCAGACGACCAGGGTTATCCATTCTGTCCCTCTGCAGCAATCATTAAATGATCCCTGGCAGGAGGTATGCTTTGTCAGTTGTTGAATGGTGCCACGTGTTATGGCAGGTGTCCCTGATGTCAGATCTGTCATCAGCCAAAAGTGGAGCATGTGTGACAGTCACTAGCATGAATATGGTTGGTACACAGTCTGGCCTCTGCAATACTATTCATGTGACGCAGTCTGACACAACCTGCCGAGCAACCATTGATCACAGCTCTGCCACTTTGTAACCTTGTATATACTCAACACCTCTTTGCGCTTTTCCCTTATGTGAGGCTTTCAGTGCTTTCTGGCCAGCGCAGAGTTGTAGGGATTAAGTACTTTTGTTCCCAAGACTATGAGTTGCTCTCATGTTTGTCATGTCCTCTGCAAGGTTTGGTACTTCGCAGCTAGAGGGTTGTTTGGTCCCCACAAGGTCAAGTATCCTGCGTGTCTAAGTCTAACTTGCTGTTGTGCCAAGTACACAAGGTTCATTGTGTGACTTATATTGTTTGGTCTAACTTGCCATTGCACTGAGTGCGCAAGGTTCGTTGTGCGACCTGCATGTGTCGGTCTAACTTCTCGTTGCGTTGAGTGTGCAAGGTTCGTTGTGTGACCTACATGTGTTGGTCTAACTTGCCGTTGTGTAGAGTGCGCAAGGTTTGTTGTGTGACCTGCATGTGTCAAGGTTGCAATACCATTGCACATTGTGCGTAAGGTTGTTAGCAACCGGCTAGTTTCAGAATGGCGGGCCATTGCACATTGCGTGTAAGGTTATTCTTGTAGTATGTTGTTGAGGGTATGGTCCCTTGCGTATGCGCATGGTTTTTGGGACCATAACCCTCCAAGTCCCCCAAGTCCAGTTCTGCTCCTATGCGCATGTTGGGAAGTAGGTGGAGTTGTGGACTATAAGAATTGTTGTATGTGCACTTATTTCAATGAAAAAAATTCAAGAAGGATTGGAGGAAACCTTTGTGTGAGGGAAACCTTTTTGTAATGATGTCTTTGAAATTTGAATCTCTGTCATGCTGACATGGTAGGTGGGTTGGTGAGAAAAAGGGTGCCCTGGAGGTGACATTTGACAGCTGTGGCATGCTGTCAACAGTGCAGCCTTACTTTCGTTAATGAATTTGCAGGGGTAGTGGCGGCCACGCGCGCGTGAGGACTGTCAGGTCCTGCGTTGATTGGTGGTTAATTCTACGCATGCATCCCAGTTCCCCATCGCAGTAAATGCAATGAGTATAAATAGGGGCGAACCGTCTAGGGTTTCATTCATGCCTTCAACTTTTCCTTTCAAATTCTCTCTGAGATCTTGAGTTCTTGCGTTCTTGTTTCCAAATCTTCTCGTTTTCAAAACTTCTCTTTCTTTGATTTTCATGGCGACTAGGGGTCCTGAGACCGTTTCTACTGTAGAGGCTTCGACCTCTTTGCCGGCTCTCTAATGGAACCAAGCAGTTTCCAGAGCCTGGTTTCCGACTACCGGTCCTCTTAGGACTGGGATGCCCGCTACCCGACCGAGGGAGATATAGCCGCCGATGCTCCGGCCGGCTACATCAACCTATTTCTTGATTTATTTGCTGACGGTAACTTTCAGTTACCCACTACCAATTTTTTTCTTCAAATTTTGGATTTTACAAATTCCACATCTCCCAACTCAATCCGATAGGGATGGAAAGAATAAAGCATTTTGCGTTTTTGTGCCGGTCGATTGGTGTTACCCCAACCATCAACCGGTTTCGGATTTTTTATCAACTCCATTGTTCAATGGAATTTATTGCTTTTCAACACCGCGTACAGACAAAGAAAATTTTGCTCTCCCCTCCCAAGTCTTTCCATGATTGGAAGACTTAATTTTTTTTACGTGAAGGTTGTTCCCTTCCGGATGCACTTCCGGGGGTGGAGGATATCCCTGTGGAGACCGTCCCTGTACCGGTGGTGGATTCTTGGTACAAGGATTTGAAGGAGATCCCGACGATCCAACTGCCGGAGAGGGCATTGGTGGCAGCTTGGATGAGTTTAGTGTGGAAACCCAACAGCAGGGAGAGGTCGGTTTACATGGAGGGGGATAAGAGTAAGTACCTTTGGCTTCTTGTTGCATTATTTCTTGATTTCACCTTATGTGTAGACTAACCGTGTGTTCTTCCTTTGCTGGGGTGCCGTGTTTTGGTGCGTTCCAAAGGAAGGAGGGCATATTGAAAACATTGCCCTTCGCCCAGAGGAGCCCACTTGATATGCACAAATCTTCCTTATTGTGTTCACATCTATGCATATCACTTATTGTGTTGCGCCATTGTGCAGGCGCGTTGAAGGACTTGGGCGTTGGCCCAGATACGAAGAAGAAAAGGCGCGCGGGGCCCAGCACGGCGGTTGAGAAGAGGGTTAACCCAGCGCAGACCCGCCAAAAGGTAAACGCACTGTGTCTGATCATTGGAAAGACTATGTAGTAGTCTCTGACTCATTGGAGGGTCTTGCGCCTGTAGGTGTGAGGAAACCCCAGCTGGAGCCGGTGGTGATTCCGGTTAACCCGGACGACCCGGTGGAGGACGAGTCTAGCCCGGAGCCCCTCAAGCGGAAGAGGGGTCCGAAGGGCGATATCTTCGCACAACCCTCCAAATAGGCTGCGTGGAGGGTTATAGGAAACGGGGGAGCCTGGACGCGCTCGCCGCCAAAATCTCCCTAGGTAAACAACTTCGAACTTGTGTTAGTCGCACCACTTTTTTCGTATTATTTGTCTAACTATTTGCCATCCGTAGGGGGAGGCGAGGCATTTTTTGTGGCCCCCATGCTCCAGCCGCGCCCAAGGATACTCCGATGCCCCCACCTATGGTGAAACCGCACAGGCGTCAAGCACACACAGTTGGGAGTCTACTACAGGGGCGGCGGAGGTGCAGGTGGAGGTTGAAGCTGTGGAGCCTTAGGTGGTGATGGAGGAAGTTGGTGGTGCGGGTGTTGGGGTTGTTTTTGAGGAGACGGAACCGATGATTATGGTTGCCGGTGAAGAGGTGCAAGCTAATGCTCCATAGGGGGTGCAGGTAGAAGAGCCTGCACCTGGGGAGGAGGCCGGGGGATCTGGTGGAAGCCCTTCCGCAAAAGTAACTCCAATCCGCCCGGACGAAACCCCGGGTGTTATTACTACAGGGTGTATCATGAAGGTTGCGTAGAAGAGATCCACACCCCTGTGTGGAAGCTAAAGAAGGAAGACGACTTCTCTCACTGGCTGGAGTGCCGTGAGTGGCTCAAGGGGGCTTTCCCCCCTGCGGAGGTGCGCGCGCGCGCTAGAAAAGTCATCAACAAACCTATCACGCGTACCACCGGGTAGCAGCTAGCTCCGCCTCAGTCACGCACAAGATTATAAGGGAATGGCGGAGCATGCAGAAAGAGCGAGACAAATTTGAAGCTGCCAAGGCTGACCTGGTCCAAGAGCGAACCCAAGTGGTTGCGCAAAATTCTGAGTTGGAGGCAGAGAAGGCTAAATTCGCCGAAACTCAACGGACCAAAGAATGGTCCACACTGGGGTGGAAGAAGAGGGCCGAAAACTCCGCTGCTACACTTGCTCAAGAAGCAAGTTGTGGAGGGAGGCTTGTGAGAAGGACAACAACGAGAAAAATATCCTTGAAAGATGAATTATCCTGGTTGCGTAGAGAGGTAGAGCGCGAGAGGAAAAAGAAGGAAGCAGCTCCTGCTACGGCTGCGGAGGCCAGGGCGCACTGCAAGCGCAGTGAACAAAAGGAGGTAAAAACATGCCTCTATAATTTTTCCTTTATTTGTATGATCTATAGGATGTAATACTAACCTTATTGTATGTGACCAGGTTGCAGCTTACACTGCTTTGGAGGACGCAAAGAAGGATCTCCAAGTGGCCTTGGTGTAACAGGCTGAAAGAAAATGCAGGCACCTGGAGGATAAGGAGCAGCTGCGATTGGCGGAAGCCAAGGTGGATGCGGGCGAGAAAAGAGTTGAGAATTCTGAAGCCGCCTGCACCATCTCCGAGTCGTTGGTGGAGTCGTCGGCTAACAACATGCTGTGGATGCAACAGCATGAAGTTGTCAATGTAAGTACTCCATTTGTTTTTTGGTCACTTTGTGTTGATTATAAACGTGTTCTTGTATTGCATATCGCAAACACCATTCTGAATTCCCCGGAGCTGGATGGCGCAGTGGCCAAGCTGATGGTCACTGTACGCCACGACGCTATGCGCAGGGCTATGCTGAGTGTGCGCATCGCGTCACTCATGCAATGGATGTTCAATGGGACAACAGCCGCACTGCCACTCATGGTGTTGATACTGAAGCTGCCTTCTCCCAGGCTAAGTGGTAGTATGACCGTCTACAGCTCCCGGCTATGGAATTGGTGAGCGAGGCGCTCCAACACGATGAGTTCGTTGATCGCCTTAAAGACATATTTCCGGATGAAGCCGAGGCCGCTTGGGATGAAGACTAGTGTATGATCTTTATTGTAATATCTTTGATGAAGCTTGAATGTAACTTCGCATTACGCATGTATGTACTTATTTCTTCTTTAATGAAATAGATGTTTTTCTTTCCTTCCAAGTTACAATATTTGCGTGAAAAGAACCAACTTTGTGTGGGTATAGCGAATGACACTGGTAATGAACTCGTATGAACATCCCCTCCCATGCGCATGCAGTAGGTAGTGAATTTCATGAGTCATTGTGTACCATGGTGTTTTCGCGTAGACCCAAAGTGATTTTGCGCATTTGTAACAAAATATCTAGATAAAGAAATAACTGTATCCATTGTCATTATTAATCAATAAGGCATAAGAGCCATGTACAAAATAGACAATAAGATAATATGTTGCTAATTTACATGTAGCACCTTCGCAGCTGTTGCGCATTCCATGTCCTAGGAATTTTTGTGTCGTCCAAACGTTTAAGGTTGTATGTGCCCTTTTCTAGGACTTCATGGATAATGTAGGGACCTTCCCACTTAGGTGCAAGTTTTCCAGGACTTTCAGCGTTAGACGCTTCGTTGATGCGTAAAACAAAGTCACCATGTAGGAGGGTACATATGCGGACTCGCGCGTTGTAGTATTTCTCGAGCTTGGACTTGTACTTTTCTTCGTTGATTGCAGCATTTTCACGCCTTTCTTCTACTAGGTCAAGTCAAGTCTGCGCTCGTCTTCACTATTTTGGTTTTGCACATCTAACATTCGTGGTGATGGGAGGCCTATCTCTGCGGGAATCACTGCAACCATCCCATATACTAGGCTGAAAGGAGTTTCGCCTATACTACTTTTTGGCATGGTTTGATGAGCCCAAAGGATGCTTGGCAACTCATCTACCCAGCCACTTTGCGTCGTACCGAATCTTGTCGTGATCCCTTTGACAATGCTCTTGTTAATACTTTCCACTTAGCCGTTCCCTTGGGGATGCGCGACAGAATTGAAAACATGCTCGATATGCATCTCCTTCATCCTTTGTTGTAGTTCTTCAGCCGCAAAATTGGGGCCATTGTCGCTGACTATGCGCAGGGGTAACTCAAAACGGCATATGATGTGCTCCCAAATGAATTTTCGAACTACAGTTGGTGTGGTAGATGCAAGGGGTTTTGCTTCTACCGATTTGGTGAACTAATCGACTATGACGATTATGAATTTCACCGTGCCACGAGCATCTGGGAAAAGTCCCACCATATCAGTTGCCCATTTCTGGAAGGGCCATGCTGTTGTCACTGGGATCAGAGGATTCTTGGGGCGCAATGTCTTTGGCGCATGGCACTGGAATGATGCGCACTTCCGCAGTGTTTCGATCGCATCTAGGTGCATGCAAGGACAGTAGTAACCGGCGTTCATGATCTTTGCTATGACCATGCGCGGACCAGCGTGAATTCCGCATAACCCTTCATGTATTTCGTGTAGCAAGTATTGTGCGTCCTACGGGTCAACGCTGTCACACCCCGACCCGCAGCGGATAAGGTGATCGGGGCATGATTGGGTTATCATCAAAGCTCATGACATTTATTAAGCGTTTCATATTCATTAATACAAATTAAATGGAAATTTACAACAAAGGTTACAACTGTTCTAACTAACAATCTAAACTTCTTGATTCTCTTCTAAGGCATATCCTATGTTTTCCTTGCTTCAACCTGTTCACCTGTATCATGTGTAAAAGGGTTTTTTGGATCAACATAATGTTGGCGAGTGAATCCTATGGAAAACATTTGAACAATTTATTTAACTTGATTATGAAATATGTGCACAACCAAACATGAGTAAAAATAGATGTAACTTAATCAGCAATCATAAGATGTTAAATGAAACACTCATGAACAATAATGGAACAATTAAAGGCACGCGATGCTCAACTCGTCTCTCACGAGGAACTGAGGGGCCTAATGAATGAATTGCATAACCATGATAATATGAATGACACAACTACAAACAATACAAACTCAATGATATACACATAAACAATAATGAATTTGATTTGTAGCACGCGTTGTTCAACTCGTCTTCCACGAGGAACTGATGGGCTTAATGTATGAGTTTCATATAATATGACAAATGGAAATAAGTAAATCACAACAATAAAAACAATCTAAGTTTAAGTCATGATGTAGTATGGCACGAGTTTAAATAAATAAATTGATTATTTTCATAACACATGACACACCCCAAAACGTGTAATTTAAAAAGGGGAAGTTGTAAGATTCACTCACAGTGGGTGCGTTCGGTTGATGACGTTGAATGCACGCGAAGTGGTTTTAACCACGAGTGAGATTTAACCTAGATAAATCGCATTATGGTTTGGTAAGTAAACGGATTTTATTAAACTATTTTAGTAGGATTGTTGGGTGTATTTTTGTGAGTTTGAGGCTATTTTCTAACCTTAAAAATGTTATTTTTAAATATTTATAATTGATTTTTAATTAAAATAATTAAATAAAAATAATAAAAAAATTTATTTTTTTCTGACAGTTGACCGGCCCGTTGACCGTTGACCTGACCGTTGACCGGTTCGATGGCATAATATTGTGCGCTGAGTGAGGCTCGAACCCGAGACCTCTCGTACGCGTGCACGCAGCTCTACCAACTGAGCTACGTGTCTAACCCGTTATATATCTGATTTTAATTATATATATATATTAATTAGATTAAACCGAAATTCATTTTATTTTAAAAACATTTTAAGCGAAACGGTCATGCACTCCACAGGTCTCGAACCCGGGACCTGTGGTTTAATCCAACACACAGTCCACCGCTGGACTGTGTGTTCAACATGGTATATCATTCGATTTTTATTATACTTAAATACTAATTAGTTATTTCCTTTTCTGCCTTATTTAAAAAGAAAAGATAATTGTCCGAGTCGGTGCTGAAGACCGGACTCGAACTCGTGACCTGTGATATAAACAAACACACAGTCCACCGCTGGACTGTGTGTCTAACTTGGTTATTATTTCGATTATTAATATACTTAACATATAACTGTGGCGACCCGGTTCGGTTTAACAAAAAAAAAATGATTTTTATTATGGCAGCGTGTGTGAGACGGGAATCGAACTTGAGACGTTTTGCGTTTTATATGTGCACACAGTCCACCGCTGGACTGTGTGTCTAACCCGATTAATTTCATGATTTATATTAAACATATATGATAACGAATACATCGTCTTCTTCATCCAGTTAGAACCAGAAATCGGAAATCGACTGGTTCAAGATTTTTATCAGTTTATTAGTGTTTTTCAGTCCATTAAGATAAGATAAAGGTGAAAAGATAAAGAAAATAAGCGAAAGAGGTATACCGACTGGACCCTCTGTTTTCCGGCAGAACTCCGGCGACAGAATTCACCTCCGGCGACGTGTTCCTTATAGCAGCGAGTCTCCAGGAAGCTTATAAAGGTGTGGGTATCTCCGGTATAAGCTCAGAGGCTCAGTGAGGCTCAGGGATGGAGAAACCGGTTTTCCGGCGATGAGCAGGGAAATTCCGGCGAGTGGAATTACGCCGAGAAGAGGTGTGTTTTTGAGCGAAAAGGTTTGCAGTCGTTTGTGGGTGAATTTATAAGGCAAAACGTTGAAGAATCTGGTCTGATTTCCGACTGGATTCACTGATTTAGATTTCCCGGAGGTTATGGTTTTGGTCGCGGACTTCAATCATCGGTTATAACCGATGTCTGGTTAAAGGTTTACGTTATAACGTAAATTGTAGTTAAGACTCGCGAGATTTCCGGGATTCCGACGACTGAATTGTTTGGGCGCCGGTTTTGAATTCGTAAAGTCACTTTATCAATTAAATGATTCTATTATTCATCAAACAGAACAAGTGGCGCAGTGGTTTATGTGTGTGAGATAAGTTGTTGAACTGATTCGGTACAGACCCGGGTTCGAAACCCGGCAGAAGCAAATCCTTTTTATTTTGCGATTTTTGACAGTTTTTCAAAAACTAAATATATATTCTTGTATAATAATTGATTACGGATCGTTTAAAAATATTTGGGCATTTAGTTTGCAACGAAATTTTTGACTGACTGTTCGGTTGATAAACGGAGCAGGTTTGGTAAATCCGTTTTTGACGGATGTTACAAACGCAGCGGATGAGCGACCCAAGGTATGACTTCCGGTAAAGGATAGCGTCTGCCATTTCATAATTGAGTGTCTTGTTCTGGACCTTCCTTGCTTTCGCTTTGTTTTCGGGGAGGGTCCCGTATTGCAAGAACATGATTATGGGGAACATCCAGGAATGATTCCCCACTTCGATGATGTTTACTTGACGCAAAGGGACAGAAGGATTCTTGAGTACCTCAATGCGCACTTCACGCGTGAGGTGCTTGAAGCTTGTAGCGGCTAATTTGCTAAGCGCGTCGGCATGTTTATTCTCGCTTCGGTTGACATGGATTATTTTGAAGTGTTGGAATTTGGTTATTAAGGTTTGCGCCTATTCAAGATACAACGTCATCATTTCGCCTTTTGCATCGTATAGGCCGTTGACCTGTCCTACGACTAAAAGGGAATCGACCGTGTGCTTCTAAATTCTGTGCGCCCATTTTGATGGCTACCAATGGCCTGCCAGAAATGCTTCGTATTCAGCTTCATTATTTGTGCTTTTGAAATCCAACCTGATGGCGTAGGTTAATTCTTGGTTATCGGGGCTTATTAGGCGGAGACCTGCCCCTTCGCCATCATCATTGGATACCCCGTCTCTGTGAATCCATGCGCGGTCGTCGATAATCGGCGTTGGGTTCTGTACAGCTTCACATTCTTGCGCTTTATTACTTGGTAATTCTGTAACAAAATCTGCTAATATCTGGCCTTTTATTGTTGGGCGTGGTTTAACACGATGCTGTGTCCACCAAGCTCAATCACCTATTTTGCTAGACGGCCAGATATGTCTGGTTTAGACAAAATTTGGCCTAAGTGATAGTTCGTGAGAACTGTTATCACATGGCCGGAAAAATACCGACGCAACCTGCGGGATGTGTGGACTAAAGCTAGAGCAAGCTTTTCCATCATAGGATATCGTGTCTCTGGGTCAGTTAGCATTTTGCTGACGTAGTAGATCGGAGTTTGGACTCCTGCGCGCTATACTAGTAGGATTGTGCCTAGAGCGATATCTGATGCAGAAAGGTAAAGTATCAGTGGCTCATTCTTTTGAAGTGACGTGAGCGTAGGCAGCTGAATCAATAACTTCTTCATTTGTGTTAAGGCTTTCTCCGCATCCGAAGTCCACTGAAACTTGTTTTGCTTTACACAATTTCGCAAAGTGCTGATGAACGGGACGGACTTCGCTGCGTGGTTAGCCAAGAACCTGTTCAGCGCAGCCAATCGCCCCACCAACCATTTCATTTCTTTGATGGTTGAAGGGGAAGATTACGTTGAATCGCTTCCACTTTCTCGGGATTGACTTTGAAACCGTGACGATAAATCTCAAAAATTTGCCTTCTTCCATTCTGAACGAGCACTTGCTGGGGTTCAGCTTCAGGTTTTCCTTCTCAAGGATGCAAACGTCTTTTGAACATTTTCAGCATCTTCTCCCATCCGAGCTCATGTTGACGAGGTCATCAATGTACATTTCTACGGTTTCGCAAATGTCATCCTTGAAGACATGGTCCACTAAATGCTGATAGGTGGCTCCTGCGTTGTGCAATCCGAAAGGCATTTTTGTGTAACAAAAGATCCCCTTGTCAGTGCGGAATGCGGTCCTGTCTTCGTCCTCTTTCTTCATTTGTATTTGGTGGTAGCCTTTGTAGCAATCTAGGAAGCATTTCCACCTAAATGAAGCGAGGGAGTCCACATTTTTGTCGATTTCTAGCAAAGAGTAGCAGTCTTTGGGACATGCCTTGTTAAGATCTTTGAAATTGACGCACATGCGTCAACTGCCATTGTGTTTCTGGACCATGACTGGGTTGGCTACCCATGTCTGATAGCGTACTTCTCGGATAATTCCGGCTTGGAGGAGTTCTAAAACTTCCTCGTTCCGTGCGCGGGTCTTTTCAGGACCAAAGTTGCGCTTCTTCTGAACTATAGGCTGAACTGAAGGGAATGTGTGCAGCGTGTGCTCAGCGATTTCCCTTGGTACCCCTGTCATATCCGCCAGCGACCAGGCGAAAATATCTACATTATGGAACAAAAGTTATTTCAACCGCGCCTTAACTGCAAGGTACATGGCGGGCCCTAGTAGTACTGTTTGTTCCGAGTACTTGTTGTTTAGTACCGACTTCTCTGGCTCGCCGTTGGATGATGACTTCGGTAGCTTTGTCGGCGGTTCCTCTTCCGACATACATGATCTCCTTTCTTGCGTACATAATGGCTACCCCGGTTTCCGTTGGAAACCCGCAAGCAGCATGAGTAGTGGAAGTGATCATTCTAAACTCTCTTTGAGTGCGCCGGCCCAGCAATACGTCATGGTGTGAAGTCACGGGTATGACCATGAAATTGACTAAAACCATGCGCGAGTGTCGCCCGTCGAAAAGAGTCACAGGAAAAGTGATTTGGCCCAGTGGAAAGACGGCCTCGTTGCAGCAACGAGTGAGTGGGAAGTCCACTAGCTCCAAGCGCGCCTTGTCTTCTAGGTCTAGTTGTTGGAAGCACTGTTCATATATGATGTCCATAGAGCTCCCGAGATCTATGAACATATAATCGGTGCGATAATGTCCAAAGATGCCAGTTATCACGACCGGACGGTCTTCTTGTGGGCCCCCGGGGACTACGGGGAAGATGACCTGTTGCTCGCGCAAGTGAGACGTGCAACTCCTCTGGTGGTCGCGCTTGCACGACACGGGCCACCTTGGATCATATGAACAGACTTCATCTTCTTGTTACTCGGGCCCTCGCCACCTCGAGTAATCTGGCGCACCTCCTTGCGCACATTTTGGAGTAAGGTGAGCTTCCCACTTTTTAGCGCCTTCTCAATCTCCATGCGCTAGGAGATGCAATTGTCGGTTGTATGCCCCGTATCTTTATGATAATCGCACAAAAGGTTGGGGTCTTGACCTTTCTTATAGCGCATCAGCGACGGTTGCTTGAATTGTGGTCTTCAGTACCAAGTACCTCCGCCGGTGTTTTCATCAGTGGTGTCCACTGACGATCGCGATTATCCTGCTTTATTGCTCACTGGGTAGCGATTTTATTAATGGTAGCGCGGGCATCGACTGGCGAGTAGGGAGGGTGCTGGGTGGTTTCCCTCCAACTCTTTTTATTCTTCTTCCAAAACTGCTGCTCATTTCTTGGGGACGGTAATGGGGTAGACGAGGTCTACTGTTATTAAGGTTGTGCTCCGTTTACGCATAGACCTTTGCTGCCGCCATAAGCTTCTCCTAGCTTTTTGGGAGACCGGTAGTTCCCGATAAAACTTTGATCATCTCGTTGCAACGGACAGCGTACTTGAATTGTGCACGAATCGGGTCTTCGTGCGCATCCCCAATCTCCAATACCTCTTTATTGTAACAGATGATGAAGTCTACGAGACTTTCATCATCACGCCGCCAGATGTTCATTACGTCAGAGGAATCTCTGACGTAACGCCGTTGTTGGCTGAAGTGCGTCAGGAACTTGTCTTTAAGGTCATTCCATGACGCGAGCTTGCATGTGGGCAAGTTGTCAAACCATAGGCGCGCAGCGCCTGTAAGGGTTTGGACGAACAAGTTGGAGGGAAGTTTTTCACGCTCTAGAGGAATCTCCGATTAGTCCTGCGCCGGTGAACAGGCGTAGGTGATCATCTGGGTCTGTCAACCCACTGAATTTTCCCACATTGGAAGGAAGTTTTGCGCGCTCCAACGGTGCGAGCGCAATCTCTTTGATGAATTCAGAGTGTTCGGCTGCTTCAGGCGACCTATAGATCAAATTATAGTTGTACTCCGCCTATGTGTTGTAAACAACCCATGGCGCAGACCTGTAAGCATCATGATCCTTTGGTAGCCGGTGAAACACACTGGGGCTATCACCCTCGCCATAAGTGTGATCGTCCTCACGCTGGGTGTCCCGCCTGTCGAGAGGATGCGGGCCCAACCGTGAGTGGATGGACGCTTGCCTATAAGTACGAGACTCATGTTTTGGAAGCGATTGAGAATACCCCATCTCTCGGGTACGGAGTTGTGATGGAACACTCGCTCCAGCCTGCGAGTCATAACTGAGAACTTGAGGTGCAGGCGAAGCATGCACGTTAGTAGTTGGCTGCACCGGCGCAGCGAGAGTGTTGGTTTGTACCTAGAATTGCGCGTAAACGGCATTCAGAGTCGTTTAAGACATATTGTACCAAGACATCGGAGTTTCGCCCGGAGGCAAAACTGACGTGATTGGTACCCAGAGAGTCTCCATTTGGATTTCGGGAATTATCGGGATGTTCACACGACTGGTTAATCCACTTGTCCGTCGAGTCGAGAGGCATGAACTGGGTGCTTGCTTCAGCCCGAGGACCTCGTGGTGTGTTGGATGGAAAATCAGGCATTTGTAAGTGAGGTTTGAGAAAAAAATGAAACGAAGAAACGGATGTGATATAGAGTAAATAGCGGATGGCGCCAATGAAGAAACACTGGTCAAAATCGAGAGGTATCCAAAGATATCTTAGTTACAACCTAGTTTTTCTACATAAAAGGTTGTCTCTGATTCTCTCTTCTGGGTGATCTCACTTCGAGCTAATCTGCAAAACTAGTAACGTCGTTAGCTTCGTCACGGGGAAAGGGGAGGGTTTTCTCCGTGACCACACTCCGGCGTGAGAATAAGTAAATCTGATTGCAAGGTAATAGCAAGTAAGTAGTAATTAGTGAGTAAGTAGGAAGACAGTCATACTCCCGCTTAGCCTGGGAGAAGGCAACTTCAGTATCGACTTCATGAGTGGAAGCGCGGTTGTTGTCCTATCGTACGTCCAACACATGAGTGACATGGAGTGCACACTCAGCATAGCCCTGCGCGTAGCCATCATGGCGCGCAGTGAGCATCAGCTTGGCCACTGCGCCATCCAACTCCACCGAGTTGAGGATAGAGTTTGCGATCTGCAATACAAGAACAACATGATAAGAATCAAGACAAAGCGATCAAATAACAATAGAGAACTTACATTGACAACTCCATGTTGTTGCATCCACAACATGTTGTTAGTCAACGACTCCACAAGAGACTCGGAGATGGAGCGGGCGGCTACAGAATGTTCAAGTTTTTTCTCGCCCGCGCCCACCTTGGCATCCGCCAATAGTAGCCTCTCCTTATCCTCTAGGTGCCTATGTTGTAATTTAGCCTTTTCCACCAAGGCCACCTGTAGATCCTTCTTCGCGCCCTCTAGAGCGGCGCAAGCCTCAACCTGGTTACGTACAACAAGGTTAGACTGACAACCTATAGATCATACAAAATAAATAAAAGAGGGGCAAATTTTCACCTCCTGCTCACTTCGCTCGCAGTGAGCCCTAGTCTCTGCAGCCGCAGCAGAAGCTGCCTCCCTCTCCTTCTTCATGTGCTCTACCTCTATACGCATCCGGGCCACCTCATCCCTTAAAGATTTATTCTCATTGTTATCTCTTTCACAAGCCTCCCTCTACAGCTTGTGCTCCTCCACAAGCGTGGCAGCGGAGCTTTCGGCCCTCTTCTTCCACCCAGCACAGACCACTCCTCGGTCCGCTGGGCTTCGGCAAACCTTGCCCTCTCATCCTCCAGCTCAGATTTTTGCGCAGTCACTTGGGCTCGCTCTTGGACCAGATCTGGTTGGGCAACCTTAAATTTAGCTTGTTCTTTGTGCATGCTGCTAATCTTGTGAGTGTTGGAGGCGGAGCTAGCTGCTGCCAGGAGGTACGCGCGATATGTTTGCTCATGGGTCTGCTCCATGCACGCACCTTCGCTAGGGGAACGCACCTCTAAACGACTCACGGCACGCCGACCAATGAGAGAAATCATCTCCTTTCTTCAGCTTCCACACAGGGTGTGATCTCTTCAGCGCGACCTTCATGATATGACTTGTAATAATAATCACTCGGGGTTTCGTCCGGGCGGATTGGGGACCCCTTGGCGGAAGGGCTTTTACCAGATCCTCCGACCTTACCCCCTGGAGTCGGCTCGGCTGCATGAGCCCCCTGTGGAGCATCTTCCTCAACCACCTCCTCATCACCGGCAACCATAACCATTGGTTCCGTCTCCACCTCCTCAGCCTCAACACCTTCACCAACAACTTCCTCCACCACTACCTCAGGCTCTAAAGCTTCAACCTCCACCTGCACCACCGCCGCCCCGGCAGTTGGCTCCCTACCCTTTGTGCTTGACACCTGCGGTGTTTCAACCACAAGTGGGGGCATTGGAGTATCAATGGGCGCGGCCGGAGTGGTGAGGGCAACAAAAATGGGTTCACTTCCCACTGCGAGATGACAAAAAGTTAGACAAATACAACAATAAGGAAAGTGGTGTAAAACATAAGTCAACAGACGTCTACCTAGGGAAAGTTTGGTGACGAGTGCGTCCAGACGCCCGCGCTTCCCTGTAACCCTCCGCGTAGCCTTTTTGGAGGGCTGCACGGAGATATCACTCTTTGGAGCCCTTTTCCGCTTGAGGGCTCCGGCTGGACTCGACCTCCAACGGGTCGTCCGGGTTGGCAACCGGAATCACCACAGGCTCCGGCTTTTGCTTCTTCAGACTTACAGGCGCAAGACCCTCCAAGGAATCAGAGACTACTACATAGTCTTTCAAATTGTCTGGCATATTACACATACCTTTGGGCGGGTCTGCCCTGGGCTGAGCCATCTTCTTCTCCGCCTCCGTGCTAGGCCCCGCGCCCCTTTTCTTTTTAGGATCTGGGCCAATGCTGAAGCTTATTAAAGCTCCTACACAATGGCGCAACACAATAAGCGATCTACAAAGATGTAAACACTTAAAATTATGAAGGCTTACCAGTCTCAGACGCATGGGCCAACAAATCTTCATTCCTTGGGAGTTCAAAATTCCCAAAGATTTGCGCGCACCATGTGGGCTCCTCTGGGCCAAGGGCAATATTCTCAATGCGCCCATGTTCTCTTTGGAACGCCACAACATACAACGCCACCCCTGCAAAGAAAGCACATTCAGTTAGTCTGGGCACAAGGCAAAATCAAGAAACAATAGAAGAAGAAAAAGGTACTTACTCCTCTACCCCTCCATATATACGGGCTTTTCCCGACGGTTGGGTTTCCACACTAAACTCAGACCCACCGCCACCAATGCCCTCTCCAGTAGTTGGTCCGCCAGGATCTCCTTCAAGTCCTTATACCAGGACTCCGCCACTGGTACAGGAACCGTCTCAACGGCAATATCCTCCACCTTCCGGAAATGCATCCGGAGGGGTATAACACCGGCCTTGATGTAAAAAAAAATTTCCTTCCAATCATGAAAGGACTTTGGGAGAGAGAGCAAAATCTTTTTCGCCTGAATGCGATGCTGAAAAGAATAAAACCTCATGGAGCAATGCAGTTGTTAAAAAATCCTAAACCGGTCGATGGTTAGGGTAACACCCATCAACCTACATAAAACCTCAAAATGCTTGATCCTCAACATCCCCATCGGATTTAGTTGGGAGATGTGGAATCGATAGAAGTTCAAAATCTCAAGAAAAAATTTGGTGGCTGGTAACCGGAAGTTACCGTCAGCAAAAAAATCAGAGAATAAAGTAATGTACCCGGTCAGAGCATCGACGGTTGTCTCCCTCGGCCGGATACCAAGCATCCTAGTCCTTAGGGAACCGGTAGCCGAAAACTAGGCGTTAGAAACTGGCCTGGTTCCAGTTAACAGCCGACAATGAGGTCGACGCCTCCGCTGTAGAAACACTTTCGGGACCCCTGGTAGCCACGAAAATCACAGAAGAAAAAAAGATTTGAAAACAAAAAAGTAAGAACACAAGAACTCATAGAAGAATTCAGAGAATTTCAAAGAAGAAGTTTGAAGGCGTGAATGAAACCCTAGACGGTTTCCCCTATTTATACTCATTGTATTTAATGCGATGGGGAACTGTGAAGCACGCGCATAATTAACAACCAATCTGCTCATGACGCGTGACAGGCAAGTGGCAACTGACAATGTCACGCGCGCGTGGCCCGCACTTTCTCTGCCAATTCATTAATGAAAGAGAGGTTGCACTGTTGACAGCATGCCACAGCTGTCAAACGTCACCTCCAAGGCACCCTTTTTCTCACCAACTCGCCTGCAACATCAGCATGACGAAGATTCAAATTTCAAAAAACTCCATGAGTAAGGGTTTCCCTCACACAATGATTTTCTCCAACCCTCATTGAATTTTTGCCGTTGAATAAGCGCACATACAAGAATTCTTATAGTCCAGCACTCCACCTACTTGCCAACATGCGCATAGGAGCAGAACTGGACTTGGGGGACTTGGAGGGTTATGGTCCCAAAAACCATGCGCCTGCGTAAGGGACCATACCCTCAACAACATACTACAAGAATAACCTTACGCGCAATGTGCAATGGTGCGCCATTCTTGAACCTAGCAGGTTCCCTAACAACCTTACGCGCAATGTGCAATGGTATTGCAACCTTGACACATGCAGGTCACACAACAAACCTTGCGCACTCTACACAACGGCAAGTTAGAGCAACACATGCAGGTCACACAACTAACCTTGCGCACTCTACGCAACGACAAGTTAGACCGACACATGTAGGTCACACAACGAACCTTGCGCACTCTGTGCAATGGCAAGTTAGACCGATACTAGCAGATCGCACAACGAACCTTTCGTACTTGGCGCAAAGACAAGTTAGACCTAGGAGCGCAGGCCCTTGACCCTGCGTGGATCAAATAACCCTCTAGCTGCGAAGTCCTAAAACCTTGCACAAGGCCAAGACCAACATGAGAGCAACCCATAGTCTTGAGAACAGAAGGCTTAATCCCTACAACTCTGCGCTGGCTAGAACACTGAAAGCCACGCGGAAGGGAAAAGTGCAAAGATGCGTTGACTACATACAAGTGTACAAAGTGGCAGAGCTGTGACCCAATGGTCGCTCGGCAGGTTGTGTCAGACTGCATTGCATGAACAGTAATGCAGAGGCCAGACTGTACACCAACCAAACTCACGCCAGCGACTGTCATACATTCTCCACTTTCGGCTGATGACAGGTACCAGGGACAACTGCCATGACACGTGGCACCATTCACCATCCGACAAAGCACATCTCCTACCAGAGATCATCAATGATCGATGCAGAGGGACAGAACGGGTATCCCTGATTGTCTGGGCCGGGCCCAAGGCCCATCAGCCCGTCTCCTAACACACATGTCTTCGGCTATAGAATAAGGGTCATACCTCAAGGTAAAAAACATTCAGAAATACGAGCTTACTTACTACTTACTTGTTATTACCTGCAATACCAAATACTTATTCTCACGCCGGAGTGCGGTCATGGAGAAAATCCTCCCCTTTTCCCGTGACGAGGCTAACGGCGTTGCTAGTTTTGCAGATTAGCTTGAAGTGAGATCACCCAGAAGAGCGAACGAGAGACAACCTTTCATGCAGAAATATTACGTTGTAACTAAGATATCTCTGGATACCTCTCGGTTCAGTTCAGTGTTTCTTCAATGTAATTACTAAAATACCCTGTACTATTTAAAATTAAAAAGAAACTAACTACATAGTATTTCTATGTTTTTTAACATTTTATTAAAAATTTTATTAAAAATAAGGTTAGTTTAAGGAAAATATATTTTTATCATAAAATATATATTAATATTTACTTTTTATTTTTATTTAAAATAAATAAATTTTATTTATTTCCATATAAAACAACTGTTTTTAATATTATTATTATTTCAAAATACAATAAAAAATAGGTATATGTTACATTACTTTAATTACAACTTAGATTGTTACTTTAATTACAACTTAGATTGTGTTAGGTTGTGAATGTGTGTAAAAATTAAGTAAAGTTTGGTTGTGTATTTGAAAGAGATAAATACTTATTTATTCACTAAAAGGCTTGGTTAGGTTGAGTTGAGTCACTACGGTAGTCCGATGGATATTTTGCCTTGTTATGCACTTCACTATTAAGTTGCTTATTGATGTCATTTGAATTAGATGTATTAATTTAGTAATATTTAGCATATTTTAGTGGGTTAATTTAATAACTTTTAAGCATAATTATCTAGTTTTAATTTATAAAAATGATAACTATTCAAACTAAATACATACAACGGGCAGAGAATCTATCACGTATAGTATAGTTTTAGACAAGAACCACATATCAATAGACCGGTCTGGAAATATGTCTATAATAAACCTTTCTAGCCTTTTGACTAGTAAACGATATGCCACAACAAGATTGCTGCAAACCCTATCTTTTTATAACTTGATTAATTAGTGCTTTATTTCAAGCTTTACCAATGGGATCACGTTTAGTGATATTTTAAATTATCGTAGCGATTTAGATATCAAATTGATTAAGTTACCGAATAAGCAAAAATAGGTCCTATTTCACCGCTTATCTTCTATTACACCTGATTGCCTTATTCCCCACTAATTGTTATCTTAACTTTTACTCCCAATAGGATCTTGGTTCATTTCTAAAAGCCTACCTAAAGGATCTCGATGTGATATCAGAAGCCTTTTATTCCCCAAGATCTTGTTCGATACCAGAAGCGTATCCCCTGAATCTGGTTCAATACCAAAAGTCTGAATAATAATAATATTAATCTTGATAGGCCAAGTTCGGATTTTCCTTATTAGTATATGGATTGTTACACGCCATGAGTGTACTAATAAGCTTCACCTCCCAAGGTTATCAAGAACACCATATCTGATTAAGGGTATCGGAAGCCGTACGCATACCTTAGTCAAGTTAAGTTAGGTTAAATTAATATAGTTAAATAAAGATGTTAAGTTAATTTAGTTTCAAGGGGTCATGCAATCCTATCACAAAAGATTATAAATCAAGAATTAGTAAAAGATAAACTCATTAAATAAGATAAAGATACTATATTAATAAGATTAACTAATCCAAGAGTTTGAGAAGACTTAGAGATTAGAACCATATAAAACACTTTTACGAATGGCGATTACCACTCTTCATGATCTTCAAGCTATAGCTCAAGTGCAAATATGTGTGCAACAAAGTGTCTTCAACTTTCATCTACTACATACTGAAAGTTTCGGATCCGGCAGGTTTCGAAGGAAGTTTGGATAAGATAAAACTAATTTGAAAGAAATCTCATAAGAATAGTCAAAAGTAGAAGGATTCCATTCATACCGAAAGATCATACATCATTGACAGGCTGGA
This sequence comes from Scalesia atractyloides, assembly GCA_947069175.1. Classification (NCBI taxonomy): domain Eukaryota; kingdom Viridiplantae; phylum Streptophyta; class Magnoliopsida; order Asterales; family Asteraceae; genus Scalesia; species Scalesia atractyloides. The sequence goes on along the minus strand of CAMTDV010000020.1, from coordinate 38,358,161 downwards.
AGCTATCTCTCCAGCATTTCCCCTAGATTCTCCAAAACTTATCAAATTCTAACACATGACACCGTATTTATAGGCATGAGATTTCAAGAGGATAACTCTTTGTGAGGATGATTCATTTTTGAGGATGAGCACTCATCCTCTCAAAGTGTGTCGTCCTCACGAAAGGTATAGTCCTCTCGAAAGGCGTCGTCCTCTCGAAAGTGTCATGTGTTCGTATTTCACTCTAAACTATACAATATTCAACACATGCTCTATCTAGCCTATTCGTACAGTGGCGGACACACAGAATATGCACTAACACATACAATTAGTGAACTAATCTAACGATGCTTTATTGTTATAATGAATGATCAAATGTAGGATGTAGGATACTAGCTTTGGAGTGGTCTCGGTCGGCATGAAAGTCTTCCTTAAGTTTTAATCTCTCATTTCCGAGTAAAGGGGGCTTAGGAAGTATCATGATCATGGCATACTTGGCTATTAATTAGTCAAGCTCCATGGATAATCCACACTTTCTCCAAGGGACTAGAGCCTTCAAGGGTGAGAGAACAAGGCCTTAAAGGCACAAGTCCATCAGCTTGGGGCTGTAACACACCAAGGAACAAAAGAGCAAAGAAGGCATACCTCAAATGAGTGAATGAGGCTGGTATTTTTAGGTTGATCAAAGGCAGGGGTGTCTAGATGGGCACAACCATGCTTGTCCTTGAGTCTCGTTAGATGCTTCGAGAATTTGTCCTTTTTGTCTCCTGAGGGTCTTGGGCATGGGCGTGCAAAGCATGCACAACCGTGTATGGTGATTTGTCCCGACAATGGTAGTAGCAAATGTACTTTGGTCTCGATTTATCTGATTTTATTGGGGGGCATGATCGTGCATATGTATGCACAGGTGTGCTTGCCGTCATTCTTTCTTGCCCACCAAGTTGTTCTGATTCTTTCAAAAGGCAGACTGAGCCGAGAGGCAAAACTGTGCCTCTATTGTGCACAGGGGTGCTTCTTAGAAACTTCATGTTTTTCATCTGATTTTCATCTTTTTTGCTTCTTTTTTATTTTGGACCTTCAAATCCTGTAAAAATTGAAAAGACCTTCGCCTTTCATGAGTTAAGCCTCCTTTTTACCTTATCAGTGATGGTCCCCCAATGCTTTGACAACCCTATATTGGCCCAATTGGTAGCCCTAGGAAGTTAAACGGAAGGAAAGCCGCCTCACACCTATGGATAATAGCCAAGGAGCCCACATACGTGTCATCCACCCCAACCCCATAAACCTTGCTCTTATGAAAGTTCACATTTAGACACGATTTGGCTAAGAAAACGACTATAAGAGCATGGGCCAATATTGCAAAATTTGACAAGGAGTTGGTAGTGACGGGGCTGCAACCCAATACAATGTTCAGGAGAGCGGTTGAAATGGGAGATAAAACTCGTTTCTGGAAAGAAGCTTGGTTCGGTACATTTCCCTTAAAACATTACTTCCCATTGTTGTTTGAGTGGGGGGATGAGAAGGAGTGCTTGGTTCATAATAGGGTGCAGCGCGGGATGGATGGGGAACTAAAGTTCTAGTGGAAATGGAGGAGGTCGGTATTATTGGATGTGGAAAATGGTGAGGTATATGACCACGCTGAAATGGTGAACTCCTACTTTTTTATAACAATTTGGATGGCTGGGTTTGGGCAAGGAATCAGATGGGGTTTTCACTGTTGGGTTGGTTAGGAAAGTACTGGTAGACGCGAGGTTCGGGTCAGGGAACACTTTCCTGGTTTGGCAAACTTGGTTACCGATTAAAGTAAATTGTTTCATATGGAGATTGTTGCAAAAGATAATCCCGTTTAGTTCCAATCTGAGAGCTAGAGGAGTCGTTTTCAAATGATTGCAAAATTTATCCTTATGAAGATGAATCGGTGACATATGTTTTCTTGAAATGCAGCTTCCGAAAGGATGTGTGGACGAAAGGCAGGTGTCTTTATTGGTTGGGGTAGACTTAACAGGCTGGGATGGGTTGAAGCATGTTTTTGGATGTAGCTTTGGAGATGGATTTAAGTTGCAAAAGTAAAGTGTTGTTGTCAACTTTATAAGCTACTTTTTGGGCTATTTGGAAAGGCAGAAACACGCAGATTTTCAGTTGAGCTAGAGCGTCTTCGCAAGACATGGTTGAAGAGATTAAGACAATGTTGTTTGGATGGATTCTAAACATTTCTAGGGCTCTGGCACAAAGAGATCAATTGGAATGGATGGATTAAATCACCCTTATCAAGTCTGTAATTTTTTTTTTGTTTTCTCTTTTCCTTATGTTTGCTGTACTGGGCCGCTCCTAGTAACTTGCTAGGTTCAGTCATTTCTCTTTGTAATATATCCGCTGCTTGCCTTTAAAAAAACGTGTGTTGCTCCTTATGGTGTGCTTTATGAAGACTAAATTTCATTCAATAAACACAAGAATATATTGACTAATTAAACTGAAATCTTGACAATGGTAATTTTGACCGGTCTAAAATCAATTTTTTTTAATATTATTATTTAATAGGAATTAGGAAAACTTTAGGTGACCTACAATAATGACAGGTGTTCCTAAAAATTTTTATTTGTTAGATAGTATTGAAGATCTAGATAGATATAGATATGGATATTAGTGATTTGTTGGACAACTAATTTGATGAGTTTTCCTTCCAGAACTAGTCTTGCACTATTTATTATTAAATTTCAAGTTTCAAAATCAATGCATTTTAAACGTAATAATAGCGTGATTTAGTGTTGATGTGCTATAGTTGATATTCAGTTACATAAAGAATGCAGTTAGTTAAGTTAATTCATATGACCTTCATCTAAGATCCATTCAACATTGAATTTGAACTAGTATATATATTTGAAGGAGTTGTTCCTGCTCCAAGGCGTACCTCTAATATGGAGGCCGGGTACCTCGTTCATTGTTGTGCGCATGGAGCTAATTTATAGAGTGCAACTTTTTTATATAGTAGAATACTAAGCATCTTGGTTAATCGTTTATGGGAACCATTGGTTAAATTTTGTTCAGTTAACTCGGCTATGGTTCGAGTAAGTTGGGTATTTGCCCAACCATAATGAATCATCCATAAAAGTAAGTAAGAAAATTATAAAAGCTAATATGCATCGTAGGGATTAGGTATTTGTTATAATGCATTTAGAGAGTATTCATCATTGTGTAGATAATTGCAGTCCACGATTGGTTGTAGAATCCATAGTTTTATGTTTAACTATGTTATTAGATTCATATATTCTTCAAGTGTCAGTTCTATTCCACTAAGCAAACGTTAACTCTTATGTTGAGTGTCTAATAATGTTATGGAATTAACCTTTGAAAAAATACATCCTTTTCTTTTCTTTTCTATCCTATATTTGTTTATCGAAAGATAAAATACAGTTCGTTTTATCGTAGCTATTAGAATTTGAGTAAACCAGGACCAATAGTATGTAAACACTATTGATCACATCAAATCAACCGATAGTCAAATATGGCTAGAGAGAAAAGGAAATGTACAGCCCATGTTCTTAACAAATCCATATGAGAAAAAAAATAATAATGTGATTGAACAATAATAAGAGTAAAATGCTAAAATAATCTTTGAGTTTAGGACACTTTTATCATTTCAGTTTAAAAATAAGACTTTTGTATCTAGGTATTTGAGGTTTCATTTTTTGTTGTCATTTTCATTCAATTTTCAAATTGGGTTAGAATTTTCAACTAACTTCTCCCTCTTTTTTGTCGTTTTCCTCATTTAATTAAGATATATTATGACATAAAATGACGATTATACCGTTCATTTAAACGAGGAAAATGACAAAAAGGGGGAAAGCTAACAGAAAATTCGAGCCTAGTTTGCCGATATGATGAAAATGACAACAAAAATGAAACCTTAGGGACCCAGATACAAAACATTTCATTTTAGACTGAAATGACAAAAATAACCTAAACTCAACAACCATTTTAGTATTTTACTCCAATAATAATGAAGGGAAGAGTAAATTGGGCCTCAATTTTAGTGGCCTGTTATTACCAACACAAAAATTAACACTGGTACACAAATCGGGTTTCTTGAATACTGGGTTTCGGACATGAAATCAGGTTGGGGTACGATTGGGTTCTATAAAATCAGATATTGACAATACTCGGGTCGGGTCTGGATCCAGATTTTATACAAAAAAAAATGCATACCCTACATACCTGATAGATAGGATCCTTATCTTATCCAAACTCGAGCATGCTCTCCTTGGCTCTGCCTCTCTTTTATCATCCTATAAAACCCCATAGACTTATGGCACTAAAATAAAATAGATATAAAGTTTACTTAGAATTATAGAAAGGTGAACAGATAAATGATGATGTATACTTTTTTCTTAAGAATGGGCCAAGGACTGGTTTGCTAACATAAAATGATTGAACGGTATTACAATCGCTTTATTTGAATTTAAAAACGTGTTATTAATCGGTGAGCAATGATGACAAAATATGTAAATTCTGAAAAGAAAATACCAAAGTTACCCTACATTATCTTACGGAGTGTGACGTTATGCAACACTTCTTAATTGGTGATTACATACGGAGAGGTAAGGGTTAGAATATGATAAATTCTAATAATTGTGAAAAGGAGAAAGAGATTAGGTTGGAAAGTAGTCACCTGTAATTCATGTTAAAAGAAGGAGAAATATAGAAAAATAATAGCGTAGACTTTTTTTCTTTTCAGATGTAAGGTAGACACATATTTTTTTTTTATTTTTCTAAAAGCTAATAACATTTTTATATGATATTATATTTTAAAAATATTATTTTTAATATGAGTATAATATTGTTATATAATTTAAAAAATACGTGTTAATCGGTTTTTTAGGATGTTATCTACTGAGTTTTGTATGCAGTTATTGTGTTTTATTCTGTTGTCCTTTTGTTTGTTGTCCATTGTATTTTTGGTCTGCTGTTCATTTTGTTTTTTTTGTTTGCTCACTGTTTTTTAATATGCATTTCATTGCATTTTTAATGTGCTATCCATTATGTTTTACACAACTTGGTTTTCAAATTAATTTATTTTTTAAAAATAGAGTAATACTATACTCATATTAAAGATAAAAAGTTGTTTGATTTTATAACATACTTTGTTTTTTTTAATAACGTATAAAAATGTTAAGAACAATTAAAAATGATGGGTGAACTTGCATGTGAGAAACATATGCAACTTCCTTTTTTCGTAGGTCCCCACTTGGAGACATGTCACTCTCAAATCATTTTTACCATTCTCATGTGTTTCTTCATTTTGTACCATATCTTTGACCCCATATATATAAAGACATGATCTTTGTCACACCCCGCCCAAGATGAAAACGTGAGGCGCGACTACTAAAGATTTTCAAGTATTCGATTAGTAAACGTCTATGTGATTAAATATAATCCAACGGTACCAAACATATATTTAGAATGTTTACAAACCAAAGTATATAAGTTGGCATACATTGCCTAAATACACATCATGTTTCACAAAATACTTAAACAATAGTAGGATTTATAAAACAAGGCTTGGACAAGTATATACCGCACGAGGGAGGAAAATACAAGGGAAACCCCCGAAATGGTATCGCCAAGATGCAAGCTATCCATGTTTCATAAGTTGTGAGACGTCGCTCACTTACTTGAAATATATGCTTAAAAACGTCAACATATTGTTGATAAGTTCACAAGTTTAAATAAAACAAATGAATCTTTAAAAACATTTGATAATCTGGTATGCATAGTTCTAATGAAATCCAATGATCAAATTAGTGTTTAGCTAGACACTAATGTATGTGTCGGCATAAGCTCGAGACCAACCCTTGACAATATTGCCATACCATGCCACCAATTCAAGCGACGCGCAGCTAGGACACAATTGCACTCCCCAAGGGTCACGTAGGACCAGAAGTGGGGCTTGCCAAAATCCAATAGATCTATCCAACTATGGTTACTAAAATAATATCGCTCCAAGAACATCCTGAGCTCCACATAAAAAAAAACTTATGCACACATAATAGTTCTAACGATTTCATTCCCCAAATATTATACCAAATAAGGAAGCATGTATCTCCCCCCGAATTGATAAAAAGCATATAAAAGTAAAAGGGGCCGTGAAACTCACAATTTTCCATTCCGTGCAAGAGTAAATCCAAATGTCCGGTAATAATATATACTCCCGACCTACAAGTGTCCTAAACCATTAAGACACTAAGGTCTAAATATGTGTTTCCTCCGAACCTAAGGCTTAAGATATTAACCGTTTCAAAAACGTTTATTTGTATGTACGACGTGTTGGTGTTGATTATCCGAATGAGTATACATCTATATTATCACACATATACATATAACTACACATACCTTAATAATATACGGGACCTAGCCCCTTGTATAAACCCATGTGGCGTACGATTGATCCGATTTATAAATATATATTTTATGTAACAATAAATCATATTTATCTCGTAGGACGTCGTTCCACAAAACCAGTAAGTCAAGCACGAACAATATATATATATTATATATATATATATATATATATATATAAAGATCATAAATATATATATTCCGTGTTCGATATATCGTTGAGTATAATATCTTTAATATTATTTATGTGTATTTACCGAAAACCCGTTTGTGTTACGAACATTTTGCTTATCATTCGTATGTACGTATAAGTATAATCTACACACATTTGCAATCATTTGAGAAGAAATTTAATGTGAGAAGAAAAAGAAAAAAAGGTATAATGGTAAAATATTAAATAGTTAGTAACTACTCTCATTATTATACTCATAAAAGAAAAAACATTTTTTCCTACACATTTCAAAATTTATCCTACACATGTCTTATATTTACCGGAATTTACCCTACACACATGTAAATTTACCCTACACATTTCAAAATTTATCATACACATACTAAAATTTATCCTACAAATGTCAAAATTGTCCTACACCATAAGTTATTTTATCTTGAAAGAGTATATGAAAAAAATGAGTTATAAGATTAATTAATTAGTTAATTATGACAATTATAGATTTACCTATATGCCCTTTTTCATAACATTAAATACACATATTAAATGAAGTAAATGTAGAATTTCTATTAGTTTAAAAGTTATTCATTTTATTGTTACAAAAATTTTCTTCTCATTTGAACCCTCCACTAGATATATATATATATATATATATGATAAATGAGTGAAGAGCATTTTAAGAGACCCTAAAAATAAAAACTTTTCCCCTCTTAATTTGTATATACACCCTTAAAACGAGGGTAATTAGTCTTTTAAACAATAATTATATTTTAGCCCCTATATTATTACACCTAAATCCCTGAGTTCAAACATTATTATAGGTAATTAGTTTCACTTTCCCCCATAACAAACATATAATTACTTTACGTATTCTTGTCATATCTTATAAATTATAATTTTTAAAAGAATCCAAAAGTACCGTGATGACCTACTCATTTTTGTTGACGTTTCGATAGTTGTCTTGGTCAGTATTGACGTACGGATTAAAAGGTACAACTAGATGATGGGTTAGTCTACAAGCGACTAAAGCCCAACATACTTAGTCATTATTCTTGAATGCTTAATAGTTACAAAATGTCAAGTGATTAAATACTATCAATTTAATCATCTCATATGGATTACACTATAATCTCTTATTTTTAACTAAATTATAGATAATTAGTTGGTAGTTACACTGTATCCACTTATAAAAAACTAACTCTCCCCATGATTTTTAAACAGACTTAACCATCAAGTGCAGGAGCATAGAATGAAAATTTCTACTTCCGTGAGGTATGCCAAAGTCAACACCCTGTTCCATGTGAAAGCAATATACTTATGTATAACTTCATCGATTTCTTTGTTTAGTACTTATTCCTCTTTAACCGAAGCTGGTCATCTACTATGACCAACTACGACCAAAATATCATGATCAATATCAACCGAATATATCATTCCCTCTTTATGAACACGTTAAGACGCTACCATTCTGAAATAAAGGGCATAATGCCTGACTTGAGTTTTCATCCAATTTGTTGATAAATTTACCCGAATCACCTATTTCAAGCAATTTTATTTCTTTCTCGAACCTTTACGAACGATGGCAGTATCACTGTTCTTTGGTAGTGGTGATTGCACCATTTTGATCTCCAATAGAAACAATCACATAACAACAAATATCTCTTACACTCATTTTAATTACGTTCACATTAGTTACTTTAAGTAAATTCTCGGTAGTGCACCCAACACAATTGATCCTAGGATTTGAGTAATTTGGGCTTAACAAATTACCTTAACACAATTCTAGTTCGGTTTATTTCATTGACCCTTCGATACGACGTAACACCCCAAAAACGGGTTTGGTAATAAAACCACGTTAATATTAAAGACGGGTAAAAGACCGTTAGTGGTAAAAGTGAACCCGTAAACAAAATAACTAGGAACAAATTAACCTAGTTAATAACATGTATATAAGTAATAACACAATGAGTTATAGTCTCATTTATAATCAACACTAAACTTGAGGAACCAAAGCTGCCAAAAAAGGAACTTAGGTTATAAAATCTCAAAAATTAAAACATAAAACACATAGTTAGTGTGTGTGTGTGTGTGTTCTACTGCTGGAGAACAAGGGGAAACCATAGTTCAATCAAGAATCAACAAACTGAAGGTCAATTCTAACTTCAAATCAATGCATGAACGCATATAAATGATCACATAAACGAGGGGATCATGAGGTATGTCTCAAAACTTTGATTGATGAAAGTTATAATTTGAGACAAGTAGAATACTTGTAATAAGGTTGTTGGATTATGATCCAAAGATGAAATTAGATGTATGTTATGCTTGATTTTGTTAGACTTAAATAAATTATGCACTATTTGATGTATGATTACTTGTAGGTTATTTACAAGTAGATGTTGAAGTGGGTTTTGATTATTGATGACATAGATGATACATAAGTGTTCATGATCATCATACTTGTATGTATGTGTAAGATATTTGAACAAATTAGAGGTTCGAATAAGTGTTCGTACATAACTTGAATGGGATTTGTATGATATAATGAAATTGATGTTATGTCAATGTTAATGAGTGTTTGAGATCATGTTGTCTACTAGTTTGTATGAAGAACTTGATTATATTAGGTATTCGGATGAGTGTCTAATAATATGATGAATGAGTTGTTTTGTAAAATAAGAACAATTCCAAGTTCTTGTGTAGTTATCGATAGATTAGCATATGATTGTAGAAACTATTTAATTTGATATTAGCAATTGCGTGAACTTGGTTTGGGAAACATAGCTATAATGGTGGCCTAAGAATAGCGCTTACCGGGTAATTAACGAAATGCCTAAATGAGTTGTTAAACTTGTTCGTGGGTTAGTATGAGTAATAGACATTGACTTTTAAAACTCAAACTGACCTATAATAAGATCGAATGATAAATTTGATATAAAATCCATAAGGTGGAATAGTCGTGTTAAATGATGACTAACCTAACCATCTTGCAAATGATAATGATAGTTTGACGCTTGACAAGCTAGGTGGAGGCTTGGGAAGAAGCGGGTCAAACGGAACAAGTACGCGGAAAAAGGCATAATCGGATTTCAATGTAAGTAAAGCTTACATACTTAAAATAGTAGATTTACTTATGTAGTTGAATAAGCGTTTTGGGTATTTGGAACGAGATTTCGAAATACAAAGTTCCAACACGGACAGATACGGGTTGGAACAAGTGAAAAAGGTATTAAATCATATTTGATGGTAGAAAGGAGTAAAACGGTAATATAGTCATGTAATGACAAATAAATAAGAAATTTTGAAAAGTTACCTTATGGTGTGACCATAAGGAATAAGAAGGGTAAAATGGTAAATCAGTCACGTGCTGACAAAGAAACACTAAACTTTGAAAAAAGGGCACTTTATGGCGTAAACCGTAATGGGTCGAATAGGTTAAGAAACGACCTTAAGTAATATGATCATAAGGTGTAAACCGAAATGATTAGATGGGTGAGATGGCAAATAATACCATCTCATAATGATAAATGCCCATTTAGACCAAACGGGTCAAATGGTGATATTGTCACCATTTGACGATGATGACTAATGGATACTTGTTGAGTTTGTGCTCATAGGAAGAATGGAGGATGACTTGCATTGTTATTAAATAGCAACTAATATTTCAAGGTATTAAAACAAATCAGTGCTATGAGCTGAGCCAGGTACGTGTTATGGGTTAATCTCTCAAGGAGGACTTAAGGTCCATTGAGGGTTAAATGAGTCATAAATAAAAAAATCGATTACCTAAGGTAAGGTAAATCTAATATCTAAATCGTAGACATTATGTTCTTAAGAACATAATGATCTTAAATAGATTATGGTTAAATATTCATATTTGATCAAAAGAAGACATTGAAAGTCCTTCATCGTAAAAGAAGGGTCTAAGTTGACCAAAATGCCCTCGAGCAACGAAATAAGTAAACGACTCTAATGTTAGTTTAAAAATGAGTTTTATAATGTAATAGACCCTTTCGGTAGCGTAGAATCGAAAAGCATAAGCCATTTTGGTTTAATGCCTTTTAAATGGTCTTTTCCGTAAATTGTCGAACCAAAGAGCAGAAATTGGATAAAATGATTTTACGATAATAAATCCACCACAAATAATGTTGTGGTGGAAAATAGATAGATATCTTGTGTGGAAATGATAAGATAGATAAGGTTTGGTTGAAATAAGCGTTGGACTTCGCTAAAACAACCAAACGGGTCAAAGTGATAAAATAAATGAAGGTTTTTGTGGAATAAAGCGATGTATTTCGCTAAGGCAACTATACGGGTAAAAGAAAAGAAAATGGAGTCTTAATGCATACCGAAATGGATGCGTAAATGTATAGTTTGGTTTAAATGGGGTTAAAGGGAAAAATTGGAAAATATACGCATAAACCAAGAGTGAATGCGTAATTCATAAGAATTAAGGATCCGGGTTAAGGATTTCAAGCTAAATATGTAGGTAAACAATTTACGGGCATTTAGAAACAAGTTTCGAGTAAAACGGATGAATATTGAATGAGTTACGGAAAATATCGTGTCAAAAAGGGCAAATAAGAGAAATTCTCTGCAAGCCACCGTAGGCTACGGTAGCCTACCGTAGCTTACGATAGGCTGCTGTGTTGAAACAGAAAGCTTTCACCGTAAAACAGAAAGCTTTGACCGTAAAACAAAAGCTTGGACCGTAGCTACGGTGGCCAGCCGTAGCTTACGGTGGAGTCTGAAACGAAAGTTTTGTTTTTTGATGTTTTAGGCCTCCGGGTTTATCCGGTTCCATTATAATCTATTTATAACTAACGTATTTCATAAATTATGAAATATAGGTGATGATTGGGAGTACCGGAGGAGGATCAAGCTCTACAAAGAACCGAACACGATCAAAGACGAAGCTTTCGCACTTGGTTTTGTTAACACGAAACTAATCTATGATAACATGTTAAATTGTTTAATGTTTATGAAGTTTTAATAAGTTCGAAAACATGTTTGAACATATATTCGCATTTACACATTTAAATGCGAAATTTTAATAGAAATTCAGCAAAAATAAGATAGGTTCTTACATACGACGTATGACATTTATGTCCATTTGGGGCAACCTCAAATATACATTAGATACACTTGCTTCCTAAAGTGTTGGCTACGTAATATACAAATCACTCCATGATAATTAAGTACTGCCTTTTTCAAGTCACTCAAATTCAAACGTGTAAAACTCGCCTAAACTATATTTTCCGCAAAAACAACCCCCCCCCCCCCCCCCCCCCGCCATTCATGTGAATGACACACTAGTGTTCCAAATCACGTGAGCATCCCCCCTATCTACCATAATTTGCTACAACCTCCTTGAAACAAGTACAAATTGACCTATATCGGTGTTATCCTCTTTGATGGCCTAATTGGATCTCTAACTCAAACCCAAATACACAAATTCACTCCGAGGTATCACGCTCGCTTCGAGCCATGGTAGCTTCGCCTACTAAATCCTTAACATTAATATCACTTCATCAACGACGACTATACCTGGCGAATAGGTATGTTACTAACTTTATCTTACTCGTGAAAGGAAACTGACCACCAGAATTCAATACCATGATACCATCTTGAAATTCGTCATTTCTTTAGTTTCTTTATATACTTACATTGTAAGAAACTTCCTATAAGTCTTGATAGTCGCACTTATGTGCACTAACTCTTGCTGAAATTGATTTGTTGCTTCAAGAATTGACTGTTTCACACCTATATATAATCTCCTGTAACTGTTCGGATGAATAATTGAATCTCATTGGTCATCAATGTCATCTCCATCATGTAGCCTGGTCTTATCTCCTTCGTTATACCGTCATATGCCTTGACACCCTCTTTAGCAATGAACTTTCAACCATAGTCCTAACAATATCACAGTCTAAATTTCCGGGACAAAAATTCTTTCAACGGGGGATGATGTGACACCCGACTTTTTCAGGTTAACACTGTTAACACAAACTCCGTTATCTCAAACAATTATTCATACATTTCACTTTATTAGGGTCAATAAGAGTGCGATCATTGCACAAACACCCATGTAACAATAAGTCATAGAATTACGGAATTACACCCACATTCTTAACATTGGTAAATAATCAAAATAACATTTCTGAGCAATTAAATAAATATAAGTTATTGGAAATTATGTGTTATGTGACTTATGTGTTCATTTTGTGAATTTACGTGAAAATCGTTTATATTTACTTGTAACAACGTGCTATTGGCAATCCATAACTAGAGTATAAAGTATACCTTAGTCTAAATTTCTTGCCTAAATTTCGAGGACGAAATTTCTATAACATGGTGAGGATGTGACAACCCGTATTTCCGACCCTCGTTAATTTACAGAAGGTTACCTGTGGATATATCATGTATTATTATTTAGTGTATAATAATCTATAATGAGCAAACACATTATTGAATTGACAATTACGATGACGTTGTACCACAAATTCTCTACGCATATATTTTTAGTTACGTGTATATATATATATACATATATATTTGTTTGATTTAACTTAGTAAATATAATCTAAACGTTATAATTATTTAGTGAATGAGCAATGATTAACACGAGACACGTGACGTAAGTGGGTTTATACATGCGGTATACACCTACACCAAACCCTAGCTATATAAATTCCATTTTACATCTTTTTTCTCATGGTAGCCACACAAAACCCAAATAAAAGAAAACCCTATCCTCGTTACCTCTCTACTCTCACTCCCTCCCTCTCTATACTAAGCAGTCGGCCACCACCGTCTGTGGCGGCGCACGACGGTCGTGGTGGAGCCACAAGAGCGACTGACACGGGGATGCGTGAAGAACACCATAGGCGGTGGTGCTGTGGTGGTGCGGGTCGTGGGTGGTTGAGGAACGAGCAAGGCGAAGGGTAAGCGGTGGTTGTGTCTCGAAAGGTGGCCGTGGGCGGCGTGAGGTTGAGGCGCTTCCCCTCCGACGAGCTTTGGTGTCGACGGTCGTCACTTCTGAAACCATTTAGTGTGTTTTAGCAGCGGGGAGATAATATCGGATCACTAGAGGGGCGTGAGTGTCGGGATCGAGTTCCGGGAGGATCTTTTAGGAAAACCCTTGTGCACCTTCTTGTCGAAATCCAGTTCGACGTGTCAATGAACCAATTTCGTCCTTGGAGTCACATCCAGGTACATGTGTGCTTCATGTGCATGTTTCCGGGTACAATCCGCTGGATTGTACCCACAAGCGAATACTCGGATTAACCGATTCCCGGCTACACTTTTGATATAACTCTTAATAGATCAACCGATTCCCGACTACACATGGTTGATGACTACGCTTTTGATGACCTTTTTCTTTTTTTTTTTGCAACACCCGTACTCAAAATCCAATTGAGGGACATTGTAAGACAAGACAAGAGGAACTAGGGTGAACATGCAAATCAACTTATCATTACGGGTGCACACGTAATAGTAATTTGCGATGCATATGAACCCTTGTTAAACCTTGTGCGTGGATAAATTGTCCTAACCTATAATTTTCATGCTTAAAACTTCCACTGCTAGTAGAAGTTCTTATAAACCACTCAGCGACTAACTGGTACAGTTAAACCCAATCGGTAGTTAACATGCACAACTATCAGACTGAAGATGTTCTTGAACACATTGAGCTTTCATTAATGTAATCCTTCTTATTTGTTTTAACCAATGTAAGCGTCTTAATGAACTAAGATTCTCACCAGAACCTGTTGCTTTGATTGAAACCCTACCAGAATTGAAGGGTAAGCCTTCCAACATCTGCATATAAATGTTGTGATGAACGGCAATTTCAGGCTGATAATCGTACAGTTTAAACTTCGTACTTATAGTGACCTTAGGTTTGACACTTAATTTTTATTAATTGAGTCATCATATGCATGCAATCTCTATTCGTGTCACAATTTTCATTTGGTAATTGTTAGAAATTACCAGCTCACACACAGCTTAATCCGACATACACGAATGTTGGTGACAATTGTCTAAACACTTGGGAAATCATTCTATAGTATTATGTGTGTTTTAATATATATATACATACATATATATATATACATGCATATATAATATATATATATAATATATATATATATTTTATTATATTTGAAGTTTTCGGTGCATAAACTGACAATCGTATTGACGAAACATGGTTAGCGCGATATGAATAACTAAGGGGTATAATTAAACAGGTATTTTATACACCTAACAAAACCTATATTCACACACAAACTCAACCATCACCTACTATCATCATTTCCTAAATCTATTTACCATACGCTACGACCAATCCACTATATTTCTTCTCAAAATATATGTTAGTTATATTTTGTTGATAAAGATTAAAACTTGATTTTTCTCTTGTACAAAGTATGCCTTGTTGACCCAACCACCCAACTGTTTGACTCTTTGATAACCTAATCGGCCACCATTCCTTAAGACCATTACTTGTGATTTTTTCTACTTTGACACAACTTACACTCCATACTTTTAGGATTATTTTTTATTTAAATTCCTATATTTGGTGAACATAACATTACTACACAAGTAAAAGACCACTCCTCACCATCCTTCTGCCGAACCTCCCCAACACTCCATAATTTGATTTTTCTTTGTTGTTGTTATTCAATCGCAAGAATCAAGTTCTAAGATTCAAGCTATAGTGTTCCACTAGTATTTCAAGCTTTAGTTTAGAAGATTCAAGCTTCAAATCTCGTCGTTACATTCTTCTGCCTTCCTCTAAGTGAGTATCTAACTTTCTAAAATCTATTTTATACTACATGTTACATGTTAAATTATATATAGACATTCACCCAAGTAGTTGTATGTGGTCTAAAGCTTGAGAAATAACGAGAACCACCACTTAAAAAACTTGTTCTCATGAAAGAATACATGGTGATATTCTATAGTATTTTTAGTGATTTACAAAGATCTAGTGTTGGTATTTCATGTATGTTACATGTTATTTTGCTAAAAATGGAGAAATATATGATTACTATTGTGTATTTATTTGGACAACTACATACACATATTGATTTTGAACGTCATTTAATTATTTTAGTGTTATATTCCTAGATAAAAGTTTATTTCAAGGATTTACACTTATATTAAAAGTTTGATAATTGTTGAAAACGTTAAAGTGCTAATCTGTGATAATTATGAGTAAAGATGGGTTAGAAAACATGATTTTTTTGGGTGAAGTACTAAAACATGGATCAAAACTTTGGATGGATTTATGGTGGAAAATATAAGTTTCCATCAATTATCCATTATGTAACATTTTTAGTCAAGATTGGCGATAATTATAATTTTGAAAGAATATATTTATTTAACTCAAGTTTGATTTTAAAAAAAAAATAGTTTTTAATTGGGCTAAAACCTATTTTTGGGAGTTTCGTATCAAAAATAGATATAAATATTATTTTTGTCATTATGAGATAATAAATATATATAATTAGTTAAAACAAAAGTTGTGATGTAGTCAAAAGTTGAGTTTAAGAAATTGTTTTGTAACTTTAGGTATTTATTTTAAATATTTATAAAGTTATTACAATTAAAAACTCTAAAATATATAGTGTATTTTATGGGTGATATATATATATATATTTTATATATATATTTTCAAAATAGATATAAATATTATTTTTAACATTATGAGATAATAAATTATATATAATTAGTTAAAACAAAAGTTGTGATGTAGTCAAAAGTTGTAAGTTTAAGAAATTTTAACTTTAGGTATTTATTTTAAATATTTATAAAGTTATTACAATTAAAAACTCTAAAATATATAGTGTATTTTATAGGTGATATATATATATACACACGAGTCTAACAAACGAAATGTATATTTTTCTATAAGTATAGTACTTTTGAGACTATACAATAGACATGTAATATAGATATCATTTTTACACAAATACAAGTTGGCTCACAGTACATTTTTCTTAAAACAATAGATATATAATTTTATATATATTTATTCCGGTTCGAGACGGGTTATGTCTTGGGTTAGCTTATGTATATCCTATTAAATCGATATGATTTCCCATATAATATATATATATATTATAAATATATCTATTTCTATATGATTCAAAGATATAATCACAAACGAGTCATTAAATCACACATTCATGACACAAACAGTTTTCTAAACGAATCTAGCTAGTTGGGTGAATGTAATATTTGACGAACTTGCATGTTAGGAGTATTTCTACTAGACTTTCAGGTGTCCTTTACCTGTCGTAGCGCACAAGGAGGTCGCTTAGTTCAGGTTTTGTGCTTTGTTTGCTAGCACTTCTATGGTTAATTCAGGTGAGTTCATAACCTCCACTTTTTACAGTTTTACATTTTTAGAAAAGTTTTCGGGGGTGGAAAGATATGTAAGTTTTGTATAAGTACACAATATTTCGATGAACGAAAATTTCATATTTCTAAACCATGTTGCAAACAAATTCCAACTAACCCAAATGATTTATAAAAAGTTTATGCTAATCATGCCGGTTTTACAAAACACACGCATATTTTCGAAACATGCATGAGTTTCATGACTAGTGACGGGATTGTCCTATTTACATTGTCCTACATACGAACAAGGGGACTGGGTTGTCCTGCATACGAACAACGGGACTTGTTTGTCCTACATGCGAACAATCGGACTAGTTTGTCCTGCATACAAATAAGGGGACTGGTTTGTCCAACTTATGAACACAAGGACTGGATTGTCCTCTACTCAATCGTAAGGGCTGTAGGGTCCGTAAAACTATATAGTGAAGCCCTCGCTACATATCGGAACTATAACCGCCCGCTAGTCTACCGTCCTGAGTAAATGGTTTGGCGAGGCACACTCTTGCTCGAGGTTGGTAATAGGCTCATGCGGGCATGTTGTATTTTCGTACGGGGACATCGACGGTTATACAAGTTTTACAAGCACAATGTTTTTCAAATAACATGCCGAGGAAAATGGTTTCTCAACACTATTTAAACCGGTTACCTAAAGGATTTATTTCAAATCTTTTCAAACAAACTATGAACTCGCCAACTTTATGTTGATTTTTCGCATGTTCTTTCTCAGCTTACAATTTCAACAATAGCATGGTTGGAATAGGAGAAACCATGGGGCTTTGAGTACTTAGCAAGCATTCACTTTCTAGAAGTCTTAACATTTTATACTTCCGTTATGCAATAAAGATACCAGTCAGATCACACCAACTTTGATTTTGCATGGTGTGAGAATGTAATATGGAGAATCCTAACTGGAACTACATCTCAACATACTCAACTTTGCAAGTGGATTCCCCCAAACGGTTCCATCATCTTAAGAACCCTAGAAGATCGAGATATAAGGTAGTCAACACCCAGACAAACACGATGACCTATATAATAATTTTACCTCCTTTATTGCTAAAGTCGTTATTTCATAAGTGAGCCTATTCCCTAGCATTTTTTTTCTTTTCCTTCACTGATTGATGCATATCGTGTAATGTGGTAGCTAGTTACTGTTGTTGACGTAGATAAATCTCTCACTCCATTGTCGTGATCACACTATATCTTTGAAACTCTACGCATAAACTCCTATCAAACTTGTGCTCTAATTTAAAAGGGACTCGGTAAACTTGCCTTTTAGATCCTTAGTGATCACTTTTTGAACTCTGTAGATTTGTGATGTATTGTTATTATGACCATATCATTTTAAACATATTTCCGCGTCCTTGTAATGAAACCTCTTGGCGATGTATGTGATACTCCTAATTCATGCACACAGTTTTAGTTCAATCTTTCCAACTTGTTGGCATACATGTTCGACTAATTACACTCAATTTCCTACATGGATCTTAGTGAATCTACCTTATTTGCATACAGGCAAGCTCGACGACTATGGAGAACGATCTAATTGAACCAGAGCACTATGAATTCAACCAACCATTACTTTTCTACGCAATTCTTTTTGCGTCAACACCTTCAATGTAATGCTTCCAATGACCGGTAGCGTTACTTTATTTCTATTTATACATCTTGTGTGTGGCCAACTACATCCTCATCGCCAGACTTATTATTTCACTAGTGATTCTAAAACAATTATGTGGAACAAATTGATTGCAGCTATGTCTTGGTATGTTCCTGCGTCTTATCTTGTTGTGCTAAAATGAATACGGTAGTTCTTGCCTAACCCTTTTATACGCTAATCCTCGCTTGGCTAAACCACTCTCAACGAACGTTACTCGAGGAGCAACGAGCCAGACTTAAGTTCATCAAGTGTAGGAGCATAAAATGAAAATATCTACTTTCGTGAGGCATGCCAAGGTCAACACCCTTTTCCGTGTGAAAGCAATATACATATGTATATCTTCATCGATCTCTTTTTTTGTACTTATTCCTCTTTAACCGAAAGCTGGTCATCTACTATGACCAACTACGACCAAAATATCATGATCAATATCAACTGAAAATAGCATTTCCCTCTTTATGAATGCGTCAAGACGTTAGCATTCTGAAATAAAGGGCAAAATGCTTGACTTGAGTTTTCATCCAATCTTTTGATAAGGAGCATGCTGACTTGTAAAAAATGCCTAATATTTTCTGGCCGGAAGCGACAACTGTTGTGTACCTATTGAACAGGGCACCTTCAAAGGCCATTGAAAATGCAATTCCACTTGAAATGTGGTCAGGAGAAAAGCCAGATGTTGAAGACTTGAAGGTGTTTGGGTGCCTAGCCCATGGAATAACTCATCCCAGGGAAGAATGAAACTTGATGATAAAGCTGATAATGGTATCTTTATTGGATACTCATCTCAGACTCCAGGAGGGTATAGTCTATATAACCCTGAAACTAAAAAACTACAAACCCAAAGGGATGTTACTT
The DNA here is from genome assembly GCA_947069175.1 of Scalesia atractyloides. Lineage (NCBI taxonomy): Eukaryota > Viridiplantae > Streptophyta > Magnoliopsida > Asterales > Asteraceae > Scalesia > Scalesia atractyloides. Next base: position 38,338,695 of record CAMTDV010000020.1, on the reverse strand, counting down.
GTGTTGAGCATGCAGGTTGGAATTAGCAAAGCACCAATGGGGCAGGAAGTCAATTCAAATTTGATGACTTAATTAATCATTTCCCTCCTTTGACAACTCTACTCTGTCATCTATGGCATCTAAATCTCTGATTATACCTATTGCCTCTAATCATGAAAGCTCTACTCAGTCACCTATGGTCACAACTTCACACCAAGCTTCAAGTTCTGAATCCAGTTCAACACCTCATGTCAAGTACAGGTCTATTCAAGATTTATATCAAAGTTGCCAATTTGCTCTTAACATTATTGATGTTACTTATTATGAAGCTGCTAAGAAGATTGAATGGAGAAATGCCATGCTGGAAGAACTTTAAGCAATTGAGCAAAAGGAGACTTGGAACTTGGTGAATCTACCAAGTTCGATTGGAAACTATTAGATTGGTTCTTTCTGTTGCAGCTTAATAAAGGTTGGCCTCTACATCAATTAGATGTAAAGTTGGCTGTTTTGAATGGACAGCTTGAAAAAGATATATATGTTTGTCAACCAGAAGCATTTGAAGTTAAAGGTCAAGAACACAAGATTTATAAGCTAAACAAGGCCTTGTATGGGCTAAAGCAGGCTCCTCGAGCCTAGTATGCAAGAATTGATGGATACTTCATGAAGCATGGTTACATTAGGAACAACAATGAACCTAATCTATATGTTAACCAGTTGAAGTTTTATATTCTGAAGATATTATTTTCACAAGTGCTAACTCCAAACTGATTGCAGAGTTTAAGCATGGTATAATGAATGAGTTTGAAATGACTGACATGGGTCATTTAAGTTACTATCTTGGGCTGGAAATATAGCAATCTTCACAGGGGTTGCTTATTAGTCAACAAAAATATGCTGAGGGTTTACTAAACAGGTTTGGAGTGCTGAATTGCAATGTGGATGACACTCCTATGAACTCAAATGAGAAACTTGAATTAGAAGATGGAGCTGAAAAAGTTGATGCAAGCACCTATCAGAGTCTCATAAGTGGTCTGATGTATCTAACCCATACACGACTAGATTTATCTTATGCAGTACGACTGGTCTCTCGGTCCATGCAATGTCCTTCTAGACTGCATTTTGGTGCAGCTAAACGTATCCTTGGATACATAGCAATAACTTAACACTTTATCATATGGTATAAAAGAGGTCAAGAGATCAAACTGGTTAGATACACAGATACCGACTGGGCAAGTTGTTTTGATGATAGAAAAAGTGTTTTGGCTAATGTGTTTACAATATGAAGCGGTGTTATTACTTGGTACTCGAAGAAACAACATACGATAGCTCTTTCCTCTACGAAGTTGAGTGAGCTTCTTATCAAGCGATTCGGCTAAGGATAACTCTTGAAAAATGAAGCAGGAAGAAGCAACTTTACTCTTCTGTGACAGTAAATCCGCTATATGTCTGTCAAAGAATTCTACCTTGCATGGGAGATCAAAACACACTGAGTTAATATATCATTTTATTAGAGAAATGGTTGCCCAAAGTCAAGTTCAACTGGCAGACATTCTGACTAAACCTCTACCTCATGTGTGTACAAGCACTTGAATTACGGGAGGGTGTTAGAAAGTAATTCAAATTATTTGGGTTAGTTAAAAGGTACCAGGTTTTTCTTTGTTTTTAGAATTGAATAGAGGCTGTTAGCTTACCGTTGTTGAGTCCCAATCATGTGGTAGTTTGTTGCCTCATTCCCTTGATTACGTACATTTTTCTTTTCTGCTGCTTAATGAAAAGTTGATGCTTTGAGTCTATCTTGATTACATCTGTTGATTGTTTGCTTGCTCTTTTACCAACAGGTGGTGCCGCAGGGGCTATTATTTCGAAAACATTGCAAAACTCTTGCAAGTGTTAATAAAAGGATTTCTAGATCAAATAATTGCATTGCAAAACTCTTGGCAAATTGTTAAAAGGGGTTAATGATTCTGAAAAGGAAAAGAATTAAGCAGTAAAGTGGTGAGCAGGTTTTTGATCTATGTACGTCATTCAGTTGCTATATCGAGTTATCGTACCGTTACAGTAGTAAACCATACTGATGTCGACCGAGTTTCGGCCACAACCGGTGACGAATCCTACAAAGTTAAATTAAATACCTAATTGCATGCTATAAAGTCATTAATTTGGACCTCAATTATTATAACTTTTGTAACACACTTGCTAATTAAAAAAAGTACAAGGTCAGAACTTTTAATTCACTATAATTACATTTCAGTATTTCACTGAAACAAAATAAAAGATTATGGTCTAAGTTTATAAGACAAAATAAAAATGGGACCAAAACTATAAATCATTCCATCATTTCCCTTTGACGCCACCTTCATTTTTCACAAATATCCTCTCACCCATACAAACTCCGCCGCAAACTAAATGGACGAGTGCTGCAAGCTTTCCATCAAAGATAAGATCAAACAATCTCTTTGTTTCTCCGGTTGTTTCACCAGCAATCGCCGTGAAACCATACGCTCCAACTCAACATCCTCCACCGCCATCAACGACATTAATACCAAGCATCCACTATTTCTCATTGGTGCATCCTCACAATGGATTAAATCACGAGTAACTGTTGACTTGTGACAAACGAAAATAATATCAGATAATTCCGTACAACTTAATCGCCGTTTATTATATAATTTCATGCATTAGACTTAATTATATTATAATTGAGTCATACAAGTCTAGCAATCTTTAAGGAATGCATAACACTTTACATGTCTTATCCTCCGCGTCGCGATGCGGTAAAAATTATTACTGTTAACCGTTGATAGTCTATCGAACACACTATTCATGCTAGATAGGAGAGTTCCGGTACTCCCTGAAATGCCAAACAAAGGACATGAAATCATGTCTAAAGCAATATATACATGAAATCCTAAGTGGGAAAAAACAAGATACAAGATATAATTTTCCATATTAATGCACAAGAAATGATTGTCCGAATCCGAGCGATAAAAGTTACAATTTCAATAATCCGGTTACATCATAAATGGAGTATTGAATGATCATTAGTCAATGATAATGATCACAAACAATATCAAGAACATCATACATATCATAAGGATTCAAAAACATCAATTACCAAATAATGTTACATAAAGTGACCGTTAATTATCCGGAGCAACTAGTGCCGGAATTAAAGTCTAAATAATAACTAGACAAGTCTGATGCACTAGTTAGATTATTTAACATAACAAGGACAGTATAAACCTTCTAACTCCCTAAACAACCTAATTAAAACTAATGACCTAAAACTAATGACCTAAATATCTAAATTCAGACTTCCATCACATGCCTAATTGTTAAACAATTCACCACACCATACCCAATACCCCCCCCCCCCCCCTCATGGACGGTCACATGTGTGACAATGGGCAAAATTCCAGCAATTCTGTACAACTTGAATAACTAGTACATTGTATATTTATCGTATAACATAACTTAATTTTTTATTTTAAGTTTTAAAAGTCTAGGAATTTAACCAAATCACAGCTTGGTAAGATAATGGATTCGTCACAATCACGAATATATAAAAACCATATCCTAGACAGATGACACAAACACGAACACGAAATAAATATCAGAACTAGGTACGGTACATCTGATATTTCAGAAGTAAGACATAAATATGTCTGTATTGGTATACCATAAAAATTTTATTTGAAACACCAAATTGTCCAAGTCTGCAGCAAAATTCAGCATTTTACAGCAAAATTCAGCATTTTGCAGCAAAATTCAGCAAATGTCCGAAAACCCAAATAAATATTTTTAGCTAAAGGATAATAATGGGTGTTGGAAATAGTAGAAAACCCATATATAAATCTTATTATTTAAAGCTATACGGTTTGTTCAGTAAAAATCTAACAACATAGCCGGTATAGAAACTGAACTCAAAATGATAAATTTATTAGTCTGAAGAGCTAGATTAATTAACGGGACAATAAAAATTGTACTAGAATTATTATGAACATCAAATTTTATAAGTAAAGCAATATATTAGTATTTCACCCGGTACAAGACTCGAACTAACTTTATCGACTGAACAACATAGTCGGTACAGAAACTGAACTCAAAATGATAAAGGTATTAGTCTGAAGAGCTAGATTAATTAACGGGACAACAAAAATTGTACTAGAATTATTATGAACATCAAATTTTATAAGTAAAACAATATATCAGTATTTCACCCGGTACAAGACCCGAACTAACTTTATCAACCGAACAATGAAACAATAAGACTAGTGAGTTATTTTGACACATTATAACATCACTTTAAAGGGTTGGGGCATTAGTTTTTATAAGAACTTATATATAAAATTATTAAAGTTATAAAGTTTATAAAATTACATTTTATTTATAAAAAATATATATATAAACCCCCCCCCCCCCCCTCCCACCTCACAGCAACATGGGGGCTTCTCCCATTCCACTAACCTCATGTTTATGTGTTGGTACAATGTGGTTAAGTTGGTGTATTTAGAGGTGTAAGAACTTAAAAAAAATCACAACACTTAACCACTTCCATTCCCTCATTTTCTAAACACCAAGACTCAACATTTCTTCTTCCATATTGCTCCCAAAATCGGCCAAGCCTCATCAACATCATCTTCCACTCTTTAAAAACCAAATTCTAGAAAATCAAGCTTGCATGAAGATCTAAAGAACTTGCAAGGATTAGAAGCTCATTTTGGAAGCAAGGATTAGAAGCTCATTAGGAACATGCATGTTTAGATTAGCAAGATTCATTAACAAAAATAGTCATGAATATAATTTCGTATATTAAGATGATCATACAAGTATTAGATCACTAAATAAAAGTTATGATATATAAATTTTGTTTAAAAATGATAATAAAGTTTCCATTTTAAGAAAGATTAAGATTATAACAAGTTCATGACATTTTGTTAATACTTTGTGTAATATATGTAATTTGATGATGATTGTTAGATTACTTATTTAAAACAAATTTATAAAAACATGGGAAACTTATATTTTAAAGGAAACTATTGCAAAATGTTAATAAAATTAATCTTGATTAAGATATAACTAAACTAAAGATTTGGTGATTAAAAGTGATTAGGAACTTTAATCATGTTTAGATAAAGGATTTGGATGAAAATTTAAGAAATTAATTACTTATATCTTCTTAAACTAAAAATGAGATAAATATATATTTTTGATAAAAATATATATTTTTAAACCACCTTATATGTGTACATGTATTTTTGTATAAAATTATATATATTTTGATAATATAATATATATATTGGAAATTCGGACAACTTGGACAATTCGGACAAAATAAAGTATATGGTATAAACGAAACAAACGAAAAAGACGAAACGAATCAAATAGTCGACGCGAACTTAACAGTCAAAATAACAAATAAACTGTTACGCTTTATATTTATTAGGATTTATAAAAATTTAACTTATAACTAATAGTTTTTAAAAATAAATTTTTTTAAGTCATAAATATTTACTAGTAAGTATTTTAAAAACTTGGGTAAGCCCAACTAAACAATTACTAGACTAAGCTCATTTTTATAAAAATTAATTTGGGCTAAACTTATTTTTATAAAATACATGGACTAGCCCATTTATATAAATTAGTTGGGCTAACGCCCACTTGTATAAAATCAAACTTTGGGCTAAGCCCATTTTTACAAAAATTACATAGGCTAAGCCCACTTGTATAAAAGATAACTTTGGGCCAAGCCACATTTATAAAAAAATAAATTGGGTTAATCCATTTTTATAAAAACTAATGTTGGGCTAAAGCCCACTTTTAAAGAACTAAACTTGTAACTATTTGGGCGAAACTCAATCTTTCATTTTTAACTTAGGCTAGACCACTTTTATAAACCAAATGGGCTTAACCTATTATTAAACAAAATTAGATTGGGATAGGTCCACATAAATGAAACAAATTGGGCTAGGCCAACATAAAGTAAGCAAATTGGGCTAGGCCCATGTATAATAAACTCTTAGATTTAATTCTTATAATTAAATTATGGACTAGGTCCATTATATGTAATCAATCTAATATAATATATATATATATATATATATATATATATAATGTTTTCAACAAAGAAAAATTAACAATTACAAGTATGAATTCCAGATAAAATACTTCTAGAAAAACGAACGAGAGCCTAAGTGTCTAATAGACTAGAACACTTGTAGGTCGAAAAACGAACGAAGTATCAGGAATCGAATAGAGATTTCACGGAACGCAAATCAGTGAGTTCATGTTTCCACTTTTATTTTAACGTTTTTATGGTTTTAAACGTGCGGGGATGTATACATGTTACTTTTAATATAGCTGGGGAATGAAAATATTTAGATCACATGTGAATAAGGCTCAAGCATTGGGACCATTAATGAATAACAAGTACCGAGGAACAAGGGGATAGATCTATTGGGTTTGTGCGAGCCCGACTCTATTATGGCAATAACAACAGATCGTATTAGAGTGCTTTTGTGTCTAAAACGAGTGTCTCAGACACAATAAATCGTCAAGGGTTGGTTGCCACCTTATTCGACATACAGATTAGTGTCCTTGCAACACACTAGTGATCTTACAAGTTTCATTAAGCAATATTAAACAAATTTATTATTTCAAATGTTTTTGATAATTCATTTGATACAAAATTTTTAACATGAATTCACCAGTTTTTGTTGACATTTTTTTCGAAACTAACATGTATTACACGAAACTAGTGGATGGCCTTCGGGGAAAATCTTGTTCGTTTGTTGTAAAGTCAAGATGTTGTGTTTTATCCAGTCTATCGTTGTTATGTTTTATAAACTTATATTGAATTTTAAATAATAGTATTCAAACTTGTGGTATGGTTTTAAAAACAAATAGTTGGTATGTAAATTATGTATTAATTAAAAAGTACGGATGAATGTTTTGTAATACAATTATCGTTTACTTGGTTGCATGCAATGATTGCCGCTCTGGCTACACCTCCGATACGCTTCCGCTACATCGAAAATCGGGGTGTGACAGACCTGGTATCAGAGCTTCAATTGTAGTGAACTAAGATTCTTTCGAGTCTAGTCTACGTAACACCTCGCAAAATCGTGTCAATAATATAGTGACACGTGTCATTACTTTTATAATATGTCTATTAAAGACTAATAAGGACTAAATGTGTCAACATGCTCAAACTAAGCCTCTGAGTGACCCTTTTCAAAGTCCTAACCCTCATATGAGCCACTGATTAGGACGAGAGGGATTATTCTGTAAAAAGGTTAAAGTTGGACAATGGAGGGGTTAAAAGCGTCAACATGTTAATTTATACCTCTGAGTGACTTTTTAACGAACCAAGAGCTTGACAATGTCCGGGCATACTCCCGTTACGCCAAATATTGGCTACGGAGGGCTAAATATGTCTATAAAGGTGTTTTAGAGGTTTAATAAGTGGAGGGCTAAGTGTGACAAAGTTTGAAATTTCCCATGAGGCGCTTGCGAGCCGCGAGAGAGATAGGCCTGGTCTCTCGCGGGGCTCGAGAGGACTGGGTCTGCAGAATTTTTGCTTCATGTTGCCAAAAACCATTTGATTAGAAACCATGGACTTCCAAACTGCTATGCCTACGTTTTAGGACACTTGTAGGCTTCCTCTAACACTCCCTAACACCTGGCATCACCTCCTTCAAGCTCTCCAAATATAAATAGGTGCATTAGTTCACCATTTGAACTGGCACCTTTCTCATTTTCATTCTATCTCCTTCCTCTGGAAGCTCCTAACTGAAAGGAGTATCCAACTTAGTTCTATTTCATCCTAGGAATCACTTGTAAGTGTTCCTTTTCTTGCATTTTCTTTTATGGGTTTTTTATAGCCAAAAGTTAAGCATTTATGGAAAATGCTTTGACTTTCGTTTAAGACCATTATGGTCCAGCCATTGTTCATAACGAACATGGCTAAGTGGTTGTAATAAGATAGATGTTAATCCCTATTAAGGGCACCTCCTAAAGATCACGTTTGCTAGACCAATTGACGGGTCAAAGTTTTGTTATTACAAAGTCAAGCATGTCAGTATTCAAAAATATTATAATCTGAGCTTATATATGTTATGAAACATGTTTTGACACTTAAAAAGTTAATAATAATTATTAGAACATGTGAGAACATGTTCGACTCGTCAATTTCAGTTATAGGGTCGGTTCGCTACCGAAAGTCGCAAAGTTTGACTTCTGTCTTGACTTTCAATTCTGACCCGATTTAGATTAGTTAGCTACTGATCTAATGTTGAATTATGATCGTTATATAATGTAGCATAACCCTCTAAGGTTGTATTACATGATCATAATCAGAATTTGAGTTTATGCACAAGTTCCATTATCATGCCAATTTTCACTAAAATGCCCTTTTAACATAAAGTAAGGTTTTAATCGATAACGAACTTGAACATGAACTTATTACTAATGTAATATCATAAGTAAGACTATTTGGGATGTCAAGTCAGTTTATATACTGAGTTACATAAAAGTCCTTATCTTATGTCGACAAATGACGATAAAGCCTCTATGACACATTAAACGGTTTTAATCATACGTTTTATACCAAACCTTTTTATCTACTGATGTGTTATATTAAATAACATATCTAAATCATATAAACCTGATCTTAGCATCAATCTTCATTAAACTTCGCACAAATCATCATTTTTCGACATAAACGCCGTTTCGGGCATAATATGGTTTAAAACCATATTTATCAACCAAGACTTGTTACCTACTGATTTTAAAACTTATTTAAAAATATTTTTATAGTAGGTATATAACATAAACTCAGAATCCCAAATAAATTATGAAACTATGTGTAAAATGACCAAAATGCCCCTTTCGGTGCATAGTTTGGTCATAAATGATAAATTACACATATGATCAGTATCTTACTGATATTACACCATAAATTACATATTTTTCCAGAATACTTATGATCATAACATAAAAATATATTCAAGTTCCTTTTATACGGTATATAATTACCAAAACGCCGTTAGAGGCATACTTTCATTTTAAAACCTTAACGGGCATGTAAGTTGATATCATACTGATATTTCAACTTATTAAAAGTATAATGGCATATAGAACTTGTTCAAGACCTATCCGGTTACCCGATATCGCATATATGCGCACGGTTAAGTATATGTAACTAGTTTACGAAAATTAGCCGAAACGGTTTAACCTTATCATTTTAGTCTCAAAATCCAGAATGCTTATAGTTTACCCATATTATTCAAGTCATAGTACTTGTTGGGTTTAAACTACATTTTATCTAGTCATCGTTTAATATAGTGTATTATACCGTTTTGATCCTATACGCTAGTCGGTCTAAGTCTATGACTTAAATTAAGACCGTTAGTATTTTAATTGGTTAGCTTATACCATAATCCAGACTAGAGTCTTCCAGTAAATGCTATCTGCACTTATTTCATTTTGAATACGGCTGAGATATAAATCTTGCATTTTTTAATCAAGACTACTCAGGTAAATACTCTTGACTTATTTCCCGTATACGGGCTTGGGTTATGGTAAATTATTACCGCTTGGTTGGAAATGGGATCAATCGAATGCTGGACTGTGGCTAGTAAATCCACATATTCCGTTTTAATCAGTTTTCTTTGATAACTTAATCATTGGAGGTTAACTACCGTGTCCTGGATATCCTCGGCTCATTACATTAGTTAATGGCCACGACCAAAGTGCGGGGTGTAGCCATACACCTGACAGATGCTCATGCTAAATTATTTTTACCCACTAGTTGGGGATAACTCCGTCGTGGGTTCATAATTGGTGTGTACGTTAATCATGTCTCGGTCTCTGTACTGGCCCCCATATGTATGGACAAACATGTAAAGTTGTTAACAAGGTTACAAGGCTGACTTTCCCAAGTTATAAAAGATTTTTTGTGCCCTGTGCACTTAAATCCATTTTCAAGAATGTTTTCAAAATGAGTCAGTCGGGTGTATTTACCAGCGAAAGCTGACGTATTTTCAAAAGGCTAAGATGCAGGTAGAATACGAAATAGGCTGGAAGCTGCTTGGTAGTGATACAAGAGGATCTTGTAAATCCTTAGATCTACCCAAAGTATGTTACATATTTTTGTACATTTTACGATCCACCTATGGATCTTTCATTACAAGCCATCTGTATATTATTTTTCTTACTTTCAACATTTGGTTTGTAATAGTAATTAAAAATCCAAGACTTCCGTAATGTTGTGTTTAATTGACTATGATGATATCAACTTAGGTCACGATATTCCCCACCCAAGCCCACCGGTGTTTGTTTGGAAATACGGGGTGTGACAGTCTACAATTTCAAAATGGTCTTTTTATGAAAGTCATAAATTGTTTACGAAATTGTAAGAAGAGTTTTCCCCACGACATGTATACGAAGGTCCACTAGTACTAAACGATAAATCAAAACAATAATGCAAGGACATTATACGAGATATTCTTTGAGGATTAGATACGATAACAATAAGATGAATCAAAATACACGTGACATGACTTACAATGAAACTGAAATATAATTGCCCAAAATTTTATTATAAGTTGTTCATATAAATGAGTTGTATAGGACCATGTCTTCCGACTCTAACACTAATTCCACGGGATATGCTTCGAACGCTGATTACATACCATTAGATGATCCTACTCCACCTGTTATCATCATCATCTTCGATGACGAGCTATCGGATGATGAGTGGATGAACATCGATTTCCAGCCATTTGCCTTACCTGAGCTTGACCATGCTGATATTCCTTTAGAGGATGATGTATTGGCAGTACCTCATTTTCATGAGATGGTCATATTCGGTCACCCTGAGGGTGAACATGTCGTTGCCTATGTCGCCATACCACTTAATATGGTAGATCCTTTTTATGATGTTATCGATGAGGACGGACACCCCTACCTTCTATTGATGATGTTGAGGATGATGTCATTCCAGTTATACATGTTGAGCATGTTGACGATGACCATGGTATTGGTGAGGATTTTGACATTGCCATGTTAGAGGTAGCCCAGCCAGAGGCTACAGTTATTGACATTACATCGTCTGCACCTTCCACACCTCTGACCCTATCACCTATATCTTCACCCGATACCGTTGTACCACCATCTTCAGATATCTTACCTACACATGTTGATGTCGTTATACCAGATACATTCTACACCGATCATTTATCTGATTACACCACCATTGTATCCTTTGGAGATTTCACACACCACACTGATCACCTGATACATCACCCTTCTGTTGGACATGAACCCATCCGACCCGTATCACCCGAGCCATTTGCCACTCATTACCACTAAGTACATACTCACATGTACTAATATACATCTCGTTATTCTGTTTCGACGGTTTCATGAGCTTAAAGCTCAACTCACTACTATCCGAGCATCACAAAATGCTCCATCATCATCATCTCAGCCACCACTACCCACATCATCACCTCCACCACCAGCATCCCCGTTAGCACCATCACTTGCATCATCCCATGCCACCTCCTCATATTTTGAGAGACGCATTAGTACCATCGAGGAGGAGATGGCATACTTCCACGGTGTTATCCGCGTATCTGCACCCCCACCCCCACCGTCAGTCTAGCTTGGTATGTAATTAGGTTTTGGAGGTAGTACCCATGTCAGGTTAGTTGAAGATTGAAGGAATTTTGACGATATATATTTTTCAACTGAAAACTCTGAATAAACAATGCTAAGAAAATATCTACTTTTGTTATATATTTTATAAAACTTGTATGTCGGAGTGCTGAAACTCCGAATTATATTTTTGTACTTAGCAAAAATGATGTAACAAGTTGACAGTATATATATTTTAAAGTTGATTATCCTTCTTTTATCATGCATTGTTGATTATTCACTATATTTGTGTCATAATGATATTTGTATGGATATTTCACGTGAGAGATGATTCGATTTATTTGATCTATATTTATTATATTACGATATATTTTATTCTATTTGATCCATGAATGACAATATTCATCTAAAATATTTGTCTAATTCATTCTATAAGATTCTATATATGAAGATCATGCCACCAAGAAGAAGGGGCATACATCAACTCCAAACTCCCCTACCCACTTCTCAAGCTGAGCTTGATGCTTTGTTGAATCAATGCATTGCGGATGCGATTGCTCAACATGAAGCAAATTGCACCAATTTGAGAAATGAAGATAGGGCTCAAGCTCCACCAATAGTAACAAATCCTACGAATGGTTGGTTACTCATAACCTTACAAGAAATTTTCATTAACATTTTATTTGCAAAATAAATATTTCTGACAATTTCAAGAACCAACATTTCAGGATACACATATAAGCCATTTTAGATTGCAAACCGTTGAATTTTGAAGGCACCGGCAGAGCGGTAGCATTTGTTCTATGTACTGAAAAGGCGGATTATGTAATCCGAATGAGTAACTGTTCCCTTAACCAGACTGTGTTGTATGTTTCGGGATTGTTCATTGATGAAGCTTTATCATGGTGGAATCTGCAAGTACAAACATTAGGATATGCAGCAGCATACGCTATCACTTGGGAAAGACTGAAGGAAATAATGCGTGAGAAGTATTGTTCAAGGGCCGAACTACAAAAGTTGGAAACAGAGTTTTGGATTATAGCAATGGTCGGATCCGACATCTATGGCTATACTCAGCGATTTCATGATCTCTTGCGAGTCGTTCCATATATGGTAACCCCCGAATTCAAATGTATCGAACAATACATTTGGGGATTAGCTCCGGAAATCCGAAGTATGGTTACTTTGTCACATCCAGCAACCATCATCGAGGCAATTAAGATTGCAGTAAGTCTTACTGAAGAAGCGGTAAGAATGAATAAGTTTTCGAGAAAGAATGCGGAGATACCCAAAGAGACACATGTAGAATCAACCTTACATGGGAATAAGAGAAAGTTTACACACTTCAAGAAAGGTTCCCGACCGAGTAACAAGAAGAAGGAAACCCCCACAGCAAAAAGGAACAAAGCATTCGTGGCGACAGCAGAGACAGAACCGAGAGGTTATACTGGAAATGCACCTAAATGCAACAGGTGTAATTATCATCATTATGGTGGATGTTGAACCACCAAATGTGATAAGTGCGGGAAATTGGGACACCGCACTGAAAATTGCTGGAGTAATAACAAAGGAAACAGGAATGAAGGCAAGAAAGAAGGAGGCTATTGAAATTGAAACGACCAAGGAAGAAATCAAAGTTGTTATGATTGTGGTGAATTGAGCCACTATAGAAAGAATTACCCAAAGGAGAACAAAGGCCACAGGCGAGCCTTTGTAATAGGAGCTCACGAGGCACGTCAGGATCCAAATGTGATCACTGATATGTTCCTGTCAATAATCATTTCGCATCTATTTTATTTGATACTGGTGCAGATTTTAGTTTCATATCTTTAGAGTTTAAAGATATACTTGAACTAAATTCAAATATATTAGATATTCCATTCACTATCAAACTAGCGAATGGAAAGGTAATTGAATCTGATGAATTATTAAAGGATGTTCTTTAGAGTTAGGTGGACAAAAATTCAACATCGATTTATTACCCATCCAGTAAGTTTTGTAATCGGTATGGATTGGTTATCCAATAACCAAGCCGAAGTCGTGTGTTGCGAAAAAATTACTCGCATTCCTCTTTCTAATAATGAAACACTTCTTATACATGGCGAGAAGAGCGAAACGCCATTGCAAATTAATTCTTGTATGAAAGCTCAAAAGTGCTTGCGAAAAGGATGTATAGCATTCTCAGCACATGTTGTTGACAAGAAATCCAAGGAGTCGAAACTTGAAGAGGTCCATGTTGTTAAAAAATTCCCTGAAGTCTTCCCAGAGGACTTTCCAGGAATACCACCACAGCGACAAGTCGAATTCTATATAGACTTGATTCTAGGAGCTGCACCTGTAGCGAAATCCGCTTACCGATTAGCTCCTTCGGAAATACAGGAGTTGTCCACACAACTTCAAGAGTTGTTAGACAAAGGTTTTATTAGACAAAGCTTCTCACCTTGGGGAGCTCCAGATCTATTCGTAAAGAAGAAAGATGGAAGCTTTAGAATGTGTATAGATTGTCGAGTTTGAACAAACTCACGATCAAGAATCGGTATCCGTTATCCAGGATCGATGATCTGTTCGATCAACTTCAAGGATCAAGTTTTTACTCGAAGATTGACTTAAATTCAGGATACCATCAGCTTAGAGAGCAGGAAGAAAGTATTCCAAAGAAAGCATTCAGAACCCGTTACGGTCATTACGAGTTCCTGGTTATGCCTTTTGGTCTAACAAATGCACCAGCGGTGTTCATGGACTTAATGAACCGTGTCTGCAAGCCTTATCTTGATAAATTCGTGATAGTATTTATTGATGACATATTAATATATTCACAAAATAAGAAGGATCACGAACATCATCTTAGAACCATTCTTGAGTTGTTAAAGAAGGAAAAATTGTATGCAAAATTCTCTAAGTGCGAATTTGGCTTCATGAAGTCCAATTTCTCGGACATGTAGTCAATGAGAAAGGCATACATGTCGATCCATCAAAAATAGAAGTCATTAAGAATTGGAACACACTTAAGACACCACCGAAGTACGCCAATTTTTGGGATTGGCGGGTTATTATCGAAGATTTATCAAAAAAAATTCAAAGATTGCTCAACTACTAACCTCCCTAACACAGAAAGATAAGAAGTTTGATTGGGGAGAAAAGCAAGAAAGAGCTTTTCAATTACTTAAGGATAAACTTTGTGATGCGCCGATTTTATCACCTCCGGACGGCATAGATGACTTTGTAGGTTATTGTGACGCTTCACATCAAGGTTTAGGATGCGTGTTAATCCAACAACAGAAAGTTATTGCATACGCATCACGCCAATTAAAAGTTCACGAAAAGAACTATACCACACATGACCTAGAGCTAGGTACAGTGGTATTTGCGTTAAAAATTTGGCATCAATCTTTACGGCACCAAGTGCACAATCTTTACCGATCACAAAAGTCTTCAACATATATTTAATCAGAAAGAGTTAAATATGTGCCAAAGGCGTTGGCTTGAACTGTTGAATGACCATGATTGTGAAATCAAATACCATCCAGGCAAGGCGAATGTTGTCGCGGATGCCTTGAGCCGAAAATAACGAGTAAAGCCCCTACGTGTACGATCATTAAGACTCATCATTCACAATAATATTACCTCTCGAATTCACGACGCTCAACAGGAAGCCCTGAAGAGCGGAAATTTTAAAGAAGAGATGCTTAGAAGTATGGAAAAACAATTAGAACCAAATGAGAATGGAACTTTGTATTTTGCAAACAGAATTTGGGTTCCACTTTTTGGTAATTTGTGAAACTTAATCTAGATGAAGCCCATAAGTCCAAATATTCGATACATCCCGGAGCGGATAAAATGTATCGCGATCTTAAAGAATTCTATTGGTGGCCTAATCTTAAGAGAGATATTGCAACTTATGCTGGAAAATGTCTAACATGTGCAAAATTAAGGCCGAATACCAAAAACCTTCAGGATTGTTACAACAACCTGAAATTCCCACTTGGAAATGGGAACAAATTTCTATGGATTTCAAAACCAAATTACCCAGGACTTCTCACGGTCACGACATGATTTGGGTAATTGTCAGACTAACCAAATCAGCTCACTTCTTGCCGGTACGTGAGAAAGATAAACCCGAAAAGTTGGCCGAACTTTATCTCAAAGAGATTGTGGCAAGACATTGAGTGCATGTTTCTATAATCTCTGATCGAGATGGTCGTCTCATATCAAGAATTTGGCAATCATTTGAAAAGCCTTTTGGATCTCGCTTGGATCTAAGTATGGCCTTTCATCCCCAAACAGATGCCAAAGTGAATGCATCATTCAAACCTTAAAAGATATGCTTCGTGCTTGTGTAATTGACTTAGGCGGAAATTGGGATACCCACTTGCCTTTAGTGGAGTTCTCATATAAGAATAGTTATCACACAGGTATTCAAGTCGCTCAATTTGAAGCATTATACTGACGTAAATGTCGATCTCCGCTATGCTGGACGGTAATAGGCGACAAACAAATGATGGGTCCAGAATTAATTCAAGAAACTACGCATAAAATATTTAAAATCTGAGACCATATTAAAGCAGCTCAGGATAGATAGAAAAGTTATGCGGATAAACGCCGCAAACCATCATCCTTTGAGATTGGAGACAAAGTGCTATTAAAGGTCTCACCTTGGAGAATCGTAGTTAGATTCGGGAAGCAAGGAAAACTTAGCCCGAGGTACATAGGACCATATGAAATCTTGGAGAAGATTGGAACAGTCGCATAAAAGTTGAAATTGCTTGAAACACTCAGTAACGTTCACGACACTTTTCATGTGTCAAATATTAAAAAGTGTCTTTCAGACGAGTCACTTATCACTCTCACGGATGAAATTCATATAGATGACAAACTGTAGTTCATCAAAGAACCCGTCGAAGTTTTAGATTCGAAAGTTCAGAAAACAAGGAGGAGTCGTGTCAAATTAGTCAAAGTCCATTGGAACTCTAAGCGTGGACCTGAGTTCACTTGGGAACGGGAAGACGAAATTAAAAGAAAGTACCCCCACCTGTTCGAGAAATCCTACGCAAAGGATGACACGACTTAAATTTCGGAATGAAATTTTCTTGAACAAGGGGAGAATGTGGCAATTGGCAAAATTCCGACAATTCTGTACAACTTGAACAACTTGTATATTGTCTATTTATCGCATAACATGACTTAATTTTTCATTTTAAGTCTTATCTGTCTAGGAACTTAACCAAGTCATAGCTTGGTATGATAATGGATTCGTCACGATCACGAATATAAAAAACCATATCCTACACAGATGACAAAGACACGAACACGAAATTAATATCAGAACTGGGTACGGTACAGTCTGATATTTAAGAATTCAGACATAAAATATGTCAGTATTTGTATACCATAAAAATTTTATTTAAAACACCAAATTGTCCAAGTCTGCAGCAAAATTCAGCATTCTACAACAAAATTCAGCATTTTGCAACAAAATTCAGCAAATGTCCGAAAACCCAAAAATAAATATTTTTAGCTAAAGGATAATAATGGGTGTTAGAAATAGTATAAAACCCATTTATAAATCTTATTATTTAAAGCTATAAGCCGGTATAGAAACTGAACTCAAAATGATAAATTTATTAGTCTGAAGATCTAGCTTAATTAACGGGACAATAAAAATTGTACTAGACTTATTATGAACATCAAATTTTATATGTAATACAATATATCGGTATTTCACCCGTTACAAAACCCGAACTAACTTTATCAACCGAACAATGAAATAATAAGACTAGTGAGCTATTTTGACACATTATAACATCACTTTAAAGGGTTGGGGCATTAGTTTTTATAAGAACTTATTTATAAAAATATTAAAGTTATAAAGTTTATAAAAATTACATTTTATTTATAAAAAATATATATAAACCACCCCCCCCCCTAACCTCACGGCAACATGGGGGCTTCTCCCATGCCACTAACCTCATGTTTATGTGTTGGTACAATGTGGTTAAGTTGGTGTATTTAGAGGTGTAAGAACTTAAAAAAATCACAACACCTAACCACTTCCATTCCCTCATTTTCTAAACACCAAAACTCAACATTTCTTCTTCCAATTTGTTCCCAAAATCGGCCAAGCCTCATCAACATCATCTTCCACTCTTTAAAAACCAAACTCTAGAAAATCAAACTTGCATGAAGATCTAAGGAACTTGCAAGGATTAGAAGCTCATTAGGAACATGCATGTTTAGATTAGCAACATTAATTAACAAAATTAGTCATGAACATAATTTCATATATTAAAGATGATCATACAAGTATTAGATCACTAAATAAAAGTCATGATTTAGAAATTTTGTTTAAAAATGATAATAAAGCTTCCATTTTAAGAAAGATTAAGATTATAACAAGTTCATGACATTTTGTTAATACATTTGTATAATATATGTAATTTGATGATGATTTGAGTTAGATTAATTATTTAAAACATGTTTATAAAAACATGGGAAACTTATATTTTAAAGGAAACTATGGCAAAAATTTTATAAAAATTAATCTTGATTAAGATATGATTAAACTAAAGATTTGGTGATTAAAAGTGATTAGGAACTTTAATCATGTTTAGATAAAGGATTTGGATGAAAAAGTTAAGAAATTAATTACTTATATCTTCTTAAACTAAAAATGAGATAAATATATATTTTCGATTAAAATATATATTTTTAAACCACCTTATATGTGTACATGTATTTTTGTATAAAATTATATATATATTGATCATGTTAAATTGAATACAAAAATATATAAGTGTTTAAATTATTGATAATATAATATATACGGACAATTCGGACAACTTGGACAATTCGGATAAAATAAAGTATATGGTATAAACGAAACAAACGACAAAGACGAAACGAATAAAATAGTCGACGCGAACCTAACGGTCAAAACGAATAAATAAATCGTTAAACTTTATATTTACTAGGATTTATAATAATTTAACTTATAACTAGTAGTTTTTACAAATAAATTTTCATAAGTTAAAAATATTTACTAGTAAGTATTTTAAAAACTTGGATAAGCCCAACTAAAAATTATTAGACTAAGCTCATTTTTATAAAATTAATTTGGGCTAAACTTAATTTTATAAAATATATGGACTAGCCCATTTATCAAATTAATTGGGCTAAGGCTCACTTGTATAAATCAAACTTTAGGCTAAGCCCAATTTTACAAAATTACATGGGCTAAGCCCACTTATATAAAAGATAACTTTGGGCAAGCCCACTTTTATAAAGAAATAAATTAGGCTAATTTATTTCTATAAAAACTAATGTTGGGCTAAAGCCTACTTTTATAAAACTAAACTTGCGCTAACTCAATTTTTATAAACTATATTGGCCTAGGCCCAATCTTTCATTTTTAACTTGGGCTAGACCCACTTTTATAAACCTATTGGCTTATCTTACTATTAAACAAAATTAGATTGGGCTAGGCCCACATACATGAAACGAATTGGGCTAGGCCCACACAAATTAAGCAAATTGGGCTAGGCCCATAGTTACAAAAACTATTGGGCTAGGCCATATGAAATAAACTCTTAGATTGAATTCTTACATTTAAATTATGGACGAGATCCATGTACATGTAATCAATCTAATATAATATATATATATATATATATAAAAGAAATATTTATATATGTTTATCAACAAAGAAAAACCAACAATTACAAGTATGGAATTCAAGATAAAATACTTGTATGAAAAACGAACGAAAAGTGTCTAATAGACTAGAACACTTGTAGGTCGAAAAACTAACAAAGTATCAGGAATCGAATAGAGATTTTCACGGAACGCAAATCAGTGAGTTCATGTTTCCACTTTTATTTTAATGTTTTTATGGAATTAAACGTGCGAGGATGTATACATGTTACTTTTAATATAGCTGGGGAATGAAAATATTTAGATCACATGTAAATAAGGCTCAAGCATTGGGACCATTAATGAATAACAAGTACCGAGGAACAAGGGATAGATCTGTTGGGTTTGGGTGAGCCCCACTCTATTACGGCAATATAACAGATCGTATTAGAGTTCTTTTGTGTCTAAAACGAGTGTCTTAGAAACAATAAATCGTCAAGGGTTGGTTGCCACCTTATTCGGCATACAGATTAGTGTCCTTGCAACACACTAATGATCTTACAAGTTTCATTAAGCTAGATTAAACGAATTTATTATTTCAAATGTTTTTGATAATTCATTTGATATAAAATTTATAACATGAATTCACCAGCTTTGTTGACATTGTTTTCGAAACTAACATGTATTACAGGAAACTAGTGGATGGCCTTCGGGGAAAATCTTGTTCGTTTGCTGTGAAGTCAAGATTTTGTGTTTTATCCAGTCTTTCATTGTTATGTTTT
Organism: Scalesia atractyloides; assembly: GCA_947069175.1. Taxonomy (NCBI): domain Eukaryota; kingdom Viridiplantae; phylum Streptophyta; class Magnoliopsida; order Asterales; family Asteraceae; genus Scalesia; species Scalesia atractyloides. The sequence goes on along the minus strand of CAMTDV010000020.1, from coordinate 38,318,647 downwards.
ATAAACTTATGTTGAATTTTAAATAATAGTGTTCAAACTTGTGGTATGGTTTTAAAAACAAATAGTTGGTATGTAAATTATATATTAAATAAAAAGTACGGTTGAATGTTTTGTAACACAATTATCGTTTACTTGGTTGAATGCAATGATTGCCACTCTGGCCACACCTCGCGACATGCTTCCGCTACATCGAAAATCGGGGTGTGACAACATGGGGCTCCGCCAGCCCTATGTTCTGCAATCTTGATAAAGGTAGAAGAGCATGGTCTTGCAAGATTGTTGTTAACAGAAAGATTGTTACGATTATAAAGAAGTTCACCACCACACCTTATCCATTTCCCCTCATTTTTACACCATGTAAAACAAACACACTCTCTCTTTCTCTCCTCTAATTTTCAGCCATACCACCACCAACATCTCCTTCCATCTTCAAACATTATTAAAGTATTTCAAGTGTTCATCCATGGGTCTCAAGGTTACATGAAGTGGTGTCTAGACTTGAAGGCCATCTAGGTTCTTGTTCTTGCAAATCTTGGAGCTTACCATCTTCTTGTTCTATTCTTCTTCTTTCTAAAGATCTTCCCTAGCCACTAGTGCTAGTTGTAATCCTCTAACACACCTCATTTTACTACTTGTTATGTAACGAATCAAGATGTACAAGATGATCATCAAAAAGCTCACCATAAATCTACATGAAAACCCTATCATAAACAATATCAACTAACTTATATAAGTGTTTTATGTTGTTTTTTGATTAATTCTTGATGTTGATGAAGGTGTGAAGATGATGAACTTGTTAAAGTATGGATTAAAAGTAGATCTAACAAAGTATATGTGTAGATCAACTAATTTACAAAAACAAGTATCATGAACTTTTAAAAAGCTTCTACATGATTTTTAGAGTAGTACAAAGTTTTAAGTTTTCATATACATCATGTTCATGATTTTTTATCTTAAAAAGTATGTAAAAATGGTTTGGTTTTTCATATAATCTAAAAGGTGGATGAACATGTAAAGTTGATATTTTAAAAGATCTATTATTTTTTTGTAAAAGTTCATGAGATTAGTTGTTGTAAAATGCATGGATAATGTTCTTGAAAGGTTGAAGTTCTTGAAAGATTATTATTTTGATTTTTAAATATGTTGAGTTTTAAATCTGATTAAAGATATTGTTAAAAACATGGAAAACTGAATATTTTAAGGGAAATTATGGGAATTTTTTTCCAAAAATGTAAGCCTGATGCCTAAAAAAGGGTTTACAAAGTTAATAATAGATTTGTGCCCCTAAACATGTTTATACAAGGTTTTGGTGAAAGTGGAGGTTATAATAAATAAGAGTTTTCATAAATCTAAAATAAACATACATATATATTTTTAGGGGATATATATATATAACACACACACTATATTAATAAGCATATCCAAAGGGTAACTTAAGGTAATTTGCCACTTCCCTTAAAACTCTTTTAATGCATGAATACAACATCTTTAAGCATAAATCAAGGGTTTTCTAGATTCATTCTTCATTTCAAAATCCTCTGGCCCCTTTCTCTCTCTGGCGATTTCACAAGATGTTCAAGGTTTCACAAGATCCAATCGACAGATCCAAACGATTTGAGATCTTCACTGACCGTCTCTCATTTTCATCTCATCTCAGGTTCAGCGCTCTCATTTTCATCTCATTCTCTCTGTTTCTTCATCTATTGAAGATTCAGATCTTGGTGAGTACCATTTATTAATTCAAGTTAGAACTACGAACTTTATGGTAAAAGAAAACCTAAATCTTAACCCCTCTTTGTTTATAGGTAGATGAAACGCCACAGCCAGTGCATTAAAACGCCGCAGCCAGCTCAGCCTCAACAAGTTTTATACGGTAAGCGATAGGTGCACTTCCACTAAATTGATTTGTAAACTATTCTCAAGAAATACCAATAATATTGATTGTTATTGTTTGTCAGATTAGATCAGCAATTGAGTCTAGCGTCTGATTATGATGAAGAGTAATTGAAAGAAGATTTAAATTGCGTGATATGTTTTCTTTGCTTTTTAGGGGGAACATGGGTGCTTCTCTACACAGGGCTTACAAAACACACGTTATTGGCGGCAGCCCGCCTTATTTAACATATAAAAAACTTTATATGTTAAATATGGCGGACTGCTGCACATAACCTGTGCTTTGTAAGCCCTGTGTAGACAAGCCCCCATGTTCCCCCTAAAAAGCAAAGAAAATTTATATATGTAATTTGTCTAAGTACACTAAATTCATAAAAATATGTGTTAGATATAAAATATATGTTGGAATCGAACCCTACAAAAAAACAGTGACAGAAAGCCAATATATACAACCTCTGAACCAAACAATAATGTAACATATGCCCAAGTCAAGTCTGCCGAATACTAAATGTCCAAGGTTTGCCATAAGTAAACTCTGTTGAAGACAAAGCTCTGCTGAAGTCTAAAGCTGAAGGTCTGCCAAGGCAAAGCTCTTCTAAAGACTAAAGTTAAAGGTCTGCCAAGGCAAAGCTCTGCTAAAGATCAAAGCTAAAGGTCTGTCAAGGCAAAGCTCTACTGAAGACCAACAGAGGATGTATCATCAGTGTTTTGTTTCAGTCCTTGTAATGTTTAGTGTATAGCAGTGGTATGCTTAGCAGATGTTATTAGTTTGTTATTTTTGTTAAATGTCACATTCATGCTGACAATGAAAACAATCTCTCAACTGTTATGTATTAAAGCAAACTTCACATAAATGCCCACTGATGCAAACCACTGACTCACTAACCACTGATGTTATAGTCACTAACCACTTATGCAAATGGAGGGTTATGGTCCCAAAAACTCTGCGCCTGCACAAGGAATCATACCCTCATAATGACATCACAAGAATACCTTGTGCGCAATGCGCAACGGTGCGCCAATCTTGAAACAAACAAGTTGCACAACCTTGCGCATGCTGCGCAACAGCAAGTTAAACATGGAAGCGCAGGCCCATGACCCTGCGCTGATATGATAACCTTGTGCGCAACGCGCAATGGTACACCATTCTTGATACTGCAGATCGTACAACAAACCTTGCACACACCTGCGCAACGACAAATTAGACCTGGAAGTGCAGGTCCCTTGACCCTGCGCGGATAACACAACCCTCTAGCCGCAAAGTCCTAAAACCTTGCACAAGGCCAATATCAACATGAGAGCAAAAACTTTTCTTACCATTGACAATATAGTCAACTTTTCTTACACTTGTCTTTATCAACCTTCATTACTTAAGACAATATAGTATCAGTCCTTGAAATCCTATCCACGGACATAAATGCAAACTTACGTGGCCCTTGAACTTATAAGAAAATAAATATCAGTCCTTGTAATCCTATCCACTGACATAAATGCAAACTTGACATAAATGCCCCCTGAACTTATAAGAAAATAAGTATTAGTGTTTGTAACTCCTTTCCACTGATCAGAAACCATTGATGCAAACCACTTATGACAAACCACTGCTAACACATCAACAGTAATTGTATAGGAAAACCACCGATTCAACCACTGACTCACTAACCACTGATGTTATACTCAGTAGTGGTTGTCTACCACCAATAGTGTTTGCCTAACATCTGATGTTATTACTACATCAAAATATATCCGTTGCTGAAAGTGTATCCTCTGTTCCTACTTCCACTGTTGGTGAAACCACTGTTTCCCCAATCCACTATTGGTGAAATCACTGTTTTCCCAATCCTCTGAACATTCCTCTGCTCAGAACCACTGCTTGCCTCCAGCAGAGGTTACCAAACAACTGTCACCCATTACTCAACAGAGTTTAGACGTGCACAGATGATAGCCTCAGTGTTTTCGAAACCGCTCACTTTTCCCTTTATAAACCCTGTTTCATCCAAATAGAGTTTACCACTTGCCGTTTCAATTTCAAAAACAAAAAACTCCCAAAAATTCTCCATTACTCTCTTCTTCTTTTAAACCCTAAATTAACTATGAATCTTATCCTCAAAACTCCCCATAACTACCTTCCAATATTCGAGAAAACCAACAATAATATTGCATTTCACTCCATGATTGATGTTCTACAAACATCATCATACAAAGATGTGTTACTTGCAAAAGCCCCGATCTTTGTCGACACCCTCCGCCGTTTTGGGCAAACGCTGAACTGCAAATTCAGAACAAAAAGCCTATTGCCATCACATCAAAGATTGGATAGTCACTGGTCCAAATCTCTCCTTCTACTATCTCCACCACTTTCGGTCTTAATGACCTTGATGACCCACATCTTTCTCAAAGAAAGATTTACACGCAGAATTCATAGAGCGTGGATATGAAGGTCAGCTTTCAGGTATTACGATTACCAAACTGGAATTTCCCTCTGACATGAAATTCTTTTTTCACACCCTTTTACTGTGCCTATCAGCAAAAACAACCAGTTTAATGAAATACCGTTGAATATTCAATACCTGGGTTATGCTATTTTAACCAAATCAAAATTTAAATTTTCTCAGGTATTTTTCTGATCTGGTTGTAATTTTAACAATCTTAAAAAGGGTAAAGCTTTTATGATCACCCTAGGTTATTGAGTTTTTATTTATAAAAACAAGTTTCTGAGTCTGATTTTAAACAAGGTGTCACCTGTGAAGTTGGCAGCCTCAAACATGAAACTTTTACTAGACTCTCAACTCAAAAACCTAAGGCGTTGAAAACTAAAGCAACAGAGACTGAGCAGATTTTGACAACTTCTACAACCACTGCTCCTTCCTCTGTTGCTAAGCCCACTACTCCTAGTGACCACACTACAACCAGTGTTGTGCAACCCCCACCAGTTAATCCCAAAAAGAGACCAACCAAATCCACCAAGCCCACCAAACACCCCAAAAAGGTAGCTATAGAAGATGAGATCCCAGATGTCTTACCTATGACATCACAAAAGTCACTTACAACCACTGCTGCTACTTCCTCACAGCAGATGGTTCAAAGATCTCCACCATGACAAGCTCCTCTTGTTTCCTCATAAAATGAACAAGTTGTAAGCACAGGGACACCACATTATGAGGCAGATGTTTCACTTGAGCATTTGTTCTCCAACCCCTCTCCCAGGGCTATGTCTCTTTCTACTCCCGTACCCACCACTCCAATTCCACCCACATTTATACCTTTGCTTGAGGCAATAGAGAAAAATCAGATGCTCAACATTCCCTCTCACTCACCCATTAAAGAGAGTCAACATCCACATTTGAATGAGTCTAAGACAACTCTATCTGCTAGCCCACTGGCAATTGAAGGGGTTACACCCCAAGAGTTACATGTAACTCTTGGTGGTAGGTCAAGTGAAGCAACTACTACAACTGCTACTACAATAGTGGCTCAGTTGGATAGTGGTTACATAATTAAGACTTCCTTGATGACAACAACTGTTGAGAGCTACAGTTGTATTCTCTAAGCCAGTTGGAAGTTCTAATACTATGGAGTTTACTCCAGTAGAAGATCCAAATATAACTACCTCTGGTAGGAATTCAGATGATCCTATTAGATTAGGTGATGAACTAAGATATAAAGAATTGAAGGAGATGATGTCTTCCATGGAATCATCTATAGATGACCTCAAAACCATGATGAAGCAGGTCCTCCAAAACTCCCAAACTCAACCATCTCCAACACAAAATGCTGAAGAGTTATGGAAGGTTGTTCAACCAATCATCCTAGCTCAGAGAAACTTGGCAGATATTCAGCATGAAACTCATACGAAGCTGATCTGCAACATGGTCGAGGCTCGATATAAAGATACACAAGCTGATATTAAAGCCATCAAAGACCATCTACTCAAAACTACTGGCGCTGCCCCGGTGATCATTCTTCAAGATGACAATGAAGATAATGCCGAAAAAGGGGAGAAAGATTCAATGCGAAAGTTGCAGCCTGATTCAAAAGTAAACCTCAGGTGCAACAATAGCCAGCAACAACAACAACTGCTGAAGCATCCAAACCAATTTTGGGTAAAGAAATTGATGAATCATTAAACAAAGAAGCTGAAAGGATTGCAAATGACAAGCAAGAAAGACAGGATACACTCGAAGAAAAAGCTTTGAGACTCGTAAAGAAGTAAATGCTAAGCAAATGGAAAAGGAAGATGTTGGAATTTCAAGGCAAAGAAGGTCTACTAGAAGAGCAGGACAAGAAACTCCCATCTATCCTACAACCACTGCTTGCAGTTACTACAATTGTATCCTCTGTCACTCTACCCACAACAGATGTTAGGGCAGATGTTGTGACAGCAGATGCTGGAACAATAGCTGCTCCAACATATGTTGTTCAAACCGCTGCCTTAATCACCTTTCCAACCACAACTGAACCACTGCCCACACCATCCTGAATTCCCACACATCCACCTTCTCCCAAAATTAAATTCCAATGCAAAAGAAAATATTTTGTTGTTGATGATGATGAAGACAACCAATCACCACTTCCCACCTCATCACAATCCATATCACAACCATCCTCATCACCTCCACGCTCTCAAACTCCAGTTTCCCCCACTTCCAACCATGCACCAACCCTCCTCGTTGGTCCCATTGGGTGCAATATACCCATTGGATATTTTATTAGTTAAAGGTGAGATTGAAGCTTTCTACAAAATAGAAGATCAAAAAAAGAGAATTGCCTTCCTTGCTGGGGTTTAGAAAGCCTACGACTTGGATGAGTATCTTAGCTAAGACTAAACAGGCTAAACATTGCAAAAGAAAATTCAAAAGATAAAGATGTCAGGGGTTTACAACTCTCCTTGCAATACCAACTGAGCAAAGTCAGAAGCATTGAAGAATTTACTATGGAGCTGAGTAAGTCTATGTCTGAACAGCCAAGCACTGATGATCCAGAATTGATAGAAGATTATCTTTATCATGTCATGAAGCATAAGCCTTGCAAAGCAACAAGGGCATAATTTAAAGGCTGCTCGGCTTCATGAGCTTAAAGAAGAAATTGAAAGAATTCATTCTAAGCTCAAAGACTCTTCAAAGAAGCCTACTCCTCCAATTTGGAAAAAGGCCAACACTGAAAGCCAAGACCATGCTCCAAAGATTAAGAGAAGGAAAGCCGAGCTTGTTGATGCTTTATATGGAACAACAAGGCAGATTGCTAGATGGTCAGAATCTAAAGTGGTAGATACCTATAGAAGGTTGGAAGAATTAAGAAAAAAGGATCCTTCTATTCTAAGAAAGCCAATCTATGAATAAACAACCTCTGCTGTTAAACAGACCCTTGGTCCTAAAAGATTAACTTCAAGCACCAGCTTATCCACCATTGCCTTGAAATCAAGCAATGAGGCAAAAGCTGGTAGAAGAAGATCATAGGATGCATGAGGAATTGAGAAAAGAGGGAATAAAGAACCAAATTTTTGGCTTAGATGTTGCAAGTGAGAAGCTTAGAGCCTCAATATCCACACTTGTACGCAGACCAACCTCACCACACTCATAAAAAATAACGCTACTCCCAAGAAAACCATCTGACTCAAAAATTCTAAAATGGAAGTCTAACAAAGACAACCATGAATTGACATTGCTCAGGTCAGATGGTAGAGTTCAAAGGATAAGGATGGAGGATGCATACGGTCTGGATGTAGCTGATCTCCAAGACTTGCTGAATCTTGAGCTAAGATATAGAAGACATGATTACCATGGACTTTGAACTTCAGTTCAAAGGCCAAATAAGAGAATCATTGATGAGAAATAAAGATCAATAATAAAGTTTAGTTTTGTCATCAATAGTTCTTGTAATGTTTAGGTACATCAAGTAATCATAATAAATTTCTTTTAATGTTTAGTTTTGGCATCATTACTGTTCTATTTGATCACTTTCATTGATTATCAATCTAAGTTATCTTCCTTACATTTTGTACGAACAAATCAGTCATATTAGGCTAAGGGGGAGATTGTGAGTCATATGCAATTAATCATAATTATGAAAGCATGACAATGAAAACAATCTGTCAACTGTTATGAAAACCACTGACTCCCTAACCACTGATGCAACCAACGAAAATTGCCACTAACTAAGTGATCAGAAACCACTGATGCAAAACCACTAATTCAACCACTGACCCACTAACCACTGATGCAAACCACTGACTAATTGATAAAAAATCGCTGATGCAAAACCACTGATTCAACCATTGACTCACTAACCAATGATGTTATAGTCAACTTTTCATACACCTGTCATGAATAGAGCCCTTTTCAATACCAAACCTTTTAGTTACAGTTAGTTGCAATCTACCTTAAACTGACATATTCTCAGTTACTCTTCTGAGTACCAGGTTTGGCATAAAATACATAATTAGAGAAACAATGTGTTTTATAGATGAAAATTAGATAACAAACCACACAACATGACACCAAAAAAGATACAGAAAAGAAAAAAAAGTAAAAATGCTAATCCAATTTCTCATCCAAATCTTCACTGCCATCAATCTCTTATTCTTGAAGTTTTTGTCCCCTGAACCTTTGAATTCCTTAGATAGGAGCCGATTTCACTACACAGCTAAAAGGCCCTCCTCTAGGCAAAGCTGATCAATCAATCAATCAACAAGAAATATGCCCAGTAATATAATAGTGAAGATCTTTTCTTGTTGATTGGTGAAGTGGTTGTGTGGATGGTGGTGACATCGATGCCGTTTTTGTGAACGCTATTCTTCTTGGTGTGACCGTGAGTGGGTTTTTGGCTTTGATGGTATTTGGCCATCATCATCATGAGCATCTCGCCCCCGTCATTTCAAATGGAGTCCAAAATAGCGTTTACAATGGCATAGGTCTCCCCATCTCATCCAAACCTTCCTAAAGAACAAAGCAGACAAAATGACATATGACTGTCATTAGTCTCTTGGTCTTGAGGATTTATCCATCTCATTTAGCAAAATCTTTTAGAACACACAACTTACAAGTTTCCATCTATTATTTTAATATTTTTAGCGTTTTAATTTGAACAAGGTGAGGTTTATCTCAATCAAATTTTTTGAATAAGAGGGAAAACATTGTTAAGCTCACTTAGTAATGACTAAGAATGTTGTCCACCTCATTCAGTGAAAATTTACGGAGACAAAAGTGATGTTATAAGAAACGAGGTTTGCCATATAGTTTTTAGTAAACTATGGCGTTTACCTTTGGTGTAATCAATGGAAGGGCCTGAGATTGTTTGTATAAGATTTTTTAGCGCGTAGTTTGGGCGGGAATTATCTATAGGTTATTGTTTGTTTAGTAATAAAGATGGCACGTTCCATCATTAAGTTACTGTTTGTTTAGCTTTATCTGTTAAAATATGCAACTTGTAATCCTATCCACTGATCGGAAACCACTGATGACAAACCACTTCTAACACACCAACAGTAGTTGTATAGCAAAACCACTAATGCAATCACTGACTAACTAACCACTATGTCATACTCAGCAGTGGTTGTCCAGCAGTGGTTGTCTACCACCAACATGTTTGCCTAACATCTGATGTTATAAAAGGAAGTTAAGGGTAAAGTTCGAATTTTCTTCATTCGATATTAAATAGTATTACAGAATTTTGAGTTTATAAAATATAAAAAATTGCACGCTACAACTAACACTTCCTAGGATATCTATTACTCTCGCCTTCTTCCAAGCAATTTCGTTTTCTTTTAATTTGAAGATCAGCTAGCATATCACAAGTCTTCTGATCATGTTTAAACAGTTGTGTGATAAACTCTTCTGCTATATCTTTGAACTCTAATGGAGGAGAATGGACAATTTCATCTAGCAGTGCAATGGTATTCCAGGTTTGCTTATAATAATTGTCACTCAGCATAGCAACTTTTTGGGTGACTTCTTCATTAGTCCTCTGTTCTGGTCGTCTTGAAAATTCCATTTTAACAGGGTTAGTGTCTGCCCAGTGGTAGAAGGATCTGTTTGCCATTTAGAAATAGTGTGAGTGATTTTGGATGGTTCGTTTTTGGATGAACAAACTTCAAAAGTGAATTGTTGATGTGTTCAACTAAGCTAAGCATGAGCCTTTTATAGTGTTTAAAATTTTTGATATGTAAAATGAAGAGATTACTCCTAATGATGATAACCTGTTTTTGAAGGTTTAATATTTGTTCGTTAGGTTTCTAGTATTTAATTTTACTTGTTTTCCCATGAAACACATTTTTGAAAGATTTTGCATTAAATGCACAGGGTTTTTGAATATAAATGTACATGGTTGTAGTATAGATGTACATGCTTTCCCTCTTAAATCATTATATAAAGACATGGTTTTTAAATATAAATTTTTATTTAATGCTTGCATTTAAATCTGACCTTTGGGCTGGTAGATATTTCACTATATAATACCCTTGCCAATTCAAATGTTTTATCATCATACACCGATTCACGCAATGAAATAGAAGAGCAATTGTTATTGTTTTACATCACTTCTTGTAAATACATTAAAATGGCTTCATATACTTCTGCACAATCTGACAAATTAATGCAGCGACGTATTAAACAAATCAAAGACTAGGTTTATGCTGATAGGTCTACTCTTCAAGAGCTGAAGAGGTGTTTTAACGGACTACAACTTGGTCTGCTGACGAGAGACCAGGTTCAAGAGACCTGAGGGCGATGCCGACGACTTCCGTTCGTGACCTCTGTGTTGCGAGTAATATAGAGTGAGAAGATAGAGATCTAGAGTTCATGACACAGATAAAGGACATACATCGAGAGGTTCAGTGCTTGATGGAGTTGAAGTTAAAGTTTCTTGAATATTGCTATTAGAGTTTAAATGTCTGAGTAGTTTTCTTTTCCATATGTAATTGTTAGTATTTTAATACTTATTTTCATGAGTTTAAAGATTTATTGTTTCAAAACCACAGTAGTTGTATAGCAAAACCACAGACTCACTAACCACTGATGTTATACTCAGCATTGGTTGTCCAGCAGTGGTTGGCTACCACCAAAGGTGTTTGTTTAACATCTCATGTCATTACTCCATCAGAGGTTAGTAACATCATCAGTGTTTGTCTAACATCTGATGTTATTACTCTATCAGAGGTTAGCAAACATATCAGAGGTTTGGCAAGGATTCTATCAGTTGCTGGCTCATTAGTAGTTTGACTTTATTTCAACATCTATTATGACTATCATTTATTTAATTTGCAAGGCATTTGACACTTTATCAATTTACAATGAATAATGGACAACCAAAGCATTTTAGTCATGTTCGTGGTTCTTAAACTCGCAAAATGTTAGTGGTTTGTCGCGTCATAATCTTCGTTTTAAAATTGGATGCCAATTATCGATCCATCACATGGCCTGTGTAATGGCACGCGGTGGAGTAAGAACATTGTTATGCTCACTTAATAATGACCTAAGAATGTTGTCCACCTCAGCATGGTTTCCAGCAGTGGTTGGCTACCACCAACAGTGTTTGCCTAACATCTGATGTTATTACTTCATCAGAGGTTTGCAACATCATCAGTGTTTGTCTAACATCATTAGTGTTTGACTAAAATCGGATGTGATTCCTTCCAAACTACCACTGATGCAAACCACTAATGATGTTAGACATAGCTAAGACACCAACAGTAGTTGTATAGCCTAACCACTGATGTTATACTCAGCAGTGGTTGGCTATCACCAACAGTGTTTGCCTAACATCTGATATTACTACTCCATCAGAGGGTAGCAACATCATCAGTGTTTGTCTAACATCATCAGTGTTTGCCTAACATCTGATGTTATTCTCTTGCACCTTGTTTTATACATTTCAGTAGTTGTTTGGAGTTAATAATAATACGTGATGAAAGGAATTTTATTATAGTTTTGGTGTTTAGCGTTTGAGGCATTTTGGCATTTTGTAAGCAATTAGAGAAATAATGTATTTTATTAGTTGAAAATTAGATAACAAACCACACAAAATGACACCAAAAATGATACATAAAAGAAAAAAATTAAATATGCTAATCCAATTTCTCATCCAAATCTTGACTGCCATCAGTCTCTTATTCTTGAAGTTTTTGTCGGCTGAACCTTTGAATTCCTTAGATAGGTGCCGATTTCCCTACACAGCTGAAACGCCATGCTCTAGGCAAAGCTGATCGATCAACAAAAAATATGTGTTTTAGTTTTTGGTACCATCTTTTGATGTTGATTTGTGAAGTGGTTTTGTGGAGGGTGGAGACATAGATCGATGTCGTTTTTGTGGACGCTATTCTTCTAGGTGTGAGTGTGTGTGGTTTTTTCGCTTTGATGATATTTGGCCATAATCATCATGCTCATCCCACTCTCCATCATTTCAAATGGAGTCTAAAATAGCGTTTACACTCGCATATGTCTCTCTTCTCGTCCAAACCTTCCTCAAGAACAAAGCAGACAAAATGACATATCACAATCATCTTTCTGTTTGCTTTGAGGATTTGTCCATCTCATTCAGCAAAATCTTTTACAACACAGCTTAAATTGAACAAGGTGAGGTTTATCTCAATAAAATTCTGCTGAACGAGACGGACAACATTGTTATGCTCACTTAATAATGACCTAAGAATGTTGTCCACCTCATTCAGTGAAACTTTATGGAGAACAAAACTGATGTTAAAAGAAACGAGGTTTGCCATTAGGTATTTAGTAAACTATGACGTTTGCTCTTGGTGTAATCAATGGAAGGGCCTGAGGTTGTTTATATAAGATGTTTTTGGCGCGTAGTTTCGGCAGGAATTATCTATAAGTTACTTTCGTTTTAGTTCTAAAGATGGCACGTCCCATTATTAAGTTACTGTTTGTCAGCTTTATTTGTTAAATCTGCAACTTGTAATCCTATCCACTGATCAGAAACCACTGATGTAAACCACTGATGACTAAACCATGCTAACACCAACAGTAGTTGTATAGCAAAACCACTGATGTTATACTCAGTAGTGGTTGGCTACCATCAATAGTGTTTGCCTAACATCTGATGTTATTACTCTATCAGAGGTTAGCAACATCATCAGTGTTTATCTAACATCATCAGTGTTTGCCTAACATCTGATGTGATTCCTTCCAAACTACCCCATGATGCAAACCACTAACGACAAGTGCCAACATATCACGAATAAGAAAACTAACTTAAGTACTATACAATATATCATGAGACGACTGATAAACTAACGGTAAATGAGTATCCTATTGTTTTATCCGCACAGGGTCAAGGGCCTGCGCTTCCAGGTTTAACTTGGCATTGCGCAGGTTGCGCAACATTTTTAGGCAACCTGCTGGTTTCAAGAATGGCGTACTGTTGCACGTTGCGCGCAAGGTTATTCTATCAGCGCAGGTCAAGGGGCCTGCGCTTCCAGGTTTAACTTGCCGTTGCGCAGTGTGCGCAATGTTTTTACACAACCTGCTGATTTCAAGAATGGCGTATCGTTGCGTGTTGCGCACAAGGTTATTCTATCAGCATAGGGTCAAGGGGACTACGCTTCCAGGTTTAACTTGCCATTACGCAGTGTGTGCAAGGTTTGTTAGGCTACATGTTTCAAGTTTGGTGCACCGTTGCGTGTAGCACGCAAGGTTATTCCAGTGACTTTGTCATTATGAGTGTATGGTACCTTACGCAGGCGCACAGTTTTTGGGACCATACCCCTCCAGTGACTTTATTATAGTTTTGGTGTTTGGCGTTTGTGGCATTTTGGCATTTTATAGTAATTAGAGAAATAATGTATTTTATTAGCTGAAAATTAGATAACAAACCACAGAAAATGACACCAAAAAAGATACAGAAAAAACAATTAAAAATGCTAATTCAATTTGTCATCCAAATCTTCATTGCCATCAGTATCTTATTCTTAAAGTTTTTGTCCCCTGGACCTTTGAATTCCTTGGATAGGTGTCGATTTCCTTATACAGCTGAAACGTCCTGCTCTAGGCAAAGCTGATCATTCAACAAAATATGGCGTTTTAAGTTTTTGGTGCGATCTTTTGTTGTTGACTATTGAAGTGGTTTTGTGGATGTTGGAGACATAGATCGATGCCATGATTGTGGATGCTAATATTTGGGTGTGATCGTGGAGACAAAGCACACAAAATGACAACCACTGTCATCAATGGCTTTTTCTTGAAGATTTGTCCATCTCATTCAGCAAAATCTTATTGAGTTATCCCTCTCACCTAAGAATCCATTCAGCGAAACTTCATGGAGAACAAACTGAATCTCTAAGAAATGAGGTTTGCCATATGGTATTTAGTAAATTATGGCGTTTGCTTTTGGTGTAATCGATGGAAGGGCCTGAGGTTGTTTATATAAGATGTTTTGGCGCGTAGTTTGGGCGGGAATTTTCTATACGTTACTGTTTGTTCAGTAATAAAGATGACACGTCCTATCATTAAGTTACTGTTTGTTTAGCTTTATCTGTTAAATCTGCAACACGTCAGTCGCATCCACTGATCAGAAACCACTTATGACAAACCACTGCTAACACACCAACAATAGTTCTGTAGCAAACCCACTGATTTTATACTCAGCAGTGGTTGTCCAACAGTGGTTGTCTACCACCAACAGTGTTTTCCTAACATCTGATGTTATTACTCCATTAGAGGTTAGCAACATCACCACTGTTGGTCTAACATCTGATGTTATTACTCCATCATAGGTTAGCAACATCATCAGTGTTTGTCTAACATCTGATGTTATTAATAGTATTTGTCTAACGCCGAAGCTACAACTAAGAAAATTAGGAAAATTATATGACCAAATAATTGATAAACTAAAGAAAAACAAGTGTCAACATATGACGAATAAGAAACCTAACTTAAGTACTATACAATATATCACGAGACGACTGATAAACTAACGGTAAACGAGTATCCTATTGTAAATCGTCACTCCCGTCGCATCGCGCGGGTAAATGACTAGTATATATAATATATATATCGTCAAACATGGAAACATGAATCTTTGTGTATATTATGTGTGTTATGTGTATTTAGTAAAGGAATATATATCTAACTAAATACCAACTCAAAATGCACCTATGAGAATATACAAGGAAATGTGACAAAGTAAAAATATACACATAAAAGTATACACATATGTTACAAGGATAAACCACAAGAAATACATACACTTATAACCTTAACAAGGATGTGGAAAAAATCGGACAAACATACACATAGATTGGACGGAATTATATATATATATATATTATAATATATATATATATATATATTATATATAACACAAGTCGTTCTTAAAAAAATATAGCATTTTTAAGCAACCTAAAGATATATATATCTTACTAATATAATTCCGGAAAACCTAAAATCACTAAGGATGAATTTAATCACTAAGTTTAAATATACATATGAACATGTATAAATACTTCAACGCACAAATATGTGCCTACGTATACACTTAGTGAAATACATGATTCCAAGTATTATACATGCATATACGTATACGAACAAATACAATATATGTATTTAATTAAAAAATATATAAGTAAGTATATACACATGGATACAGGTGTTCGTACAAAATACACAAGAAATAAATGTATTGAACAAGTTTATATACATGTGTACTTATACAAAAACAATGTTAAAAAAATTATTTTTAACAAAGCATTGAACTCGAAAACATATATATTTATTTTGGGAAATAAATAAATATATATACATATATACTTGGACTTAGTCAAAATTTCATGATAACAAGAATACAAGAAAACAAGAACATATTTTAGATAATGAAATATATTGGATACACCAAACAAAAATACAATCGTGTGGACATGAGAACATACAAAGGGGCAAGGCCCGGACATCATACACACAAGGATGATGAGAAAATCGTGTGGGACACAAAATATGCAAGGGCTAGGTCTCGTTCACATGCAAACAAGGATACATATATATATATACATACATATGTATATATATATATATAAACAATTACAACGGATAATCAAAGTACCAACGTGTCTAAACCAAACAAGAATTTCTAATAAACAAAACAAGGTTGATGATAAGAAACTTGTACATGATCAAACAACGAGACCTAAGTATCTTAACGAATTAGAGTACTTGTAGGCCGGGTATAATACAAGGAAACAAGTGATTGCTAGATCGCACAGACGCAAACCGTGAGTTCATGTCCCTTCTTTTAAATATATTTTGTTTCCAAAATTAGGGGGAGATACATGTTACAAAATTGTATGAAAGCTAAGAATGAAATCACCATAGATCATATGCGCATAGGTAGAAAAACACAAGAGTAGCCATTAATCACACATAAAGACCAAAGAAGGTGTAGATCTATTGAGTTTTGGCGAGCTCCACTCCTAGTCCATGAGACCCTAATGGAGTGCTTTTGTTGTCCCAATAGTCAGAATGACAACCATC
This sequence comes from Scalesia atractyloides, assembly GCA_947069175.1. Classification (NCBI taxonomy): domain Eukaryota; kingdom Viridiplantae; phylum Streptophyta; class Magnoliopsida; order Asterales; family Asteraceae; genus Scalesia; species Scalesia atractyloides. Next base: position 38,302,280 of record CAMTDV010000020.1, on the reverse strand, counting down.
GTCTAGGTTTGGTCTACGTCAAAACTGGGCTTTAGCCACACTTTTTCCAAAACAACTTTGCCATAGTTTTGATTTAATGTGTGACTAAAGGTCATTCATCACATTTCAAAACACCTTTAGCCACACATTTATTAGTTAATGTGACCATTATATACCTGTTCAAAACCTTTAGCCACAAATTTAGAAAATAGTGTGATAATTACTCACCACAAGTCGAAAAGTGTGGCCAAATGTGATATATTGCCACATATTTTTTTGTTTCATGTGACCCAAAAAACATGTACTCGAAACATTTAGCCACACTTTAAAAAAAAGTGACATTTATTAGCCACACTAGAAAAGTGTGGCAAATGTGATATACGGCCACATATTTTTGTTTCATGTGACTAAAAACACATGTATTCGAAACTTTTAGTCACACTTTGAGAAAAAACTGTGACGTTTATTAGCCACACTAGAAAGGTGTAGCCAAATATGATCAACTGCCACAGATTTTATTTTTTAAGACCACAAACACATGTATTCAAAACCTTTAGCCACACTTTAAGAAAAAAAACAGCCACACCATAAAAGTGTGGCCAAATGTAATCTACAACCATAGTATGTGTTTGATAATGTGACTAAAAGCTAATACATATAGCCACATATATTGTATATATTGTATTGATGTGACCAAAAGTTAGATAACTGTATCACTTAAAATTACAAATTTTATGTGCTTTTACATAAACATTTGTCTTGTCATTGTCACTTTGTTTATTTTTGTGTAACGAAATGATATCAAATATTATAGGAAAAATATGTGACCAAAGGTTAAATTTATTACATCTATAAAAATTTTCCTTAGAAATATTTCATCTTAAAACTTAAACTTCCCCCAAAATATTTTATCCTAAACTCCCCCCAAAATAATATTCAAATTTTAAACTTACATTCTTTAATATAAAAATATCCTTAAAATTCAAACTATTATTAAACACGATCAGACCTATACTCATCGTATCGGGACGACCGCCCCCCTTAAAAAAGAAATTTTTAGTATAAAATATATGTTAAAATCTCAAGCATACCTCATAAAATTTTGCGATCGCCCCTTAACCTCAATATATCTTTATCAGAGTTCTCGAGGTGAAAAGAAATGAGAGAAACAACATTGCCAAAGGTTTTCAAGTTTCTCACGAGCCTGTATAAAGTGAAAAAAGAACTGAGTTTTGTTGACATGGTGACGAAGATGAAAGATTAAATGATTAGTTGCTTTTTTTTTCTTTTAGACCACATGTAGTGTGGGGTTTTTGGGTTTTTCAAAAAAAAAGCCCCAAAACGTGACTCCGCCCCTTGGCGTTTTTTCAAAAAAAAAAACTCACAAGGCATCCTTTTTCCACGCTAGTGTTCAAATGTTTTGGTCAATACCGTTGCAATGGTCAGAATCTAAAGGCTATTTTATTTTTTATTTTTTTTCCTTTATTCAACTTTATATATATATATATATATATAGATGAGTGTGGGTGAAGAACGGTGCATGGAGGTGTCTTGCGGGTGAGTCTGATGCCGGAAAACAGTGTCGAGAGTTGGCCGGTGTCCAACTGCGGAGACCGATCTTATTTAGAGAGAGCAGAAAGCTCAGAGATGATTGGTAAGGGTTTTTTTTGTGTGTGTTTGATACGTATGCAAAGAAAAGAAAGATGGGGAGCTAGGGTTTCAAAATGAAGGAGAAGGGGAAAAGTGGGTTAAATAGCTAGGGTTCTTAGATGGGTTGGGCCTAAGGCCCAATAGCTCGTATTAAATTTTTTTCTCGGTTTTTTTTGCATTGTAATTTTTATTTCTTTTTTTCGGTTTTTATCTTTTTAACAATGTAATTTATTATTTAATAAAATTTTATTAGTTTAAATTAAAAAAATTAATAATTGTGTAATCATTGATGGGGCATTATTGGGCATTATCCCCTACGCTCATTTATGAAAAACGCCCTATAACATCCATTTACTGACTGACTAACACGTGTTATGTAACGCCCATAGGTGAAAGCATTATTCATATGTATCAATACACACGATCTTAATTGGTGGAGCTTTTCCATATCAGTTCACCTACATTTAATTTAACTACATTTAAATATTTAATGTTAACAATGAAATCAACTATTATCAATTTTGATTATATTAATCTCAATCAGTTTTCCTTAATTATTTTATGGTTTCTTATTCCTTTTTTATATTTTTTATTTGTAATATTCTTAAAAAAAGATAAAATAGATAAATCTATCTATATTATATAATAAAATAAAGTTTATTGAGAACACATGACACACTATAGAGTGATTTCCATGCAGTTTTCTCGCCTAAAATATATTGTTTTACCATTTATTCCTAATTAATTTATCAAATTAAAAAAACATGATAATTATCAATTTTAATTTACAATAGTCTTTTAAAATTACACAAAAGACTTGATCGAGCAGAGGGTGTATGCTGTTTACGAACCCAATCCTCTTCTAATAAGATTAAGTTCCTTTTAAGATAAGGATGGGTGCCAATTAAGCTCCTTTTAAGATTATGTTCTTTCTATCTGACTTGATCCAAATCGGATCGAATAATTTTTTTATATCTAATGATAGACATCCGACATCCAAAACTTCCGCCCCCATGCAAAAAAAATTATGGGTCCCGCTTGTATTTTCAAAATCATATATGTTATAACTCATTTTCTTCTAAATAATATATTAATATATGCATATTAGTTACATTTATATGCATCTTTTAATATATTTTTATAATATAGACAACATTTTTTTTAAAAATCATGTGTTATTAAAGTGTATAAAATTATAAATTTTCATTTTCTTATTTGTGTATTTTCATTTAATATACCGTAATAAGTTTTAGTGGATCATAATTGACAATAATAGATCATACATGTCTTAATATAACATACTAAGCCTTAATGGATCATAATGGATAGTAGTAGGCCATGCATGTTTTAGTGTACCATATTGGGCCTTAATGGATTACAATAGACAATAGTAGGTCATATATGTCTTAGTGGACCATATTGAGTCTTAATGGATCACAGTGATACGAGTATATCATATATGTGTTTGTAAGTCCCGTTAATCCGGATCTAACACTGATATCACACAATCACCGAGGATGGGCGGAATCCAAACCTGGTAATCTTCAAGAAAAAACCAAAATGATGAAGAACAATACGAATTCACTTTAACACATTGCACACGATTCTATTACTTGAACAAGCAAAACCGTTTGGTACAAGATGGAGGTTCTCTAGAGAAAATATAAAAGTCTCCAAAAGTCTAACCCTAGGAAATGACATAAGCTTAGCTTATATACCTATAAGGCATAACCCTAATGGCTTGCCTGGCCCACATGACCTATGACATGCCCAAATGACCTATAAAGGTCCAAAACTAATACAAACTAACCTAGTTAAACCCAGTTAACTATATTTGATGCTTTAGTCTCACAGTTCTAGGACCTAACAATCTCCCCCTAGACTGATGCATCAAATTGTCTTCATAGTGAAAATTAAGCAATGTCTTCAACAGAATCTATGGTTGTCGTTGTGCCGTAAGTGTTGTGGAAGTCAGTCTCATACTTTTAGGACCTCACTCTTCAACGAACTCTCAGCACTAGGTATTTTTCTTCTGCTCTTGTGGTTAGCTGCATATCAGGATCTTGATCAGCTTTGCTTGAAACATCTTTGTCAAAAAGAATGTGAGTGGAGGAACCACAACAGCTCTTTTCTTCTTCAATCTTTCTCTTTCAAGCAAGCAGGTTCACAGGTACTTCTTCAAATGTACTATCACAGTCAAACGATGACTGGAATCTGGTTCTTCTGACTCTAGTATTTTTGGATGTTGTATTGCTTCATGCTTTGTCAGCAACTAAAAGCATCTCAATTTCAGCAACCCCTGTTTCTTGATCTAAATCAAGATCTGCACAATTCTCAGAAATTTATAAGCAAACATTCTTATGCAACAGGAAGAGTACCGTATGAACACCTGGTACATCCACGTACTTGTACCTGGATGGAAATTCAAATTTCTTTTATCGTTTGATGATTAGCCAAATCTTCAAGAACGGTTAATAATTTTTAATAAAACAAATAAAGCACTCTATTTTTGGATTTTTTAAATTTTCTATTTTTTTTAATTTTTAAAGTATAAGAATATAGACAGAAACACAAATAAACAAAGAAACGAACTCAATAGTTACAACTATACAATTTCAATAGGATCAAAATCGTTTTCAGGCGGACCAAGGAACACTTTTCAGTGCGAACTTATTTAGATTAGTCTAAGTGATTGCCAATATGTTTGTCCACTTAAACTTTAACACTCAACTTTCATTTTTCAATTTCGTGATATGCTTAAGGTAGTATTTTACTATAATACCTATGCGTCCCATACCATGACATACCCCCGCGATCAAGGTAAGCACAACGATTCATCGTAGCAGGTGAGTATACTGAGCTCATCCTTTATTTTTACAACGTCAGACTATTGGTGAACAGGTCAGTACTTCCATACAATGGAGAGACCAATAGTATCTAACGAGGGTTAGGCAAATACCTTATTTAGTATGTTTGAATTCATGGAATTTTCTCATGATGAGATTTCCTTTCTTTTAAGGTTTTGGCCCTTCTATTTTGGCTCTTTTAATAATATCCTGACTGTGCCTAGGTCTGCATATAATCTGGATGCAACAGAAGGGCAGCCAAGATATTCCCGGATGACTCAACAGCATAAAGACCCGAAACCTCAGATGTTGGCTATCTATCAACGCAAGATTTAAGACCATAAAATCATACGCCGACGGTATGTTACCCACAAGATACATAGTTCGTTATGTTTATATCACTTAGTATCTTTTAATCACTTTGAGCATAAATCCTACTGACATATCACATTAGATCCTAGTCTTTTCAGCTACAACACCTTACATGTGTCAGTCACGCCTTTATCACGAATATTCATTTCATTTCCCATGACTTTTTATTTTTTTATTTTTCTGTTTTTCAAATAATGTTTTTGTATTTTTCTAATTTTCTCCCCCTCAAACAATACATATAGACATATATCGCCCTCTTCCCCCCTAAATTTGTGCATCATACTTTATGCACAAATTTACCTAATAAAGAAAACATATGCACAAAGTTTTAAACGAAAGGAAAAGGAAAATATTTTTTGTTGTTTTTGCTTAACCGTTCCTTCATTAGATTAAAAACTAATCAATTTCAAAATTAAAGCACGAAATTCAAATTTGTACCTTTTCGCTGATCTTTTCTTACCTCATTTCCTCCAAGGAAACATCACACTCGTAAAAATTTGAACCTTTTTGCAACAGTGAGATGTTATCCTTCATGTCCCAGGAACAACCGCTATCAACATTCCAGAGATTATCAACAGCTCCTCCTTGGTTGTTTCTGAAAAATAAGGAGATTAGTAAGATAGTGGGACCTAGGCCATTGTGGTCCTGGGTTTCCCTGAAGCATCAAAATAAGACACTTCTTTTAAACACAAATCCCATTTTGTTTCAAGGATTGGGATGTTGTTGCCGCTTTGGATTTGGGTTTCCAAATCTGTTTCGGTTTAACAATCGCGGTTGTTGCCTTTGATTGAGAAACTTTGGCTGTGTCAGGTTTAGTCATTTAGAAAAAGATTTTTGTTTTGAACAACCTTGCGTTTGTTTTTCGCAACATTCCAATCCCCATCAGACGTTTTAACCTTGGGATTCACATTCTTCATTGTCTTAGGTGGTGATACCTTCATCGGCTTCGAATGATTGTTATCCTTAGGTGTAACCTTCTGATTATGAACATTATACGGAACATGGGGACTGCGTGTGCAGTTTCGAGCAATGTGACCAGGAATGCTGCAATTGAAGCACATTTGTTTCTTCACATGTAAAGCATTCTGATCAGCTTGATTTGCTCGTGCAGACCTTGAAGGATGAACTGATCCCTTCTGTGCTCGCCTTCCTTGCACATGTCTTGCTGACGAAAAAGAATTTGGATGTTTATACTTGTCGTTTGCAAGGGCCTTCTTCTGTTGTGGAGATTTCTTTTGATTTTTCTTGTTTTGTTTAGACTGCAAGTCTTCTTCAGAAATCTCCCCAACCTTTCCAAAAGCTTTGCTAGCACGATAAAAAACATATTGTTCACATTTGCTATTAATGACCGGCTTAACAAAAGCATTTTTCACACATTAGCCTTTTGAGGGCTATTGTTGCCTACTGATGATTTTGGAGAGCTTGATTTTCCTTGACGTTTGGACTTCTGCTTTCTTCGTCTCCGATTTGCTCTTTTCTGCTCTTTTAGCTTGCTCTGAACCTTTCCATCGGAAGCAGAAGGTTCAGATTGTTCAGTTTGCGCACTTGGAGCCTTGTTCACATCAGCTCTCTCTTCATCAATTAACTCATTTGAAGAGTTATCAGCACCAGATGGTTCCCGTGCGTCTGGCGTATAATCATGGGTTTGCCATACACCATATGTTGTGCTTTCTCAATATCTTCGTCAGTTTCTAGCAATGTTGTATAGTTGTGATTATACGTGGGGCAACCTGATTGAATCCCAAGCCCTTCCCTTTGTTCCCCTTATATGCCAGTTGCACATTGCGCACGGCTTGAACAAACTTACTGGATGTATCATTCACTTCGTTTTGTTGATATTTTCCAGTACGAAGTCCAAGCTCAACTCTTACCAAGTCGCATTCTATGGTTTTTTTTTTCTAATCTGGTTTTGTAATCATGGACCCACATTGCTGTTGATTTACGTCCAGGTGGAGCTGAGCTATGTCTTTCTTTTGTGCTTCAACCTTTTCTTTGAGTAACTTGTTACTTTCTCGAAGGCTGATGCACTGAGCCATTGCATTGTTGTATTCATCAGTCATTTTGGAATTAAGAGCCCTGAGTTGAGCAACCCTCTTCCTTTCAAGGTTCAGTGCACAAAAGATAGTTGACTGTCTCAATGGGCAAGCTCGATTTGTCAGCATTTGGGCTTGAGGTCGAGTTTGGGGTGCTGGGCTGCTGATTGGTGCTTGCTGTGGTTGAGGTTTCTGCTCAGATACTTCTTCAGAAATAGACTTAGTTGATTTTGCATATCGATCTTTGAGATCTTGGTTTGATTGTAAATGATCCCACAACCAAGAAACAAAGGAGTCTTTATCATCACCCAAGAAGCTATCCATCGCATTTCTTACTTCCTCTTTACGCCTCCCACATTCAAGCAAACGCATCACAGAGTTAGCAACCAGATCAACATTGTAGTCTCCGATAAACTCATTCAGCTTTTCCTTCACTTCATCCCGCAAGCTCGGGTTTTGATTGTGTGCTGGACTAAGAGTTATGTTCGAGTGCTAAGCCTGGGCTGCAACCATCGTCGGATAATCGAAACCGGACCGGTAAACACGATAAAAAATGTCTGAAAACTGTTTTTACCAAAATGTACCGTTAGACTCATCTCGACGATACGATTTAAATGATATATAATGTCCGATGGTGATCTTAGGAATTTCCGTGCCTTTTTTTTTGCTCTATTTTTTTTGCCCTAAAAATCACCCGAGTCTAACCGTGCAACCGGTTTGTTAAGATTGTCTGTGGATCAAATTCTGTGCACGAAAACGTTTAACTCCGGTTACGTCAGCTGGTTAATTTTCCACCTTTTTGGGTACAACTCGGAACAGTACCAAATTTGGAACAGTAACTCGGATTCACAATCCGAGATGGAATCTCAAACAGTGATTCGAGATGCTAATCCGAGATGGTGATTCGGAACAGTATCCAAGATGGACCCGAGATGCACAGTCTTAGTCCGGGATGAGAATCCAGAACAGTAATCCGGAATGTTATCTGATACACAGCAACAGTGGTAATCCGGAACAGTAATCTGAAACAGTAATCCGGAATGCTATCAATTACACAGCAACAGTAACTCGGATAAATCCGAAATGGAGAAACAGATCCGGAATAAGAGCCTGATCCGGAATGAAAGTCTATCCGAATTCGGAATACTTACGAATCTGGAATCTTTGATGATTATCCAAAATCCTTGAAGAAAATCTGAAATCCTTGAATATTTATCCGAAATCTATCGGAAATTCAAGATTTTTATCCGAAATGCAGCAGATTAATTCAAAATCAATCCAAAATGCAACCAGAAAATCTGAAATCCTTGAATGTTGATCCGAAATGCTTGAATCTTCTTCGTGTTCTTCAGCAGAAACCGAACAGAATCGTGTAATATCAGATCTGAGCCTGGAAAACAGGTTCAAACAGGCTATGATACCACTTGTAAGTCCCGTTAATCCGGATCTAACACTGATTCACACAATCACCAATGATGTGCGGAATCCAAACCTGGTGATCTTCAAGAAAAAACCAAAATGATGAAGAAAATACGAATTCACTTTAACACCTTGCACAGATTCTATTACTTGAACAAGCAAAACCGTCTGGTACAAGATGGAGGTTCTCTAGAGAAAACCTAAAAGTCTCCAAAAGTCTAACCCTAGGAAATGACATAAGCTTAGCTTATATACCTAGGGTAAGGCATAACCCTAATGGGCTTGCCTTGGGCCCACATGGACTATGACATGCCCAAATGACCTATAAAGGTCCAAAACTAATAAAACTAACCTAATTAAACCCAGTTAACTACCATAGATTGTTACATATATTTGATGCTTCAGTCTCACAGTTCTAGGACCTAACAGTCTTAATGGATCACAATGACCAATAGCAGGTCATTTATGTATTAGTGGACCGTATTGGGTCTTAATGGATTAAATAGACGATAGTAGATCTTATATGTTTTAATGGATTGTATTAGGCCTTTGTGGATCACTATGGACAATAGTATATTATATATGTTTTAATGGATCATATTGGGGCTCAATGGATCACAATGATAAGTAGTAGATCATATATGTCTAACGGACCATATTGAGCCTTAAAGGGTCATAGTAGACAATAGTAGATCATACATGTCTTAATAAACCATATTAGGTGTACAACAATTGACAATAGTAGATCATGCATGTTTTAATGGATCAAATTAGGGCTTAAATGATTACAATAGCTAATAGTGGATAATATATGTCTTAGTGAGCCATATTAGGTTATAATGGATTACAATGGATGATATTAGATCTTATATGTGTTAATGGGCCATATTTGGCCTTTATGGATCACAATAGACAATAGTATATAATATATATTTTAATGAACAATATTGGGTCTTAATAGATCACAATGATCAATAGTAGAACATATATGTCTTAATGGACCGCATTCGACCTTAATGAATCACAATAGACAATAATAAATTATATACATCCTAGTGGACCATACTAAACTTAATATATTACAATGCAAATAATATATGTCTTAATAAGACATTTTAGAGATTTCCTTTTATAATTTATATTATTAAAAATTTTAGAAAATTTCCTTACATTTTCATCCGCAAATTATATTATTAAAAATTTAGAAAATAGTTTTTTTCTCTTACATTTTCATCCCCAAAAATTTCCCTCCCAACCCAATCCAAAAATTTGAACTCCCCCCAAAAATTAAAAAAACAAACAAATCCAAAAAACCTAGCTTTCATCTCACAAATCTGCAACCCAATTTCATAAACTACTTCCCAACCAATCTCATAAACTACCCCAAAATTTATGGACATGGTGTTGAACATCGGTTCGGATTCAACCGTCATCTTCTCCGGCGAGATCCGTACATAGTTCAACCGTCATCTTCTCCCTCAAACTTAATTTCAAGAAAAGACTGATCGGCGGTGGTGAACGAGGGGTCGGATTCGAAGGTTTCAGCATCAATAAAAAAATCTACATACTGCTTCAAGCGACCTGAGGCACCGCGGCGGCGGCCATGACCATTACGAAGACCCGATGACAACATCGGGTACAAAATCGTTAGCAACAACGCGGTGGAGGTGGCCTAGCCGCACGACGGCGATCTGGGCCGAGATAGAAGTTACTGGAACGGTGAGGGCGGCCTGCTTTATCCGCGATTCTCCTCCGGCGCCGGTGCCGGCGCATGTGAGGTGATTCGGTTGATTTGTCGATTTGGGTGTTTTGTTCCAGCTAAATAGAAGGTGATAGAACTACATGTTACTAGATTAATCTTGGTTTGATAATTTAATCCAGATTTCACACTCGTTTAGCATTTTATCTTTTCTGTTTGTATTATGTTATGATGTTTCATGTACAGTTTAATTTTGTTGTTTTATTTTTTGGACTCTTTTTTATATGTTTGGATAACTAAGCTTATATTATGAGTATTGGACAACTTTGTTTTGGAAAGATTGTTATAGGTATTCTTTGCCCAAAAAAAACCTCAAACCATGAAATCAAACTTTGATTTTAAATTTTAACGTTTGGTTTTAGTTTTTGATAATAAAAAACCGTTATTAACTAGTTTGACTCACGGTTTATCTAAAAACCGTTAGAATTGGACCATAAACACCCCTAGTGAGGAATCGTTTTGAATTCTATTAATAGAAAACAAATCAAAATGGATGATCACATTGCGTTGGCTGTTATGAAGCACAGGGACGGCTATGAGCCTTTAGTACCCGTCCTGGGGACAGTTTGGGGACGGAAACGCGGCGGAGACGGCTGGCGAAGTTTCAAAAACGCTCCAGAAATCGTGGACGGCAACCAAACGTGTCCTTTCATTTTTAGGGTTTCCAGGAAAAAGAAGAGGAAGGCTATATTTTATTTTTAGAGTTTCCAGGAAGAAGTAGATGAAGAGGACAATGGGCAGTGGTAGCTGGGTTTTAGGCTTTAGGTTATGTAACTTTTATGTATTTTGACATTTAGCTCCTCTATTTTTTACTAGGTTCTGTTTATTCCCTAAAATTTGTAAAAATTTACATCAAAAATTTAAAATTAGTTTGTGCATTTAAACATTTAACCACTTTTATTTTCACTAGTTTACATTTGGTTCTTAAGTTTATAACTTATTACATAAAAAGTATAAAACTAACATTATATGTGTATATATAAATTATAAATAGCTTTTTTTTTATATTTTTTGTCGTGCCTTTGCCGTACCCGTATCTTGGAATTTTGAGTTTTGTCGTTCTCCGTACCTCAGTCCCGTACTCGTTCCCATGCTACATAGGTTGGTTAACACTTCAGCTCAGTTTGTGAAGATCTTGTTTAGTTATATTTTGTGTTTAAACTTTAAAGATATTCGCTTCTTGTACAAAGTTCTATTATGATAATTGTATACACATAACTTTCAGATCCACCTTTGGAGGATATTGCTAAAGAGGATCAATGTGAAGAAGAGGATGATGTTTACCTTGGTGAAAAAGATGACCAAATGACTAAGTTTATTTTTGATTAAGTGATGAACACATAGAAATTTTAAAGTTGTACAATAATTTTATTAATTTAGCAGTAAAAACTTATTTATATGTTAATCCATGTAGGTATTCATGTAACTAGTGCAAGGAGTTGGTTGGGTTATGTCTTTAGATTAAAATTAAAAACTTATGTAAGGAATTTTAGTTTAATATTGTTAATATAATTTATTTTTAGATATTCTCATATTTATTGCTATTTTATAAAAATGCAAATAAAAAGATTAGTTACATGAAAATGGTTATGTAGAACCACAATAAATATATGTAAGCAAAAATTAGATAATAGTCATATTTAAATTATAAAATCATGTGGTTTTACATAAGGGATAATCACGAAAATAGCCTTGGAATGGTCAACTTTACCAAAATAGCCCACTGACACGACTCTTGAGTCGTTTCAATATGCTGACACAGCTTAAAAAATCCTTTCAAGTCAACAAACCCATGATTGCCACGTGTCCAGTTGAGTCGTTTCAGTGTGGCTTGAGCCTTTTCAGTGTGGCTTGAGCCGTTTCAGTGTGCTTAAGCCCTTTCAGTGTGGCTTGAGCCGTTTCAACCATAGACTTAAGCCTTTTAGTGTGGCTTGAGATCTTTCAGTGTGGCTTAAGCTCTTTCAACCATAGACTTAAGCCCTTTCAATGTGGCTTGAGATCTTTCAGTGTAGCGGCTTAGCTTGACTTAAGATCTTTCAACACGGCATGAGAACTTTCAGCACGGCTTGAGATCTTTCAACATAGTTTAAATATAAACGGAAAATTAAAAACATAAACGAATAATTAAAAATATAAACAAATAATTAAAAAAAAATCTCAATAAAATGTGAGAACTTGAAAATCTCAATTAAAAAAATCTGAAAGTTTTAACTTGAAAATAAAGAATAGTTAACTTGAAAATAAAAAATTACTAGGTTAGAAGCTTGTGTATTACACGGGTTAAATAAATGTAATTTTTATACTAAATAATAAAAATATAACTTCAAAAACCTCGTTTATTACACGAGTCGAATAAATGTAATTTTATATATTAAGTAATTAAAAAGTTATATATTTAAGAATCTTGTGTATTGTACGAGTTGAATAAATGTAATTGTATATACCAAATAATTAAAAAAGTTATACCTTTAAAAACCCTGTGTATTACACGGGTTAAATAAATGTAATTTTGTATACTAAATAATAAAAATGTAATATCTTTAAAAAAACTCGTGTATTGTAAAAAAGTAATATCTTTAAAAAACTCGTGTATTGTACCCGTGTAATACATTTATTCAACTCGTACAATACACGGGGTTTTTAAAGTTATATTTTTTTATTATTTAGTATAAAAATACATTTATAAAATTACATTTATTTTCAAGTTAAAACTTTCATATTTTTTTAATTGAGATTTTCAAGTTCTCACATTTGATTGAGATGTTTTTTAAATTATTCGTTTATATTTTTAATTATTCGTTTACGCTTTTAATTTTCCGTTTATATTTAAACTATGTTGAAAGATCTCAAGGCGTGTTGAAAGTTTTCAAGCCGTGTTGAAAGATCTTAAGCCAAGCCAAGCCGCTACACTGAAAGATCTCAAGCCACATTGAAAGGGCTTAAGTCTATGGTTGAAAGGGCTTAAGCCACACTGAAAGATCTCAAGCCACACTGAAAAGGCTTAAGCCACACTGAAAGGGCTTAAGTCTATGGTTGAAACGGCTCAAGCCACACGAAGGCTTAAGCCACACTGAAACGGCTCAAGCCACACTGAAAAGGTTCAAGTCATACTGAAACGGCTCAACTGGACACGTGGCGATCATGGGTTGGTTGACTTGAAAGGATTTTTTAAGCCGTGTCAGTATATTGAAACGGCTCGTAGAGCCGTGTCAGTGGGCTATTTTGGTAAAGTTGATCATTCTAAGGCTATATTCATGATTATCCCTTTATATAATCATTAGCTACATCATTGTCACTTTGTTTTATGTTTGTGTTATGCAATTATGGCAAATGTCATGGGAAAAAAGTCGCGTGTGACCAAATATTAGAAAATAGTCACACTTAAATATACAAATTTCATGTGATTAAAAATAACCATTAGCCACACTATAGTCACTGTGTTTCTTGTTTGTGTGACAAAATGATATCAGGCGTCATAGGAAAAAAAGTTATGTGTGATCAATGTTAGACATTAGCCACATTTAACATTACAAAATTTTGTGTGGCTATAAATAACCATTAGCCAAACCATAGTCGCTTTATTTTTTGTTTGTGTGACGAAATAATACAAAACCTCATGATAAAAATAAATATGTGTGACCAAAGGTTAGACAATACTCACACTTAAAAATTACAAAAATGTTTTGTGTGTCTAGTAAAAGTTTTTAGCCACAATTACAATAAATTCATGTGACTATATAATAGTACCGACCACACTTACAATAAATTCATGTGGTCATTACTATCATTTAACAAACTTAATGGATAAAATGCTTGATTACAACAACCTTTTTGCCACACTTTTTTTAATTGATGTGGCCAACACAAACTTTTTAGTAAATTTATATGATTATATAATAGATCAGTCATACTTAAAGTAAATTCATGTGACTGTTGTTACTTTTTCACCACATTTATGCTTGATTCCAACTAGAAATTGTAGTACCCTTTGGCCACATTTTCAAGTTGCATCGGGCACTAAAAAGTGAATGTGGCCATATGATACCAACGATGACTGGACCTTTAGTCAAACTTGAGGTGATTTTTTTGTGGCGGAAGGCATGTAGTCACACTTTTTTTGTGTGGCCGTAGCCCCTTTTTGACGTAGTGTTACTTATGTCAGCACACGTATTAATGTCCTTGCAAAATATTAATAATCGACGAATTTCAAAGACGTTTTGCATACAAGTTTTTCAATACAAGACTTACAAATGTTTTTCAAGACTCATTTGATACAACAGTAAAACACATGAATTCACCAACATTATTGTTGACTTGTAAACTTAACATGTATTTCAGGAAAATATGCTTTCATGATGGAAAGCCAAGGAATTAAGGAACGCAAGAGAAGGTTGCCACTTCTGAAGGATTTGTCTTTTATATACCGCTCTCGTGCAGGAATATATGAGGCAAAACCTTTATTTATATATAAAAAGAAAAAGAGTGAATTGCAATTTTGATCCGTGTGATAAGATCCATATTACAATATCTTACATAAATGAAAAGTCTTGAAAAAAACACTCTATGATTTCTAATCCTTACAATTTCAATCCAATTAACAATGTTAAAATATTTATTTAACTTATTGTATAAAGACCAAACAACCTTTAATGCTTTCATTAAATAATAAATAAAAATGTAAACACAAACTCTAAATATAAATAATAATTCAAAATATATAATAACAATTAAAACTCAATTCTCTATCTCTTAAATAAGTAAATATAAAAAATATAAATAATTAAAAAACAAATAAATAAACAACTCACGCTTGATAAAAAAAAATAATCAAGCCCAAACACCTAATAATGGGATAGGTGCCAAAGAATAATAAAAAAAGCAACCGACAACTATATTATCTTGCAAATGTCATATAAGTAAATCTTGAAAGATGAATTGGGTTACAGAATGTTCACGCTTGATTTCTTTCCTTTTTTGAAGCTCGATTTTATACAAACCGTTTTAATGTTTGATGATGAAGATCGTAAAATTCTATTTCTAATCTAAAATATAAATATAAATAAATATAGTCCAAAATATGATAACACTAAAATCCATTCTCTCTCACCCTACTATCTCTCTATACCCGTGTCTCTAACTCTTGCTACATAACCACCACATCACCCATCACATAACCCTCCTTGCTACCTACATAAAACCGTCTCA
The DNA here is from genome assembly GCA_947069175.1 of Scalesia atractyloides. NCBI lineage: Eukaryota > Viridiplantae > Streptophyta > Magnoliopsida > Asterales > Asteraceae > Scalesia > Scalesia atractyloides. Next base: position 38,287,017 of record CAMTDV010000020.1, on the reverse strand, counting down.
CCGTCAAAAATATGTTGACGAAATCCGACGAACAAAATCTGTCACCTTTGTAGTTCTAAGGCTTTGACGAGAACTTTTGTGGTTCACAATTGATGGTTGTAGGATGGGGTTATGGGTTAATAATGTAATATGCTTGTTCTATTTTCTATTTTATTAATTTGATAACAAGTCTTGTATATTTATATAAAAACAATTGTACACCAAGTAAAAAAAGACTTAAATACCTCTTAATTTAAATGAAAATTTGATAGAGTTAACTGATTGGATTGAAATTGCAAGGATTAGAAACCATAGAGTGTTTTTTACAAGACTTTTCATTTTTGTAAAATATTGCAATTTGGATCTTACCACAAGGATCAAAATTACAATTTACTCGAGAAAAACTATAATTTGTTAAGTTATATTGTAAACTTGAAATGCATTTGGAATGTTATCAACAAACTCTTAAACTTTTGTACTTAAATTTCAAACAATAGATCGAATGGCATCATTGTTTATTTTGTTCATATAGATTGTTTACACTATTGAATGCTATGAAAACTTTTCATGGTCACACGCATGCGCTTACGCTACGAGCAGGGTGTGACAGATTGGTATCCGAGCTTCGATTGTATTGAATTACGATTCCATCTCGAGTCTAAACTACAATCATCATCGGATCCTCTCATGAAAACAATTTTTACAATAATGAAAAGTTTTCATTGCATTGCATTAAACAAGGTCCACTACACGAGTTCGTTTCATAGTAACATACAAGGATATTACATGGCTTAGTCTATAAGAGATAGATACGATACATTAAGTTAATCCACTCGAAATAAGTAGGATAACTCACAAGGAAATTATGTGGTTAATATAATATATAATAAATAAACATTATATATTTATTGATATATATATATATATATGTTGTACGGAATACTTTGCCAGGTCACTTTGCCATCTTCGGTAGATTCTAGAAGTGTTTTCGATGATGACCTTCATCCGATGGAGGTAGAGTCAGATCACGAGCATGTAGTGGAGATCATCTCCAGGGATGAGTCGGAGCCAAAGGAGGTTCCCGACTACCTGTCACACGAGCTGATGTACTACATGGATGACGAGGATGTTCACTGTGTTCTACTAGACCAGGCTGCTGAGGACGTCCCTTTGGAGGATGATGTACTCGATTTAGGTGATACCCTATTCTCGGAATAATAGTAGTCGGTCTCCCTGATGGAGATCTCGCCCTAGGAGTTCAGCCTTTAGCTGTAATGGCACCTATGGTAGATTTATCGTATGACAAGGGCGAGGTTTCGATATTCCATGTTGACCATATCGATGAGGAGAGAAAAGATTGAGATCTTTTCATGTAGCCATTTTAGAGATTTCCTCTCCGGTTGTTTCAATTGTTGCTGTATCATCTTCCAATGCGAGTGATCGTGTGTCACCCGCTACACTTAGGCTACACAGGCTTAGGGCCGACCCTACTTATCGTAGCTTCGACACTGTTCCAATTACTCCCACTCATTCTCCTACTCATAACCCCGCCACTACTCACACCTCCGTGCGCACTCCCACTACCCTTGAGAGTGTCCTGACCCGCTCTTGCTAGACCCTGACAGACGGAGTTGTGTTAGGCCGACTCTATAGAAGGATTCCATCAGGCTCAATCTCTCTAAATTCCCACCATTTCTACAACCACCCTACCACCACACTCACCCTCACCCATCGGTGGCCAGACCATCCCACCTGCCACCACCATACGTGCCACCCACTGACCCCTACTCATCCGAGCCTCACCACTCGCATCACCCACCATGCACCCATCTGACCCATACCACCCATCTCACCACACACCACCTTCGGTGGATGACCGATTCTTATCCCTAGAGCTCCAGATCCCCTCTAGGAGGATTTGGGATCTTGAGAGGCAGTTGGATGCTACACGACCACCGCAACTACCTCCAACTCAGTAGTATGAGATTAGAGGATGTTTTTAAAGAAAATACCATATTGTGAAGACCCTTTGGAAGATTCAAAGACAACTTGTACCTGATAAGACTCAATTTGGAAGGAAGATTTTACCTTTTATGTATTATCTAAACTTGTACGGCCAGGGTGAAGTAACCCTGAGCTCTTTTTGTTTTTTTCACAAAACTCATGTAACAAGTTGCGAAGGATATATATATATAATCTTGGTATTTTCTTTACGATACGTTTTTCTTATATATTATTGTGGTTGTCTTGATATTGTGGTTTTATGTGGTCATTGATATGTTACTTGTCATGGCGTGACGATTGATTATGTGGATGAGTTGGCGTGTTTATTATATTGATTCTTTTACTCTTATGCTCATGGTTGTGTGGTTATGTTGTTGGTTTTGTGATTTTATGATCGATGTGATATTTAATGCATGGTTGACAATATTTATTTTTGAATATATGTCTAATCTTTTTTGATATTCTATATTAGAAGATCATGGCACCTAAGCGAATAAACACACGACGGATTCCACCAAACCTACTACCCACTACTGAGGCGGAGTTGAACTTACTGCTTGAGGAGCGGATATCACAAGCGTTAGACTAGTATAAGGCTAACCTATTGAAGACAACGGAGGCTCAGGTGGTTCAGGCGGCCCTGGACCCAGAGGCTTGTCAGAAGGCAACACTACTTAAATTGGTCTAATAATCTATTTGTGCGTATGTTATGTGCCCATTCATAATTCGTATATACAAATGTTTCAGGCTGCACCTATAAACAATTACTCGACTGCAAGCCACTAAACTATGATGGCACCGGAGGTGCCGTGGCTTTCGTACGATGGACTAAGAAGACGGATTTGATTATCCGTATGAGCAAGTGTTCCCTCGAGCAAAGGATTATGTATACTACTGATCTCTTTGTTGATGAAGCACTTACGTGGTGGAATTTACAAGTGCAAACTCTTGGTGATGAGGCGGCATTTGTTATGTCATGGGAAGAATTAAAGGAGTTGATGAAGGAGAAATATTGCTCAAGAGCTAAGATTCAAAGCTAGAAATAGAGTTTTGGAATTTGTCTATGATCGGAGCTGAAGTTACTGGATACACCTACTTGTCTTGCATGGTCCCTTATTTAGTAACACTGGAGTTCAACACATTGAATGCTACGTTTGGGGTTTAACCCCTGAAATTCGGAGCAAGGTCACATCCTCAAACCCCACTACGATTACCTGAGCGGTGAGCTTAGCCGTAAGTCTCAGCGAAGGCGCGGTAAGAATGAAAAAGTTGTTAGTGAAGGGTTCAGAAAAGAAGAAGACACACGTTGAGACTACCAATGCGAACAAGCGAAAGTTCACACACTTCAAGAAAGGATCGTGAGTAAGTAACAAGCCCAAGGTAACACAAGAAGTGAAGGAATACGTTGCCACCAATGTTCGGGTGCGAAGAAGTATGCAGGAACCTTGCCAAAATGCGATAAGTGCAACTACCATCATGCTAGCGCTTGACGAGGCCCAAAATGCAACAAGTGCAGCAAGTTAGGGCACAAAACTGCAGCATGTTGGTAGAATAACAATGGAAAAGGACATGGTTGTTTTGGCTGTGGCGATAAGAATTACTTCTGTAAGGATTGCCCAAAGGAGAACCAAGCTCGAGGGAGAGATTTTGTGATTGGAGCCAAGGATGCCCGTCAAGACCCGAATGTGGTCACCAGTACGTTTTCTATTAATGACCATTATAAATCCATACTTTTTGATACTGATGCCAATTTTAGCTTTATTTCCATTGAATTTAAAAATATAATTGGTCTAGAACCAAGTAAGCTAGACTTCCCGTATTCTATAAAATTCGCAAAAGGGAAGTTAGTCAAGTCGTGAGAAATTATTAAAGGGTGTACATTGGAACTCGGCGAACACAAATTTAATATCGACCTCCTAGTTAGGTAGTTTTATGTAGTAGTAGTTGGCATGGATTGGTTGTCCGATAACCGAGCTGAAGTAGTTTGCACGATAAAATCATACGCATTCACCTTCCTAACAAGGAAACACTTTTAGTCCACAGAGAGAAGCACGAAACGCCATTGCGGATCATTAATTGTATGAAGGCTCAAAACTGCTTACGGAAAGGTAGCATACCTTTTCTAGCGCACTTGGTGGATAAGAAGGCCGAGGAGCCTAAGCTTGAGGAGATCCCTATTGTGAATGAATTCCCTAAAGTTTTTCGTGAAGATTTATCGGGATTTCCTCCACAACGACAAGTCGAGTTTCACATCAACTTAGCCCCAAGAGCCGCACAAGTGGTAAAGGTCCCTTATCGTTTAGCTCCATCAGAGATGTAAGAACTATTCACCCAACTTCAAGAACTATTAGACAAGGGATTCATTAGGCCGAGCTTCTCGCCTTGGGGAGCTTCGATATTATTTGTCAAGAAGAAGGACGGAAGCTTCAGAATGTGCATTGATTATCGTGAGCTGAACAAACTCACCATCAAGAATCGGTATCCATTACCGAGGATCAATGACTTATTCGACCAATTACAAAGTTCTAGCTTTTACTCAAAAAATTGATTTGAGATGCTGATACCATCAACTACGGATTCAAGAAGAAAGCATTCCAAAGACGGAATTCCGAACTCGCTATGGGCATTACGAGTTTCTTGTTATGCCTTTTGGGTTAACAAACACAATAGCAGTATTCATGGATTTGATGAATCGCGTGTGCAAGCCGTATCTAGACAAGTTCATGATCATATTTATTGATGAAATATCAATATACAAGCAACATTTGAGGACCATTCTGGAGTTGCTAAAGAAGGAGAAACTTTATGAAAAGTTTTCAAAGTGTGAGTTTTGGATCCATGAAGTTCAATTTCTCGGGCACGTGGTGAACGAAAAAGGTATACATGTCGACCCATAAAATATCGAGGAGATTAAAAATTGGGAAGCGCCAGACACCCCGACTGAAGTGCGACAATTTTTGAGATTAGCGGGTTATTATAGAAGATTCATCGAGAACTTCTCCAAGATTGCTCAACCCCTAACCTCGCTAACTCAAAAGGATAAAAGGTTCGATTAGGGAGAAAAGCAAGAAGCGATATTTCAACTACTCAAGGATAAATTATGTGACGCCCCGATCTTATCATTTCTCATCGGTACGGTTGACTTTTTGTTGTATTGTGATGCATGGTATCAAGGGTTAGGTTGCGTGTTGATGCAACGAGAGAAAGTTATCGCGTGCGCGTCACGCCAGTTGAAAATCCATGAAAAGAATTATACCAGCCATGACATGAAGTTAGGCGCGGTGGCATTTGCATTAAAAATCTGGCGTCACTATCTTTATGGTACTCGATGTACCATATTCACAGATCATAAAAACATATATTTAATCAGAAAGAATTAAATATGCGGTAACGACGTTGGGTAGAATTGTTGAACGATTATTACTGTGATATCAAATATCATCCGGGCAAGGTGAATGTGGTTGTAGACGCCTTGAGCCGCAAAGAATGAGTTAAGACATTACGCGTGCGTACACTGGAATTAACCATTCAAACGAACCTCTCTACTAAAATTCATGACACTCAACGTGAAGCTCTCAAGCCGGAATCTATACAATTAGAATCTCTACACGACATGGAAAAACAAATGGAGTCAAAAGAGGAGGGAACATTATACTTTATGAGTTGAATTTGGGTTCCACTTCTTGGAGGTCTAAGGAACTTGGTTTTAGATAAAGCTCATAAGTCTAAGTACTCGATTCATCCTGGAACGGATAAGATGTACTAGGACTTGAAGAACTTTTTGTGGCCTAACCTTAAAGGCGATATCGCAACCTATGTTGGGAACTGTTTGACATGCGAAGGTTAAGGCCAAATACCAAAAGCCGTCTAACTTGTTACAACAATCGGAGATTCCCGTATGGAAATGGGAACAAATATCCATGGACTTGATAACTAAGTTTCCCAGGACTTACTAGGGGACACGACATGATATGGGTGATTGTTGATCGCCTAACAAAATCCGCCCATTTCATACCAATCCGCAAAAAGGATAGTACGAAGAAACTAGCCGAATTATATCTTAAGGAGATAGTGGCACGTCATGGAGTGCCTGTTTCAATAATCTTGGATCGAGATGGTCGTTTCGTATCAAGAATTTGGCAATCATTTCAGAAGGCCTTTGGATGTCGTTTGGATATAAGGATGGCCTTTCATCCACAAACCGATTGCCAAAGTGAGCGAGCCATCCAAACTTTAGAAGACATGTTACGTTCTTGTGTGATGGATTTAGGCATAAAATGGGATACTCATTTATCGTTGGTAGAGTTCTCGTACAATAATAGTTACCACACTAGCATAAAAGCCGTGCCCAGTCAAGATTCTCTATAGAAAAAGACATACAGCAAAAGACAAGCAACACGGGTCGTGCCAACTCAACAGAGCTGTGGTCAACTCTAAGATTCGAAGAATCCGAGATAGTACAGCAAGTACATTGACCACGGGGCCATGCTCTGTCACCACTGTCACACCCTGGATTTTCAACTCAAATCCATACATCGGTGGGCCCGGTGGGGAGTATCGTGACGTCAGTTGATAACATCATAGTCAATTAAACACGGTACAACGGAAGTCTTGGAGTAAAATTACTATTAAAAACCAAATATTCGAAATACAAAATAATATACAGCTCATAATAGAAGATCCACAGGTGGATCATAAAATGTACAAAGAAAGAATATAAAACAGACTTTAGGGCAGATCTAAGGATTTGCAAGATCATCTTATTTCACTACCAAGCAGCATCCGGCCTATTTCGTATTGTACCTGCAAGCTTAATCTTTTTGAAAATACGTCAGCTTTCGCTGGTAAATACACCTGACTGACTTATTTCGAATACATTTTAAAAAACTTTAGATTTAAGTGTACAGGGCACAAATCTTTATTAACTTGGGAAAGTTACTTTGTAACCTTGTTAACAGATTACATGTTTGTCCATAATACAGGGCCTAGTACAGCGACCGAGACATGATTAAATACACACCACTTAGAACTCACAGAGGAGTTATCCCCAACGTCTTGGGTAATTTGCATTTGAGTGTCTGTCAGGTGTATGCCTACACCCCGCGCTAAGGCCGTGTCTATTATCTAATGTAATGAGCCGAGGATATCCAGGACACGGTAATTTAACCCCGATGTTTAAGTTATCAAACAAAACTGATTAAAACGGAATATGCGTATTTACTAGCCACAATCCGGCATTTGATTGAGTACATTTCCGACCAAGCGGTAATAATTTACCGTATCCCAAGTCCGTATAGGGAAAATAAGTCAAGAGTGTTTACCTGAGCTAGTCTTGATTTAAGAATGCAAGATTTTATATCTCAGCCGTATCCAAAATGAATTAAGTGCAGATAGCATTTACCGGAAGGCTCTAGTCTGGATTATGGCATAAGCTAACCAATTAAATACTAACGGTCTTATTTAAGTCATAGACTTAGACCGAATAGTGTACGGGATCAAAACGTATAGCGCTTGATTAAACGATGACGGAGAGAATGTAGTTTAAACCCAACAAGTACTTTGACTTACACAATATGGGTAAACTATAAATATTCTGGATTTTGAGTTTAAAATGAAAAGGTTAAACCCGTTTTGGTTGAATTCCGTAAACTAGTTACGTATAATCAACCGTATGAAAAATAGCGATATCGGGTAACCGGATAAGTCATGGACAAGTTCTATATGCCATTATACATTAATTAAGTTGTAATATCAGTAGGATATCAACTTATATGCCCGTTAAGGTTTTAAAGTGAAATTATGCCTCATAAGGGCATTTTGGTAATTTCATATTGTATAAAAGAAACTTGAATATAATTTAGTGTTATAACTATAAATATTCTGGAAAAATAATTTATCTATGATATAATATCATTATGATATCAATTATATGTGTAACTTATCTTTTATGACCAAACTATGCACCGAATGGCCATTTTGGTCATTTTACACATAAGTTTATAAATTATTTGGGATTCTGTATTTATATCTTGTACCTAATATAAATATGTTTAAAATAATTTTTAAAATCAGTAGGTAACAAGTCTTGGTCAATTAATATGGTTTAAAACCATACTATGCGCCGAAACGGCACTTTGTCGTAAAATGACGTTTTATGAAATGTTTAATGAAAAATGTTGTTATGGTCAGATTAAAATTCTTATATAACACATCAGTAGGTAAAAGATTTACCTTGAAAAGATTCGATTAAAACCGTTTTATGAACCACAAGGGCTAAATCGTCATTTATCGACGTAATTCAAGGACCTGCTTGTAAACTCAGTTTATAATCTGGTTTGACATCCCAAATAATCCTACTTATAATATTATATTACTAGGAAACTTGTTTTCAGGTTCATTATCATTAAAATCTTGATTTATGCAAAAAGGCATTTTAGTTAAAATGACATAATTATGGAACTTGCACATAAACTTAGATTTTGATTATGATCATGTAATATAACCTCAGAGGGTTATGCTACATTATATTACGATCGTAATGCAACTTTAGATCAGTAGCTAACTAATCTAAATCGGGTCAGAATCGAAGGTCAAAGCAAAAGTCAAACTTCGCGACTTTCGGTTGCGAACCGACCTTAGAACTGAAATTGACGAGCCGAACATGTTCTCACATGTTCTAATAATTATTACCAACTTGTTTAAGTGTCAAAACAGGTTTCATAACATATATAAGATCAATTTATGATTTTTCTGAAAAATGACCTGTTTGACTTTTTAATATCATAACTTTGACCCGTCAATCGGTCTAGCCAATGTAATCTTCAGGAGGTGCCCTTTATAGGGACTAACACCTACCTTATTACGATCATTTAGCCATGTTCGTTACGAACAATGGCTGGACCATAATGGTCTTAACCGAAAGTCAAAGCGTTTCTCCGTAAACGCTTGACTTTTGGCTATAAAAGCCTATAAACGAAAATGTAAGAGCAAGGAACACTTACAAGAGCTTCATAGAATGCAAGAGAACTAAGTTGGATGCTCCTTTCAGTTAGGAACTTCCAGAGGAGGGAGAAGAGTTATGAATAAGAAAGGAGCAAGTTCAAATGATGGACTTGGACACCTATTTATAGTTGGAGAACTCAAAGGAGGTGATGCCAGGTGTTTAGGGGTGTAAGAGGGAGCTTACAAGTGTCCTAAAAGGTGGCATAGCTGATTGAAAGTCCATAGTTTCGAAAAAAAATGGTTTTTGGCAATATGTGTGGTGGCCAAGCAAACTTTCTGCAGACATAGGCCTCTCGCGCCCCGCGAGCGCCCCATAGGCAGAACTGAAGTTTGTCACTTTTAGCCCCTTAACTTATTAAACACCCTTAAAACCTCCGAAAATAGCTCTTTAGCACTTTTTAGCCCTCCGTAGCCAATACTTGGCATACCCGAGATTATGCCCGGACATTGTCGAGCTCTCGGTTCGTTAAAAGGTCACTCAGAGGTATAAATTAACATGTTGACACTTTTAATCCCTCCATTATCCAACTTTCACATATTTACAGAATTGAACCCTCTCTTCCAACAAATGGCACGTATGAGAGTTAGGACTTCGTAAAAGATCACTCAGAGGCTCATTATAAGCATGTTGACTCCGACTGTCACTCAGAGGCTGGGCATGTTGACACAACGGTCATTCAGAGGCCAAGTTTTATCATGTTGACACTAATGGTCACTCAGGGGCTATATTTCAAGCATGTTGACACTAATGGTCACTCAGAGGCTATATTTTAAGCATGTTGACACTAATTGTCACTCAGAGGATCAATTTATGCATGTTGACATCAGAAATCACTCAGAGACTTAGTTTGAGCATGTTAACACTTTTAGCCCTTGTTAGTGTTCAATAGACTAAAAATAAAATACAACACGTGTCACTATACTATTGGACACAATTTTACAGGGTTTTACAACCACGGGGCGTGTTAGTACAAGACCTGAAATCTGCAGTTAATGACGGGAGAGAAAATGAAGCCCACGAGGCCGTGCTAGGTGGGCACAAGGTTGTGGTCGCCCTCTTTTTCCAGCTATAAATAGAGGTGCTTGGTTCATGAGAAAGGCATCCCTTGGAAAACCACTTCTCTCCCACTTGCCATTAGTCCACCACCACTACAACACCAACACCCACCACTATCATCCATCTTTCATCTTTTAGAGTGGGTAGTAGTCTCGGGATTCAAGATTGATCGTAAGAGTTCTTGTCAAACAAAGGCCATGCTTGGCTAAATCACTTAAATCACTTGGTCAAGACAAATCTTTTATGTACTACTTTTGATTTACAATCTTTGGAAACTTTTTATTTGGGTATGTATTAATGACTTTAATAACTAGTTTTTATATTGAAAGTGAACTTTATTTAAACACTTCTTCATGTTTTGTTGATTCACTCATTCGTGTCTTTACGGTATATATAAAGCACGTTAACCACCTGGAAGGGGGTTAGAAGGGTGTTTGGGTAAAGTTCTTGTCTCGTTCAGTGTATAGATCCTTCGAGGACTTGGTTCAAGCATATTAGGACTTCCTTTAAGGCAGATAATATCAAATCGGGGGAAGTAAGAACGGCTTGAACCCCTTATAAATAAATTACTATTAAAACTTTATCTAGCCTTGCGGGACTGTATCCCTGTTGACTCAGATCAATATGGCCGAGTGTAATGTCGACTTCACAAGAGGGGCCTACCACTTTTCGCATTAATAACTTATTTAATTATCTTTCAATATTCCGACCTTGCGGGACTGTATCACTGCTGACTCAGACCAATATGTTGAGGGTAACGTCGCCTTCACAAGAGGGGCCTACTACTATAACTAAGATAATCTCTTAAAAAGCCCAAAGTGCGGAAATCATCAAAGGTTACGTTAATGAGTAGTCGGAAGCAAGTGATTCTTTCTTGTCTATTTGTTTTTATTTATTTCTTTACGTCTTACATTTAGTTTTTATCTTTTAAAACTTTCGAAACTTTTATCAAAATTTGGTTAGATTAGACGCTAACATTAAGTCGGTAGTAAAAGCTCTTATGTCCTTAGACGACCTTGGTATCTTACCATTACTATACTACGCTACGATGGGTGCACTTGCCCTAACTTGTGTAGAGTGATAGTATTGTATCATGTTTTATAAATTTAAAGCATGATCCACGAATAAAAAGTGTTTAAAATATAACAAAAATTATAACCACACTCGACCACATCATGTAGCTTGCTTCGGGAAGCGTGGAAAGCTAAACCCGAGATACATAGGACCATTCGTAATTCTGGGAAAGGTTGGTACCATTGCAGACAAGTTAAAATTTCCAGAAGAATTTAGTGGCTGACACATTACATGTGTCGAATCTCAAAAAGTGCCTAGTGGACGAAACACTTATCATTCCTGCAGACGAGATTTGCATTGACGACAAACTCCATCTCATTGAAGAACCCCTTGAGGTTATGGACTAAAGGGTCTAAAAGCTAAGGAGGAGTCACATGAAGCTAGTCAAAGTTCATTGGAACTCAAGGCGCAGACCCGAGTATACATCGGAACACGAGGATCAAATGAAGGCATAGTACCCCCACCTATTTGAGAAGATTCCTGTTCAAAAGGGCTCGACTTGAGTTTCGGGATGAAATTCTTTTAAAGGGGGGTGTAGGTGACAAATGTAAATTATATTTGGCCATTCCGTACAATTTAGTCACTATTTATTATATAATTTCGTGCATTAGACTTAATTATATTATGATTGAGTAATACAAGTCTAGAAATCTTTTCATGAAATGCATAACACTTCATACTGCGTATCCTATTCAACACGTCACGATGCGATAAAAACTGTTACTATTAACCGTTGGTAGTCTAACCGGACACACTATTGATGCAAGGAGAGTTTCGATACTCCCAGAAACGCCAAACATAGGACATGAAATCATGTCCAAAGCAATATATACATGAAACCCTAAGTGGGAAAAACAAGATACAAGATATAATTTTCCGGAAAAATGCACAAGTACCAATTGTCCAAATCCGAGCCGTAAAAGTTACAATTTCAATAATTCGGTTACAAATACATCATCAATAGACTATTGAATGATCATTAGTTAATGTTAATGATCACAAACAATATCAAGAACATCATATATATCATAAGGGTTTAAAAACATCAATTACCAAATTATGTCACATAAAGTGATTGTCCGGAAGCGTAACTAGTGCCGAATTAAAGTCTAAATAATAACTAGACAAGTCTAATGAACTAGTCAGACATTATTTTACATAATAATGAAAAGTATAAACCTCCAAACTCATTGTTGTTATACTAGAAAGATTGTTATGATTATAAAGAAGTTCACCACAACATTATCCATTTCACCTCATTTTTACACCAAGTAAAACACAAAACTCTCTCTTTCTCTCCTCTAATTTTCGGCCACACCACCAGCAACATCTCCTTCCATCTTCAAACATTCTTCAAGTATTTTAAGTGTTCATCCATGGGTCTCAAGGTACATGAAGTGGTGTTAAGACTTGAACACTATCTAGGAGCTTGTTCTTGCAAATCTTGGAGCTTATCATCTTCTTCTTCTTTGCTTCTTCATCTAAAGTCTCAAGCTACTAGTGCTAGTTGTTAGCCTCTAACACACCTCATTTTACTTCTTGTTATGTAAAGAATCAAGATGTACAAGTTGATTATCAAAAAGCTCACCATTAATCTACATAAAAACCCTAACATAAACAATATCAACTAACTTATATAAGTGGTTTTATGTTGTTTTTGTGATTATTCTTGATGTTGATGAAGGTGTGAAAATGATGAACTTGTTAAAGTATGGATTAAAAGTAGATCTAACAAAGTATATGTGTAGATCTACTAATATACATCAACAAAGTATCATGAACTTGTTAAAAAGCTTCTATTTGATTTAAAGTATTACAAAGTTTATAAGTTTTCTTATACATCATGTTCATGATTTTTGATCTTAAAAAGTATCTAAAAATGGTTTGGTTTTTCACATAATCTAAAAGGTAGATGAACATGTAAAGTTGATATTTTCAAAGATCTATTATTTTTGTAAAAGTTCATGAGATTAGTTCTTGTGAAATGCATGGATAATGTTCTTGAAAGGTTGAACTTATAGAAAGATTGTTGTTTGATGTTTAAATATGTTATTGTTGAGTTTTGAAACTTGATTAAAGATGTTAAAAACATGAAAAGCTTGATATTTTAGGGGAAACTATGACAATAATTTTCTAAAAATATAAGCATAATCAATCATGCTTAAACAAGGGTTTACGAAGTTAAAAATGGATTAGTTCCCCTAAACATGTTTATTTATTTATTTTTGAACAACGAAATTCTTTTAACACTTTTCATTAGTGGGACTTGTACCTAAACATGTGTATATAAGGTTTTGGTGAAAGATAAAAGTTAAAATAAATAAGAGTTTTCATAAAATGAATGTAAATATATATATATACATATATATATATATATATATAATCAAACATGAAAATATGAATATTTGTGTATATTATGTGTGTTTTGTGTATTTAATAGAAGATATAGAAATATACATCTAACTAAATACCAACTAAAAATGCACCTACAAGAATATACAAGGAAATGTGATTAAGTAAAAATATACACATAAACATATGTTACAAGGATAAACCAAAAGAAATACATACACTTTTACCCTTCGTAAGGATGTGGAACAAATCGAACAAATGGACGATCAGAAAAGTTATTATATATACACATAGTTATCATATACAGACATAGATTGGAGGAAAAATATATATATTAACAAGGCTCGGTAAAAGGATACGAAATTTGAACAAGTAATCAAAATATAAATATATTTTATCATCATACAAGAAATATATATATAATACAAGATGATCTTAAAAATATACTATCTTTAAGCAACCTAAGATATATATAATTTTATATATTATATAGGTAGGGATCCTAAGAGAAGTCCACTCTATTTGAGATACTTGAGAAACATTCTTGACCATACATTTTTCCTAAGCTTTTCGTAATATACACATATGTATAACTTAAAATTGACTATATATATGTATATTGTCAAATCTTGAATTATACACATATGTAGTCAAATTAAAACTATACATATGTGTATATTACGAAAAGCTTAGAGAAAATGTGTGGTACAGAATGCTTCTCAAGTTTCTCAATTAGCCTAGTGCTTCTCACACGATCCTAACCCTATCTATCTATCTATCTATCCATCCATCCATCCATCCATCCATCCATCCATCTATCTATTATATATATATATATATATATATATATAATATATATTACTAAATATAATTTCAAAAAACCTAAAAGTTATTAAGGATGAATTTAATCACTAAGTATCAATATACATATGAATATGTGTAACTACTGAAACGTACAAATACGTGCCTACCTATACACTTAGTGAAAATACATGATTCCAAGTATTATACATGTATACGTACACGAACAAATACGATACAAGTATTTAATAAAAAAGTGTATAAGTAAGTATATACAAATGGATACACGCATATGTATAAAATACACAAGGAATACATGAATTGAACAAGTATATATACATGTGTACTTATACAAAAACAATGTTAAAAATATTATTTTTTAACAAAGCATCGAACTCAAAAAATATATATCTATTTTGGAAAATAAATAACTAAATATATGTATATATACCTGGACTTAGTCAAAATTTCATGATAACAATAATACAAGAAAACAAGAATATATTCCAGATAATAAAATATATTGGCTACACCAAACAAAGACAATCGTGTCACAAGAAGGCATACAAGGGGCGAGGCCCGAACATCATACACATTCTAAATTAGTAGATTGGAAATGTTTGTAATTTTCGTTGTCGTTTACTATTTTTAAAATGTAAAACAAAACAACACAGAAAGCTATTGTTTTGTACTTTCTGAAAACGAAATTTACCATTAACCAATGGTTTTTGTAGCCAATATAATCTACAAACATCATCATAACATATTTAAAACCCTAATTAACCATCCTTGAATTATTAGGGTTTTCTTGTATTCGTTGAGAACTGTTAGGTCCTAGAAGTGTGAGACTGACGCATCAAATATACGCAACGGTCTATGGTAGTTAACTGGGTTAGTTTGTATTAGGTTTGGACCTTTATAGGTCATTTGACATGCCATAGGCCATGTGGGCCAGGCAAGCCCATGAGGGGCATGCCTTTACCCTAGCTATATAAGCTAAGCTTATGTCATTTCTAGGGTTAGACTTTTGGGATTTCTCTAGAGAGCCTCCATCTTGTACCAGACGGTTTTACTTGTTCAAGTAATAGAATTGTTTGCAAGGTGTTAAAGTTGATTCGTATTGTTCTTTCATCTTTTCGGTTTTCTTTGATCATCACTGTCACACCCCGACCCGCAGCGGAATAAGAGTCGGGGCATAATTGGGTTATCACCAAAGCTCATGATGTTTACTAATATGTTTCATATTTATTAAATTCAAAATTACATCCTCAATACTCCAAACAAGTTCATACAATTACAAAGAAAAGTAACTACATAACATTCCAAAATCTAATCCGATTTATTCTTCTAAGCCATCCTATATGTTTCTTGCTGCAACTGGATCACCTGTATCATGTGTAAAAATGGGGGTTTTTGGGTCAACAAAAGTTGGCGAGTGAACCTTGTTAGAAAACATTTATTATTGATTTCTTGTTATATTTAATATGGAAAAATTGTGCAATAATCATATGTGAGCAAACGTAAATAAACATACAATAACAATAACAATAACAGTAACAATAACAATAACAAACCACCTTGCATGAATATATGACATAAATGATACTGTATATGTTGGCAACGTCACGTTCACGCTCATAGGTAATGGGGAACGGACGGCCTATGATGAATGTATGTGCGATCAAGGCTCAATCAAACGGAGCCGATCGTATGTTGGCAACGCCTCGTTCACGCTCATAGGTAATGGGGAACAGCTCACGCTCATAGGTATGGGGAGCGGCGGCCTATGATAATGTATGTACTGAAAATGATAAATTGAATCTAAACATTAACCACGCAAACTGTTGATACTTAATGAATACACATTTGATCATTGATATGATGGATGCACAAGTGTTTAAATGAAATAATAATATGACACATGATACACCCCAAAAACGTGATTAAAACGGGGAATTTGTAGAGATTCACTCACATTGGGTGCGTTCGTTTGAAGATGCTGAATGCGCACGAGTTTAGAGGATTGATCGACGAGGAATAACTAACCTAAATAATAACGAAAAGTACGGTAAATAATTGAATTTTATTAATAATTTTAATAGGATTTTTTAGATATATTTTTGTGAGTTTAAGGTTATTTTCTAACTTTAAAAACATTATTTTTAAGTATTTTTAATTGATTTTAAATTAAATAAATAAATAAAAATATAAAAAAAATGTTGACTTTTTGGGTTGACCGTTGACTATTGACTTTGACTTGTTGACCGGTTCGGTCGTGTATATTGTTTGCACTGAGTGAGGTTCGAACTTGTGACCTCCCGTTCGTGTGCAGCAGCTCTACCAACTGAGCTACGTGTCTAACCCGAAATATTTCTGTTTTTAATTATATTTATATACTATTTAAATTTATTCAAAATTCATTTATTTTTAAAAAGGATTTTAATTACATGGAACCGGTGTGCGTAACAGGTCTCGAACCCGAGACCTTTTGTTTAACGCTGCACACAGTCCACCGCTGGACTGTGTGTCTAACCTGGTTAAAACACTTGTTTTTATTTCTCTTATATACTAACTGGAAGTTTCCATATTTGGGTTTTATAAAAAGTCTGAATATTGTGACGAATCGGAACAAGGACAGACTCGAACCCGGGACTCTATGATTCAAATGCACACAGTCCACCGCTGGACTGTGTGTCTAACCCGAGATATAATCCGATTTATATTAAATTTATACACAATCCTAACTTCATCTTCTTCGCTAAAACATTACAGACAATGATTACTCTACTGTTCTTGTCTAATTCGATTGAGGGACATATAAATGATTAAGATGAAATGGATAGGGAAGGTTTTGGAAATGAACATACCGAAATGATGACTTTTCTCAGAACTCCGGCGAAGTCGTCAGAAGGTTTAAATGATTATACCGTTTTACAGCGCGATTTAGGATTTTCAGAAAACTTCCGGCGAGTGCTGATTATACCGATATCGTCGCCTGGGACTGATTCTGATTGAAGGGTTTGAGTTAGTAAGAGTCTAACAATAGATAGAAGATGAAAGAATTGAGAAATTTACCGTTTTGATGAGAGACACGGTTTTCCGGCGAAAGTCCGGTGATAACAGATAGCGATTCCGATGATCAGAAAATAGAGCAAAAGTGAAATTGAGAGTTCTGTGGCTGTTTTTAAGTCGCGAGATGATGATATTGCCGGTGTAATTCAGGAAGTAAATGATTTCGGTTATTAAACCCGAAAATCATATGAATTCAAGTTCAATAAAGGCTGAATTGATTGAGATCGTGCGTCGTAATGTTTTCATCGGTTATAACCAGTAATATCAACACTCAATCGTCTGGAATGTTGAAAGCCGATATCGGTTTCAGTTTTTGGCGCAAACAGGTGATTCACGGGTGAACTTATGTTTTATTTGTTTCCTAGATTTCACAAAGACATCAAGTGGCGGAGTGGTTATGTGTTTGGTGATTAAGTTCTCCGGCTGACCCGGGTTCGAAACCGGCAGCCCCTATTTATTTTTAATTGCCTTATTGTTATTTTCTAACAATTTTAATTTCCATATTCCAAAATGTTTATTAGTTATGTATTGTTTAAAATTAAAATAAGCATTAAATGAGCAACAAAAATTTGAAACTGGTTATTCGATTAATAAACGAAGCGGGTTTGGAAAACCCGTTTTTCGACGGATGTTACAGTATCCCCTACTTTTAGAAATTTCGTCCCGAAATTTAAGTAGTAGTGGTAACAGGAAAAAGATGCGGGTATTTTTCGCGCATTGAGTCTTCACGTTCCCAAGTAAACTCAGGTCCCCGTTTCGACTCCCAACGTACCCTTACAATTGGAATATGACTCCGTTTTAAACGTCTTTCTCCGAAGTCCATGATCTCTACTGGTCTTTCAATGAAATGCATAGATTCATCGATCTGAATATCTTCCAGGGAATATGGAGGTTTTCATCGGCGAGACATTCTTTAAGTTTGATACGTGGAATGTGGGGTGAATTCTGTTGAGTTCTTCTGGTAGGTCAAGCTTGTATGCTACAGGTCCTACTCTTTCGAGTATCTTGAAAGGTCCTACGTAGCGTGGTGCTTGCTTGCCCTTCTGGCCAAAACGAACTACTCCCTTCCACGGTGATACTTTTAAAAGTACATGATCACCAATGTTAAACTCCAAAGGTCGTCGTTTATCTGCATAACTCTTTGGACGACTTTGTGCCGCTAGAAGATTGTTTCGAATTTGATGGATCTTGTCTGTGGTTTCTTGAATTAGTTTGGACCGGTGATATGAGCTTTCCCAAATTCGTGCCAACATACTGGAGATCGGCACTTACGACCATATAAAGCTTCGAAAGGTGCCATGCCAATACTTGAATGATAGCTGTTGTTGTATGAAAATTCAACTAATGGTAAATGAGCGTCCCAATTTCCCTTGAAGTCTATGACACCTGCTCGAAGCATATCTTCAAGAGTTTGAATGGTGCGTTCGGATTGTCCATCAGTTTGAGGATGATAAGCGGTACTGAGGTCTAATCGTGTACCCAAAGCGGCTTGTACGGCTTGCCATGTTCGTGAAGTGAAACGACCATCACGATCTGAAATAATGCTTAACGGTACACCATGACGGCTTACGATCTCGCTGATGTAGATACGAGCTAACTTCTCATTCTTGAAGTCCTCGCGAATCGGAATGAAGTGAGCTGATTTTGTAGACGATCAATGATTACCCATATAGTGTCATACCCACCAGAAGTGCGAGGTAACCCGGTAATGAAGTCCATGGTTATGTTTTCCCACTTCCATACAGGTATTTCAGGTTGGACCAGAAGTCCTGAGGGTCTTTGATGTTCAGCTTTTACTTTGGAACACGTAAGGCACTTGGAAACAAAAACAGCAATATCCTTTTTCATTCCAGGCCACCAGTAGGTGTATCGAAGGTCTTGATACATCTTGTCGGCTCTGGGTGTATAGAGTATCGTGTTTTGTGCGCCTCAGTCATAAGGAATTCACGAAGGTTGTTGTGGTCAGGAATCCACATGCGATCTAGATAGTACTATATACCGTCGGATTTAGTTTCAATTCCAAGTTCAGCTCCACAAGACAGCTCCTTTCGTACGTCGTTTTCCGTTACTAAAACATGTTGGGCTTCTCGGATTTGATCTTTGATGTCTGTTATGATTGAACATAGAAGACGAATGGAGTTCGCATAACCCTTTCGACTGAGTGCATCGGCCACCACATTTGCCTTGCCAGGATGATACCGAATTTCACAGTCGTAGTCATTAAGAAGTTCGACCCATCTTCATTGCCTCATGTTTAACTCCTTTTGGTTGAAGATATGTTGAAGACTCTTGTGGTCAGTGTATATTTCACACTTAGTACCGTAGAGGTAATGTCTCCATATCTTAAGAGCGAACACAACGGCTCCAAGTTCTAGGTCGTGGGTGGTGTAGTTCTTCTCATGAGTTTTGAGTTGTCTAGAAGCATAAGCTATCACCTTTCCTCTTTGTATTAGAACATAGCCTAGTCCTTGCCCTGACGCGTCGCAATAACCACGAAGTCATCACACCCTTCAGGAAGAGTGAGGATAGGTGCGTCACAGAGTTTTTGTTTAAGGGTTTGGAAGGCTTCTTCTTGTTTGGATCCCCATATGAAGGGTTTTCCTTTATGTGTTAAAGCCGTGAGTGGTACAGCAATACAGGAGAAATTTGCAATGAAACGGCGATAATAACAAGCCAAACCAAGAAATGATCTTACTTCGGTAGGTGTACGTGCCGCTTGCCATTCTTGTACTGCTTTAATCTTGAGGGGTCGACATGTATTCCCTTGTCATTGACGACATGTCCAAGGAATTGTACCTCTTTTAACCAGAATTCGCATTTGGAGAATTTGGCGTAGAGCTTTTCATTCCCTAAGAGTGTAAGGATGAGTCGAAGGTGTCGTTCATGATCAGGCTTAGACTTTGAGTAAATGAGGATGTCGTCGATGAAGACTATAACAAAGCGATCGAGATAGGGTTTGCAGACTCTGTTCATTAGATCCATGAAGACAGCTGTAGCGTTGGTTAGACCAAATGGCATGACCATAACGAGTTCGGAAGGCGGTCTTTGGGACGTCTTCTTCATGTACTCTGAGTTGATGATAACCAGAACGAAGGTCGATTTTTGAAAAACAGCTGGCGCCTTGAAGTTGGTCAAGAAGATCATCGATGCGAGGCAATGGGTAGCGGTTCTTGACCGTTAACTTGTTGAGTTCTCTGTAGTCGATACACATGCGAAACGTTCCATCTTTCTTCTTCACAAAAAGGACAGGTGCACCCCAAGGCGATGAGCTAGGACGTATGAATCCTTTGTCAGTCAGCTCTTGCAATTGACTGGCCAGCTCTTGCATCTCGGATGGGGCTAACCTATAAGGAGATTTTGCAACTGGTGTAGCTCCAGGTATAAGATCAATGCGGAATTCGACTTCTCTCACGGGAGGAAGTCCTGAAATGTCGTCAGTAAAAACTTGCGGAAAATCTTTTACTACTGGGATGTCTTCAAGTTTCTTCTCCTTGGTTCCCTTTTTGACGACATGAGTTAGAAATGCGACATAATTCTTGCGGAGATATTTTCGGGCTTGAAGACAGGACATTAATTTGAGCCCTTTCGAAGGGGTTTCTCCAAAGATTCGTAGAGTCTGACCGTTTGTAAGAGGAATGCGTATAAACTTTTCGCGGCATACAACTTCAGCATGATGTTGGCTGAGCCAGTCCATACCAATTATAATGTCGAAACTTCCCAACTTCATAGGAATGAGGTCAACTGGAAAATCGTGATCGTTTAGGGTGAGGGTACAATTGCGTATAATAGAGTTTAATGAGACCGGTTTTCCGTCAGCAACTTCTACCGTTATGGATTCCATGAGTTTATCACGAGTTTGGTTGAGGATAGGTTCCAATTCTAAGGACATAAAACTCCTATCCACGCCAGTATCAAATAACATGGATGCATAACTACCATTTATGAGAAACGTACCGTTAACTACATTGTTGTCAGCCCTGGCTTGATTAGAGTTGATGTTGAAAGCTCTTCCTCTTGCAGGTGGAGGAGCTTGATTAGCCTGGTTTACTGGATTAGCTTGAGCTTGGGCATGGATAATATTCACTAGGCGTGGACAGGTGTTCCTGAAATGGTTCGGGTCTCCACAGTTGTAACAAGCCTGCATAGGTTGCACCATGTGATAGTTGGGTTGGTAGTAGGATTGGGCTACATGTTGGGTAGGTGGTAGTAGTAAAGGTTGTTGGGCTTGACCCACTATCTGATGGTGGGTTTGGGTTGAGGGCTGATGGCGGTTCGTTCGCTGAGGTATGCGACAGGTTTGAATGGTGTGACCTGCGCGACCACAGCCGGTGCAATGTTGGCAGGGATGATCAGGAAAGTGATGGTATTGGCAACGGTTGCACTTTGGGTATGGGCCGGAGTATGGCCTTTTATATGGTGCAGGTGAGGGGGCAACTTGGGTAATGGGTGCAGCAGGGATAGGGAAATTTGTTTGTGTGACAGCAAAGTTTCTGGTGTTTCGTTTCCTCTTATTAACAAACTTTGAGGAGGAGGTGGAATGGTTTGAAGTTTGGCCCTCAACGGGGGCTTTCTTTTTCTCGTCCTTAAATTTGCCGTTGCGAATACGATTTTCGGTAAGCTCGGTAGCTAGTTCCATAGCAGCTTCGAGTGTTGCAGGCGAAGTGCTGAGAACTAAGTCTTGAATTTTCGAGGGGAGGCCTCGAATATAGTGTTCGACTAAGCGGTAAACTGGGGTGAACAAGTTAGGGACCATTTGGTTCAACTCTAAAAACCGTTTGTTGTAGGAAATATGATCTCCCTCCTTTTGCTTCAACGAGTGAAATTCATCCTCTAGCTTTTTGATATCGCTTCTTGGACAGAAGCGTCTCGTCATGATTTCCCTTAACTCCTCCCAGTTAAGTCCATTGCATCTTCGATTCCTCTCTTACCCTTTTTAGTATTCCACCAGGTAAGAGCTACTCCAAATAGCCTCCCGGTTGCGTAACGTACCTTGCGATCCTCAGGACAATCGCAATTGAGGAAAGTGTTTTCCATTTCCTCAAACCAGTGGAGGAGGGCAGTGACACCTTCGGTCCCTTCAAATTTCGGGGGATCGCAAGACTTGAAATATTTGTATGAGCACTTTTTGGGGGGAGGGTTGTCGACGTTCGGGTCTTCTTGTTGGGGAGGATTGATAGGATTTGCGGCGAGAGCTTGTTGGACTTGAACTACGATGTCAGGAAGCACCACGGCCATTTGTTTTGCGATTTGGGTGGCCAAGCGTTCGTTTGACCTTCCTGACCTTCTACCCCCACGTTGTTGCCTAGCCGACATCTACAGGAATATACATAAGAAGATTGTGAGTTTAAGGAGTCTTTTTAGGTGTCATGTGTCTTAAAAAAAACAATAAAATGACATAAACATCAATAATGCAACTACATCCATAGGATGTCTTGGGTTTGCTCATGTTTGGGCCTCAAATGTCCCCCATACCATCGCCTGTATAGTCATGTGGGCCCCCATGACTATTGGCTTAGTAGGATTCACATTGGTATTGGCAGTTTAATACTCGCATCACCCGAATGAAAACCATGAAATATGTTTGCGAGATGTATGGTCGGAGGGTGTCCAGGTGTAGACACAATGACAACTCAAAGTGGGGTTAGCTCACACGACGTTTGGTATAGCATGCTTTGGCCTAATAGGTCCTTCATACTCTCATCGTTAGTCCCCAGGTAGGCAAACTGGTCCTTTATTTTGAATTTATACGAATGCCAAGCCTAGACAGGACGTTCCGACTACCTGTACTTGTACCCTTCTAGTTACTACATGCCCGTCATGAGAACTCACTTTGATGTGATTTGAAAATACAAAAATCGTTGCAAAAGTCATGGAAATTGTGTGGTTGTGCTCTCATGGATATGATATGTTATGAGAATATGATTCATGATAGGCATTGTATAATAATATGTACTTATGAACATGCTTGCATAACATTGAATGTAACAATAAACAGAAAGCATATAAACATCATGAATTTTGCATGTAACACACAAATAATTTAAAAATTCTAATCAACTATAGTATAGGCTCTAAGGGTCTAATAACCTATCCTATATCCCTATAGTCACGGCTCTGATACCAATCTGTCACACCCCGACCCGCAGCGGAATAAGAGTCACCAAAGCTCATGATGTTTACTAATATGTTTCATATTTATTAAATTCAAAATTACATCCTCAATACTCCAAACAAGTTCATACAATTACAAAGAAAAGTAACTACATAACATTCCAAAATCTAATCCGATTTATTCTTCTAAGCCATCCTATATGTTTCTTGCTGCAACTGGATCACCTGTATCATGTGTAAAAATGGGGGTTTTTGGGTCAACAAAAGTTTGGCGAGTGAACCTTGTTAGAAAACATTTATTATTGATTTCTTGTTATATTTAATATGGAAAAATTGTGCAATAATCATATGTGAGCAAACGTAAATAAACATACAATAACAATAACAATAACAATAACAGTACATAACAATAACAAACCACCTTGCATGAATATATGACATAAATGATACTGTATATGTTGGCAACGTCACGTTCACGCTCATAGGTAATGGGGAACGGACGGCCTATGATGAATGTATGTGCGATCAAGGCTCAATCAAACGGAGCCGATCGTATGTTGGCAACGCCTCGTTCACGCTCATAGGTAATGGGGAACAGCTCACGCTCATAGGTATGGGGAGCGGCGGCCTATGATAATGTATGTACTGAAAATGATAAATTAATCTAAACATTAACCACGCAAACTGTTGATACTTAATGAATACACATTTGATCATTGATATGATGGATGCACAAGTGTTTAAATGAAATAAATAATATGACACATGATACACCCCAAAAACGTGATTAAAACGGGGAATTTGTAGAGATTCACTCACATTGGGTGCGTTCGTTTGAAGATGCTGAATGCGCACGAGTTTAGAGGATTGATTGACGAGGAATAACTAACCTAAATAATAACGAAAAGGTACGGTAAATAATTGAATTTTATTAATAATTTTAATAGATTTTTTTAGATATATTTTTGTGAGTTTAAGGTTATTTTATAACTTTAAAAACATTATTTTTAAGTATTTTTAATTGATTTTAAATTAAATAAATAAATAAAAATATAAAAAAAAAGTTGACTTTTTGGGTTGACCGTTGACTATTGACTTTGACTTGTGACCGGTTCGGTCGTGTATATTGTTTGCACTGAGTGAGATTCGAACTTGTGACCTCCCGTACGCGTGCACGCAGCTCTACCAACTGAGCTACGTGTCTAACCCGAAATATTTCTGTTTTTAATTATATTTACATACTATTTAATTTATTCAAAATTCATTTATTTTTAAAAAGGATTTTAATTACATCGAACCGGTGTGCGTAACAGGTCTCGAACCAGGGACCTGTTGTTTAACGCTGCACACAGTCCACCGCTGGACTGTGTGTCTAACCTGGTTAAAACACTTGTTTTTATTTCTCTTATATACTAACTGGAAGTTTCATATTTGGGTTTTATAAGACGAATCGGAACAAGGACAGACTCGAACCCGGGACTCTATGATTCAAATGCACACAGTCCACCGCTGGACTGTCTGTCTAACCCGAGATATAATCCGATTTATATTAAATTTATACACAATCCTAACTTCATCTTCTTCGCTAAAACATTACAGACAACGATTACTCTACTGTTCTTGTCTAATTCGATTGAGGGACATATAAATGATTAAGATGAAATGGATAGGGAAGGTGTTGGAAATGAACATACCGAAATGATGACTTTTCTCAGAACTCCGGCGAAGTCGTCGGCTCTGTTTTATGAACTCCGTCTGAACAGGCCAAATTAATAGTTTTGATTAACAAATTGTGAAATTGAAGGACTAAACAAGAGTTATCAGAAGGTTTAAATGATTATACCGTTTTACAGCACGATTTAGGAATTTTCAGAAAACTTCCGGCGAGTGCTGATTATCCGATATCGTCGCCTGGGACTGATTCTGATTGAAGGGTTTGAGTTAGTAAGAGTCTAACAATAGATAGAAGATGAAAGAATTGAGAAATTTACCGTTTTGATGAGAGACACGGTTTTCCGGTGAAAGTCCGGTGATAACAGAAGCGATTCCGATGATCAGAAAATAGAGCAAAAGTGAAATTGAGAGTTCTGTGGTGTTTTTGAGTCGCGAGATGATGATATTGCCGGTGTAATTCAGGAAGTAAATGATTTCGGTTATTAAACCCGAAAATCATATGAATTCAAGTTCAATAAAGGCTGAATTGATTGAGATCGTGCGTCGTAATGTTTTCATCGGTTATAACCAGTAATATCAACACTCAATCGTCTGGAATGTTGAAAGCTGATATCGGTTTCAGTTTTTGGCGCAAACAGGAGATTCACGGGTGAACTTATGTTTTATTTGTTTCCTAGATTTCACAAAGACATCAAGTGGCGGAGTGGTTATGTGTTTGGTGATTAAGTTCTCCGGCTGACCCGGGTTCGAAACCCGGCAGCCCCTATTTATTTTTAATTGCCTTATTGTTATTTTCTAACAATTTTAATTTCCATATTCCAAAATGTTTATTAGTTATGTATTGTTTAAAATTAAAATAAGCATTAAATGAGCAACAAAAATTTGAAACTGATTATTCGATTAATAAACGAAGCGGGTTTGGAAAACCCGTTTTTTGACGGATGTTACAATCACCAAGTTTGGATTCCGCCCATCCTTGCTGATCGTGTGATATCGTTGTTAGATCCGGATTTTTTGGACTTACAATTGGTCTCAGAGCAGTGTTTGAACCTGTTTCCATGCTCAGATTCGATATCACACAGATTTCTTATCGCATCTACTTCTGTTTTAGTTTTCGGTTGAAGATCTCGGACCATCTCGGACAGTCTTCTTGAGGATCTCGAACCATCTCGGACTGGCTTCTTGAAGATCTTGAACCATCTCGGATTATCTTCTTGAACATCTTGGATCTAAGAATCACATCTCGGATTATTTGAATCAAAGGCTTGCATCTTGAACCATCTTGAATTGCATCTCGGATAGAACTCTTGAAGACTCGGATGACGAACATGCATCTTGAATCCATGTCGGATCATTAGTGTTCAAGTTTGTCTCCACTTCAAACCATATCGGATCATCACCATCTTGGATCATCAGAACCATCTCGGATCAACATCACCATCTCGGGTAAGAAATATTCCGAGATACTATGTAGAGTCTACTGTGTCAAGATCGAGATACTATTCGAATTCGATATACTATTTGAAAACAGACTTCAAAAAAGAAGGTCTTTGAAATTGTATATCATTGGACTCGTATCTTCGAGATGAGTCTAACGGTACATTTTGATAAAAACAGTTTTTGGACATTTTTTTATCGTTTTTTACCGTTTTTACATTTTTGATTATCTGAAGATGTTTACAGCCCAAGCTCAGTACTCAAACATAGTCTTCAGCCCAGTCTGCAATTCCAACCCGAATGCCAATCCGAACATTGTTTTCAGCCCAGTTATCAAAAGTACCGTTAACAGCATTGCACCCCAGGCACAAAATCACAACCCGAACTTGCGGGATCTAGTGAAAGAAAAGCTGAATGAGTTTATTGGAAACTACAATGTTGATCCGGTTGCTGACTATGTGATGCGTTTGCTTGAACATGGGAGGCTAAAAGAGGAAATAAGGAATGAGATGAATAGCTTTTTGGGTGATGACAAAGACTCCTTTGTATCTTCGTTGTGGGATCATTTACAATCAAACCAAGATCTCCAAGATCTATACGCAAAATCAACAAAGCTTGAAGAAGTGTCCGAATAGAAACCTCAAGACCAGCAAGCAGCAATCAGCAGCCCAACACCCCAAATTCTACCTCAAGCCCATCTAACGCTGACAAACCAAGATCGCTCATTGACACAGTCAACTACCTTTTGTGAACTGAACCTTGCAGGAATAGGGTTGCTCAACTCAAGGCACTTAATTCCAAAATGGCTAATGATTACAACAATGCAATGGCTCAGTGCATCGGCCTTCGAGAAATTAACAAGTTACTCACAGAAAAGGTTAAAGCACAAAAGAAAGACATAACTCAGCTCCACCTAGACGTAAATCAACAGAAATGTTGGGTTCATGATTACAAAAGTAGATTACATTTAAAAACCATGAAATGCGATATGGTAAGAGTCGAGCTTGGACTTCTTGCTGGAAAATATCAACAAAACGAAGTCAATATAAAGAAGTTTGATACATCAAGCAAGCTCGTTCAAGACGTGTGCAATGTACAGCTGGAATATAAGGAGAACAAGGGAAAGGTTTGAAATTCAGTCAGGTTGCCCCACCGTATAATCATAACTACTCGACAATGCTTGAAATTGACGAAGATATTTAAGAGAGCACAACATATGGTCTACGGCAAGCCCAGTAATTATACGTTAAACACACGGGAACCATCTAGTGTCGTTGACTCTTCTAATGATTCAGCTGGAGTGTCTGGTCTTTCATCTGATAAACCAAGACTCTCCGATTTTATCAAAACTAATGAAGAGAGAGCTGACATGAACAAGGCTCCAAGTGCGCAAACAAAACAATTTGAACCTTCTGCTTGTGATGAAAAGGTTCAGAGCAAGCTAAAGGAGCAGAAACGAGTAAATCGGAGACGAAGAAAACATAAGTCCAAACGTCAAGGACAGTAACGCTCTCCAGAATCCTCAATGGGTAGCAATAGCCCTCAAAAGGCTAGTGATGTGATAAATGCTTTTGTTAAGCCGGTCATTAATGGCAAATGTGAAAAATATGCTTTTGACCGTGCTAACAAAGCTTTTGGAAAGGTTGGAGAGATTTCTGAACAAGACTTGCAGTCTAAACAAAACAAGAAGAATCAAAAGAAATATCCACAACAAAAGAAGGCCCTTGCAACTGACAAGTATAGACATCCAAATTCATCTTCCTCTGCAAGAAATGTGCAAGGAAATCAACATAGAAAGGATCAGTTCATCCTTCAGGGCCTACAAGAGTTGATCAGAATGCTTTATATGTTAAGAGACAAACGTGCTTCAATTGCGGCATTCCTAGTCACATTGCTCGGAATTGCACACATAGTCCCCATGTTCCGTATCATGCTCAAAATCAGAAGTTACACCAAAGGATAACAATCATCCAAGCCTATGAAGGTGTCATCACCTAAGGCAATGAAGAAATTGAATCCAAAGGTTAAACCATCTGATGGGGATTGGAATGCTACTAAAGCTAAAAAGATACAAGCTTTGAACCCTACAAAAGTCTTAAAAATAACAAGGTTAAAAAGCCAATTGCTTTTCCAAAGGCATCTAAGAAATTAGAAACGCCTAAACAATTTGGAAAACAAACAAGAAGCAGCACAATCACCAATACTCAAAACAAAAAGGGACTTGTGTTTTAAAGGATGAGTCTTATTTTGATGCTTCAGGGAAACCCAGGACCACGATGGCCTGGGTCCCACTGTCTTACTAATCACCTTATTTTTCAGGAACAACCAAGGAGGAGTTGTTGACAATCTCTGGAATGTTGATAACGGTTGTTCCAGGGACATATCGGATAACATCTCACTGTTGCAAAAAGTTCAAAAATTTTTTACGAGTGCAATGTTTCCTTTGGAGGAGATGAGGTAAGAAAAGATCAGCGAAAATGTATAAATTTAAATTCCATGCTTTAATTTTGAAATAGATTAGTCTTTAATCTAATGACTGAACGGTTATTCAAAAACAACAAAAACATTTTCCTTTTCTTTCGTTTAAAACTTTGTATATTCGTTTTCTTTATTAGGTAAATTTGTGCATAAAGTGTGATGCACAAATTTAGGGGGGGGGGGAGATATATGTATATATACATTGTTTGAGGGGGAGAAAATAAGAAAAATACAAAAATATTTGAAAAAAAGAAAAATACAAAAACATTTGTAAAAACAAAAAAATAAAAAAAACATTTAAAAAACAGAATACAAAAACTTTTGAAAAACTGAAAAATCCAAAAAGTCTTTTTGCATCAAATAGGAAATAAATATTCATGATAAAGGGCGTGACAGACACATGTAAGGTGCCGTAGCTGAAAAGACTAGGATCTAATGTGATATGTCAGTAGGTTTAACGCTCAAAGTGATTAAAAGATACTAAGTGATATAAACATAACGAACTATATATCTTGTGGGTAACATACCATCAGCGTATGATTTCATGGTCTTAAATGCTGCGTTGATAGATAGCCAACATCTGAAGTTTTGGGTCTTTATGCTGATGAGTCATCCGGGATATCAGGGTTGCCCTTCTGTTGCATCTGGATATATGCAGACCTAGGCACAATCAGGCTATCCTTAAAAGAGCCAAAATAGAAGGGACAAAACCTAAAAAGAAAGGAAATCTCAACACGAGAAAATTCCATGTGCTTGAAAAGTCAAACAGACCATATAAGGTATTTTCCTAACCCTCATCAGTTATTATTGGTCACTCTGCTATACGAATGTACTGACCAGTTCACCAATAGTCTGATATTGTAAAAGATAAAGGATGATCTCAGTATACTCACTAGCTACGATGAATCGTTGTGCTTACCTTGATCGCGGGGTATGCCATGGTTGGGGCGCACGGATATTCTAGTATAATACTACCTTAAGCATATCACGAAGTTGAAAAATGAAAGTTGAGCGTTAAAGTTTAAGTGGACAACATATTGGCAATCACTTAGACCAGTCTGAATAAGTTCGCATTGAAAAGTGTTCCTTGGTCCGCCTAAAAACGATTTTGATCCCATTGCAATTGTATAGTTGTAACTCTGAGTTAGTTTCTTCGTTTATTTCCGTTTCTTTTTATATTCTTATATTTAAAAAAATTTTAAAAAATTATATAGAAAATTAAATAAAAACCAAAAATCGTGTCTTGTTTTTACTAAATAAAAAAGTGCTTTTCTTTGCTTTCTTAAAAATTATTAACCGTTCTTGAAGATTTGACTAATCATCAAAAGATAAAAGAAATTTGAATTTTGATCCGAGTACAAGTACTTGGATGTACGAAGTGTTCATTCGGTACTCTCCCTGTTGCATAAGAATGTTTGCTTATAAATTTCGAGAATTGTGCAGATCTTGATTTGGACCAAGAAACAGGGGTTTGCTAAAATTGAGATGTTGTTATTTGCTGACAAAGCATGAAGCATCACAACAGCAAAGTGTACTTGAGTCAGAAGAACCAGATGCCAGCCATCGTCTGATAATGATAGTACATTTGAAGAAGTACATGTGAACCTGCTTGCTTGAAAGAGAAAGGTTCAAGAAGAAAAGAGTTGCTGAGATTCCTCCTCTCACATTCTTTTTGACAAAGATGTTTCAAGCAAAGCTAATCATGATCCTGATATGAAGCTAACCACAAGAGCAGAAGAAAGAGGCCCGTGCTGAGAGTTCGTTGAAGTGTGAGGTCCTAGAAGTGTGAAACTGACTTCCACAACACTAAGAACATATCGACAACCATAGACTTTGTGAAAGACGTTGCTGAATTTATGCTATGAAGACAATTTGATGCATCAGTCTAGGGGGAGATTGTTAGGTCCTAGAAGTGTGAGAGTGACGCATCAAATATAAGCAACGGTCTATGGTAGTTAACTGGGTTAGTTTGAATTAGGTTTGGACCTTTGTAGGTCATTTGGGCATGCCATAGGCCATGAGGGCCTGGCAAGCCCATGAGGGGCACGCCCTTACCCTAGGTAAATAAGCTAAGCTTATGTCATTTCTAGGGTTAGACTTTTGAGATTTCTCTAGAGAGCCTCCATCTTGTACCAGATGGTTTTGCTTATTCAAGTAATATAATTGCGTGCAAGGTGTTAAAGTTGATTCGTATTGTTCTTTCATCTTTTCGGTTTTCTTGGATCATCACCAAGTTTGGATTCCGCCCATCCTTGGTGAGCGTGTGATATCGTTGTTAGATCCGAATTTTTGGAACTTACAAGAACACACAAGTTCATTATCCAATCATCAAGGTGATAACATAGCCCCTTTTACAGCCCCTTTTATTGTTTTTTTTTGGGTGGAACATTTAGTCAATAAAATCATTCGTTTAATGCAATTCAATTAGCTACACAAGTATTTCATGATCATACATGTTATTTATAGAAAGCATCTAAAACAATTGCTAACCTGTGCACAATCATTAACTTATCCAAGCCAACTATAGCAGATTATAACGCTATAGGATTGACAAACCCACCCATCATGACTATGGAGATCGAAACTGTAATCATTCGTTATGTTATGAGGTTTGATTGCTCATGTCGTGTGTTTGTTATATAATATACAGTTATTAAGGATATACTTGTTGGATTATATAAATACAGTTTACCACGCTTTACTATTAAAAACCTATGTTTCTGACAAACTATATTTAGTTTACAAATTTTCTACATTTTTTAGGTAATCATGCTTAGAAATCAAGACATTCTCATATAAGATTGCCTAGCTATCAAAATAAACGAGATTTAGTTGCTTAAGAAGTTGTTTTATTTATTTAGTTATATTTTTAAACAATGTAGTTCGATCATGAGTATTAATAGTAATTTTCTTTATTTCGTGGTCTCTTCCCAACATGAAGTCACCACCGTAGTTTTGAAACACGATACACGATGAGGGTGTGACAGATTGGTATCGAAGCCTTGGTTATAGGGAATTAGGTCAAATTTTTAGTTAGGACCTAATCTATAAACCTAAGAGTTTATCTTCTTTCTTTTCATCAACATATGTTATTATTCTTCCTTTTTGTAGATATTTCATCCTTTTTTTACAAATGTATCAAACAAATCTCTCACCCCCTAAATTCTACGACAAGTCTGACCTACCCTCCTACGATGAATCTCAATGTCTAACCGATTGGAGCCATGGTTACAAAAGTCGCTAGACACTCCCTAGTCGGATTCGGAGTAATCAGGAAGTACTTGGCCTAGACGGAGATTACTCGGGGGAGTAATTGGCCTAGGCGAACAGTACTCGAGTCTCAAAAACCTACCTTATTGCGAGTACTCGGAGCCTAGGCGAGACTTTTACAACCATTTTGGAGCAATGTGGCTCGCATGTATGGAAGTTAACAACAACCAACAAATATAGCGGTCCACAAGGAAGAAGAAGCCACAAAGAAGAAGATCTATAGGTCCTTTTAGATGCAACTAGCAAATACCAAGGCATCATCATATGAAGTGACTTGTAGCCAAGTGAAGCCCAACTACCTATCAAGAAGAGGATGAGGATGACTAGTGCTATTAGATCAAGCTCTTTGGCTGCAAAGCCTAATCCTAAACTCTTGTCATGATTGAAGGCCCAAATGGTATAAAGAACACGTGTGTAAGTCCCAAAAATCCGGATCTAACAACGATATCACACGATCACCAAGGATGGGCGGAATCCAAACTTGGTGATGATATAAGAAAACCAAAAAGATGAAAGAACAATACGAATCAACTTTAACACCTTGTGCACGATTCTATTACTTGAACAAGCAAAACCGTCTTCTCAATAGAAATCCCAAAAGTTTAACCCTAGAAATGACATAAGCTTAGCTTATATACCTAGGGTAAGGGCATGCCCCTCGTGGGCTTAACTATGGGCTTGCGTGGCCCACATGGCCTATGGCATGCCCAAATGACCTATAAATGTCCAAACCTAATACAAACTAACCCAGTTAACTACAATAGACCGTTGCGTATATTTGATGCGTCACTCTCACACTTCTAGGACTTGAAAATCACCCCGTAGACTAATGCATCAAATTGTCTTCATAGCATAAATTCAGCAACATCTTCAACAAAGTCTATGGTTGTCGATATGTTCTAAGTGTTGTGGAAGTCAGTTTCACACTTCTAGGACCTCACACTTCAACGAACTCTCAGCACCGGGCCTCTTTCTTCTGCTCTTGTGGTTAGCTTCATATCAGGATGTTGATTAACTTTGCTTGAAACATCTTTGTCGAAAAGAATGTGAGAGGAGGAATCTTAGCAGCTTTTTTCTTCTTCAATCTTTCTCTTTCAAGCAAGCAGGTTCACAGGTACTTCTTCAAATGTACTATCATTGTCAGACGATGACTGGCATCTGGTTCTTCTGACTCAGGTACACTTTGTTGTTGTGATGCTTCATGCTTTGTCGGCAAATAACAGCATCTCAAATTCAGCAACCCCTGTTTCTTGATCCAAATCAAGATCTGCACAATTCTCAGAAATTTATAAGCAAACATTCTTATGCAATAGGGAGAGTACCGAATGAACACTTCGTACATCCAAGTACTTGTACTGGGATCAAAATTCCAATTTCTTTCATATTTTGATGATTGTACATCCAAGTAATTGTCCAAATCAAGATCTGCACAATTCAAGAACGGTTAATAAATTTTAATAAAGCAAAGAAAGCACTTTTTTATTTACTAAAAACAAGTCACTATTTTTTGTTTTTCTTTAATTTTTAATATTATTTTTTAAATATAAGAATATAAACAGAAACACAAATAAACGAAGAAACTAACTCAGTAGTTACAACTATACAATTGCAATGGGATCAAAATCGTTTTTAGGCGTACCAAGGAACACTTTTCAATGCGAACTTATTCAGACTAGTCTAAGTGATTGCCAATATGTTGTCCACTTAAACTTTAACGCTCAACTTTCATTTTTTAACTTCGTGATATGCTTAAGGTAGTATTATACTAGAATACCCGTGCGTCCCATACCATGACATACCCCCGCGATCAAGGTAAGCACAACGATTCATCGTAGCTGGTGAGTATACTGAGATCATCCTTTATCTTTTACAATATCAGACTGTTGGTGAAAAGGTCAGTACATTTGTACAACAAAGTCACTAATAATAATTAATGAGGGTTGGGCAAATACCTTATATGGTATGTTTGACTTTTCAAGCACATGGAATTTTCTCGTGATGAGATTTCCTTTCTTTTAAGGTTTTGGCCCTTCTATTTTGGCTCTTTTAAAAATATCCTGACTGTGACTAGGTCTACATATATCCAGATGTAACAAAAGGGCAACCCTGATATCCCGGATAACTCATCAGCATAAAGACGAAACTTCAGATGTTGGCTATCTATCAACACAGGATTTAAGACCATGAAATCATACACCGATGGTATGTTACCCACAAGATACATAGTTCGTTATGTTTATATCACTTAGTATCTTTTAATCACTTTGAGCGTTAAGCCTACTGACATATCACATTAGATCCTAGTCTTTTCAGCTACGACACCTTACATGTGTTAGTCACGCCCTTTATCACGAATATTTATTTCCCATTTGATCCAAAAAGACTTTTTGGATTTTTCAGTTTTTCAAAAGTTTTTGTATTTTTCTGTTTTTCAAATATTTTTGTATTTTTCTGTTTTCAAATGTTTTTGTATTTTTCTGATTTCCCCTCTCAAACGATGCATATATACATATATCTCCCTCTTGACGTTGATGATCCAAGAAAATCAAATAGATGAAAAAACAATACGAATCAACTTTAACACCTTGCATCCGATTCTATTACTTGAACAAGCAAAACCGTCTGGTACAAGATGGAGGCTCTCTAGAGAACTCATAAAATTCTAACCCCAGAAATGGCATAAGCTTCGCTTATATACTTAGGGTAAGGGCATGCCCCTCATGGGTTTGCCTGGCCCACATGGCCTATGGCATGCCCAAATGCCCTATAAAGGTCCAAACCTAATACAAACTAATCAGTTAACTACTGTAGACCGTTAAGCATATTTGATGCATTAGTCTTACACTTCTAGGATCTAACAACGTGCAATCTGTAAGGGTGAGCGCCTATACACTTAGTCTTTTTTCTAGAAAAGAGTGTTCATACAAATCTAAAAAGGACTAGCCACAGTTTCCTTGGAATTCTTTGAGTGAGTACTCACTTATAGGCTAAAGAACGTTGTCTCGCATATCATGTGGACCTAATATTTTGATTAATCAATTATTTTCCTTTATTTATTTCATATTCGAGATTCTTTGTAGACATTAATAAGCGATAATGGATAAAGTCATTTTATTCTATGTCGTGTTTCATTAGTGTATGTCTTATATTCAAATTCTCATTATTCATGAATTACTTTCGTAGAATGCCTACTCGATGTGATGCTACGGAAACCGCTTGGATCATCGCCCTTGCTCTAAGGGGTACCATTTCCATTTCATTATTGATGTCCATTTCTTCATAATCGTCTGGATAAAAGTGTTCTATATCTTCTTGTATGAAATAAATTATATTTGAACATTCAATGACAAAGGCACCATGAGAATAACATGAGTTCTACCCAAAAGGCTATGGGGTATTTTGTGAGGTTAAAGTAACTAGAAGAGTAATTATCGCAAGTGATGAGGCTGAACTAAGGTTTTGATGAAACGTCGTCGGGGTTTTCGAGGAACTATTGGATGAGTGAAAAGCAATAGTAAATGGAAATGATAGATCATTAATTGTGAGACATATTTTGCTACATTTCCTTCTCATAAGCTTTTTGAGTAGCATATAGTTCACTCATCTACAAATTTCTATGGTGGTTTGTTCTTTTTGTGGAGATAATAAAAGAAAAAATTGAGTTTTATTGTAAATAAAGTTATACATCAATTCCTAACAATTGGATAGTTTAAATGCTAAAAAAACAATATTAACTAGTAAAAAATATATCGTGTTTAAAGGACTAAGTATACTTTAGTTGAATTTATATTTACCAGTTGCCTAAAAAATAATGCCCAGTTGAAAAATATATTTTAAAATTTTATGTAACAAAATTCAAAATTATCACATCAAAGATTATTTTAAGACATATTTTGACGACCATATATTTTAATAGATTGTATTATATTTTTTTAACCATATGTATTATACGAGTTTCAACTTATGTAATACATAAAGTTTTAGATATATGTCTGTTTATTACTATATAACATTATATTTATTCAACCTGAATATTACCCGTGATTTAACCTCGTTAAATAATGTATATAAAACAAATTTGAATTTGATTAAAAGAAATTCTTGTTGTTAATCAACCAAAAGAAGAGCCATAAATATTTAAAGTGATGCCTATACATCAAATAAAGTTGAATCCAGATCTTTGTAATAAAAAATAAATCAAGTAATTTAATAAAACAAAATTTCTCAATAAAAAACAAAAATCCAGCTGTTGTCCCAAGTGCTACCCTGTAACATAAAATTGATTTTTATGTTTTTGTTTATATAAAATATTAATATTAATTCAAGCCAAACAAATTATTCTTGCATAAAGATTGTCCCACATATGTTTATACCCTATATTATACAAACGAACAAATCAAGAGCTGTGAATTGAATCTTCACATGGTAACTGATTGTTAAACCTTTATTATTATTTTCACTTTTTGATATGTCATGATGCATATATGCTATAATCTATGTTCATGAAGAATTAATCTTTAAATTTTAATGCAAATTAACAATTAAAGATAAATAAATTTGTTAAAATAATTAATTAAACTATTGGAATGAGTCTACAACCAACCCACACAATTCATCTAATTTGGTTTGTCATTTCCAGAAACTGTAAATAACGGTTTAACCTATAATTTTTATTAGAACAGGTTGAACAAAGCGTTAAAATGGTAGAGGGCATTGTATTGGTTTCTCAGTTAACTCATAGTGGAAAGTGGGTTGTCAACTCAAACGTTTAAAGAGTTACAATCTTAGAATATGAGTTAACTATAAGCATCATATTGATCTGTTGTTGAATTGAAACATGTAACTATAAGGTAATATGTGGCACACTTGACTTCGACTAGTAACAAAATTCGATAAAAGTCCAGATGATGGAGACCAAGATTTATTCCCATGACGTATTTGCATCCATGAATTAGAAAAAATTGAAGAATCATCATCCATATATAATTAAAGAAAAAATTTGCAGATGTGATTATTCTGTATAACCATGTTCACCTAAATCACAATTCTAATTTGTTTGTGGGGTTCATATGACATAAATAAGATAGATACCTTGTGGTCCATCTACATTCTAGCTGGGTACCTCCATTAAATCAATCTAAGGCTGGATTTCATTTAGGCTCCGAAGATATTGAGTTTAGACTTACCATTCAAAATGCAAAAACATACACATATGAACAAAGTTATAAAATTTGGAATAATAATAATAATAAAGTATGATCTTCTCATACATGAGAAAGATAATTTGTAAGTAGTTAATCTAATGTTGTAATTTAACAGCTTAATTTCGAATTTGACTGTTAACTTCCTAAAAATAATATGGGTTCATCCAAATAAACTATAAATCAATTAAAAAGATTAACTGAAACTTCAAATGTGCGTATATACATAGATACCTTGATCTTGTCATGCCAAGTTCTTCCAAGTCACACATATGTTTTGGTACGAATTAAAATTGTAAATTTTCAAAATAATTCCCATTTAAAACACAAAAACGAAACAATAGAAAACGCCAATGAACTATTTGTTTAAATATGCATTTAATTTATGCAGATATCAATTAAATAAATTCAGAAACATGAAAATCCAAAATATACCATGAAATTGGAGGAATTTGTTCAGATCTGATCCAGAATTTGAATGGTTCGTTTAGGTCATTTTTCTGTGTACACGCGTTGATCCTTTCTCTGTCTTCCCACAGCTTTACTGAACCGCAAATCTTGATTTAATGGTGTTCCAAGAACCATATGCAGTTCAAGAAAGCTGTGGAAGGACATAAAAAGAACCAGTCTTTTTTGAATTCTTTCACATCTTTGTCTTCCTCTACAAAACCCTAATTAGGGTTCTTGTAAACACGGAGTTGTGTGTGTGAGTTAGAGAGAGAGAGATTTGATGGATTAAAGATTAGATGGTGAAAGGGGTATTTATAGGAGAATAGTCATCTTTACCATCAATCCCAAGAAGAATATCGGGTATAAAATATGAATTATATGCCACCTTCTCACTCTCATAATTTTTATTATTTGTTTTCTTCTCTTGACTGAATTACACTCCTTATATAAAAATGTTCTTCTTGACTGAATTACACTTGTTATATAATATAAACCAGTTTTCATTATTATTAAGATGCACAAACAGGCAAATGTTCCAATTACTTGTGAAACAAAATGCAATGTTTATTTAATTGTGTGGTGGTTTATTTTACCAAAACATAGTGTGCTTGTCCTTTAGTGTTCACAATTTTCATGTTTGAGACTTTTTAACTTAATTTGATAGAGCTGATTGTGAACATAATTCATTTACAAGGGTATTAGGTAGGGTTTTATTATATGCTTTAGGCATTAATATCAAAGAGATGTATTTGGAAGATATTCTTGAGACGCATAATTTAATTCTACTACAATTGTAGATGTGTTTATTCTTTTTTTTTCTTTTTCTGTTTCACTTTAAAGTAGAGGATTTCCAGTGACGACAAACGTATTTCTTGATACTTAGCCGAAAAACTTGATTGTACTTATAGAATTTACTGGCTGTTTACCAACAATTCTTTCACTGTCGTTTGTGCCTCTTGAAAAGCCTGGTGAGAAGCTTATTTAAAGTCTTACCTTTATCCTTAGCAACTATTTACCGAGTGGTAGTGCATTAGAAATTGGTTCCCAGCGACAACATCAAAATTGAACTTACTCACGTTAGTTGCTCCAGGCAATTCCTCAATGGAAGAGGCTTTTTACTGGTTTAGGACATCTGCCGATTATGTGTTGGTAATTATTGAGTGTTGATGACGAGTCACTTTGTTTTATTTTGTGTGGAAGCCGTCGTTGATCTGTCAATTTTTACTAACGGACAAATGTTGTATGTAATATTCGGTTTTCTTATAGTGTTAAGTTCGGATTATGGGTGTACGTGTGACCGACTATACACTATTACATACATCATGTGGCCAAAAAAGTTTAACATAACCACAAACCCAACGAGACTATATATTATGTGGAGTCTAACTAGCTAGATAATACAACCATGTCGAATAACTATATCACTTACCTAGCACATTCCTCACTTATGATGGAAATGCCTACTATTTGTAACATGTGGCACGTCATACCAACCAATATTATTCGCAGTTCACATGCGTATTTTGATATCCCCAGGTGGTGAGTTTCCACGAGGTCACCAATCATTGAATATTCTCCATTCATACACGTTAAACTATGTCGTTCTCTTCTCGTCCACAATCAATGCACCCAACACATGTTAGGGATATTTGAGCGTATAATTATTTATACCCAGTGTCCTTTTATGGACTAAAC
Source organism: Scalesia atractyloides (assembly GCA_947069175.1). Classification (NCBI taxonomy): domain Eukaryota; kingdom Viridiplantae; phylum Streptophyta; class Magnoliopsida; order Asterales; family Asteraceae; genus Scalesia; species Scalesia atractyloides. Next base: position 38,247,360 of record CAMTDV010000020.1, on the reverse strand, counting down.
AATATGATGCGTTATTTTCTTCATGGTCACACTAGTACTCCATATAAGACATGATTATTTGTTAGATGACACCTAACACTACTACTCTCGTTATTAGAATGAAACCGAACACTATTCTTGCCCATTATTAAGATGTAATCGAGTTCTATTGTCTATTTTTTTCTATAAGAGAACTAAAAGACTTATTCTCATATAATAAGTTGATAATTTATTTAAAAAGGTTTTCAATATTATATCAAATGACAAGTTTCAAACTAAGTTTACCAAATGTATTAAAATTTGACAGTGATATAGTCATCCAGATCCCTTTCGAGTTCTAGCCCTAGAAGGGCTTACATATCTTCATTTTTTAGCCCAAAGGTACTGTTCATAGAGATCTTTTCAAGTTATCCATTAGCCTCGAGCAAAGTTAATTCATGACTTATCCTATCAGGCTTCTATTTGAGAATTTTGAGGCTAAATGGATTTCTTAAGGCAATGTTATTTGATGAGTTGGGAAATTTGTATTCCTAAGACTTGACCAAGTAGATATTCTTGATTTGTATTTGGATGCCCATACATTAGGTTATTTCTTGTCCCTTCTTTTCTAATTTGATCTTCATACTTCTTTATATCTTCTGTTGATATCTCCTTTTGCTTTTTGAGGTAGCTTTTTACACTTAAGGAAATATTCTTTGATGAAGGAACTTATGAGGGATCAACTGGAGATTTGATAGGGAAGTCTACTTGCTCATAGACTGGCATTCTGGGGATTGAGTAATTTTTTTCTCTTAAAATTTCTAGCTTTTTGTAGTTCTGTAAGATTGTTGGTTGATCCTGTCTTGCCATTGATTTTATAGTGCCAAATTTGGTTGCAAGTATTTCTTCTTTTAACTGCAGAGCTTTTGTATCATTAGGCCTTTTTTTCATGCTTTCTAGTTGTTAGGTGTTAGTTTTAGCTCTGGATTTAGTTTTAGCTTTTCTATCCTTGAGATTTCATCAAGTAGGGGCTCTATTGACCATCCCGTGAATTGAGCTCTGGTTGCTTTGTAGGGCTTTCATGATGTCTTCCATGTAGTCTTCTCTTAAAGCCCTTCTTGCTGACTCCTTAGCAAAATCTTCAAAAACATTCACTTTAATGAGTTCTTCATATAAGATATAAGATCTGCTAAGCCATTTAACTCCCTTTCCTCGACTTTTTCTCCCTTAATACTTTCCATATGTTTTACTTTAGCTCCAAGTGTTCTTTGGATAATTTTGAAGAGATGAAAATGAAAGTTTGCTTGGGTCTATTGAGGAGTAAAAAGATTGTTTTCTTTTGAAACAATTTCTAACTTCAAAGGATGTGCTAATGTAGTTATGGTTGTAGTGGTTGATGGGATAGATGTTGTGGTAATGATGATGATTGGTAGTGATATGCGCAAAATACAACATATAAGTTATATCAAACAAGGCATAAAATCAACCTTTTTATGTACTAATGTTGGAAAAAGTGTGTTTCTTTGTATACTTTTGATTTTCAGGACTAAATGAGCTTAAAGGTACAAAAGAAACAAATTAACTGCAAAAACCAACATAAATACAACAAAGAAGAGTTGACACACCATGCCTGCCCTCCAAGCTACACCCCGACACCAAAACAACAAACTAGAAGACAAGCACGGGGCCGTGCCATCCAGACACGGGGTTGTGCCCCACTACAGAATGAGATCAAAAGCCATGGAGATCAAGACAAACAAAATAGACAAGAGACACGGGCTGCGTCCAATAAACATAAGGTCGTGGTCAACTCCCAGATTTTTAGAATCTTCCAATGCACCCCAAAAAGTTAACCACGGGGCCTTGCCTACTGTCACACTAGACCATGTGTGTATACGAACTTACACCAGGCATTAAATGAAGAAAAATAAGAAAGGACACGGGTTCGTGCCTCCAGGGCATGGGCCGAGTGAAAGGTCTGACTTCAGCTATAAATAGAGGAGCTTGGTTCACTTCCAACCCATCCCTTGGTAAATCACTTCTCTCCCACCTGCCACCATTCCACCATCACTACAACACCATCATCCACCACATTTCTCTATTATCCACCTTTAGAGTGAGTGTAGTAGTCTCGGGATCCAAGATTGATCGTAAGAGTTTGTGTCAATCAAAAGTCATGCTAGGCTAATCTCTTACATCACTTGGTGAAGACAAATCTTTTATGTATTACTTTTGATTATTAAGTTTTGGCTACTTTTTATTTGGGTTTGTATTAATGACTTTAATAACTAGTTTTTATATTGAAAGTGAATTTTACTCTATCATTTCTTCATGTTTTGTTGATTCACTCATTCGTGTCTTAAAGGTCTATATAAAGCATGTTGAGTGCCTGGAAGGGGGTTAGAATAGTGGTTTTGGTAAAGTTCTTGCCTCGTTCAGTGTATAGATCCTACGGGGACTTGATTCAAGCTTATTAGGACTTTTCTTGAGGCAGATAACATCAAATCAGGGGAAGTAAGAACGGCTTGAATCCCTTATAAATAAACTACTATTAAAACTTTAACCCTGCCGTGCGGGACTGTATTCCTGCTGACTCAGACCAACATGGCCCAGGGTAGCGTTGCCTCCAAAAGAGAGACATTCCACATTTTACATTAATAACTTACTTAACTAACATTCAATAATCCGGCCTTGCGGGACTGTATCCCTGCTGACTCAGACCAATATGGTTGACGGCAGCCTTACCTCCAAAAGAGGGACATGCCACAATAACTAAGATTTTCTCTTAAAAAACACAAAGTGCGGAAATCATCAAAGGATATGTAAAAGAGGAGTTGGAACCAAATGATTCTATCTTGTTTATTGTTTGTACTAACATTTTATTTTATTTTTCTCTTTTCAAGCTTACTAACATCTTTTTTTTAACTTTGGTTAAGAATAGGTGTCGATGATACTCCGGTATTAAAAGCTCTTGTGTCTTTGGACAACCTTGGTATCTTACCACCACTATACTATGCCAACGATGGGTGCACTTGCCCTAACATGTTGTAGAGAATGTTGTATTGTATCGTGTTCTACAAATTTAAAGCTTGATAAACGAGTAAAAATTGCTAAAAATATACTAAAAATTATACCACGCTCGCTACACGTCAAGTTTTTGACGCCGTTGTCAGGAGACAAGGATTTTAAGAAAGTTAGAACAGGTGGCCTAATCATTTTTAATCTTCTTTACTTTTTCTTTTTAGGTTTTTCTTCTTTTTCTGCATTTTCTTCACTTTCTACAGGTTCAGCACGTGTTGTGCCTGATCGAACACGGGGCCGTGCCTAACTTCCAGAAGGCCTATACGATTGGTGTCTACTTAACACGGTGCCGTGTCTATCCTACAATACTAAAGAATCTGTTTTCTGTGCTATTGGAATGAAGCATGGGGCCATGCCTAATTGAACACGGGGCTGTGCCACACTTCCAATATCTAGGAACCTGAAAACAGAAACTTTATCCCAACAACACGGGGTCGTGCCTATCTAGACACAGGGTCGTGCTTGTTAACTGATCAACACTATTATGTTTTTGTTTAAAGAAATTACACCATTCCGTATAACCTACTGAAAATACGACCAGGTGCATGACCTCCAACTTCGATAAAGACATAAAAGTGCCACTCGCAGAACCCGAGCGCTTCCTAAGAAAAAGACTCCAAGCTAAAAACCAACAAAAATTCTCGAGCCCAAACCTCACCATGGCGGATCAACGTACTCTCATGGATTACCTACGGCCTACACTCGGTAATCTTGGAGCTGCTAAGCCACCTAATGTCGATGCTAACAACTTTAAGCTTCGACCCCACCGAATCCAAATGCTCCAAAATTCTGCCACCTTTCACGGCCTACCCGATGAAGATCCCCATTTACATATTATCATTTTTTTTTGAAATATGTGACCCTTTTCGGATCAATGGAGCCTCCAATGACGCTATCCGGCTTCGTATGTTCCCATTTTCACTCAAGGACCGAGCTAAGGCTTGGCTCAACACCCTCCCAAATGGGTCCGTACACACTTGGGATGAACTTGCCAAAAACTTTCTCTACAAATATTTCCCTCCCGCTAATACCGGCAAACTCATGAATGAAATTAACTCATACTCTCAAGAGGAAAGGTAATCTTTGTACGAGACATGAGAAGAGTTCAAGGAGTTATTAAGGAAATGCCCACATCACGGTCTAGAGCTTTAGCAACAAGTGTCCATTTTCTATAATGACTCTTACCACACACAATTCAAATCCTTGATTCAAACTCCCAGGGATTCCTCGGAAATCGACGACCTGTCGAAATCTACAACCGAATTGAAGAAATTGCTCAAATAATTTTCAATGGTACAATCCTAGGGGCCCAAAATCCATAGCCCCTGAGGCCACAAAGTGGATGAAACCACTTTACAAGCACAAATCAAAGCTTTAATTACAAAAATAAAGACACTTGAACTAACAAAAACGGCTTTGGTCATGGGTTATGAAGGGTGTGGCGGACCACATGAAAATTGGGGTTGCATGTAGGATGGCGAGAACCAAACGGATATGGTGAACTACCTCAATAACCATCCTCGACCACCGGGCAACACCTATAACCCCGAATGGCGAAATCACCCCAACTTAGTTGGAGAGAGCCGGGAGGTAGCAACCAACAAAATCAAAGCCAACAACCCAACTTTCAACAAGAACCCTGAAACAAGCAACAAGGCTACCCACAACAACCACAAGGAGGAAGAGAAAGACTTGAGGACCTCGTCACTTGTCTTTTCTCCTAATCCGACAAACGGTACTCGAAAGGTTCTTAAAAACTGAAGTTGAAATTAGGAATCAATTGGCTAGTATATAAAACAGTGAAAAACAAGTAAGCCAACTCGTCCAAAATTTCTCCAAAAGACCACAAGGTGCATTGCCTAGTAACACTGAACCAAACCCTTACTTTGAGAAATCAGAACGTAGGGCCCGATGATGAAACCGCTTCACCTCAAAATACTCCACAAACTAACCAACCCACAAACACCCCCTTAACAAACAACCAAAACAACACTCAAATCCGAAACACCAAACCTACAAACCACCACCGGTGCCCTACCCCAACCGTTTACTTCGCCAAAAGACCGACGAGCAATTCACCAAACATCTATTACATTGACCTAACCGTTGTTCTTTAAACTCCTGTTGACTTGTATCAAACATCTATTTGGCCAAAACAGCTGTTTGGTCTTCATGTATGATTATCTATTATTTCTTGATCAAGAAATCATATTTTTGGTTTCGCAATCATCTATTCTTTATAGGTCGAACAAAACAGATCATTATTATTGTTACATCTATAAAGTAATGCATATAATATGGACAAGGTTGTTTATTTTTAAATTATATAAACGTGTTCTTGATAGTATTGTTTAGTGTGGCCCGATAAATGTGTTTATATGTTACTAACAATTAAAAAAAAAAAAGCTTTTTAAAATTTTTAAACCACTTGAACAAAATGGATCAATCCTTATCCACTTAAAACATTGCATTGTGTCCAGTGAAACATGTAAGTCTCCAATTAGAAGTTGATAAAAAAAACTGATTGATTTTACAAAAAAAAATCTAAAACTCACTTTCCTAGGAATCATGATTGCATTTAACGTATGCAACAAGCCTTTTAAACCACTTAGTAGAGCCAAGTGGACGAGTGACATCTCGTGAGTGTTTCTAAGGAACACACCCACAACGTTCATTTAAACTAAAAGAAACCAAAAAATAAGATAAAACAAATAAAAATACAAAATATACAACAATTATTCCTGATTTTCTTTCATGGTGCTTTAAGTGCGCATTTCCTAATGAGTTTCTAATGAATGCTCGATAGTTTATATGTCATATCTATACTAGCTTTACAATCATCCACATGTACTTTGAGTATTTGTTGTTGCACCAGGGCCATTTCATAATCACTTGGCCGATGCCTTGTCCCACATTCCTAGAATTTGTCCTCAAAGCCTCATGTGCAACTTTGTTAGTTGCAATAATCAATACAGAAGGAGGATCATGTTAAGTTTAATTTACCTCAATCTATGGTTCTTAGAGAGTTAATTTCTAACAGTTTCAACTCATGTGATGAATAAATATGTAGTTTCATTGACCACATAAAATCCATTTAATACAGCTAAATCTTGTTTATTACAAGATTGATTATCTTGTTAATACTAGACTAATGGTTACAAAGGTTTCAACATTTTTGTGAATGTGTATATACATGAACCTTGGATTTATATTCATAGATATGGAAAAGAATCTCATATCACAAAATTGCTAGAAACTAGAGACAACTCTCTTAAATAAACAACTTTATTTTTCCACGAAACAGCAACACTCCAGATAACTCGGTGCTTCTCGGGTGTGAGTGCTAACTCCGGCAATACACATATAGTTCCAATTGTTATACCTTGGGACACAGACTACCTGAGAGGAGCCGTGAAATCTATTTTAAGGGCCCCGTGTCAAACTTGATCCTCAACCAAAACCATCTTCTTTTTAGTATGTTCATTGTTGTAGTCAAGAAGTAAGGTTAAGACTCAAGTCTAGGATGTTACCAAATGCGTGTGAAGGACTCACTAGAAATGCGTCCTGAATCAAGTTCTGTATCTAAAATTTTTATTTTATATTCATTTCATTTAGTTATTGTAACAAGTATGGTACTATGATATTTCCTCTGAATAACGAGAGTCTGGTTTTTATATATTTTGTAATTATATTTTATTAAAAGTGAACCTAGTTCCTACATAGAGAAAGGGTATTCTAGACTTTTCTCACTTGAACTACTTCCCTCCTTGATTTTTAAACGGCTATAACTTTTTCATAAATTAATATTTTTTCAAAAAAAAATACATCGTATTACCAAGCATTTATTCTCTTTAAACTAAGTAGACTATTGCTATAATTTTCTTAATTTTTTACAGGATACATGATTACACATTCAATATAAATCATTAGAATTAATTACAGAGATGTTCCTTGTGGTTTATTAAAAATAACACCTTTGAGTACTACTATTTTTAACAAGTTCAGTTTCTATGGTTTTGATTTTGTAACCCTTTGAGTATTAAGCTAACTGCCGTTAGTTTTTCTATTAAATCAGTGGGAAATAACTAAAAACCCTTATATAATTTTCTATTAATACTCAAATGTGTTACATTTAACAAACCACAAGGACTATCTATGTAATTAACTCTAAAAAATATAAAAGCTCATTATATTTGTAAAAATAAATATTATAAAATATGATACCTAAAAATATTTAATAATTATATTTTTAAAATTAAATATACATACAATCACCAAGCGCCTATTATAAGAAAAACACTATAGTAAGGACAATGTTTAGTTTTTTAATAATTTTTATATAAGTGTTTTAAAAAGAAATATGATAAATATAAAACTCATGCATATTATCTCAAATACAATACTCGCATATATATTTTCTCTTTTATCATATTCGGACCAATAAATTTTTATTATGATTCTTTCTTTTGTCTAGTTAATATTATATTATATAAATATTATGTTGTGTTATATTATATTAAATTATAATATATTATACTATATATGATATTTTTTGTTAGCCTAGATAACAATATATTATATCATGTGATATCATATTACCTAAACTAAACAGAAAAGATAATATAATATGACATGCTATAATACAATATAAAACAACATAATAATAACATAACATTTATAAAATATAATATTAAGTAAACAATACAATAAATAATATTATATAATATAATGCTAAATAAACTAAAAATAATTGTAATAAAAAAATTGTAGGTCCAAACATAATAAAAGATCAAAAAAATGTGTGTGTTATATTATATTAAAGATAATATGCATAAGTTTTATATTAATCATAATTCCTTATAAACTAGTTATATAAAAAAATTTGATAGGTTCGAACGATCTGATTTCAGTCTCGGTTAGGTAAAAATAATGAGACGGTGATTTGTGAACCATGAATAAACGAATAATAAACAATAAAGATAAACTTTCATTGATCGGATAAGAACATACAAGATAATCCACCCCGGGTGAGCTCCCCCGGGGTGGCGGCTCACAAATGCACACCCTACAAGTGAGGTGTAGTCCACTATTTATAGATCCTTGAGCCTTTTCCTCCAAGCAAGCTGCATCTTGCTTGAAAACCTACTAATCTCACTAAAACATACAATAATAACAATTATACTCGCTACATCATACGAACAATAACATCTTTCTTTAATTGATAACATCATTCTCCAAAATGACCCAACAATATTCCCTCGAGAATCATATGATCTTCAAAAATATATCTGACATCGTCTTCGAATCTTCACAAATCCGCTGCGTACTCAAAAATTTGCATTGTCGTTTTCCACCACAAATGTAGACCCTCCTATATCTCATCGATCAAAGCTCCTTATCTTATTTTTGAAGATACAATTGTAATAGGCATATGATAGGGTTCGGACTCCAACGATAAAAATGAAATAATCAGCTTCATTGTAAGGATCTTCAATTCTGTCAGATTGCATTTAGCTCCTTATCCACCGCTAAGTCGCCAAATCCCATAGAAAAAATGACGACCCAAAAATACATTATAAAGTCACGGGCCCAAAACAGATCAACACTCTAAGCTCTATACGAAAACATATCAACTGATCCAACAATATTAATTCTCTGGCCCATTGAAGATGTAATGCAAGTTACAATTTAAATCAACTCATGGGCCCAACATGTGTTGTCATCGACCTGACGTTTTGCGTTTTGTAAATGTAGATAATAATCCCAATCATCAGTGGGCCCAAAGGAATATACACACTCATTTTGCAATCATTAGGCTCGTCATCGCAAGCCCATGCAACATTTGCAAACCCTAGACATCAATGTATTAGCCGACATCACCATCTCCACCGTAAACTCGCCTTCAATCACCATCGGAATTTTAATTTCCGATCATCACGAACCACCCATCATCCAACATCCCGTGTTATTGGAAACAAAACCCCACCGTCAACTTCTACCTGCCAACGCCCTAGCTCATTGGATCGGAACTATCCGACTTGGAAAACATTTACCGAACAACCACATCCGATCTCTGAAACTTGACGAGTAGATGCAACTGGCACTAAACCAACACTAGAGACCTCCGTGTACTGCCACCATAAACATAATCAGCCATCATTAACAGTTTCCGAACACTTGGTGCCCAAAGATGGCTTCTGTTCTGTTTCTACCGCCATCGCAGTCTTCGATTGTCACACCCAAAACCACCAACGTCCATCAAACCAACACTGAAACCACAATACCTCTTCACATTTGTTCACCATCCTTTTTCTCTATACTCTATTAATTCTTTTCAAATCACACAAGCACAAGTGAGTGTGTTTCTGAAACTCAACAGATAGAACAAACTCTTTGGTTTCTCTTTCAGCACATGAAGAACAAAAACGCCGGTTACATTAAAGTTGTTGCATAGCAAACTTGCCAGATCTGAAACAACCTAAAACACACAACTCTACCTTCATTTTACGTCTCCGGCGGTTTCCGGTGAAGACCCGACCAAACCGAAACTAAAACGAGCCACCAAGGCTCTGATACCAAATGATAGGTCCGAACGATCCGATTTCAGTCTCGGTTAGGTAAAAATAATGAGACGGGTGATTTGTGAACCATGAATAAACGAATAATAAACAATAAAGATAAACTTTCATTGATCAGATAAGAACATACAAGATAATCCACCCCGGATGAGCTCCCCCGGGGTGGCGGCTCACAAATGCACACCCTACAAGTGAGGTGTAGTCCATTATTTATAGATCCTTGAGCCTTGTCCTCCAAGCAAGCCACCTCTTGCTTGGAAAACCTACTAATCTCACTAAAACATACAATAATAACAATTATACTCGCTACATCATACAAACAATAACATCGTTTCTTAATTGATAACATCATTCTCCAAATAACCCAACAAATTAATAATAAAACTAAACATTATTCCTACGATAATGTTTTCTCTCATAATAAATGTTTGGTAATTGTATGTATATTAATTTTAGAAGTATAATTGTTGAATATTTTTATGTATAATATTATTTTTTATAAATATAATGAGTTTTTTATATTTTTTTAGAGTTCATTACACAGATGATCCTTGTGATTTCTTGAAGGTAACACCTTTGAGTACATACAGAAAATTATATAAGGGTATTTTATTAATTTTACACTAATTTAATAGAAAAATTAACGGCAGGTATGTAACGCCTCGTATTTCTGTAGTCTTTTTTTAAAAAGTTCGTATTCGCATTCTATTTTTTAGAAACCTTACATTCGTATTTTAATTTCAATCTCACAATTCGAAGCGTTAATCATAATGGAATTGATTTTTATACATATACGTGTTACCTTACATATTTGTATTATGTACGCAATCAATCTTTAAATGCGTGTTTATACGCAAAACCGAGACTTAAAATACACTTTGGATACCTAAAAAACAAGTTAAAGTACAAGAAACGGTATAGAGTAACCTAGTTACAAAGTGTAGAGACTAAAAGTAAGCAAAACCAAAAGCTTTCCCACCCCCTTTCTCCTCCAATCACCTTCAACCCTTCTTTAGCCAATTAGATTTCACCCTTTTCTACCTCTTTTCTCCTCCAATCACCTTTCACCATTCTTTAACCAATTAGATTTCACACTTTTCCATATTTTTTCTCCTCCAATCACCTTTCACCTTCATTTAAACCCCAACCACTTAACCCTCTTATAAATACCAACCCTAACACCTTCTAAACACTTGCACCACCTCCAAATCACTTCCAAACTCTCTCAAATCTCCAAGATTTTTAACTTTGGCCTAAAGTTCAAGAACCAAAATTGGTAACTCCGGTATTCAATTAACTCAAGACTCATCAAACCCACTAAGTGAAAATTTCTTCGCAAACCATGAGTACACTCGAACACCCTTTTTACGCTGAAAACTTTTGGGTGTAATATGTTAACCTATAAAAAATACACGCAATCACACTTATACTTTTATGCAAACACCAAACAATCCATCATACATGTTATAGTTATGTGATACATGATTCGTATACTTGGAACATTCTTATGTGATGCTATTTGTCATTAACTTTGTCTAAAGCCTCCCCCTTAACATGTATAGCGCTATAGGAGTAACGCACCGCCTGTATTCTTGAAGTCATGTTAAGATTGTTTTATTTTTGCGGTGACATGCGAGGATGACTTGTAGATCGCATACCATGTTTACATTAATCTAGTATGCTATCTTAACATGTGGATTTGTTTAAACGATTTATTGCTTATGCTATAATTAAACTTGTGTACTCGCCAATGCTTTTGTGTTGAACTATACTTTTAACATGTTGCAAGTTAAGGATGTTGAACATGACGAAAACTTAGTAGGGACGACATAGAAACGCATCTAGAATGCTAGGTTTTATGTTATAATATTGTTGAACTTGTTGTATTTGTATTTATGTTGTAATTAACTATTTGATCATTGAAATGAAACGGGTTTTGAATTTAATATTGTTGCAAATAGTGTTATGATGTCTCGAGCAATCTATTTACGCTTGCCCCGATGAATCCAGACATCGTTTGGGGTGTGACAAGTTAGTCATAATACTTAACGATGTTACAAAATTGAAACCATAGAACCTGAACCTTTTAAAAACTAAGTTATTACTTAAAGGTGTTACTTTTAATAACCACAAGGACTATCTGTGTAATTAACTCAAATCATTACGTGATTACACATTTAACATAAATCACTACGTGATTATACATTCAATATAAATCTATTACATGATTACACATTCGATATGATTTGTTATAACTACATACAAGAACATACATTATGACTACCTAAATCATGATATGTGAAACACTAACAAATTAAGTGATTACATGATTTTGATTATCCATTGTAACGTCCAGGAGCTTCTGATATAATTATACCCTGTTATATGTTTTTTTTAATAAAATGACTTGGAATTCTTTTTAATTTTGTTGATACGTTATCAATTTGAACCCACTTAATAAATTATATCTTTGTATCTATGTAATTTCATACAAAATTCACACATAAATATTCTATTTATATTTATAAAGAAATAGAATATTATAAATATTGTTAAATAAGAAACTATTTAATTTTATAAAATATTATATTTGAACTTACTACACTTTTATGAAACTTAGGTTATAATATCAAGGAAAATAAGTCTGTCCCAATGTTATATCCGCATGTTTAAAAACTTTATATTTTTCAAAGTTATACGAGAAACGAGCTAAGCAACTGAGTTAATATATATATATATATATATATATATATATATATATATATATATATGTATATATATATATATAATTATAATAATAATATTTTACAAATTAAATGTTGGCCGAGATCTTTTATGCATATCTTTATTTACGGAAGTTTTTTTAAATAGCAATAATAAAATTATTTCTATAAATCATCGTCTCTAAATTGTTTTTCAAGTTGTTTCAAACCCTAATTTCTAATATATAAATAGAGACTTTCACCCTCATTATTTTCACATCAAAAACAATAATTTATTTTTCGAAAGCTATTAAGAATAATAGAAGTCACAAAACTCAAGTAAGTTGTTTAAGTTTTCTTCTTGTTCATTGTGTTCTTTAACTTCCCTTTTAATTTTTCAAAATTTTCTTAATAATAAGCTTATATCTATGATTCCATAACAATTTGATGTAGTAATTATAGGTCTACAATGGATCAAAACTAGGGATACAAACGAGCCAAGCTACTCATGAACTATTTGAATTAGGCTAGAAAAAAGCTTAAATGAGCTGAGCTTAAACGAGCCCGAGCCTAAAAAACAAGCTCGTTAATATACAAGCCCGAGCCCGAGCTTCACTTATCGAGCTGGAGCCGGCTTGCGAGCCTAATCAAGCCTACAATTTTATGTATTTTTTATTAATATATTAAAAACATATATAAATCAAAATTATTAATATTTATAAAATTATGAAAAATAACTAAAATATATATAATTAAATAACTATATCTAATATATATTAACTTAGTAAATAATAAAAGAGCCGAGCCCGAGCTTGAAAAATTACAAACAAGCTGAGCTTAAGCTCGAGCTTTCAAAAGTTAAATGAGGGCTCGGCTCGTTTGCACCCCTATTTAAAACTCAAATTTAGTAATTAATCATCAAAAGTTTTTTTCTTAAGAACATAAACAATTTTCAGCAAACTGGTATGTTTTTGTGACGGCCAAAACCATATCTAAACGACCCCAAATGGGTTGGAGTTCCTTTGTTATTCGTAGTTCATCGAGTTATCTTCAATTTGATATATGCCTCACTTTCTAATTCATCCTAATTTTCTAGTTCGTCGAGTTGTCTTCAAATACGAACATTTACTTTTAAATCTAACTTTTTCATGAATAAAACTTAGATAAAAACAAGTATTTTTAGAGGTTGATAAGCTAATACTAAGTGATTTTAATAAAATGTTAAACTCTATAATTTTTAACATAATTAATGAACTCACGAAGATCTTCAAATCTCCTATTTCTTAGGAAATTTGAAGAAGTTCAATAACAATGAAAACATATATATTTTTCTCTTAATTTAAAACCTAGATGTTAGTCATTATCTCTTAGGAACTTATCATTTACTTATAACTTATCTCTTATCTATAAAACTATTCCTAGCATGCGTTAGACATCAACCTAGGTTCGTTATCAACCATTGTTTACAGGTAGTGTGTTTTGCTTGCACCCAAAGATGAGTATACATAGCCCCTTTTGTGTTTTAAACTTTTGAGGTGAAACATGGGTCTATATTCTGGTTACTGCTATTAAACTACGCAATTCACAACCATGTGTGTGTATTATTTTTATTGTTGCTTGTTTTTAACATGCTTTCCCGTTTTGTTGTTCTATTAATGTTTCCAAGTGATTTGTGCACTCTTATCTATCTAATTCTAATTATAGGTGATTATAGCGCTATAGATTAACAAACCCATCCCCATAATTACCTAGGGATGATTGAAACAACGTACTATCAATTATGGGGTGATTTTACACCTTGTTTTTCAATGTTTGTAGAGTGCTTGATGCACTCTTTACTATCATATTTGTAGGGTGGTTGGTGCACCCTATGCTATCAAGTTTGCTCAGTGTTTACATACATTCAAGCCAATCAATTCAATAGAAGGCATTAAGCATACAAAACGAGCGAAGAACTGCTACCGTTGTAATAACAAGTTTGCTTTAGATAAGATCATGTGAACTGTTAAACTATGTTAACTAGTATTCATAATTACACCTATGTTGCTCACCAACTATTTTTCGTCGACACTTGATTTTACACATGTTTCAGTGAGAAGTTTGATTACTTCAAGACTTGTTGTCACTTAGGATGCTCAATCTATTGCATTAGCTTAAAATTTAAAACAATTTATTGTATTATTTTTGCTTATTGAACATATTTTTTGTTTGTTTAGTTGTTTGAAACAATATAATTTGGTTAAATATTATATTCAAACTTTATTTAGTTCCATGTGCTATTGAACAATTTTGTTGCGTGACACCTCGATGTTTCTGCCGTTGTTGGGGCATTGTAGATTGATATCAAAGTCATGGTTGTAGGGAATTAGGTTATTAGATTGCTTTGACCTAGACTATAACCCTCCTAGGATACCAAACATGAGTTATCTCATAACCCATATTATTTGTCTTCTTTGTCCTTGCCTTTATCTGTATCCTTATCCTTGCCCTATATTAGGTTCTTAGTTCTTCATGTTATACCAATCATCATCTATCCTTAGATGGTTAATTTCGAATCTTTAGGCTAAGCCTTAATTGTTTTCATAATCTCTTCAAAGTCTTGGGATTGAATAATGATTAAGAATGCGTGCAATCTGAAAGGATGGATGTCTGTACCCTGGGTTTTCTGTCTAGGAAAAGTATGTCGTATAAATCCAATCAATCGAGAGACCAGTCATACTTTATGGGAATTCTTGGAGTGAGTGTCCACTTATAGGCTAAAGCACCCTTCCAAAACATTATATGACCCTAACCACTTTGATGAGCCAACTTTTTCATTTATTTGTCTAAATGAATAAATGATTACGATCCTATTGTTGTTACACTATTATTTTTTTATGTAACATAAACTTTCATATTAAATGCCTTTTATGTTCATACTTTCGTGTCACCCTTTTCTAAAACACACCACTATCGTATTCCAAGAAAATTTTTACCATTAAAGTTAACCTACTAGCACAACTAAGCCAATATTGAGACACCATTTTTTCATCCCATCTAAGCAACAAAAAAAAGTCTTATATGACTCATACATAGTTCTAACACTTAGCTAATTTACTTATCATACCCTCTTACGACTATATTTCAATTAATGATCCCACACAATTTTCTAAATGTCTTCAAACCTTACACAGGATTCGAAAACTCTTCATTTCGTTTATCCCTAGATACATACTTTATCCAATATGGGTACGCATTCTTCAAATACTGTGTTAACCAATGATCCTCGTAAACAACTATTTACATTAACAAGGATTTCCTTTACTTGCCCCAAACATAACCTCTGACTTCTAATAATTGCAAGACGTTTCAATTGCATGATGAGTGATTTTCTTTAAAGTTAAACGTTCAAAATTTCAAAGGAAATTCATTTTCTATAAAGGTTTTCCAAACTAATCAACGTGTATCAGGTCATCCTTGATATTTCTAAAAGATTTATAACCAACTTTACATATGCGTTTTCTCATCCAACCAAATCAACTTAGAGTACATCATCCATCTTCAACAAAAAAAACCTTGTACTACCCAAACCCTATTTTGAAACAAATTTTCCTAACTACGAGAGGATTAAACATTTCAGATTCTTATACACTCGTTTTTCCTTTCACAACCTCGCTTGAACAAAAAAAAACATTATACCTCATTGTCACACCCCAACCGATGACGGAAACATCGGAGTGAGACAAATAGATTGCTCGTTGTTCACAACCTAATAATGACAATATTATTAAAGCTGAATTTCATTTCAATAACGATTGTCAAGTACAACATTGAAGCAAATTACAAATAACATAATACAACAAAAATCGATACAACAAATTTAGCCTAAACGTCTACTTGTGTGTATCTAAGTCCTTGCTATTTGATTTCATAGCATCCTCTTCATCAACCTGTAACATGTTTTAAAATACAATTCAATGCAAAAGCAAAGGCGAGTACACAAGTTTAAGCATAGTATACGTATACGATTAACGTTTAAACAAATCCTCATGGCAATTATGATTTTACGAGAGCATATACAAGGCATGGCAATACTACTAGCCAAACCCTTAACGCAAACACGTTGTTTTAACATGGCCTCAAGTTTATGCGATGGAGGGGATGCGTGACTTCCTATAGCGCTATACATGTTAAACGAAGGGTTAAAACAAGTTAATGACTAAAGTATCACATAAAGAATGTCCAAGATATAAGCATCATGTAAGCGTATCAAGTATTCATATGTATAGGATTGTTTGTGCATTTTATAAAGTTTAAGTGTTGTGGTTTTGGTATAAGTAAACATATTACACCCAAAAGTGTTGTAAACGAAAAGTGGGTCGAGTGTACTCACGGTTTTGCGTAGTCTTCAAACTTGACGAATTCGCGAAGTGGGTTGACGGGTGGGATGAGCGCCGAGTTATCCTACAAGAGGAGAACTTAGGTTGGTAAGTATTCGAACGATAATGGAGGATTTAGGAATTAAAAGCAATAAAGTAGTTTATACGAGAAAGGAATCATTAGACTTAATACTCGTTTTTGACACTATAAGACCCATTCGGGTTGATGTGTTTTCATGGGTTAGGATACCCATTAGAATCGTAACGAGAGATTAAGTACTTAGGTGATGGAACCTAGTACCATGACGAATAATCATTTGATTACCATCAAGAGTTTGGTTAGTTCATATATCATATATATTTATATATATTATATATATAATGTATGTATATGTATGTATTATATATATGTTATAGTATAACAATCGGTAATTCATAAACATCATGTAATTTCATAGAAGTCATGCATGGAGGTAGGAGGAGAACCTTCCTTTTAAAACCTCTCGTATAGTATACCAATGCACAAGTCGTCACAAGGACGACAAGGATGGTCATGAGTACGTTTGAACATATAAGTAATAGACAAAAAGTAAATGAAAACATCAAGTGAGGTGGTGGATCGAAGTTTAGGATCGCCAAGGCTTCCAAGTGATCACACTCTACTAACTCAAGTCTTGTTTCGAGAACAAGCTTGGAAGGATACAACACTTGTGGGTAAAACCCTAATAAAACCAAAAGAAAGTCGTTACCCTTGGGACCTTAGACATGGTGATGTTCCAAGCTAGTCTTCCATGGAAGACTTATGGAAACATTCCAAAGGTATTTCCAAGTAGTAAGAAAAAGGAAAGATCAAAAGAGAGAGGTGAGTTAGAACTCACTTTTTAGGAGCTTTGATCTTTGAGAGAATAAGAGAGCTCTTTAGAGCTTTTAGAGAAGAGAAAAGAAGATTTAGGTGTGGGTTAAGAGTGAAGGGGAGTGGGGTGTTTATAGTTGAGGTTTGGGGGTTGAGTTAGGTGAGTATTAAATGCAAGAAACACAATCCAACAAACACATTTTTGCCCAATCCATGAGCTAGAAACAACTTTCTCCATATTATGCTATTTTTAGTCCTTGAACTTAGTTTATCTTTCATTTCATGGTAAAACTTGATATTTTCGCATATTTTCAAGTGTCTAATGTATATGTAAGTATATTTTAGGTATCAAATATGAACGTATGAGTATTTGCACATATAACAAGTATTGGTTTGTATGTAAACACGTATTTAACAATTAATGCATGTAAGGCAAGTATGTATCAGGTATGAGTTTTATCACGATCAAAGTCTCGGATTATAAGATTGGGAAATGAAATACGAATGCGATACGAAATACAAGTTTCCATAAATAGAAATACGATTACACTTTCTAATTAAGGAAAGTCCAAAAAAACGAGGTGTTACAACCTCCCCTCCTTTAGGAAATTTCGTCCCGAAATTTATTAAAGAGGAAGACTTTGGAAAAGATGTCATTTTGGTGAAAATGTTTGGCCAAAATCAAGATTTTGAAGTTTAAAGTTTTTTGCGGAGTTCATGTATAAGTGTGTCAATATGTATCGAAATCTTGAAGGATGAAAATGGTAGGTTCGTGAAAGGAATTTGTTTGACTAAGGTGTTTTTGAGACACCAATCGTAAATGTGTATAAGGATAAGTAAAAACGTGTATGTGTGTGTAAGCAAGTAAGTTTGACTGGGTCTGGACAACGCATTGGAAGGAATATTTTAAAAGAGTGCGACCTAAGAGGAAGGTTTTAGTATGACTATGGATGTATTTTGATTAAAATGAGCAGTCCGCACCGAGAGCTATAAGAAAAGTTTTGTCAGTTCTAAGGCGTATTAGTAAAATCACTTGTTGTAGAAAAAAAATGTTTATTAGAGAGAGCTAGGATGGTAAATATTTATGTTTCTAAAAGGTTTTGGCGATAATAGACCGACTGGTTGAAGTTTGCGCATAGATAAGAGTGAAAGATAGTTTTAAAAGAAAAGAAACATTTTGACCAAATTGAGCCGGTGGGGATGTTTATAAAAATGGATTGAACGTTTTAGGCTGATTTGCAGTAAATAAAGTTTGGATGAAAGGTTAGGGGAAGAATTGGAAAAATCGTGGTATGGTAGTGAATGATTAGTAGGTGTATGCGAGGGGGTAAAAATGGTATGAATATCGGATAAAATGCAACATGGAATGTTGAGAGATGCTAGTGATAGTTGTGGCGATTAAAGCTAACGATTTTGAGAATGAAGCTTTATCATGGGTAATCGAGTACTAATCATTTCGATGTGGGGTCACCAAAGTTTGTTATGAATGAAATGTATATAACAAGGTCCGGGAAAACACCGAATTTCTCGTGTTTTACGAAAGTTTGGTACATGGTAGGGACACTTATATATAGGAAGTACCAGCGGCGTATCCACCATTTCACACCATGTTACGTTGTTTCGCTATTCGGTGTCATGTTACGTTCCGTGTTGCAATACACAGTAGAACCCACTATGATTTTCATGCGCCTACCAATATAATCCCGTGTCACCCGTGATTATTTTGGTTTGTGCATGATCCATAGTTTGTACTAGTAGTGTACGGTCAGGTTACATCTAGTAAGCAAAGGGTATGTAAGATAGCGTATAAAAATTAAGTATGTAAGCATGATTGTATGTATGTATGAGTGTGTCGAACGTAGGCGAAACCACTCGGGTTATGCCTACTTATAGATTTCAAGTATGACTACCAAGTAGTGCAAATGTATAAATTTTGAGTATTATTGAAGACAAATACGTATAATATTAGCATGTAGTATCGAGCATATAGGTGGCATAAAATGGGATTTAACATATATAAGTTACCATAAAGTTGCGAGTGTGTAAAAGACGAAGTGTAATGGTGATATGCGTAATATTGTCATGTGATATTGACAATGTAAATAGAAACGTGTAAGGCGATATGCATGTGTATGGTTGCTTGAGTCAAAACATTGAGTTGGTTGAAATAAAATAAGTCGGGTTTGTCGGGAATGAAGGACCAAAATTGTGAATGTCGGGTGAATAGTGAGAAAAGTATTAATTTTTGATGTAAAATGTGGTTTGTAAAAAGAAATGCTACTTTTGTTTTAAAATTTGTATTCGCATATGAAATTTTTTGCCCATGTGTTCAGATTTAGATTTGCGTGTTTTGAAAAAGTTGTGAAATAGTGAGCTTGCTTTATTTTATTTTATCTTATTGATACAAGAAAAGTCGTGTTTTGAAAATTTTCATGTAAAACTTAAAATTTTGAAATGTATTTTAGCAAAGTACTTATACGTATGTGAGAGAAAGTTTTTGTTGGTTTCTTGTTGGAAATAAAATGTCTTTAGAATGGTAGTATAAAGTGAGTGTGTTTTGAACGAGTTGTGATAATCGAGGCAAGAGGTTCGTTTGACCGACTAAGTTGATGGGTAACATTTCATAAAGTTTTTGAAAAATTGTGAAAGAAATGTTTAAAGTGTCATTAGGGGTTTCATGTATGTAATTTACGTAAATATGTTGTAGGGTGAGAAATCGTTTGGATAAAATAGTAAGGTTCAAGGTTTATGCATAAATAAGAAAAATCGAAACAATGATAAAAGGTTTAGGTATAAGTTTTGATATAGTGATTGTTATGAAAATAGTCGAGTTGGAGTTAGACTTCGACTCCAACATGAGTTTTGCGAAAAAAGACATCTAGGTGATCGACAATAAAAATCACGTTTGAGCATGTAAGTATTGTATAACATGTATGAGTTCACTGTCACACCCCGATAAATCGATTACATTAGAGCTGGATGTGATCTGACTGGTATCTTCATTGCACAGCGGAAGTGTTGTGAGTGCTAAGACTTCTAAACAGTGAACGCCCGCTAACTACTCGAATCCCCATGGGTTCCACTATTCCAACGGTGCCATACTTGTAATCATAACCTGAGAAAGAACATGCGAAAAATCAACATAAAGTTGGCGAGTTCATAATTTGTTCGAAAAGATTTTAAATAAATCTTTTTGGTAACCGGTTTAAATACGTTTGAGAAAACGTAATAAAACCATTTTCATTGGCATGATTAACTGAAAACTTTGTATATGTAAAACTTGTATAATTGTCAACGTTCGCGTCGCGTTAACATTTGAGAGTTCATATATAAAATTAGGTAGTATGTAAAGCGTCTATGAACTTGATGATCATTAATGTTTTGCAAGGACATTAATATGTGTGCCGCATAGGAAGTACTCAACCCTAGACGATTTCTTCCCGGTCCACCCGGCTGGGACAACAAAAGCACTACATGCGGCCACACAAGGACCCATGAGTGGGGCTCGCTACACCCGTTAGATCTACCACTCTTGTTCCTCGGTCTTATAAAAGATTAATGGCACTTAAGAGAAAGCCTTGTCGCACATGATCTAATATTCCATTCCATAGCTAAACCATACCATCGAAAACATGTATTTCCCCCGAGAGTTATCAACCGAAAACACTTAAAAGAAAAGGGGGACATGACTCACAGAGTCTTTGTGCCTCGCACAAGTGAGAATGGGCCTAGCCCGTTTGAGTCTAAAAGCAGGACCAACCAGTCCTCTTATTTGCATGCAGGACACTAAGTCCCGTTGTAACTAGGACCATCCCGTCCCTAGTCATGAAACCAATGCACGTTTCGAAAATACGCGCGTGTTTTGTAAAAATCGGTATGTTGAGCATAAACCTTTCGTAAACCATTTAGTTTATTGAAATCCATTCGCGACATGGTTTAGAAATACGACTTTTCGTCATTGAAATTTTATGTACTTTTGCAAAACTTGCATGTCTTTCCACCCCCGAAAAAATTTATAAAAATGTAAAATTGTAAAAATTGGGGCTTATGAACTCACCTTGATTTCCTTGTGCAAAGCTAGCTTAATGTGATTTTCATAGTGTTGTCTCAACAACTTGACTTGCTAGCATGCAATCTAGTGTGTTCCTAAAATAAAATAACTCGTAAGTTTCTAAGAATGACATAGCTATACGACTTGATACCGAGCTCTACCGAATCGTTACTCATACGATTCTATGAAATTGTCATTATCTTAACTCGGTTAACCAACATATGGTTTTCTTAGAAACGATTCTGTTTTCAAGCGATTTGAAATATATGTTTTATATAAACATAACCATATTTCATGATAGTACGACTCTTCGTAGTTTTTCGTAAGATATAATGTATATATACTCGAAAATATATCCGTATAGATAATACATTTCGTATTCGCGCGATAGTCTTGCGGAGTTGCGTTGTACTTTGTTAGGCGTTTGTATCGATTATAATCAATATATATTATTGTTATAAAATCCTTCAAAGTATTCGAGTGTCGACGTTTGAAATAAACATAACTATATTTATTTTATGAAGTATCCAAGTCTTGACATTCGTATATATATATATATAATTATATTCGTTATACGATCTCCGAATTTCTGTCGTTTGAAATAATACGCGCCTTGTATTTGTCTTGTAAAGCGTTTGGAAATCTTGGCGTTTCGAAATAAATATAGACAATATACTTATTTTAATAACATCGTTCGAATAATTTATCGAGGTTTGAAATCTAGCTTCCGAGTTTCGACTTTGAATTAAACATAAATAAGTATTATTTATCTTGTAGTCGATTGCCGAATGTTTGTTATCTTGAAATCGCGCTCGTTGAAATGTTGTCGGCTCGAGTTTTGAACGTTTTAATAGCTCGTCAAATAAATATACACCTATATTTATTTTATAACAATCGTTTGAACTCGGACGTTTTATCCTTGAAATATAACGCGTTTCGTATTCCGTATTTTACGAAAATCGGCAGAGTTTCCTCTGTTTTCGACGATCCCGACAATACTAGTTGTCGATATTTTTGTCATAACGCAACAATCAATGTAAGGATAATATGCATACAATTTTATTGATCTTTAATTAAAATATCGCGACCAATTTTAGTAGATGCATTTAATTATATATATAATAGCGTCGGTTCGATTTTTCAACTAATAGTTATACGAGAGTAACGTACGTCGGTTCTATTGTTATTTTTAAACTTTTGGCGATAGGTAACGCTAACGGGTCGGTTTGAGCTCGTTGCGCGCTAGTTAATATTAATATTTTTATAAAATAATATAAATAAATTTCGCGTCGTAATTAATTTTTACCGAGTCTTGGGTTGACCCGTTGACTGGGCTGACCGTGTTGACTGAGTTGACTGCGTTGACCAGCACTTGACCAGTTGACCGATAGTTGACCAGTTGACAGGGTTGACCATTGACCGGGTTTGACCGAACCCAAAACTGAACCGAGGCACCAAAAATGACCCAAAACTATCCCTTGACCAGTTTTGACCCACGTTGACCTGTTGACCACGTTGAACCGAGCCTGAGAGTGTCCCAACTTTAATTTTCACCCAAGACGAAAGTGTTTCGTATGGACTCTACGGGTTACAAGGGCCCCTAAAATTATATCTTTCCTTGAAAACGGATGCCCGGAACTTCGCCAGAACCATGCCAGAAGTCGGAATTTCGCCGGAGGATAAAATTTCACGAAAACTTGCAGAAAGGTCTCTAACCACCCGATCTAAACATGCATGAAGTGAAAAGTCCAAAACGGGTTCGCCGAAGTTTGGCCGGAATGTCGCTGGAGTTGCTCCCGAGCCCAAACGGCTTCGAATCTGCTAAAACCAACATCACCACGCGATCTGGAACATCGAAGATAGTCGAAAAAGTGTACTCTTGGCCGGAAAACGGTCGTCGGAAAGTTCGCCGGAAAACCTCCATCGTCGCCGTCGGCGGTGGCGCCGCCACTGCGCCGTCTGGCCGGCCGCCGCTAGTCGCCGGACTAGTGCCGAAAATATTTTCTAGAGAGAGAGTAGAGAGATTTTTAGAGTTAGATAGAGAGTATGTAGGTGAAGAATGAGGGTGCGTGTGTGTATTTTGTTTTATATAGGTGTGTTTTGTGGGGCTTGGGCTTTTTATGTGACTGGGCCCAAGACTCATTTCTTGTGTTTTGAGCGGCCCGATAGCATTTCTAAAGCCCGTTTTCTCACCCGAACTCCATGGAACGTCGTATAATATTGTTTTAAGATAAAAAAAATAAATGTGTAAAAATAGGGTCGGCGTTCGATATTAATGGCGTGCGTTCGTCGGTGTCGTTAAAATGCGTAAAATGCTCCGGTTGTCGTTTCTTGTCTGTTTTTCAATCCGTTTTTTACTATGAATAATAAATTTGACTACGAAGCTAAAAATATCATAATATTTAATATCGAGGCGTAACTCGTGTCCGTTGCTTCCGTTTTGTTGTCGGTGCGTTCCGGTTTTTCCGCGTAACTTCCGCGTTGTGCTTTGCGACGTTCAACGATCCAAATTTGTCGCATAATCATAACTCTATGATAAATACAAGTATAAAATTCGTATTTTTAGGCGTTGTCAGTAACCGTTCGCTTATCGTTCAAATTCGCGTGAAAGTTCTCGATTGTCGTCCTATCGCGTAACGTGAAGCTAGTAGCGTTCCTAGGCTCTCCAAAGGCCTGATCGAGTTAATTTACATCTAATTATAATGGTATTATTGTTCGTTATGTGCTTAATTACAACCGGAAAATGCAGGTTGTCACATTCTCCCCTTGTTATAAAAAATTCGTTCTCGAAATTTAAGTTATGTTATCTCCTTAGATTTTTGTCATGCGTAGATAGGTATTAATACTAACCAGGTAAATGACCATGTAATGCATAATGTGAATACAATGATTACTACAACAACATGAACCCACTGGTTCAACTGAATCTGTTTTCAGAATCGATGCCAAGTGAACGAAACGTAATGACATAATCACCAGTGTGACTGAGTTTACAAGGGTCATACAGATGAGATTCTCGACAAATGGATTTCCAAGACGTTCACAATATATAAATGAATTTCATAAACAATAGGAATCTCTACCAACGGAAACTAGCGTTGGTTGTTGGATCGGTAAGACTTAGAATCAACAAGCTCAACTGAATAAAAGCATGAAGATGGTTTGCTAACTTTTCGAACCATAAGTTAATACTATTGAATTGCAAGGATACACCAAATTACAAACGAAGTTAGTGTATCATTGTCTTAATACATAGTTGCGTTAAGACCACTTTCAATAATTAGCCCAAGCTACAAGTATATACCGACGCCACAAGGCGTCATAGCCATTGAAATAATTCAATAATAGCGGTGATCGAACAAATTCACCGTGTTTACAACGAAAAGTTCAATCAAGTAAGTCTGAATATTTGTTCCAAATAAATCCCATAGGATTTTCAACTGAAAATGAAAGAACAAATAAATAAAATTTTTTGGTCGCTAGTGGAAGAACAATAAATATCCCAAAATTTACGACCGATATTGAAAGAATCCGTTAAGAGGTACACTGAAATAGACCATAAAGTTGTGTACCGTCTTCTTAATACACGATTGTATTAAGAATGTTCTAAGAAAATGATCCAACAAGGGGGATTTAAAAATGAATAAATAATCAAGTAATTAAATCCATATATGAATTGTGAAAGCGAGATTAGCACAAGCTTCAACTAGTGTAAACGCCACCACAAGGTGTCGTAACCAATAGGTAACTAAATAAGGGTGCAGACTGAACCAGTCTGCTATGGTTCGAAATAAATGAATTGCTTGTTGATATTACTTTGAATATGACGGCCTCAATCCGTCATATGAAATCCTTGAATTGAATTTGTATACAGTGAGCAAGTTCAAACAATTGAACTTGGTTTGACCCAATCCAACAATGAACACATGATTCGACCAAGAAGCTTTGATATGTTTACTACGAAACCCCATGTATGCAACTTGGAAGAAAATGGAATTTCAAGAAATTCGTTGACTCGATATCAAGGAGTCAATACTCACAATAATGCAGGTCATTTAGATCACAGAGCGAAATTTGAATATAGCGAACCAACCTTTGAATTTTTATGAAATGACTGTTCAAAGTGAAGACCCTGATGGTCTCCAGGTATCAAGTTAACCACATGCATAAAACCAAAGCAGCATTGTAAATCTGTCAAGAAATGTTGCAATATGTGTTCGCTAATCAAGAAAGAATTTCCGTGACACAATGACCTTTATGAGGAGTAGAGGTATGCAAACCTACCCATTATATGCAAAGTTGAATTTTTTCAACAAACAAATTCGAGGACTTTACCTGGTATTTCCTGTGATGACTTATTGTTTCGTGACATTACCACCGAATGTCGTATATGGCATAATCACCATTAATGAAGTAGGGGGAATGCGATGACATGTGGCTTCTTTTGCAGCGCTAATTGTTGTGATTTACCATCGTAATAAGTACCTGACCGTTATGTATTCTCGTTTGACGTACCTCAACGTTGTTACGTGTCGATTACAGGACCACGTGATAAATTGTCGCATTCTGGTCGGTAGCTTTCCCGCTGACGGGATTAGCATCGTTGTCGAAATGTCGTGTTTCCTCAAGGCCGCGCCTTGAAAGTCGTATGTGATGTACTTCAACATCCGTTGTCGTATCGTTTAAGTTTCACGTATATTTGCGCACTAGTGTTTTCGTTTTACGTAGGATACTTGCTCGGTAAATAAAATAACAACGACAATATATGTAGTGTGTTTGTCCGAGCTAATAATCGTGGTTCCTACGTGATGACCTTTAATGGACATTGTCATAAGCTTTCCAAAGGTCTTAAATGCATGTTGTCAAAACTCTCAAAGTTTTGCTTACGGTATGTAATGTTTTCGTGTACCGTGTATCAAATACAACACTAGTGTATGATTAAAATCATAATGTTGACTCATTGTTTTCGGCCACGGTTGGAACCCATATTCGAGTGCTAGGCGTTCTGTACGTGTATTCAAGTCTTAATGATCTAATGTCCCTAAAGGAAGGTGAGGTTAAAGCCTAGGTATCTCCACAGAAACCTAATTCGCTGAAACCTATAGCTCTGATACTACTCTGTTATCAGAGCCGGGTTTGATACCTAATTCGCTAAAACCTATAGCTCAGATACCACTCTGTCACACCCCGATAAATCGATTACATTAGAGCTGGATGTGATCTGACTGGTATCTTCATTGCACAGTGGAAGTGTTGTGAGTGCTAAGACTTCTAAACAGTGAACGTCCGCTAACTACTCGAATCCCCATGGGTTCCACTATTCCAACCGTGCCATACTTGTAATCATAACCTGAGAAAGAACATGCGAAAAATCAACATAAAGTTGGCGAGTTCATAATTTGTTCGAAAATATTTTAAATAAATCTTTTTGGAAACTGGTTTAAATATGTTTGAGAAAACGTAATAAAACCATTTTCATTGGCATGATTAACTGAAAACGTTGTATATGTAAAACTTGTATAACTGTCAACTTTCGCGTCGCGTTAACATTTGAGAGTTCGTATATAAAATTAGGTAGTATGTAAAGCGTCTATGAACTTGATGATCATTAATGTTTTGCAAGGACATTAGTATGTGTGCCGACATAGGAAGTACTCAACCCTAGACGATTTCTTCCGGTCCACCCGCTGGGACAAAAAAAAGAACTACATGCGGCCACACAAGGACCCATGAGTGGGGCTCGCTACACCCGTTAGATCTACCACTCTTGTTCCTCGGTCTTATAAAAGATTAATGGCACTTAAGAGAAAGCCTTGTCGCACATGATCTAATATTCCATTCCATAGCTAAACCATACCATCGAAAACATTTATTTCCCCCGAGAGTTATAAACCGAAAACATTTAAAAGAAAAGGGGGACATGAACTCACAGAGTCTTTGTTCCTCGCACAAGTGAGAATGGGCCTAGCCCGTTTGAGTCTAAAAGCAGGACCAACCAGTCCTCTTATTTGCATGCAGGACACTAAGTCCCGTTGTAACTAGGACCATCCCGTCCCTAGTCATGAAACCAATGAACGTTTCGAAAATACGCGCGTGTTTTGTAAAAATCGGTATGTTGAGCATAAACCTTTCGTAAACCATTTGAGTTTATTGAAATCCATTCGCGACATGGTTTAGAAATACGACTTTTCGTCATTGAAATTTTATGTACTTTTGCAAAACTTGCATGTCTTTCCACCCCCGAAAAAATTTATAAAAATGTAAAATTGTAAAAAGTGGGGCTTATGAACTCACCTTGATTTCCTTGTGCAAAGCTAGCTTAATGTGATTTCCATAGTGTTGTCTCAACAACTTGACTTGCTAGCATGCAATCTAGTGTATTCCTAAAATAAAATAACTCGTAAGTTTCTAAGAATGACATAGCTATACGACTTGATACCGAGCTCTACCGAATCGTTACTCATACGATTCTATAAAATTGTCATTATCTTAACTCGGTTAACCAACCTATGGTTTTCTTATAAACGATTCTGTTTTCAAGCGATTTGAAATATATGTTTGTATATAAACATAACCATATTTCATGATAGTACGACTCTTCGTAGTTTTTCGTAAGATATAATGTATATATACTCGAAAATATATCCGTATAGATAATACATGTCGTATTCGCGGATAGTCTTGCGGAGTTGCGTCGTACTTCGTTAGGCGTTTGTATCGATTATAATCAATATATATTATTGTTATAAAATCCTTCAAAGTATTCGAGTCGTCGACGTTTGAAATAAACATAACTATATTTATTTTATGAAGTATCCAAGTCTCGACATTCGTATATATATATAATTATATTCGTTATACGATCTCCGAATTTCTGTCGTTTGAAATAATACGCGCCTTGTATTTGTCTTGTAAAAGCGTTTGGAAATCTTGGCGTTTCGAAATAAATATAGACAATATACTTATTTTAATAACATCGTTCAAATAATTTATCGAGGTTTGAAATATAGCTTTCCGAGTTTCGACTTTGAATTAAACATAAATAAGTATTATTTATCTTGTAGTCGATTGCCGAATGTTTGTTATCTTGAAATCGCGCTCGTTGAAATGTTGTCGGCTCGAGTTTTGAACGTTTTAATAGCGTCGTCAAATAAATATACACCTATATTTATTTTATAACAATCGTTTGAACTCGGACGTTTTATCCTTGAAATATAACGCGTTTCGTATTCCGTATTTTACGAAAATCGGGCAGAGTTTCCTCTGTTTTCGGACGATCCCGACAATACTAGTTGTCGATATTTTTGTCAAAACGCAACAATCAATGTAAGGATAATATGCATACAATTTTATTGATCTTTAATACGTAGAAATTTCGCGACCAATTTTAGTAGATGCATTTAATTATATAATATAATAGCGTCGGTTCGATTTTTTAACTAATAGTTATACGCGAGTAACGACGTCGGTTCTATTGTTATTTTTAAACTTTTGGCGATAGGTAACGTTAACGGGTCGGTTTGAGCTCGGTTGCGCGCTAGTTAATATTAATATTTTTATAAAATATATAAATAAATTTCGCGTCGTAATTAATTTTTACCGAGTCTTGGGTTGACCCGTTGACTGGGCTGACCGTGTTGACTGAGTTGACTGCGTTGGACCAGTTGACCGATAGTTGACCAGTGACCAGGGTTGACCGGCAGTTGACCGGGTTTGACCGAACCCAAAACTGAACTGAGGCACCAAAAATGACCCAAAACTATCCCTTGACCAGTTTTGACCCACGTTGACCTGTTGACCACGTTGAACCGAGCCCGAGAGTGTCCTGAACTTTAATTTCACCCGAGACGAAAGTGTTTCGTATGGTCTCTACGGGTTACAAGGGTCCCAAAAATATACCTTTCCTTGAAAACGGATGCCCGGAACCTCGCCAGAACCATGCAGAAGTCGGAATTTCACCGGAGAATAAAATTTCACGAAAACATGTAGAAAGGTCTCTAACCACCCGATCTAAACATGCATGAAGTGAAAAGTCCAAAGCGGGTCGCTAGAGTTTGGCCGGAATGTCGCCGGAGTTGCTCCCGAGCCCAAACGGCTTCGAATCTGCTAAAACCAACATCACCAGCGATCCGGAACATCAAAGATAGTCAAAAAGTGTACTCTTGGCCGGAAAACAGTCTCCGGAAAACCTCAATCGTCACCGTCGGCGATGGCGCCGCCGTGGCCGGCCGCCGCAAGTCGCCGGACTAGTGCCGGAAATATTTTCTAAAGAGAGAGAAAGAGTAGAGAGAGTTTTAGAGTTAGAGAGAGTGTGTGTAGGTGAAGAATGAGGGTGCATGTGTGTATTTTGGTTTATATAGGTGTGTTTTGTGGGCTTGGGCTTTAATGTGGACTGGGCCGAAGACCCATTTCTTGTGTTTTGAGTGGCCCGATAGCATTTCTAAAGCCCGTTTTCTCACCCGAACTCCTTGGACGTGTAAAATTTTTTTTAAGATAAAAAAAATAAATGTGTAAAAATAGGGTCGGCGTTCGATATTAATGGCGTGCGTTCGTCGGTGTCGTTAAAATGCGTAAAATGCTCCGGTTGTCGTTTCTTGTCCGTTTTTCTATCCGTTTTTTACTACGAATAATAAATTCGACTACGAAGCTAAAAATATCATAATA
This sequence comes from Scalesia atractyloides, assembly GCA_947069175.1. Classification (NCBI taxonomy): domain Eukaryota; kingdom Viridiplantae; phylum Streptophyta; class Magnoliopsida; order Asterales; family Asteraceae; genus Scalesia; species Scalesia atractyloides. The sequence continues at coordinate 38,217,115 of CAMTDV010000020.1, read as the reverse complement.
TATTAATATCGAGGCGTAACTCGAGTCCGTTGCTTCCGTTTTGTTGTCGGTGCGTTCCGTTTTTCCGCGTAACTTCCGCGTTGTGCTTTGCGACGTTCAACGATCCAAATTTATCGCATAATCATAACCCTATGATAAATACAAGTATAAAATTCGTATTTTAAGGCGTTGTCAGTATTTGTTCGGCAACCGTTCGCTTATCGTTCAAATTCGCGTTAAAGTTCTCGATTGTCGTCATATCGCGTAACGTGAAGCTAGTAGATGTTCCTAGGCTCTCCAAAGGCCTGATTGAGTTAATTTACATCTAATTATAATGGTATTATTGTTGTTATGTGCTTAATTCAACCGGAAAATGCCGGTTGTCACATTCTCCCCTTGTTATAAAAATTTCGTCCTCGAAATTTAAGTTATGTTATCTCCTTAGATTTTTGTCATGCGTAGATAGGTATTAATACTAACCAGGTAAATGACCATGTAATGCATCGAGACTTGTCTGGATTATGTGAATACAATGATTTACTACAACAACATGAACCCACTGGTTCAACTGAATCTGTTTTCAGAATCGATGCCAAGTGAGCGAAACGTAATGACATAATCACCAGTGTGACTGAGTTTACAAGGGTCATACAGATGAGATTCTCGACAAATGGATTTCCAAGACGTTCACAATATATAAATGAATTTCATAAACAATAGGAATCTCTACCAACGGAAACTAACGTTGGTTGTTGGATCGGTGAGACTTAGAATCAACAAGCTCAACTGAATAAAAGCATGAAGATGATTTGCTAACTTTTCGAACCATAAGTTAATACTATTGAATTGCAAGGATACACAAAATTACAAACGAAGTTAGTGTATCATTGTCTTAATACATAGTTGTGTTAAGACCACTTTAATAATTAGCCCAAGCTACAAGTATATACCGACGCCACAAGGCGTCATAGCCATTGAAATAATTCAATAATAGCGGTGATCAACAAATTCACCGTGTTTACAACGAAAAGTTCAATCAAGTAAGTCTAAATATTTGTTCCAAATAAATCCCATAGGATTTTCAACTGAAAATGAAAGAACAAATAAATAAAAAATTTTGGTCGCTAGTGGAAGAACAATAAATATCCCAAAATTTTCGACCGATATTGAAAGAATCCGTTAAGAGATACACTGAAATAGACCATAAAGTTGTGTACCGTCTTCTTAATACACGATTGTATTAAGAATGTTCTAAGAAAATGATCCAACAAGGGGATTTAAAAATGAATAAATAATCAAGTAATTAAATCCATATATGAATTGTGAAAGCGAGATTAGCACAAGCTTCACTAGTGTAAACGCCACAACAAGGTGTCGTAACCAATAGGTGACTTAATAAGGGTGCAGACTGAACCATTCTGCTATGGTTCGAAAAAAATGAATTGCTTGTTGATATTACTTTGAATATGACGGCCTCAATCCGTCATATGAAATCCTTGAATTGAATTTGTATACAGTGAGCAAGTTCAAACAATTGAACTTGGTTTGACACAATCCAACAATGAACACATGATTCGACCAAGAAGCTTTGATATGTTTACTACGAAACCCCATGTATGCAACTTCGAAAGAAAAGGGAATTTCAAGAAATTCGTTGACTCGATATCAAGGAGTCAATACTCACAATAATGCAGGTCATTTAGATCACAGAGCGAAAATTTGAGTATAGCGAACCAACCTTTGAATTTTTGATGAAATGACTGTTCAAAATGAAGACCCTGATGGTCTCCAGGTATCAAGTTAACCACATGCATAACAACCAAAGCATGCGTATCATGTAAATCTGTCAAGAAATGATGCAATATGCGTTCGCTAATCAAGAAAGAATTTCCGTGACACAATGACCGTTATGAGGAGTAGAGGTATGCAAACCTACCCATTATATGCAAAGTTGAATTTTTCAACAAACGGAATTCGAGGACTTTACCTGGTATTTCCTGTGATGACTTATTGTTTCGTGACATTACCACCGAATGTCGTTTATGGCGCAATCGCCATTAATGAAGTAGGGGGAATGCGATGACCTGTGACTTCTTTTGCAGCGCCAATTGTGTGATTTGCCATCTTAATAAGTACCGGCCGTTATGTATCTCGTTTGACGTACCTCAACGTTGTTACGTGTCGATTACAGGACCACGTGATAAATTGTCGCATTCTGGTCGGTAATTCTCCCGCTGACGGGATTAGCATCGTTGTCGAAATGTCGTGTTTCCTCAAGGCCGCGCCTTGAAAGTCGTATGTGATGTACTTCAACATCCGTTGTCGTATCGTTTAAGTTTCACGTATATTTGCACACTAGTGTTTTCGTTTTACGTAGGATACTTGCTCGGTAAATAAATAACATGACAATATATGTAGTGTGTTTGTCCGAGCTAATAATCGTGGTTCCTACATGATGACCTTTAATTGTCATAAGCTTTCCAAAGGTTTTAAATGCATGTTTCAAAACTCTCAAAGTTTTGCTTACGGTATGTAATGTTTTCGTGTACCGTGTATCAAATACAACACTAGTGTATGATTAAAATCATAATGTTGACTCATTGTTTTCGGCCACGGTTGGAACCCATATTCGAGTGCTAGGCGTTCTGTATGTGTATTCAAGTCTTAATGATCTGATGTCCCTAAAGGAAGGTGAGGTTAAAGCCTAGGTATATCCACAGAAACCTAATTCGCTGAAACCTATAGCTCTGATACTACTCTGTTATCAGAGCCGGATTTGATACCTAATTCGCTAAAACCTATAGCTCTGATACCACTCTGTCACACCCCGATAAATCGATTACATCAGAGCTGGGTGTGATCTGACTGGTATCTTCATTGCACAGCGGAAGTGTTGTGAGTGCTAAGACTTCTAAACAGTGAACGCCCGCTAACTACTCGAATCCCCATGGGTTCCACTATTCCAACCGTGTCATTCTTGTAATCATAACCTGAGAAAGAAATGCGAAAAATCAACATAAAGTTTGCGAGTTCATAATTTGTTCGAAAAGATTTTAAGTAAATCTTTTTGGTAACCGGTTTAAATATGTTTGAGAAAACGTAATAAAACCATTTTCATTGGCATGATTAACTGAAAACTTTGTATATGTAAAACTTGTATAACTGTCAACTTTCGCGTCGCGTTAACATTTGAGAGTTCGTATATAAAATTAGGTAGTATGTAAAGCGTCTATGAACTTGATGATCATTAATGTTTCGCAAGGACATTAATATGTGTGCCGACATAGGAAGTACTCAACCCTAGACGATTTCTTCCGGTCCACCGGCTGGGACAAAAAAAGAACTACATGCGGCCACACAAGGACCCATGAGTGGGGCTCGCTACACCCGATAGATCTACCACTCTTGTTCCTCGGTCTTATAAAAGATTAATGTCACTTAAGAGAAAGCCTTGTTGCACATGATCTAATATTCCATTCCATAGCTAAACCATACCATCGAAAACATGTATTTCCCCCCGGGAGTTATAAACCGAAAACATTTAAAAGAAAAGGGGACATGAACTCACAGAGTCTTTGTGCCTCGCACAAGTGAGAATGGGCCTAGTCCGTTTGAGTCTAAAAGCAGGACCAACCAGTCCTCTTATTTGCATGCAGGACACTAAGTCCCGTTGTAACTAGGACCATCCCGTCCCTAGTCATGAAACCAATGCACGTTTCAAAAATACGCCCGTGTTTTGTAAAAACCGGTATGTTGAGTATAAACCTTTCGTAAACCATTTGAGTTTATTGAAATCCATTCACGACATGGTTTAGAAATACTACTTTTCGTCATTGAAATTTTGTGTACTTTTGCAAAACTTGCATGTCTTTCCACCCCGAAAACATTTATAAAAATGTAAAATTGTAAAAAGTGGGGTTATGAACTCACCTTGATTTCCTTGTGCAAAGCTAGCTTAATGTGATTTCCGTAGTGTTGTCTCAACAACTTGACTTGCTAGCATGCAATCTAGTGTGTTCCTGAAATGGAATAACTCGTAAGTTTCTAAGAATGACGTAGCTATATTACGTGATACCGAGCTCTACCGAATCGTTACTCATATGAATCTATGAAATTGTCATTATCTTAACTCAATTAACCAACCTATGGTTTTCTTAGAAACGATTCTGTTTTCAAGCGATTTGAAATATATGTTTATATATAAACATAACCATATTTCATGATAGTACGACTCTTCGTAGTTTTTCGTAAGATATAATGTATATATACTCGAAAGCGATCTCCGAATTTCTGTCGTTTGAAATAATACGCGCCTTGTATTTGTCTTGTAAAAGCGTTCGGAAATCTTGGCGTTTCGAAATAAATATAGACAATATACTTATTTTTATAACACCGTTCGAATTATTTATCGAGGTTTGAAATCTAGCTTCCAAGTTTTGACTTTGAACTAAACATTAATAAGTATTATTTATCTTGTAGTCGATTGCCGAATGTTTGTTATCTTGAAATCGCGCTCGTTGAAATGTTGTCGGCTCGGAGAATAGCGTCGTCAAATAAATATACACCTATATTTATTTTATAACAATCGTTTGAACTCGGATGTTTTATCCTTGAAATATAACGCGTTTCGTATTCCGTATTTTACGAAAATCGGGCAGAGTTTCCTTTGTTTTCGATGATCCCGACAATACTAGTTGTCGATATTTTTTTCCAAACGCAACAATAAATGTAAGAATAATATGCATACAATTTTATTGTGATCTTTAATACGTCGAAATTATCGCGACCAATTTTAATAGATGCATTTAATTATATATATAATGGCATCGGTTCGGTTTTTAACTAATAGTTATACGCGAGTAACGTACGTCGGTTCTATTGTTATTTTTAAACTTTTGGTGATAGGTAATCGTTAACGGGTCGGTTTGAGCTCGGTTGCGCGCTAGTTAATATTAATATTTTTATAAAATAATATAAATAAATTCGCGTCGTAATTAATTTTTACCGAGTCTTGGGTTGACCCGTTGACTGAGCTGACCGTGTTGACTGAGTTGACTGCGTTGACCAACAGTTGACCAGTTGACCGATAGTTGACCAATTGACCACGTTTGACCGGGTTTGACCGAACCCAAAACTGAACCGAGGCACCAAAAATGACCCAAAACTATCCCTTGACCAGTTTTGACCCACGTTAACCTGTTGACCACGTTGAACCGAGCCTGAGAGTGTCCCGAACTTTAATTTTCACCCGAGACGAAATGTTTCGTATGGTCTCTACGGGTTACAAGGGTCCCAAAAATATATCTTTCCTTGAAAACGGATGCCCGGAACCTCACCAGAACCATGCCAGAAGTCAGAATTTCGCCGGAGAATAAAATTTCATGTAAACTTGCAGAAAGGTCTGTAACCACCCAATCTAAACATGCATGAAGTGAAAAGTCCAAAACGGGTTCGCCGGAGTTTGGCTGGAATGTCGTCGGAGTTGCTCCCGAGCCCAAACGGCTTCGAATCTGCTAAACCAACATCACCACGCGATCCGGAACATTAAAGATAGTCGAAAAAGTGTACTCTTGGCCGGAAAACGGTCGCCGGAAAGTTCGCCGGAAAACCTCAATCGTCGCCGTCAGCGGTGGCGCCGCCACTGCGCTGCCGTGGCCGGCCGCCGTAAGTCGTCGGACTAGTGCCGGAAATATTTTATAGAGAGAGTTTTAGAGTTAGAGAGAGTGTGTGTAGGTGAAGAATGAGGGTGCGTGTGTGTATTTTGGTTTACATAGGTGTGCTTTGTGGGCTTGGGCTTTTATGTGGACTGGGCCCAAGACCAATTTCTTGTGTTTTGAGCGGCCCGATAGCATTTCTAAAGCCCGTTTTCTCACCTGAACTCCATGGAAAGTTGTATAATATTGTTTTAAGATAAAAAAAAATAAATGTTTAAAAATAGGGTCGGCGTTCGATATTAATGGCGTGCGTTCGTCGGTTTCGTTAAAATGCGTAAAATGCTCCGTTTGTCGTTTCTTGTCCGTTTTTCGATCCGTTTTTTACTACGAATAATAAAATTCGACTACAAAGCTAAATATATCATAATATATTAATATCGAGGCGTAACTCGAGTCCGTTGCTTCCGTTTTGTTGTCGGTGCGTTCCGGTTTTTCCGCGTAACTTTCGCGTTGTGCTTTGCGACGTTCAACGATCCAAATTTATTGCATAATCATAACTCTATGATAAATATAAGTATAAAATTCGTATTTTTAGGTGTTGTCAGTATTTGTTCGGCATCCGTTCGCTTATCGTTCAAATTCGCGTTAAAGTTCTCGATTGTCGTCATATCGCGTAACGTGAAGCAAGTAGACGTTCCTAGGGTCTCCAAAGGCCTGATCGAGTTAATTTACGTCTAATTATAATGGTAATACTGTTCGTTATGCGCTTAATTACAACTGAAAAATGCCGGTTGTCACATTCACATAGGTGACACAAGTATAACAAGTATTCAATAGTATAAACACGTATGATTGCATAAGGAGTATGAATTTAGTTGGTTTGCGAGAATTATTATTGTTTTTTATTGCAAAAGATGTGCGAATTATGCATCGGGTTCGAAATGAACGAGGTAATAAGTGTTAAAACACATTGAAATTGATATAGCATAAAAGATAGGCTTAGTAAAATATTAGAGTGCTTTGGGTTGAGAAATGTCGACTATTCCAAAGTGAATCGAAGATCCTTTCAAATTAGAGGAACGTGCTTTGGCCTATAGGTAAAATGCTCTCCCGAGAAGCGATTAACGACATTTTACCCTTCCAGTTACTACACGTCTCTAATTGATCGAAAAATCGAAACCTTGGCGAGATCCAAAAATCGAGGAGTGGGACTTAATCGACAAGGTACGGGTTTCACCCCTAACTTGACGATTTCGTACCCTAAGCATGGTTGGTACTTACCAAACGAAGAGCATATTCCGATTCGTCGGTAAGGGTCCACTAGAGTTTGAATTGGAAATTTTTCCATCAAGATGTGGATTTCACTCCTAACTTAATGACGAAATTTCGTGCAAAAAGAATAAGAATTGCAGAATGAGAGTCGTTCACCAAATTGTGGGTTTCACGCTTATTTTAGTTAACTCGTCTCGTTTGTGTTGCGAGTGTCTTCAAATCTTCAAAGTGCGTATTGTGTAAAAATGTCTTAGGAAAGACATCATGTATATGTATCAAGGCCAAAAGAAAAGAGGAGAAGCAAGTAGGAAGCATAAAGTTTTAAGCATAAACATGAATGGTCAAAACAGGTACTTAGAACTATAGACTAGGTCGAACATGGCAATTCTACCTAATTCCCTATAGTTATGGCTCTGATACCAATTTGTCACACCCCAACCGATGGCGGAAACATCGAAGTGATACGAAATAGATTGCTCATTGCTCACAACGCTAATAATGACAATATTTAATTAAAGCCGAATTTCATTTCAATAACAATTGTCAAGTACAACATTGAAGCAAATTACAAATAACATAATACAACAAAAATTGATACAACAAATTTAGCCTAAACGTCTACTTGTGTGTATCTAAGTCCTTGCTATTTGATTTCATAGCATCCTCTTCATCAACCTGTAACATGTTTTAAATACAATTCAATGCAAAAGCAAAGACGAGTACATAAGTTTAAGCATAGTATACGTATACGATTAACGTTTAAACGAATCCTCATGGCAACTATGATTTTACGAGAGCATATACAAGGCATGCAATACTACTAGCCAAACCCTTAACGCAAACACGTTGTTTTAACATGGCCTCAAGTTTATGCGATGGAGGGGGATGCGTGACTTCCTATAGCGCTATACATGTTAAACGAAGGGTTAAAACAAGTTAATGACTAAAGTATCACATAAAGAATGTCCAAGATATAAGCATCACGTAAGCGTATCAAGTATTCATATGTATAGGATTGTTTGTGCATTTTATAAAGTTTAAGTGTTGTGGTTTTGGTATAAGTAAACATGTTACACCCAAAAGTGTTGTAAACGAAAAGTGGGTCGAGTGTACTCACGGTTTTGCGTAGTCTTCAAACTTGACGAGTTCGCGAAGTGGGTTGACGGGTGGGATGAGCGCCGAGTTATCCTACAAGAGAAGAACTTAGTTGGTAAGTATTCGAACGATAATGGAGGATTTAGGAATTAAAAGCAATAAAGTAGTGTATACGAGAAAGTAATCATTAGACTTAATACTCGTTTTTTGACACTATAAGACCCATTCGGGTTGATGTGTTTTCATGGGTTAGGATACCCATTAGAATCGTAACGAGAGATTAAGTACTTAGGTGATGGAACCTAGTACCATGACGAATAATCATTTGATTACCATCAAGAGTTCGGTTTGATTCATATATTATATATATAATATATATATATATATATATAATATATATATATATTATATAGTATAACAATCGGTAATTCATAAACATCATGTAATTTCATAGAAGTCATGCATGGAGGTAGGAGGAGAACCTTCCTTTTAAAACCTCTCGTATAGTATACCAACGCACAAGTCGTCACAAGGACGACAAGGATGGTCATGGGTACGTTTGAACATATAAGTAAAAGACAAAAAGTAAATGGAAACATCAAGTGAGGTGGTGGATCGAAGTTTAGGATCGCCAAGGCTTCCAAGTGATCACACTCTACCAACTCAAGTCTTGTTTCGAGAACAAGCTTGGAAGGATACAACACTTGTGGGTAAACCCTAATAAAACCAAAAGAAAGTCGTTACCTTTGGGACATTAGACATGGTGATGTTCCAAGCTAGTTTTCCATGGAAGACTTATGGAAATATTCCAAAGGTATTTCCAAGTAGTAAGAAAAAGGAAAGATCAAAAGAGAGAGGTGAGTTAGAACTCACTTTTTAGGAGCTTTGATCTTTGAGAGAAGAATAGAGCTCTTTAGAGCTTTTAGAGAAGAGAAAAGAAAATTTAGGTGTGAGCTAAGAGTGAAGGGGAGTGGGGTATTTATAGTTGAGGTTTGGGGGTTGAGTTAGGTGAGTATTAAATGCAAGAAACACAATCCAACAAACACACTTTTGCCCAATCCATGAGCTAGAAACAACTTTCTCCATATTATGCTATTTTTAGTCCTTGAACTTGGTTTATCTTTCATTTCATGGTAAAACTTGATATTTTTGCATGTTTTCAATTGTATAATGTATATGTAAGTATATTTTAGGTATCAAATATGAACGTATGAGTATTTGCACATATAACAAGTATCGGTGTGTATGTAAACACGTATTTAACAATTAAATGCATGTAAGGCAAGTATGTATCAGGTATGAGTTTTATCACGATCAAAGTCTCGGATTATAAGATTGGGAAATGAAATACGAATGCGATACGAATACAAGTTTCCATAAATAGAAAGGTTACACTTTCTAATTAAGGAAAGTACAAAAAAAAAAGGCGTTACACTCATAACCTTGAACACTTGGATTTGAGACTCTCTAACATATTATATATCCAAATCTATGAACTTAACACTCCTTGAACTTGATTATTTTTAGGAACTTGAATATCTATGAACTTGATCACCTATGAAACTTGATTATATATGAAAACTTGATTACCTACCTATAAACATGATGATCTATGAGACTGATTATTTATGAACTTAAACTTGGTTATCTCTAAAAGCTTAGTTACCCATGAAATTGTTTTACCCCCGAACTCGTTACCTATGAATTTGAACTCGATTACCTCTAAGATCTAGTCATCTATGTAATTTTCATCTATGAACTTGTTCATCTATAAACTTGGTTGTCTATGACCGTCTTATCTATGAACATGGCCACACTCATCTAGTAAAATCGGGAACTATGAACTTGTTTACCAATATGGTCACTGATGGACATAGTTACCCAATAGAAGTCGTACCTATGTGCAACAATATCTATGTTTTAAGAATTTTATTTTCCCTTGACCCGTACATAACATAATGAACTATGTGGACCATACGATGGCTAGAGTAATTACGGGTGCATACGTAATTATAAAAGTTGGCGCATGGAAATCATAGTAAGTTTTATCATGTGCGTTAGGATAGAACCCACGTGATTTAGGGCAATGGAACAAATGCGATATGATAAGGCATCGTGGATATGACGCTGGTACTTCCTATATATAAGTGTTCCTGTCATATTGTCAGATGTAGCGTTGTCTGTGTCACGTAAAGTTTTATGTTAGTTTTTGGACCTTGACCGATGTTAATTGTATTCGTATCTAGTATCATCTTTTAGACATGTTAAACCCCATTTCTAAACTAATCTTGAGCAACAATGTATCTCAATTCCAACTTACAATACATCACATCTATAGAATCCGAGTCATACATCAATGATCTTGTTCCAAATCTCTCCAACAAATTCAATCCTTCTTCACCATTCACCTCCAATCTAGAAATGCATGTGCGGCGATCTCTGCTTGATATCTAAAGCACTTTCCAAATAATTTATTCCGGTACTCGACAATTACGTAATCACATAATAATACATAGTTAACTATTGTTGCACCTCTTACGTGATTACGTGATTTCATTATAGTATTTATGTAAAACCCCACTGAGTGACTACGTAATTACGTACTAACCATAATTATAATAAAAAAACAAAACATGTGATACATAATATTTCTTGAAATAATATTTCAGGTTTAATCACGTATTAAGTATAAATGTAATACAAAACATTAGCCAAACAACCTATAATAACCATATAATGCCGTATCTTAGAGATTTAATCACATAATAAAGTGTAAATAATTAAGTTCTTATTATTGACTCTGTAATCACGTAATAAGCATAATCGTAATAAAATTAATTATAACAAATCATATTGAATGTCTAATATTTATGTTGAATTTGTAATCACATAATGAGTTGTAATGAATGGATAATCATGTATCCTGTAATTTTTTTAATGAACACTATAGCAATAGTTTGTCCAGTTTAAATAGAATGAAATGCTCGTTAACACGGTGTAATTTAAAAAAAATATTAACGATGAAAAAGTTATAACCGTTTGAAAATTAAGAAATGAGTAATTCACTTAAGAAAAAGACCATATTACCCTTCCTACAAATAATTCTTGTTACCTCATGAATCTCGTGTACACTTTGCATAGGATTGTGTTCTTGTAAATGATCTATTCACATATGATGATATCCAATTTATATTTAAAACCATAATACAAGTTTTCGTCTGAACAATTAAATGAAAAATCGATCCTCTAATAATAAAATTCTTAATAAAAACAAAACCAAGAAGTGTAATTTATTTCTTTTTAGTCATTTTTAAAGTCTAATTTAAGAATCAAACATAAGGTCCCGAACGGTACCTATTACCTAACATGCTTATATTTAGTAAACGGTAACGACCATGTGGCTCACTGGGCCGCAGCACACACCTCTCTCCACTTCACCCACACCCTCCCTATGGTCCAGTTAACTTCACTTTTCACATAACACATAATGACACCATCTTACACGCTGGAAATTGAGTGGATCTGAAAGTCCATATCCAATACACTTTTATATTTTCCACCAAACTCATATTATTATTAATTCCTCTGCAAACCCCAACACAAAAAAGTCCAATTCAATTATCGGGTTCAAGCCCAATCTTCTCTCTCCCTTTCTCTCTCTTCCTGGATCTCAATTTCTCTCCTTCGAATTACATCTGTTGCAGGTATTTGTTTCTCTCGATCGCTTGTTTCCGTTCTCATCTTCGCGATTATTAGTTTGCAGTGCTTTAAATTTTGATTTTTGATCTCATCTGGTTGTAGTTGCTTGTTTCTCAACTTGTTGCTTTTGTTGTTTGAATTTGTTTCAGTTTTGATCGGTAGATGGTTAACTGTTACTTTTGAAGATGTGTATGTCTGGGCTTTTGTTGTTGAATTTGTTTAATATTTATTCTGTTTACTCATCGATGCTAATAACAATAATAATAATAATCAGTGTTGTTTTGAAGATGTGTTTGTCTGGGCTTAAATATTGAGTTCTTGTTTTGTTTTTTGAAGCCCAAATATTGATTTTGGAATAAAAATATTGTCGATCTGGTTTTTGGAGTTTGCTGTGTTTAGCCCATGGACTTCACATTTTTTATTTTGAGTTTTGACCATTAACTTTCTTGCACACTTTGGCTTCGATCTATAAGAAATATTGTGTTTTTTTTCTTGAATTATTTCAGAGTTAAATGCTATTTTAATTCTTGTGGTTTGATCAAATATCTATTTCAGTCTAAAAGATTTTTTAAACTTTTTTAATCTAATAGTTTAATTTTTTTATCAATTTACATCCACTCTAATAATTCTATTCAAAATTTTTTGTTAATTTATTGTGAAATGTGTAATAAAGTGTTTATGATTATGATGTTGGTGACACTGGACTGCAAAAGTTGGCCCAAATATTCAAGTGGCATTTTTTGTGAAGTAAAAGAAAAAGTTTAAAAAAATGTAATTTCAAAGATACATATATTTTTACAGATTTTTTTATTATATTTTTTACAATGAATTTTAAAATGTAAGCAGAACCCAAACGGTAAAATAGTCGTATCATAAACTAAAATATAATATTTTTTTTGTTTCGATGAATATAATATTATTACATGTTTTAAGAAGTATAAATGAAACTGAGCCAAAGATCTATACACGAATATAGTACTTAAATTGTTATTATAATTAAATTGTTGACGACGTTTGGTATTTCCTTTTACCAAGCTATATTTATTTTAACCAAATTGACCGTTTATAGTAATTATTTCGGGAATAAATATAGTTTACTTATCATAACATCTAGAGGTGCACAAATCGGGTATTTTTAATAACTGGTTCCGGTTATGAAATAGGTTTTGGTTTTTCGTTTTAAACGTTGGAACTGGTTATTACTATAACTGATTCGGTTCCTGTTTTGGTTATTTGACCAAAAAACCATACCCTATGTGCCGGGTTTCGGGTAGGGTTTGGTTCCGGTTACTAAGAAACCGGATATTGAAATAGCTATTTTCGGGTTTTTTATACCCTATTCCGAGTTTTTTAGTTCTATATTTCCTATTTTTTAATACTCCATTGCGTTTTTATTGCCCTATAGTCGCGTATATTTTGTTTATTATTATTAAATATGCATTGTATAATGTAGGAAAAATAAAATAAATGCACTAACATACATTTAAAAGATAGATATTAGAATCATGTATTGGGTATAGCCGGGTATAATCGGTTCCGGTTCCGGTTTTGGGTATGAATCGGGTATGATCGGTTCCGGTTCCAGTTCCACGTATTGAGACCAAATGCATACCCTATTTATACCCTACGGATAGGGTCGGTTCCAGTTTCAGGTACGGTTTTTTTTTTGTGCACGTCTAATAACATCTTACTTCCAATTTATTGTAACCCAAAAATCGTGTGAGAAATCGAAAATGACTTCTATTTTCACAGGTTACCACAGACACAAATCATTTTTAATATTTTACTTCTTGCATATTGCTACACTAAAATTATAATTATAAATATAAATATACATTTAAAACAAAATTTTCTATAAAAGAGTTGCGTTTTACCTAAAACACATTTGTCTTTTGACTTTTGAGTTTTGACATAACATACTCGAGCAATTTAAGTTATAACATGAAATACATATTTTTAATATGTCTTAAAGATAAAATGTGATCAACATTCAAACCCATAAGGTTGACACGAATGTTACTAGTTTAGCTAAACATGTTCGCATGTTAAGCCAGAAACTGACCCGAGCTCGTCTAGCTAAACATCAACAGTTGCGAATATCACGTTAGGTTCATAGTGTCATAAATTTACACCCTTGGTACTAACTATAGTACTCATATTTTTCCAATTGTATTTTGTGTTAATCAGGTCTATTGTTCTTCATTCAAGATGGACATGATTCCTACTGAGAATAATGCACTGGTTGACATGGAAACGCCCCTTGACCCGGTGTATATTGGAATCGAAACAGACAACGTCGAGACACCGCCCAGCAAACGTCGAAAAAAGAAGTCAATGGTGTGGGAATACTTCACTATCGAAACCGTTAGTCCGGGCTGCAGACGAGCCTGCTGCAAGCAATGCAAGCAGTCGTTCGCATACAGCACGGGTTCCAAAGTCGCCGGCACCAGCCACCTCAAACGCCACATTGCCAAAGGCGGTTGCCCGGTTGCACTTCGAAATCAACAGGACCCGTCAACACCGTTCAGCGCACCTTCAAAGTTATCCCACGGGTCCGCTGGTCACACCAATGGTCAAAGTCAAACCACTGATCCACCTAAGCGGCGTTATCGAACCGCTAGTGCTCCTTATGCTGCATTTGACTCTGAACGGTGTCGCCAGGAGATAGCCCGGATGATCATACTGCACGACTACCCACTTCACATTGTCGAACATCCCGGGTTTGTTGCTTTTGTGCGAAACCTTCAGCCGAATTTCAATATGGTTAATTTCGGTACGGTTCAAGGAGACTGCGTAGCAACTTATCTTAAGGAAAAGCAGAGTGTTCAGAATCTGATTGACGAGATGCCGGGTCAGATTTGCCTCACACTCGACCTCTGGAATTCATGCCAGACAACAGGTTACGTTTTCGTAACGGGCCAGTTTGTCGATAGCGAGTGGAACATGCATCGAAAGCTACTAAACGTTGTGATGGAGCCGTTTCCTGAGTCTGATTCGGCTTTTAGCCATGCGGTATCTTCCTGCTTATCGGATTGGAACATGGAGGGACGGTTGTTTTCGATCACGATCAACCAGAAGTTGAGTGAAATCGGGATTAGTAGTCTTAGAAGTTTGCTTTCGGAGAAAAACCCGAATATCCTTGGTGGTCGGTTGTTGGTGGATCGGTGTCTTGCTCGTTCGTTAAGCGATGTGACACACGAGGCGTTTAAGGTCTGTCGAGAAACGGTCAACAAAGTCAGAGACTGCTTGAAGTATGTCAAAACGTCGGAGGAGCTAGAAGACAAGTTTCTTGAAGTCAAGCAACAACTTCAAGTACCAAGCACGAAAACCTAGCGCTCGATGATCAAACCCATTGGAATACCACTTACGAGATGTTATTAGCGGCTTCCGAGTTGAAAGAAGTGTTTTCGTCTCTAGATACATCCGATCCTGATTACCCTAAATCACCCACGGGTGAAGAATGGAAGCAGGTCGAGAATCTGTGTGTGTGTTTGAAGCTGCTTTTCGACACCGCAAATCTACTAACATCACTGACTCTACCTACAACAAACACGTTTTTCCATGAAGTGTGGAAGATCCAGCTGGAGTTGAACCGTTCAGCTACAAGCGAAGATGTCGGCATCAGCACCATTGCGAAGCCGATGAAAGCGAGTTTCGATACGTACTGGCAAAACTGTTGTTTGATCTTAGCAATATCCGTGGTTATGGACCCGCGATTTAAAATGAAGCTAGTGGAGTTCAGTTTCACAAAGATTTATGGGGACGAGGCTGTGAGTTATATTAAGCTGGTGGATGAAGGGATACACCAGATGTTTCTCGAGTACGTTGGCGGATTAGACGGAAACGTTAAACAAGAGGATGTAGCGGGACTCGGGCTTACTGATTTCGACATGTATATCATGGAAAAAACAAGTCAACAGTCCAAGTCAGAACTGGATCAGTACTTGGAGGAGTCTCTTTTACCACGGGTTCATGAGTTTGATGTTATGGGTTGGTGGAAACTGAATAAGGTTAAGTACCCGACGCTTTCGAAGCTGGCTCGTGATATTTTGACTGTTCCTGTTTCGGCGGTGGCTCCTGAGTTGGTTTTCGAGTCGGGGATCAAGGAGATGGACCGTTATCGGTGTTCTTTGAGACCGGAAACCGTTGAGGCGATTGTGTGTGCAAAGGACTGGCTTGTGGGTGGGGGTGATTCTGTTGACATGATGAAGGGTTTGGTGAAGATGGAATTTCCCATATGATGTGTGTATGGTTAGAGTTGTAAATTTGTACACTTGAATCTGGTGGTTGTATTTATTTTTATTATTGGTGGTGTTTTGATGAGTTGTTTGGGCAATTGGGCCTGCTTCTGTATAACCCAGTAACCCACTCAACAACATGTGCCATTTAGGGGTTTTTTCAGTATGAAATAATAGAGAAATTGTAGAACAATTAAGTTATCTTCAAGAAATTTGAGAAATGGTCTTAATGATGTTAAACTGTTTTTGCAAGTGTATTCATGTAGATGAGTTTAATTTGAGTTTTTCTCACCTGAGCTCCGACTTGTTTCAAGTTCTAGGTGTCAAGCTTGAGCTCGATTTATAACTAATTTAAGAAAGCCTAGAAAAAATAATTTGGTTTTGCGAACCTAAATTGTTTCCAAAATAACAAAACAATTATTTGAGGCAATTTTTTTTAAAAAAACATAGAATTGGTTTATCACACTTATAGTTGGTTCAAAAGCTTGCGACGACCCTTGTTATTTGGTGGTTCGCATCGGGTTGGTTCCATGGATACATTGGTTCGGATTAGTACTGGTTTTAAAAAAATCCACTTAACTCAAATTTAATGAATTGAAAGAGATCCTTGCATAAAATTATATAATGAATTTGAGATTTTATAGACAGTATTTACATTCACCCATTTAATTTAAATAGAGTAAATTTTCGTTTTGCTTTCTGTGATTTTGTCATTTTAATGGTTTTGTCTCAATCTTTTAAAAATAGCAATTTTACTCTAATAGTTTACTATGTTTTTTTTGTTTTTTCCAATTTGCTCCGTAGCATTAACTCCATCAAAAATGTTTGTTAGCTGGAAGCATATTTAAGTAACTTCAAGTAGAAAACTAAGGGTATTTTAGTAAAATTACAAATAAGATTATATTATCTATTATATATATACACACACACAACCTTGCAAAAGTTTCTTCTCTTTTTCTCTTTGCCGCCTCTCTTCTCTCTCTACATTCTCCCTCTTCTCTACCACCACCAACTGTCATCACCTCACTAGCACCGTGCACCACCAACCGTCACCACCTTGTCGCCACCCACATCCACCACCTCCTCCACGCCCCATATCCATCACGTCAACCTCCACCACCCAGATCCACCACATCACCGACCACCTCCACCCACCTTCGCCACCCATATCCACCACTACCTCGTCTGCCACCCAGATCCACCACATCACGACTGCCTCCACCCACCTTCGCCACCCATATCTACCACCACCTCGTCCGCCACCCACATCCACCACCACCTCTGCCTCCACCTCCTCTGCCACCTATATCCATCACCACTTGTTACGCCACCCATATCCACCACTACCACCGCTCAGAACCACCCGCAACAACCCTAATCTCCGACCACCACCTACAACCATGATCTCCCTTCATCATTTACCTCCACCTGAAAACCTTAAATCCAAAACTCGTTGTTGATTCATTTAAGCAGATCCAACCATTTTTGAAGATTTCGAGACGAAATTAGAATCAGTATACTCGTCTCCTCAATGAAATAGGTAAAACCCCCATGTGTTCTTTTCAAATTTATGATGTTCATATGACTGCGATGGTGGTGGGATTTGGAGAAATAGGGATTTTTTTATTTCTATTTCAAATTTATGCTTGTTATGGCAGCCGGAGGTGGGAGGGATTATGGTGGCGGAGGGTTTAGGTATTGGGGAAGATGTCGGCTGTGTGATAGTGGTGGTGGTGGTCGGATGATGTGATGATGGTAGCGGTTGTGATCATGGTGGTAGGTCGGGCGGTGTGATGGTGAGACGGTGGTTGGGCGGTGCAAGGTGGTCATAGTAGGTGGTTGTGGTGGTGTTTGTAGGAGGTGGCTATGGTGGTAGGGGAACGGGGAGGGGTATTAGTGATGGTCTGCACTCTACAGGTTGTGGTAGAGAGAAGAGGCAGAGATATGTGTTAATGTGTGTGTAAATACTTATGTTTTTTTTTCATTTTCAATAAAAGAATGGTTTTTTAGAGTTGATAAAAATTAATTACCTATGTATAAATTTACTTAAATACCCTTACTTTAACTTAAAAATTTAACTTAGTTAGAGCCGTGGAGCAAACTGGGAAAAAACCGAAACATCAGGGAGTAAAATGGTTATTTTTAAAAATTGGGGCAAAACCATTAAAACGACGAAACCACAGGGAGCAAAATAGAAGTTTATCTTAAATAAAATTATAACTAAAAGAGTAAAATGTCAAAATCGTCCCTAAAGTTTTGGTATTTTAGTCGTTACATTCAAAATAATAACTTTTTATACTTGGCCCCTGACGTCTCATTGTTGTTTTCTTTTTCATCAAAATCACTAACTCGGTTAAAATGTATCATTAACTTAGGGACATTTTGGCAATTCGTTAACTTGGGGACGATTCTAGAATTTACTCAGTTAATTTTTTCGTTAACTCATTAACGAAATTGCCAAAATTGTCCCTGAGTTAACCATCATTTTAGCTGGGTTTGTGATCTGGATGAAAATGATTACAAAATGAAACGTCAGAGGTTCAATTAAAAAAAATCTTATTTTAAATGTAATAGTAAAAGTGTCTCAACCTAGGAAAAATTTTGGTATTTTACTCCAACTAAAACCTTTCAATTTGATTTGAATTTAAAAGAACTGCAAGTTATCTCACAAATAGAGTAGACAAGTGATGTGTTTTGTTGTTGGATAACCAAATATATTTATATACTTAAGTAATTATTAATTGTTATGACCGGATTTAGTTATGCTCAACTTCTTGGGATCAAATCCATCTTTTGTACACTTACCTAAAAGTTTTGGATTCGTCACTGGTAAATGATTCAAAGAGTCGTGAACTTGTTTTAATCGAACCCATAACTTTTGTAACAAAATGAAGACACTACCAAAACGTCAATATATAAACCAAAACATTGTGTCTCTTTCAGTAACGCCTCGTATTTCCATATTCCTATTTTTAGAAAGTTCGTATTCGCATTCTATTTTTAAAAACCTTATAATCGTACTCCATCTCCGTTATCACAATTTGAGGCGTTAATCATAAAGGAAATTCATTTTATACATATACGTGTTACATTTCATATTTGTGTTTTATACGCAATCAATATTTAAATACGTGTTTATACTCAAAAGCGAGACTTAATATACACTTTGGATACCTAAAAACAAGTTAAAATACAAGAAAACGGCATAAAATAACCTAGTTATAAAGTGCAAGGACTTAAAGTGAACAAAACCAAAATATTTTCCACATCCTTTCTCCTCCAATCACCTTCCACCTTTTTTATGCCAATCATATTTCATCCTTCTCCACCTCCTTTTTCCTCCAATACATTCCACCTTTTTTTAAGCCAAGCATATTTCACCCTTCTCCACCTCCTTTCTCCTCCAATCACCTTCCACCTATGTTAACTCACAAACCCTAATCACGCCTTATAAATACAAGCCTCCATACACTCCTAAACACACTCCAAACACTCAAATGACTCTCAAATCTTCTTGGTTACTCTCTAATTTCCATGATTTGGTAGAAATTTGCAGCCATTCTAAGTGAGTTTTAGCACACTTTTCTTCTTATTTTCATATATTTTTCTTCTTTCTTTCTAATTGGATAACCTCTAGGAAGGTTTTCACAAGCTTGCCTTGGCAAACGAAGATGAAACCTCACCACATTTGAGGTCCAAAGTAGGATTAAAAAATTATGCTTTCATTTTAGTAATTATTGTACATTTCCTTTTCATTATGACAATCCGAATCATCCTTGTGATGATTTGTGTATTGGTGAATCTTATAATGAGGTTAAAGGATGGTTATCCTCCTACCTCCATGCATGACTTATATGACAATCTATGATATCCTTGATAGACTTAGCTTAGAATTATTATATAAACAATACGATAAATATATAAACTGAATCCTTGACGATGATCAACATGGTTACTTGTCATGGTAATATGTTATATTATCTAAGTCTTGACCCACTCGTTAACGATTCTAATGGGTATCTTGACCATGAAATCACATCAACCCATACAGATTTATAGTGTCAAAAACGAGTGTCTTAAGACTAGATAATTACTTTGTGTATACATACTTTTTGTACTTAAATTCTAAATCTGAATTCAACCACCCTATAAACCCCGATGACCTTATACCCTCGATTCCTTATTCTCAAACAACTCGTCACTCATGGATAATCAGAATGCTTTGCAAAATTGTGAGTATACATGACCCCTTTTGCTTTACACTTTTGGGTGCAATACGTTATACTATTAAACACACGCAATCACTTATACTTTATGCAAACACAAACAATCCAATCATACATGCTTAAATACGTGATACTTGATTTGTATTCTTGGAACATTCTTATGTGATTTACTTGTCATTAACTTTGTTTAAAGCCTCCCTTAACATGTATAGCGCTATAGGAGTAACGCATCGCCCATATTTATGAGGTCATGTTAAGTCATTTCATTCATTACGGTATTATCATTGCGACGATAAGTTTACGCTTGCGGTAAACTTTGGGTTGACTTGTATAATTGCATGCCTTGGTACATTAATCTAGTTAACTATTTTTGTCATGTGGATTGTTCAAACATTCTTTACATATATGCTAGTACTCAAACTTGTATGCTCGCCAATACTTTTATATTGAACTATACTTTAATACGTGTTGCAGGAATTCTATGATGATGACGGAGAATGGAACTTGATAGGAAGGACTAGAAACGCACCAAACTTTAAATTCATGTTTATAGATTAATCATGCAATATTTGTTGTATTTTTTTGTTTTCCAAATCATGTACTTGAACCATTAGCAATGAAATGAAATATTATTTATTAAATATTTGTCACATTCAGTGTTATGAAGTCTCGAGCAATCTAATTACGTCAGCCCCGATGATTCGGCCATCGATTGGGGTCTGACACTTCCATTAGAGAGTAAGGAGAACTCAAGGGTACTGTCACACCCCAGATTTCCAATCCAAATCCTTACACCGGTGGGCCCGGGTGGGGAGTATCGTGACGTAAGTTGATAACATCATTGTCAATTAAAAACGGCACAACAGAAGTCTTGGAATAAATTACTATTACAAACAAAATGTTCGAAATGAAATAATATACAGGCTCGAATGGAAGATCCACAGGCGGATCATAAAATGTACAAAGAAAGAATATAAAACAGACTTTAGGGCAGATCTAAGGATTTGCAAGATCCTCTTATTTCACTACCGAGCAGCTTCTGGCCTATTTCGTATTGTACATGCAAGCTTAGTCTTTTGAAAATACATCAGCTTTCGCTGGTAAATACACCCGACTGACTCATTTTGAAAATATTTTTAGAAATTAGATTTAAGTGCACAGGGCACAAATCTTTTATAACTTGGGAAAGTTACTTTGTATCCTTATTAACAGATTCACATGTTTGTCCATACATAAAGGCCCAGTACAGAGACCGAGACATGATTAAGTACACACCACTAAGAACTCACAGAGGAGTTATCCCCAACGTCTTGGGTAATTTGCATTTGAGCGTCTGTCAGGTGTATGCCTACACCCCGCGCTAAAGTCATGGCCATTATCTAATGTAATGAGCCAAGGATATCCAGGACACGGTAGTTAACCCCCGATGTTTAAGTTATCAAACAAAACTGATTAAAACGAAATATGCGCATTTACTAGCCACAATCCGGCATTCGATTGATCCCATTTCCGACCAAGCGGTAATAATTTACCGTATCCCAAGCCCGTATAGGGAAAATAAGTCAAGAGTATTTACCTGAATTAGCCTTGTTTAAAAATGCAAGATTATATTCCAGCCGTATTCAAAATGATCTAAGTGCAGATAGCATTTACGGAAGGCTCTAGTCTGGATTATGGCATAAGCTAACCAATTAAATACTAACGGTCTTATTTAAGTCTTAGACTTAGACCGAGTAGTGTATAGGATCAAAACGTATAACGCTTGATGAAACCATGATTGGATAGAATGTAGTTTAAACCCGACAAGTACTTTGACTTGTATAATATAGGTAAACTATAAACATTCTGGATTTTGAAACTTAAATGACAAGGTTAGACCCGTTTCGGTTAATTTTCGTAAACTAGTTACATATACTTAACCGTACGCATATTAGTGATATCGGGTAACCGGATAAGTCATGGTCAAGTTCTATATGCCATTATAATTTAATTAAGTTGTAATATCAGTAGGATATCAACTTATATGGCCGTTAAGGTTTTTAAAATGAAATTATGCCTCATAAAGGCATTTCGGTAATTTCATACCGTATAAAAGAAACTTGAATATAATAAAATGTTATAATTATCTATATTCTGGAAAAATAATTTATTTATGATATAATATCAGTAGTATATTAATTATATGTGTAAATTTATCTTTTATGACCAAACTATGCACCGAATGGGCATTTTGGTCATTTTACACATTGTTTATAAATTATTTGGGATTCTGAGTTTATATCTTGTACCTACTGTAAAAATATTTAAAATTAGTTTTAAAATCAGTAGGTAACAACTCTTGGTTGATAAATATGGTTTAAAACCATACTATGCGCCGAAACGACGCTTATGTCGAAAAATGACGATTTATGCGATGTTTAACGAAAACTGATGTTAGGGTCAGATTAAAATGTCTTAGGTATGTTATTTAATATAACATATAAGTAGGTAAAAGATTTACCCTGAAAATATGATTAAAACTATTTTATAAGCCATAAGGGCTTTATCGTCATTTACCGACATATTACAAGGATTTGTTCATAAACTCAGTTTATAATCTGATTTAACATCCCAAATAATCCTACCTATAATATTATATCAGTAGGAAACTCATTTTCAAGTTCATTGTCTTTTAAACCTTATTTATGTAAAAAGGGCATTTTAGTCAAAATGGCATAATTATGGAACTTGTGAATAAACTTAGATACTGATTATGATCATGTAATATAACCTCAGAGGGTTATGCTACATTATATTACGGTCATAATGCAACTTTAGATCAGTAGCTAACTAATCTAAATCGGGTCAGAATCAAAAGTCAAAGTAGAAGTCAAATCTCGCGACTTTCGGTGGTTGCGAGCCGACCCTAGATCTGAAATTGACGAGCCGAACATGTTCTACCATGTTCTAATAATTATTACCAACTTGTTTAAGTGTCAAAACAGGGTTCATAACATATATAAGATTAATTTATGATTTTACCGAAAAATGGCCTGTTTGACTTTTTAATATCATAACTTTGACCCGTCAATTGGTCTAGCAAACGTGATCTTCAAGAGGTGCCCTTTTTAGGGACTAACACCTACTTTATTACGATCACTTAGCTATGTTCGTTACAAACAATGGCTGGACCATAATGGTCTTAACCGAAAGTCAAGGCGTTTTCTGTAAAACGCTTGAATTTTGGCTATAAAACCCTATACAAGTCTTGGTTGATAAATATGGTTTAAAACCATACTATGCGCCAAAACGACGCTTATGTCGAAAAATGACGATTTATGCGATGTTTAACGAAAACTGATGTTAGGGTCAGATTAAAATGTCTTAGGTATGTTATTTAATATAACATATCAGTAGGTAAAAGATTTACATTGAAAATATATGATCAAAACTATTTTATAAGCCATAAGGGCTTTATCGTCATTTACTGACATATTACAAGGATTTGTTCCCAAACTCAGTTTATATCTGATTTAACATCCCAAATAATCCTACTTATATATTATATCAGTAGGAAACTCATTTTCAAGTTCATTATCTTTTAAACCTTATTTTATGTAGAAAGGACATTTTAGTCAAAATGACATAATTACGGAACTTGTGAATAAACTTAGATTCTGATTATGATCATGTAATATAACCTTAGAGGGTTATGCTATATTATATTACAATCATAATGCAACTTTAGATCAGTAGCTAACTAATCTAAAACGGGTTAGAATCGAAAGTCAAAGCAAAAGTCAAACCTCACGACTTTCGGTTGTGAACCGACCCTAGAAATGAAATTGACGAGCCGAACATGTTCTAATAATTATTACCAACTTGTTTAAGTGTCAAAACAGGTTTCATAACATATATAAGATCAATTTATGATTTTTCCGAAAAATGACATGTTTAACTTTTTAATATCATAACTTTGACCCGTCAATTGGTCTAGCAAACGTGATCTTCAGGAGGTGCCTTTTATAAGGACTAACACCTACCTTATTACGATCACTTAGCCATGTTCGTTACAAACAATGGCTGGACCATAATGGTCTTAACCGAAAGTCAAGGCATTTCCCGTAAAACGCTTGACTTTTGGCTATAAAAGCCTATAAATGAAAAAGCAAGAGCAAGGAACACTTACAAGAGGTTCCTAGAATGTTAGAGAACTAAGTTGGATGCTCCTTTCAGTTAGGAACTTCCAGAGGAGGGAGAAGAGTTGAAAATGAGAATGGTGCAAGTTCAAAGGTTGAACCTTTGCACCTATTTATAGTTGGAGAGCTCAAAGGAGGTTATGCCAAGTGTTAAGGGGTGTAAGAGGGAGCTTACAAGTGTCCAAAAACGTGACATAGCTGTTTGAAAGTCACTGGTTTCAATTTAATGGGTTTTTTTGGTAATATGTGTGGAGGCCAAGCAAACTTTCTGTACACACAGGCCTCTCGCGCCCCGCGAGCGCCCCATGTCAGATTTCAAAATTTGCCATATATAGCCCCTCAACTAATTAAACACTCTTAAAACCTTCTAAAACACCCTTTTAGCATATTTAGCCCTCCGTAGCCATTATTTGGCGTACCCGGGATTATGCCCGGGCATTGTCGAGCTCTCGGTTCATTTAAAAGGTCACTCAGAGGTATAAATTAACATGTTGACACTTTTAAACCCTCCAATGTCCAACTTTTTCATTTTTACAGAATTGAATTTTCTCGTCCAACAAGTGGGACATATGAGAGTTAGGACTTCGTAAAAGATCACTCAGAGGCTTATTATAAGCATGTTGACTCCGATGACACTCAGAGGCTGGGCATGCTGACACAACGGTCACTCAGAGGCCAAGTTTTAGCATGTTAACACTAATGGCCAGTCAGAGGCTATGGTTTTAAGAATGTTGACACTAATGGTCACTCAGAGGCTATATTTTAAGCATGTTGACACTAATGGTCACTCAAAGGCTTGGTCTATGCATGTTGACATCAGAAGATCACTCAGAGACTTAGTTTGATCATGTTGATGCTTTTAGTCCCTGTTAGTCTTTAATAGACTAAAAATAAAAATATAACACATGTCGCCATGTTTTTAGACACGATTTTACAGGGTGTTACATCCTCACCCCCTTAAAAGAAATCTCGACCTCGAGATTTTATTCAAAAAGATGGGGGTACTTTTGTCGCATAATGGACTCAACCTCCCATGTATACTCGGGACCTCTAAAAGCGTTCCACTTAACCTTTACTATAGGTATTAATTTTCTTTGGAGCTTCTTAACCTGCCGATCCTCGATCGAAATTGGTTTCTCAACGAACCTCGGGTTTTCATCTATTTGCACATATTTATGTGATATTGCTAGCGATTCATCAGCTAGACATTTCTTAAGATTACTGATGTGGAACACATAATGTATTCCACTAAGCTCCTCTGGCAATCTGAGCTTATAAGCTACAGTGGCGACAAATTCGATTATCTTGAATGGTCCGATATATCTTGGGCTTAACTTGTCCTTCTTCCCAAAGCGCATCACACCTTTCCAGGGTGACACTTTTAACATGACTTAGTCCCCTACTTGGAACTTAAGAGGTTTATGCCTCTTGTCAGCATAGCTCTTCTGCCTATCCCTGACAGCTTTGAGACGATCACGGATTTGCACAATCTTTTCCGTGGTCTCCAGGACAATCTCTGGTCCTGATAGTTGGGCTTCCCCAACTTCTGCCCAACACACGGGCGTTCTACATTTTCTCCCATACAAGCACTCAAAAGGAGCAGCCTTGATGCTCGTATGATAACTATTATTATAGGAGAATTCTATCAGAGGTAAGTGGTCGTCCCAACTTCCACCTAAATCAATCACACATGCCCTATGCATGTCTTCCAATGTCTGAATAGTACGCTCACTTTGTCCATCAGTCTGCGGATGGTAAGCCGTACTAAAGTTTAATCGTGTGCCTAAAGATTGTTGGAAACTTTTCCAAAAATAAGAGGTATATCTAGTATCTCTATCGGATACAATAGATATTGGCACACCATGTAGGGACAGGATCTTGTCCACATACAACTTAGCCAATTTGTCTGAATTATATGTTTCCTTTATTGGCAAGAAATGTGCTGACTTAGTCAGCCTATCCACAATGACCCAAATACTGTCATTTCCACTTTTGGTCTTAGGTAACTTGGTAATCAAGTCCACAGTTACCATTTCCCATTTCCATGTGGGAATTTCCAATTGTTGTAGAAGTCCTGACATTTTTTGTTGTTCGACCTTAACTTGCGAACACGTCAGAAACTTAGCTATATAAGTGGCTATGGATTTCTTCAAACCCATCCACCAATAATTCGTTTTCAAATCTTGATACATCTTGTCACCACCCGGGTGAACTGAGTATCTTGAATTATGCGCTTCATGGAGGATTAGATCTCTAAGTCCTCCAAAATTGGAACCCAGATTCTATTATTAAACCTAAGGATTCCATCTTTTCCAGGCGCTAACTGATCAACAGTTCCGCCTAATCCTTCATTAGGAGCATTAGCCTCTAATAGAGCTTGCTTTTGCGCATCTAATAGCTTCTCATTTAAGCTATTTCTGAGCTCAATGCTCTTGGCGTTAATCCTTATAGGCTTAACCCATTCCTTGCGACTTAAGGCATCAGCAACTACATTTGCCTTGCCCGGATGGTAGCGAATTTCGCAATCACAATCGTTGAATGTTTCCATCCAACGACGCTGTCGCATGTTCAATTCTTTCTGATTGAACAGATGTTGGAGGCTCTTATGGTCAGTGTATATAATACACTTTGTGCCATACAAGTAATGTCTCCATAGCTTTAGTGCAAATACAACATCACCCAATTCCAAATCATGGGTGGTGTAATTCCTTTCGTGTACCTTTAACTGTCGTGATGCATAATCAATTACCTTGCCTTTTTGCATTAGCACACAACCCATGCCAGTGTGCGACGCATCACAGTAAACAATAAAGTCTTCAACACCCTCAGGTAGGGATAACATAGGAGCATTGCTCAACTTGTGTTTCAGAATCTCAAAAGATTCTTGTAGTTTTGGACCCTAAATAAACTTGACACTTTTACGGGTCAATGTAGTCAAAGGAGTGGCTATCCTGGAAAAGTTCTCGATGAACCTTCTGTAGTATCCAGCCAATCCAAAGAAGCTACGTATTTCTGATGGGGTTTTGGGCACTTCCCAATTCATTATGGCGTCTATTTTGGCGGGATCCACCTGGATACCACGCTCACTTACGACATGTCCAAGAAATTGGACTTCTCTAAGCCAAAACTCACACTTAGAGAACTTTGCATAATGCTTCTCTTGCCTTAGCAGTTCTAGGACGCACTGAAGATGTTTCTCGTGATCAACTTGATTACGAGAGTAAATAAGTATGTTGTCTATGAAGACAATGAAAAACTTATCCAAATATGGTTTGCAGACTCTATTCATGAGATCTATGAATGTTGCAGGTGCATTTATGAGCCCAAAAGGCATCACCAAGAATTCATAATGACCATATCGGGTCCTGAAGGCAGTCTTAGGAACATCCTCACTCCTAACCTTCAGCTGATGATACCTAGATCTTAAATCAATCTTGGAGAAATAACTCGCCCCTTGAAGTTGGTCGAATAAATCGTCGATCCTGGCAATGGATAACGGTTCTTGATTGTTATCTTGTTTAACTCACGGTAATCAATGCACATCCGCATTGAACCGTCTTTCTTTTTAACGAAGAGGATAGGTGCTCCCCAAGGCGAGGAACTAGGCTGTATAAAGCCTTTTTCTAAGAGTTCATCTAATTGTGTCCTCAACTCCTTCATTTCCGTTGGTGCTCGTCTATATGGAGCTCTAGCTACTGGTGCTGACCCTGGCAGGATATCAATCCTAAACTCCACTTGCCCATCAGGAGGTAGGCCTGGTAATTCTTCAGGGAATACATCGGGATACTCTGAAATATTTGGGAGGTCTTCAATGTTCGGCTTAGGTTTGTTGATAGTGACTTGTGCCATGTAATTGACACAACCTCTCCCTAAACACTTGGATGCCTTAAATAACGACACCTTGTCTAGCAATCGGTAGTGTGAGTCTCTAGGGATGGTGATCATTTCACCAGATGGAGTTTTAATTTTGATGAGTTTCTCATCGCAGGCAATGCGGGCTTGGTTACGAGATAACCAATCCATTCCTAAAACTACATCGAACCCTGCCAATTTCATTGACAAAAGAGAGATAGGAAGGGAATGATTCTTAATGGATATGAAACCTCCATCAAGAATGGAAGATGTTGTTTCTAAACTTCCATCAACAAGTTCTATTTCATAAGTTTCATCTAGAGTTCTTATGGGTAAATTTACTAGTTTACTAAACTTATGATCAACAAAAGATTTATCTGCACCCGAATCGAAAAGAACTCTAGCATAAATATTGTTAATGAGAAATGTACTTGTTATGACATTATTCTCATTAACAGCCTCTCTTGCAATCATCTGAAAGGCATGAGCATTCCCCTTCTTGGCCTCTCCAGGCTTCGTAGTATTACTCTTAAGATTCTTAGGGCAGTTAGTCTTAATAAGCCCCCTTTCATTGCAGACGTAGCAGACGACATCCATAAGATCCTTGCATTCTAGGGTCTTATGCCCCTTTCTCTTACAGATACCACAGGGTTTGGCTTGTGGATCATAACTAAACTGTCCCCAGTGCCTGCGGTTGCAAGTCCTGCATGTTGGAGTCACTGCCGACTTGTCTTGGTTCCTTTTGAACCCAAATCTCCCTTTATTTTTCTTATTAAACCTTTGCGAGTTGTCATCATCTCTCTTTCTTTTCCCGTCAGTTTCAGACTTAACTGACTTTTGCCTTACTAGATCAAGGGTGAGGGAGAGAGATAAGTCAATAGCAGACCTATAGGTACTAGGCTGAGCAGTCTTTACCATACCCTTAATTTCAGGAGCTAACCCATTGATACAACGCGCAATGCGTTTGGTTTCAGGGGTGATTAGATAGGAAACTAACCTAGATAGGGAGTAAAAGTCAGAAACATACTTCCGACAATCTAGGTTTTTCATTTAAAGAGACAAAAAGTCTGTCTCTAATTTCTCCACCTCATGAGGTGGGCAGTAAGTTTCCTTGACTAAATCGACAAACTTAGGCCATCCTAAGTTGTACAGGTGGACTTTACCCGTAGATTGGATCATAGTTTTCCACCAGATTAGGGCATCGCCTTTAAAGGATAGTGATACATATTTGACCACATCCTTATCAACACAGCTGCTGATATCTACGATTGTCTCCATCTCATCCAGCCACTTTAAGGCTTCCACAGCTCCTTTCTCCCCAATAAAGTCACGGGGCTTACAGGAGATGAAATATTTATAGGTACATCCATCTTTAAAAGAACGGGACTTATCATCAAATTCTATTTTCTTTGGTTCACTCTTCGCATTTGAAGAGTGAACGAAGCTCTCCTTATGAGCTGAGGATGGGGTAATCGATAATGGTCTAGAGTGAGTAGCACTCGTCTCTTTAAGCTTTTCTATGGCCTTTCCCATGGCCTTTTCAACGGCTGCATCAATGCGATCTTGGAAGTTGTCATTATTAATGGCTACATTTTCTGCGTTATTAGAGTTAACATCCCGATGGCTACTTTGTGCCTCATCCGAGTTAGCCATTTCTTAAAAGCTTTGGTTCTATACACCAATAAAACTTCCCTTAGCCATGGTATTAATAACCATATTGGCTTTAAACATTGGATATAACACTCCATCGCCTAATCAAACTAGTGTGAATAACATCACAACTCTTAGGCTCATGATATCTATATATGGCCTAGGTCTCAAAAGGACCATCAAAGGCAAATTACAATTTGGACATAGTCCATATATGATATTGGACAGTGGATCGCATTGTCACAAATGTAATTGTCATAATTGACAATTATATTTAGCTCATAAGCTTGTCACAAAGGACATAAAATTTATGGCACATAGGCCTGTCGCTAATGGACATATGATTATGGCACATAGCCTGTCACTAATGGACATATGACTATGGTACATAGGTCTGTCACTAATGGACATATGATTATGGCACATAGGCCTGTCACTAATGGACATAAAATGTGGACAAGGGTTATATTAACCACAACTGTCGTTGTTATTTTGACAATATAATATTGCTCAAAGGCAAATCATCACTAAATGGATGTTAGATTGTGGCCCAAGGGCAATACATCACTAATGGATGTTTAATCATAGCCCCAAGGGCAATACATCACTAATGGATGTTTAATCATCGCACTCATGATATTATCCGGGATCAAATTTGATCACGTAGGCTATATAAGGTTAGGACATATTCCATTACCTTGAAAGCTAGTGTGGTTCCTCAAGTCACACTACCAGGAGTATGAACATTACCGAATGTTAACATAAGAGTACCTTAATGTTTGACTAATAGTCCCGGTCGCATTGACGTTAACGACTTGGAGGCTTGAACTTAAGTCCGCCACCTCTGGATAGAAGGATAACTTCCATTAACTATCATGATAGAAGGCCCTTTTATCCTTGACTATCATTTATAATGTTGGCCAATTATATGGTCTGTGCCACTTGGCTAATCAAAACCATTAAGATCTTTTTGGAATTATAACGTTAGGCACAAATTTCGAGTAAAATTGAGACGCTCGTTTGAAGAGGATGAATACTTATATATAATTCCAAAATACTTCATTAAATTCCAAATAGAAATTACAATACTAGAAACAATGAAATAAACTGTCCATGCAAGGACTTAAAGAAATAAAAATGTCCACGCAGGGACTAAGGAAATAAAAATGTCCTCGTAGGGACTAACATAAGTTATTAGAAGAGACTTCACTCGTCCTTCTTTCCCTTAACCGGTTTGGAGAGTTTCTTGAAGAACTTGTTCATCTTCTTCTCCGCTTGTTGTTGCATTTCTTTCATTCGTTCTAAGGCTTCGTTAATAGCCTCAAGTGGTGGCGGAGGTTGTGGTTGTGGCATAACCGGATATTGGTATCCATAACTTGGATATCCAGTAGGTGGATAAGCAGGTGGGAAAAGAGACGGGTAAAGTGCGTTATGCATGACCGCTTGCATGTAAGGTTCATGCGACCATGCTTAATAGTCTACTAGTGTAGATAGGTTAAATGGATCATATCCAGACGTGTTTGGATATTTGGGGATTAGGTTACTATAACCCAATGGTGGTGGTTGAACTGTAGGTGTTGGGGTTGGTTCCACCACAGGTGAGGTGTTAGAGGGTCCACCCATTTGTGGGTCCTCTTGAATGGTGGGGTAGGGTTTAGGCAATGGTGGTAGCGAACCCGACCGATGACATGCATGTACTGACATACGTGCTCCTCGTTTCCTCCTCGGCGGCTCAGGTGGTGGCTGATGATGTTCCACTGGTTCCATGTGAACATCTTCTTGTATGGGAGGTGGTTGAGAGGGATGGGAAGGAATGTTGGCAAAGGTAAATTGGTTCCAATATTGGTCCCATTCATTAGGACCTTGATATGGTGATCCGGCATAGGAGTTTGAATCGCTCTATATCTCAATGGGGTGCGTATTTGAACCTAACAGCGGCATCTCCGGATGGAGTCCTCGTCCATTGGGTTTGGCTTATCCAACTGATTCTGATCAGCTGGGGGTGTGTTAAAATATTGGTTGGGGTTAAATTCATCCTGATAAGAATGATGGGAATGGTGAGAGTAGTGTGAATGATGTGAATGGTACGAGTGATAAGAATTTTGGGTATGGGAAGGTGAATGTTGTGGTAGTGGCCATGAATCCCCCGAATCTTCATAGGGGTTCGGGTGATGTGGATGTGGAGGGATATGTCCTGAAGGTCCTCCCCTCATTGGTTCTTTGCCTCTTCCTCGTACACGTGGTGGCATTTTCCTGTTAAAAATCAATTCAAAATCAATACTAATAACTTAATAATCAAATGAGTAATCCTAGGTCAATGCCTAGACTCGGAAGTATGTGGAATGTGCTTGTGTAAGTTTGAGATTAAACACAAGAAGGATAGTGTTTAATTCTCTCAAACGTTGGCTCTGATACCAACCTGTCACACCCAGGATTTCCAATCCAAATCCATACACCTGTGGGCCTGGGTGGGGAGTATCGTGACATAAGTTGATAACTTCATTGTCAATTAAACACGGCATAATGGAAGTCTTGGAATAAAATTAATATTACAAACCAAATGTTCGAAATAAAATAATAAACAGGCTCGTAATGGAAGATCCACGGGCGGGTCATAAAATGTACAAAGAAAGAATATAAAACAGACTTTAGGGCAGATCTAAGGATTTGCAAGATCCTCTTATTTCACTACCGAGCAGCTTCTGGCCTATTTCGTATTGTACATGCAAGCTTAGTCTTTTGAAAATACATCAGCTTTCGCTGGTAAATACACCCGACTGACTCATTTTGAAAATATTTTTAGAAATTAGATTTAAGTGCACAGGGCACAAATATTTTATAACTTGGAAAAGTTACTTTGTATCCTTATTAACAGATTCACATGTTTGTCCATACATACAGGGCCCAGTACAGAGACCGAGACATGATTAAGTACACACCACTAAGAACTCACAGAGGAGTTATCCCCAACGTCTTCGGTAATTTGCATTTGAGTGTCTGTAGGTGTATGCCTACACCCCGCGCTAAAGTCATGGCCATTATCTAATGTAATGAGCCAAGGATATCCAGGACACGGTAGTTAACCCCCGATGTTTAAGTTATCAAACAAAACTGATTAAAACGAAATATGCGCATTTACTAGCCACAATCCGGCATTCGATTGATCCCATTTTCGACCAAGCGGTAATAATTTACCGTATCCCAAGCCGGTATAGGGAAAATAAGTCAAGAGTATTTACCTGAATTAGCCTTGTTTAAAAATGCAAGATTATATTCCAGCCGTATTCAAAATGATCTAAGTGCAGATAGCATTTATCGGAAGGCTCTAGTCTGGATTATGGCATAAGCTAACCAATTAAATACTAACGGTCTTATTTAAGTCTTAGACTTAGACCGAGTAGTGTATAGGATCAAAACGTATAACGCTTGATGAAACCATGATTGGATAGAATGTAGTTTAAACCCGACAAGTACTTTGACTTGTATAATATAGGTAAACTATAAACATTCTGGATTTTGAAACTTAAATGACAAGGTTAGACCCGTTTCGGTTAATTTTCGTAAACTAGTTACATATACTTAACCGTACGCATATTAGTGATATCGGGTAACCGGATAAGTCATGGTCAAGTTCTATATGCCATTATAATTTAATTAAGTTGTAATATCAGTAGGATATCAACTTATATGGCCGTTAAGGTTTTTAAAATGAAATTATGCCTCATAAAGGCATTTCGGTAATTTCATACCGTATAAAAGAAACTTGAATATAATAAAATGTTATAATAATCTATATTCTGGAAAAATAATTTATTTATGATATAATATCAGTAGTATATTAATTATATGTGTAAATTTATCTTTTATGACCAAACTATGCACCGAATGGGCATTTTGGTCATTTTACACATTGTTTATAAATTATTTGGGATTCTGAGTTTATATCTTGTACCTACTGTAAAAATATTTAAAATTAGTTTTAAAATCAGTAGGTAACAACTCTTGGTTGATAAATATGGTTTAAAACCATACTATGCGCCGAAACGACGCTTATGTCGAAAAATGACGATTTATGCGATGTTTAACGAAAACTGATTTTAGGGTCAGATTAAAATGTCTTAGGTATGTTATTTAATATAACATATAAGTAGGTAAAAGATTTACCTTAAAAATATTATTAAAACTATTTTATAAGCCATAAGGGCTTTATGGTCATGTACCGACATATTACAAGGATTTGTTCATAAACTCAGTTTGTAATCTGATTTAACATCCAAAATAATCCTACCTATAATATTATATCAGTAGGAAACTCATTTTCAAGTTCATTATCTTTTAAACTTTATTTTATGTAAAAAGAGCATTTTAGTCAAAATGGCATAATTATGGAACTTGTGAATAAACTTAGATTCTGATTATGATCATGTAATATAACCTCAGAGGGTTATGCTACGTTATATTACGGTCATAATGCAACTTTAGATCAGTAGCTAACTAATCTAAATCGGGTCAGAATCAAAAGTCAAAGTAGAAGTCAAACCTCGCGACTTTCGGTGGTTGCGAACCGACCCTAGATCTGAAATTGACGAGCCGAACATGTTCTATCATGTTCTAATAATTATTACCAACTTGTTTAAGTGTCAAAACAGGGTTCATAACATATATAAGATCAATTTATGATTTTACCGAAAAATGGCCTGTTTGACTTTTTAATATCATAACTTTGACCCGTCAATTGGTCTAGTAAACGTGATCTTCAAGAGGTGCCCTTTATAGGGACTAACACCTACCTTATTACGATCACTTAGCCATATTCGTTACGAACAATGGTTGGACCATAATGGTCTTAACCGAAAGTCAAGGCGTTTTCTGTAAAACGCTTGAATTTTGGCTATAAAACCCTATAAACGAAAATACAAGAGCAAGGAACAATTACAAGAGGTTCCTAGAATGCAAGAGAAATAAGTTGGATGCTACTTTCAATTAGGAACTTCCAGAGGAGGGAGAAGAGTTGAAAATGAGAAAGGTGCAAGTTCAAAGGCTGAACCTTTGCACCTATTTATAGTTGGAGAGCTCAAAAGGAGGTTATGCCAGGTGTTAAGGGGTGTAAGAGGGAGCTTACAAGTGTCGTAAAACGTGGCATAGCTGTTTGAAAATCCCTGGTTTCGATTTAATAGTTTTTTGGCAATATGTGTGGAGGCCTAGTAACACGAGAGCCAAGCCTTAGCCTCTCGCGCCCCGCGAGCGCCCCATGTCAGATTCCAAAATTTGCCATATATAGCCCCTCAACTTATTAAACCCTCTTAAAAGATTCTAAAACACCCTTTTAGCATATTTAGCCCTCCGTAGCTAATATTCGGCGTACCCGAGATTATGCCCGGACATTATCGAGCTCTCGGTTCGTTTAAAAGGTCACTCAGAGGTATAAATTAACATGTTGACACTTTTAAACCCTCCAATGTCCAACTTTTTCATTTTTACAGAATTGAATTTTCTCGTCCAACAAATGGGACATATGAGAGTTAGGACTTCGTAAAAGATCACTCAGAGGCTTATTATAAGCATGTTGACTCCGATGACACTCAGAGGCTGGGCATGCTGACACAACGGTCACTCGGAGGCCAAGTTTTAGCATGTTAACACTAATGGTCACTCAGAGGCTATGTTTTTAAGCATATTGACACTAATGGTCACTCAGAGGCTATATTTTAAGCATCTTGACACTAATGGTCACAAAGAGGCTTGGTTTATGCATGTTGACATCAGAAGATCACTCAGAGACTTAGTTTGAGCATGTTGACGCTTTTAGTCCCTGTTAGTCTTTTATAGACTAAAAATAAAAATATACGTGTCGCTATGTTATTGGACATGATTTTACAGGGTGTTACTGGTACTATTGTAGCCTTGACCAATCCCGCATTGTTATGTCAATTCTACACCAAAGGTACCCTAGAATCACAAACACTGGCGGGTCCTACCTGCAAGACCACAAGTATCCTAGAATCATGGACCCCACTCTTCTACTCCACCCACCCATCAATCACACAACCTCAAAAACCCCAACCATCAAACCTTTACACTACCCCAGCACTAGTAGTACACCCGTGATCGGAACCCACATGGCCTACCCTAGGGGTGGTGGCGGTGTTAATGTGCAGTACCTTACCTGCATACTCCTACCTGTGAAATGCCCCGACCACCCTTATCCTATCCTATTTCTAATAAATAATTTCAAATAATGTCAAGTAACAACATCTCATCCACACTCAATAATTTCTATGTTTATTTTTCTACAATAAATTCAAACCCACTCTTCTACTTCACTCGTCAATCACACAACCTCAAACACCCTAACCATCAAACCTTTACACTACCCTAGCACTAGTAGGTACACCCGTGACCGGAACCCACATGGCCTACCCTAGGGGGTGGCGGCATTGTTAATGTGCGGTACCTTACCTGCATACTCCTATCTGTGAAATGCCCCGACCACCCTT
The DNA here is from genome assembly GCA_947069175.1 of Scalesia atractyloides. Taxonomy (NCBI): domain Eukaryota; kingdom Viridiplantae; phylum Streptophyta; class Magnoliopsida; order Asterales; family Asteraceae; genus Scalesia; species Scalesia atractyloides. The sequence continues at coordinate 38,180,775 of CAMTDV010000020.1, read as the reverse complement.
ATGCTATCCTATTTCTAATAAATAATTCAAATAATGTAAAGTAACAACATCTCATCCTCACTCAATAATTTCTATGTTTATTTTTCTACAATAAATTCAATTGTAAGTAACTAGGTATTTAAGTTTTGAATCATTGTTAGTTATCATTAAGTTTTATAACCTTAAATGTCTTTTGTTTACGATTAATAAACCCCCTAGATAAGATTTTAAAATTTTAAAAATTTGAATTTTAGACAAAATATAGGGAGAAGATCAAATAAAAAGTATAGTTTTGGTAGGAAACATAGAAAGAAAGAAGGTTATGACATTGACAGAATTAAAAAATAAAATGGTTAGTCAATCTCATCTCATCTTCTTCCTTTCTCTTTCCATGCATCTTCAAAATCCACCATCTTTAAAACCCATCATTTTCAACATTTTCTTCACTTTCTATCTCTATCAATCATTACCTCATAGTGCGATTTTCGTCATCAATCAATGATTCAAAATCTAAATCAACGTGTTCTTTCAACTTTTTGAAGAAACCCAATTTAATTTCAAACAATTTTTCATTTTTTCTCGGGATTATGAAACGAATCACTTAATTAATTCGATTCGATCATTGATCAGTGTTCTAGCATTCAAATTTCGTCAATCATTGTAGAAATCGATTTCGATCTGTATAACAAATCTAAATAATTTCGTTAATCATTGCATTTTACAATATGGGTTTCGAATTGTGTTTTAGAAAAACTCTTTTTTATGTGTTAAGTTCATTACCTTTTAGAAAAACACTTTTATTTCGTGTTTTTAGTCTATTGAATTTTAGAAAAAAAACATTTTTTATGTTTGTAGTCTATTGCGTTTTAGAAATAACATTTTCATTTGTGTTTTTAGTCCAGTTTTAGAAAAGATCACATTTTTGTGTCTTTTGTCCATTGCGTTTTACGCATCTGGGTTATCGATTTTTTTTTTCAAAAGTATAACAATAGTATACTTGTTTTAAAGAGAAAAAACACTCGTTTTTATAGTGCAATTTTTATTTAAAAAATAATTTTGTACGAAAGATTATTAATGTTTTTAAACACAAAGAGGAATTAGAGAAAAAAACTATTCACTTTGATGGACTAGAATACCCTTAAACTAACTCACACACCTCATTTTTGTGTTTAATTTCACCCATTTAATCTTAGCCCTTATTACTCAATAGATTGTCAAAATTACTTTCTAACATTTCTACCAAAATAAACTTCCTATTATATCATGATCTCTAAATATATACAAACGATATATATATATATATTATAGGATAAAATTGGAATTACCTTTAGATGCGTAGAACCATTATCCATCCTATATCTCTCATATATGAGTGGTTGAGATTGAATTGTTTATGTATGATTTGTCTTGTAGTGATTTTATTGATTAAAAAATAATAAATAGTACAAATAAGGGTATTTTGGAAAATTTGATTTGTGTACTATTCATGTCAACTTGTCAAACTCACAATTAAACGTCATAGACTACATCACTCTTCATGTCAACATTAATTATGTTTATCTATGAAAAAAGAATATTTATAACACATGAATTTTTATACAAAAAAATTACACTACATGTATAAAAGGAAAACGTGTTCAATCTCTGATCATTATATTAATTTTGTGTTCGTTATCCTTGTCATTTAAACGTAAAAGCCCCAAGACCTAGGAAAATCAAAGAAAAAAATTGAGCGTTTACATTCAACAAACGGTTAAAGTAGCTCGAGACGTGATCAGGAGTAACAAAACAATTTTTTCATCGTGTGTAATGAAAAAAGATTTTTTACATTCGACACCGTGTGCGAATTTTTTATGTTCGATAACATACGAGAAACAATTTTTCAAACGTATTTAAAAATTAAACATTTACGCATGCCATTTTTACATACGTTTGAAAAATAGATTTACGCCTGATGTTTAGAGCAGCTCGGACCGACGATCAGGTGTGAAAAAACATGTTTTTTTCATTTGACACCGTGCACAATTTTTTTTACATTCAATAACTTACGCAAAAATATTTTTCAAACGCATGTAAAAACCATTTTACGCCTTCCGTTTTTACATACATTTGAAAATTAGATTTATGTGTGACGTTTAGAGGAGCCCGGGTTGGCGATCAGGGGCGTAAAAAACTTTCTTTGCGCACGTTGTCAAAACATTTTTTATTTATTCTTTTACATAGCAGTGTTCTCATACTTAGTTCGTGTAAATGTTTACGCACGTTGTCAGACTTTTGTTACGCACATTGTCAAAACTTCTTTTACGCACCTTATCAAAACTTTTTTACGCACGTTGTTGAATGTTTTTTTAAATGTTATAGTGGAAAGTCATCAATCGTTAATCTTTAATGGTTAACGAATGAAATAGAAATTCACAATAAACATATCAAACAAATATACTTGCATTTATAAAGAAAATTATGTCAGAATTAGGGAAAATAAAGCAAAAAGAAATAGATATCATTTTCGATAATTTTGTATTTTCTAATAAACATATAAGACAAATATAGGTTACATTTTATAAAGAACATTATGTAATAATTAGCGAAAATAGAGCAAAAAGAAATAGATATCATTTTCGATATTTATGTATTTTCTAAATTACGTAATTCTTTTAGTGTTTGAATTTAAAACCTAAGATATTTTTTCGCAATTTTAAATATAAAAACTATTAAAGAGATGAAAGTAGAGAGATGTTATGTTAGACATATAAATAATGATGTGATATGTTTTAGAGATAAGAGAAAGGTAACATGACATTGAGAGAAAAAGACTAAAATACCTTTTGAATTAAATTGATTATAGATGATTTGTTAAAATTCTATTGGATGAGAAAGCTTTGGTGTTGTTTGCAACTGGTATTAGTTACTATTTCAACTGAATCTTTTATATATATGTGTGTGGTAAATTTGAATCTTTATAATAAATAATTTAAAAAGTAAATATAATAACCATATCATATTTACTTTTTTTTCAAATTAATCAAACCTGTAACTAATATTCGTTTGTATGTAATAAAACTAATCAGTTATATAAATTACGTGTAGACATAAAATTACATAATTTCTATTATTGAATCCGTGTTATACATGAGTTAATAACCTAATTTTATATTTCTTTTGGTTTAGAAAAAAAAAACATTGTTTCTCTTATACCGAATATTTATTAGATACGATAGGGGTTTTCATCGATTCAAATATCATATTTTATTCGAATCGAACATTCGAATAACTTTTATTTTCCTTGAATTCGAGTTCGATTAAAACCTACCGAATTCGATTCGAATAAAAAACACAATTCGTATTCGATTAAAAATTCGAATTCGAATAAATTCGATTTGATTTAGATTCTTTTAAAACTTGTTAAAAAAGTAACAAAATGTAACATAAATTTAAAACAGCCATCGATATCACATTAAAGAGTTTCGAATAAAGTACCATAAGTATAACATTCAAAAAAGAAGTTGAGAATAACCACTTCACATTACAAGTTAAGATTTTTAGGGTTAAAAATCTATTAATATATTTGTTACTTAGGTTTTAGTTATGGGCCATGTAGTGGGTTTGGTTATTGGTAATTTAATGCATAGAATAATTTTTAAAATAATTTATATTATAGCTCAATATATATATATATATGTTATATAACAAAAATGTATAATTTTCATTCATATTTCGATTTACTTGACTCGAATTCGAATTCTTATAATCGAAACGAATTCTTGATAATCGAATCAAATTTAATCGACTTTTGAATCTTTCGAATTCGAAACGAATACTTAACACCTCTAACACAAGGTTCGTAATTACTAGTAAAATTTGTGGTTTAAATTATAATGAGCAAGCGAATAAGGAAAATTTCCATAATCACATTGTTTGCAAGCGCTGTCTTTTTCATTGTTGTTTTACAAAACCCATTCTGTGAAAAACATTTTCTCTTGTATCTTGTCGGTACATGAATTGTCTATCAAATTAGTTATTCATGTTTCCTTACACTTCTATAAAACGTAAAGGTTGTGCTTAGTGTATCATCTTCATTTTTTACTTCTCATACCCTTTTAAAACTGTAACATTTGTTAATATTACCTTCTTTTCACTCTAAAAGACGAAACTTTTTGAGTGACTTCAATGGGAAAATATAAAAAAAAGTGTCTTAAGTAAAACACTTGGGAAACTTCCTAACTATTAGATTTTATAGTTATAAAAATAATAGACGCAAGAGTCTAAAACAATGAAATTCTCTCTTTCCTGAACTTATGATCAGAAATCGTTATTTCTCTGCACACATATCATGGGTCCAATGTCGACCCCAACATGCATCATGGATTCATGGATGTGAGAAGCAAATAGAGTGGTATCTCCCTTCCATCTCATATTCGTGTTTAGTATTCTGTGGTGTTCTCGTATTTCATTCGGATATGCCAGCCAGCCTTTGTATTGTATACATATAGTGGAGGAGCCATGACAAACAAAGGTCATGTGCATATATATAGTAGTGGTCCTTCAACCCTTATGAGGGACACCTTTGTATATGCCAAACTACTAAATATCTATGTATGCATGCGTGTATAAGTTATAAACAATGGTTTTTATTTATATTTATAATATATTAAAATCTAATGGTAACTAGTTGTTCTATATTTCATGGATTATATCTTTGTTAGATCTTGTCTAACATGAAGCTTAAAAAACGCAGTCATATTACATTTGTATAGCTTTGTCTCACGAACGCACTTGAGTGGCACATCTCCCTCTCCTTGATCTCTCATCGAATCAGTCTCAAGGCATACTTGGGATGAATACATCTCTCTTACCTCTCTCTTCTCCACGTTAGTATCACGTCGTTCACAGAAAAACGTCTGTTTTCCAAAAATACTTTTTTTACATGTTTAAGTTTATGGATTTTTATATATAGAATTTTTGAAGTGGATTAACTTTTAAAAATTGTTTGAAGTATATTATTATTATTCACAATACTTAACACCTCTTTAACTAAATTAATTTTGTGTTAGTTTAAAATACAAAAATATGAAAATAAAGGATCAAAATGTATGTTTAATATCGTTTTTCATGCAAATGAATTTAAATGTATTTTTTATACACAGTCCAACCATTTTACTTTATTCTTGTATTTTCTTTTATAATAACAGTTTCTAGATTTCTATTGAAGTAAATAGTCATTTCAGTCTTTTTGATTTAATCAGAAATGTTATTTTAGTCCAAATGCGTTTTTTTAGCATTTTTTTTATCATTTTCATTCAACACTCTAATGTTGTCTAGAAAACTCAGTTAAATCAAAGGTATTTTTGGTCAATCTACAATTTTATTATCATCATTTTTTTTGCTATTTTTATCCAATCCATTTCTACCCACCTCTCTCTCTCTTATTATATATATATATATAATTATATATATATATATATATATATTATAAATATTATTTTTTATACACAGTTCAATCATTTTAGTTTATTCTTGTATTTTTTTTAACAACAGTTTCTAGATTTCCAGTGAAGTAAATAGTCATTTCAGTCTCTGTGATTTGATCAGAAATGTTATTTTAGTCCAAATGTGTTTTTTTTTCATATGTGTTCATGATGTTAGCATTTTTTTATCATTTCATCAACACTCTAATGCTGTCTAAAAAACTCAGTCAAATCAAAGGTATTTTTGGTCAATCTACAATTTTATTATTATCATTTTTTGCCATTTTCATCCAATCCTCTTTTACCCCTCTCTCTATCTCTCTCTTAATTTATATATATATATATATATAGGATGAGTATTATTATAGAACTCTAACTATTGCGAGAACAAAAAGAACAAATCTAAAACACTAATTTTTGGGTTATAAAGTTTATATTTTTTAAATTTCATGTTTCTTACATTCATATGTGTATTGTATAGACATAAAAAATCATATATTTTTACCAACGCATAGCCTATATACATGTTGGTAACTTAATCTACACATAAGCTACAAACGTGTAGGTTATAAAAAAGTGAAATTTTTTCATATTTTATTTTGAATTCTAATGTAAGAAACAATAAATCTTATATATGTAACATTTTTATTTACTTTTAAGTTTTTTGTGTTAAAAAATGGATGATTCATTGTGTTCTGCGTGTTCTCGCAATAGTTAGTGTTCTTCATAGAACCTTCCCATATATATATATATACATACATATATATTATATAATACATACATAATATATATATATCATACATACATATATATATATATATAGGGTAGGGATCCTAAGAGAAGTTCAACCTATTTGAGAAACTTGTGAAACATTCTAGACCACATATTTTCCTAAGTTTTTCGTAATATACACATATGTATAGTTTAAAATTGACTACGAACATATGCGTATAGTCAATTTTAAACTATACATATGTGTATATTACAAAAAGCTTAGGAAAAATGTGTGGTCCCATGTGTTTCTCAAGTTTCTCAAATAGGTTGGACTTCTCTTAGGATCCCTACCCTGTATATATATATATATATATATATATATATATATATAAATATATATATAGAGAGAGAGAGAGAGAGAGAGAGAGAGAGAAACGAGATCAGGAGAAAACGGTTGGAAGTGTGAAAATGGTGAGAACGGATCCTGGTCGAACACGTGGCAGGGGACGCTAAATGATATGCAGGGGAATGATTTTCATTGTTTACGTTCCCCTAAATAAGTCGCATTACATGCAACAGATATGGCGTTTTGTTCTTTATGCTTGTTTCAATGGCGTTTTTTTTCAAAATAATATTTGAAAATGGCGTTTATGTTTCAATGGCCTTTTTCATATATCACTTTTTGTTCATAACATGTGATTTGGAAGGTACATAACAAACCATAGAAGATCGCACACACACATAAACGCCAAAGAAAAAGAACACTTTTCAGTACATAAAATAGGTGAGGATAAACTTAATAAGATTTTACTCAATGAGATGGACAAAATTCTAACTTAAGAATTTTGTCCAGCACATTAAGTGAAACTTTATTGAGAACAAAACCGAATCTCCAAGAAACGACATTTTCACGTGTGGTCTTTGAACTTTCTAGCGTTTTAAATTCAATGGTATTTAGTAAATGATAACGTTTGTTTACATAGATGTTTTTGAAGCGTAGTTTAGGTGGAAATTTTACTATAATAAATGTTAGTAATAAAGTTTTCGTCTTTTCAGTTACTATTTGTAGTTACTGCTTGTTTAGCTTTATCTGTTAAAGACGTGGCGTCCCATCATTAAGTTCGGCGTTTTGTTTGAATGACGTTTTAGATAAAGATGACAAAATATAGCTAATTAACCTTCAAAACAATGTTATTGCGTTTTGAAACATACATCACTTTTTTGTGCATAACATGTGATTTGGAAAGTACATAACAAACCATAGAAGATCACACACACACATAAAACGCCAAAGAAAAAGAACACTTTTTAGTAAATAAAATAGGTGAGATAAAGTCAATAAGATAAAGATGTAAGGCGTCACATCATTAAGTTTGGTGTTTGTCTGTTAAAGCTGTAAGACATCCCATCATTTATTATAGTTTTGGAGTTTGACTTTGTGACATTTTGACTTTATTATAACTAATTAGAGAAATAAAGTTTTTTTATTAGCGAAAAAGTACATAACAAACCACAAAAAAAGACACAGAAAAAAAAGTACAAAAAAAAAACTAAAACTCCTTATCCAATTTCTCATCCAAATCTTACTGTCATCGGTCTATTCTTCTCATCCAAATCTTCACTATCATCGGTCACTTCTTCTTGAAAATTTTGTCCCCGTAACTTTTGAATTCCTTTGATAGATGCCGATTCCTACACGGTTGGACGCCCGACTCTAGACGGAGCTGATCATCCGTAAAATTTGTCGTTTGTTTTTGTGGGCACAAGTCTCTTCTTCTTGAATAGTTGTCCATCTCAATTAAGCAAAATTTTATTGAGTTAATTCTCACTTTAAGAATGTTGTCAAACCCATTCAGTGAAACTTTTATTGAACAAAACTGAATCTCCAAGAAACGACTTTTGCCATATGTGGTTTTACAACTTTTTGGCGTTATAAATTGGATGGTATTCAGTCAAATATGGCGTTTGTTTTTAGTGTGATCAATGGAAGGTCCTGAAACGTTGTTTATATAGATGATTTTGGTGCGTAGTTTAGGCGGAAATTTTTTTATAATAAATGTTAGTAATAAAGTTTCCGTCGTTTCAGTTACTGTTTGTTCAGTTTTTATCTGTTAAAACTGTAAGGCATCTCATCATTAAGTTGGACGTTCTTGTATGAATAAAGAAGGCAAAATAAAATAGAGTAAACTTCCGTTTTGCTCCCTGTGGTTTGGTCACTTTAACGGTTTTGCCCCAATCGTTTAAAAATAGCCATTTTCCTCCAATAGTTTGCTATGTTTTCTCCATTTTGCTCCCGCCTTTAACTCCATCCAAATATGTGTACTAACTGAAAGGGTATTTTGGTAACTTTAAATACAAAATTTAGGGAATTTTAGTAACACTATAAATAAATATAAATAAAGATTACATTATATAAAATACATAACAAAATCCAATCGATTATCTCTCTCTCTATCCTTTCTTTGTCTTCTCGTCACCAACAACCACCTCACCACCACCGTGTGCACCGCCCCCACCTGACCACCACCTTGAGCCTGCTCCATTGGACCACCACCACCAACCCTAAATTAGAAGATCATTATAATATACATATGAGTTAACTTCCATCACAACCAAAATACCACCACCACCCATCAGCAACCATCACTACCAACACCATCATCAGCCATACCACCACCCATGTTCCATCAGTAACCACCACCTTCTACCACAACAGCCACTGTCACCACCTGCTATCTCTCTTCCTCCTCCCCCACTCTCTCCCTCTCACACACGCACAAAAAAATAAGAACACAACCATCTCAAACTAGATCTTGTGAGTGCTTAGGGTTCTGTCTCAAACCAAATCTAGGTAATATCATCATTCACCACTATAACCTCCTCCGCCTCGAAATCGTCTGCCGCCACCGTTCAGCGTCTTTTAGGGCTTCGATTGAAAGCTCAGACCCCATATTATGCATGTGTAAGGCTCAGATTTAGGGTCACCGCTCTTCCATTACATCTGGGTTTGCGATGATTTGAGATTAGTGCTCAGATTAGATATGGTTAGGGTTTGTGATTGAACTCATGTGTGTGTAGAAATTTGGGGATAAGTATGTTGTTTGGGCTAGGGTTAGGGCTAATCTCAGTTCGATCGCCGTTTGGATCTGAGAAAAACAGGTGGGAGGGAGGTGTCTAATGGTGGTGAATGTTTGGATCTGATGGCAGATTGGCAGGTGGTGGCGGCTGGACGGTGATGACGGCGGTGGTCGAATGGGGATGGTTTCGGTGGTCATAGAAGATGGTTGTGGTGGTGTTTGTAGAAGGTGGTTGCGGTGGTTGTCCTAGGAGGTGGCTGTGGTGGCAGGGTATTTGAATAGAGATGGAGGTGAGAAAAAAAAGAAGAAACAAATGAAAGATGTTGGGATGGTGATGATGATGAACTTTAGTTTTTATTTAATTGTTTTAGGAATAAAAGAATTAAAATTTATTTATATGTAAAATTACCAAAATACCCTTTTAGTTAGTACACAATTTGGATGGAGTTAAAGGCGGGGAGCAAAATGGAGAAAACATAGCAAATTATTAGAGGAAAATCGCTATTTTTAAACGATTGGGGCAAAACCGTTAAAGTGACCAAACCACAGGGAGCAAAACGGAAGTTTACTCTACAACTAATTAACATTTTTGTAAGGAAAAATAATGTTATGGAGTTTGAAACACAAAGATGGTGTTTTGAAACATATATCAGACATGTATATTGTCAATTATATTCATGGCGTTTAGAAACAATTCAGTATTTTTGAGAGTTTTTTTAATAATATGTGATTAAAAGAAATTATTATAGTTTTGGCGTTTGTGGTGATTTATATTTAATTAGAGAAATAAAGTAATTTTATTAGCGGAAAAGTACATAACAAACCACTAAAAATGACACATAAAAAAGATAAAACTTCTCGTCAGAAGGGATTTCGTCTGAGAAGTATCTATCGCTCCCCTCGTCTTCTTCTTCGGATTCTTGGTCAAAATTCGGATATGAACCTTCATCATCGGTGTCTTCGTCTTGAAGATTTTGACACTCTATGTGTACATGTCTTGCAACAACGCAATTTTGGGGTTATGTCTGTGTTCAAATATGTTGAGTTGCATAACTCCTGTAGGAAAAAAATACGCTGTTTGGTCATTATGTTTTCAACCGTGTAGTCTTCCTGCTCCCCGTTGTCGCATACAACAGTCACCAACTCAGTGTCTTCATTAAACTGCCAAGTTTGGATGACTTGGTCGACAATTCGATTTGCATTGTTGGGTCCAAATGTTCTGGTTAATATTCGTATAACCGTCTGTGTTTTCTCACAAAGGTTATCAATAGGAACGCCAAGGGCATGGATCTCCCTCTGAACTTGTTCGTCCAAGTTTAATATGGCGTTAACTTTTTTATAAAGATTCTTCTTTTGTTATCAAAGTCATTATGAATTTTGTGAGACAACTGAATCTCCAATAAACGATGCTTGCATTGGTGGTTTTTGAACTTTTTGCGTTTTGAATTGAATGGTATTTAGTAAAATATAGTGTTTGCTTTTGGTGTGATTAATGGAAGAGACTATGACGTTGTTTATAAGATGTTTTTGGCACGTAGTTTAGGCGGGAATTTTTTATACTAAATTTAAGTAATAAAGTTTCTGTCGTTTCAGTTACTCTGTTAAAGCTGTAACACGTTTCATCATCAACATTGGCGTTTTGTATGAATGACATTTTAGATAACATGACGTTTCATCTAGAAGGGATTATGTGTATGACTCGTAGTTTAAGGCGGGATTTTTAATGGCGTTTTATTTATGAGTTGGCGTTTTGTATTGGAGCAGTAAAAGACCCTTTTACCCTTAATGAAACATGTTCACGTAATAAAGTTGATGTTATTTATGAAAACGCCACTGGGCCAATCTAATCCATAGATTGTTTTGATCCAACAGAACGAGGGACGTTCTCGCTGTTTTCACATTTATAGGTTTTTCCCTAACTCCTGCCCTATATACATATATGTATATTATAATATTACATATGTATATATACATATGTATATATGTATATATATACATATGTATATACATATATATAGGGTATGGTTAGTGTAAAAATGGGCGTTATAGTGAGAAGTGTAAGAAGTGTTATAAGCCATTAGATCTTGTGATTAATGGTTGAGATCAAAGGAGAGCTAAATGTAAATTGTTTTTATAAACAAGGTACGATTTGACAACTTTAGGGTAAGAGTGTTTTTTTATATCTTTCAAATAAGGAAACTATATCCTGCATTAGTCTACCTGCTATCAAGCACTACTACATTCACGCCCTATCCTTCATAATGGAACAAATGGAACAAGATCAAAATCAGAAATTCCGGTTGTGTTATACACGTAATTAACACATCTTCTTCCTCATTCTTTACTCTGAAACATTTAGGATTCACTAATATTTTGATCGGCGATTTTTATAGGGAAAAGGTTGAAGGCAGCAAGTTCATAGTGTCCTATGGCATCTAGTGAAGCAACAACTAACACATTGCCTCCTGTAAAACGCAAGGACACTACTCCCGCTACTAAAAATGGTTTGGCTTTAGTCGATTAATTCTAGGGTTTTGTTTTTGAGTGATTTAATGTGTTTATGTAGTGACTGTACATTGTCGTAGTGTCTTAAACATCATATGACAAACGGATGCTACTGGATGTTGTTATTATACTACATGGTGTTGTATTTTATAGGATTATCTACATGGTGTTCATTTTTTTATTAGCAAAGGGAGTCTAAATGATGTGTGTTTTGAATTTTTGGGCGGTTTCAAGTGGTTTAACTGATTATGTAATTATAGTGTTTAATCTAGAAGTTGTGTTGAATGTTTGGTGTTTGTTTTAGTGTTCGGTATTTTGGTAAGTATAGAGTGTTATAGTGTGACATGCTTGTGATATTAGATTGTTGAAGTAAATATTTAGTTGGTGTTATATTAGGAATGTGTTTTTTAGTAATGATGGTGTTTTTTTTAGTGTTATTGTTGAATGTTGAGTGTTTATTGTTAGTTTTGTGCAGATATTTTGGAAGTATAGGGTGTTATATAGTGACTTGCTTGTGATATTGAGACTGTTACAGTAAATATTTAGCTGGTGTTATATTAGGAATACGTTTTTAAGTAATGATGGTGTTTTGTTTCAGTTTTATTGTTGAATGTTTAGTGTTTTGGTGTAACTTGTTAGTTGTTCGGATATTTTGTAGTCTAGGGAGTTATATAGTGAATAACTAGTTCATATGCTTTAAGTTGTTATATAATTTCAATTGTGGTTAGTGCTTTGAGCCTGTTTTTACTAGTTTAGTACTTTGAGGTGTGTATGATCTTGTGATATTGCTACTGATTTGACTATTATTTTGATAGTATGATATTGCTTACTTGAATATGTTTGTGTAACCAAGAACTGTTAGTTAAAAGAAGCAGCATAATTACGAACTACAAAATGGGTGATGACTTAAATAAAACAATTGAACAAACCATCCTCTAGTGAGACATTAAAGGAGATTGGATGGAAAAACAGTCAAAAGAGCTTGAAGATTTGCGAACAAAAGTAACAATCTTCGTTCGGGCTGTGGTCAAAGGAAAAAGTACAGGATTATGCAACGTTGAGAGAAGAGCAAAGGCTGCAGAAGGAAGAAAATGTAGTTGCAAGGATATTATAAATATTGAATGTGGAATAGCTATCTAGTTCAGTCTACTTTAGAAACAAACTAAACTTTATATTTTATGTCTCTTCAGAACATGTCGTCTGGTTCGTTTTTTTATGTCTTTTAGTATGTGATAAGTTTATGACAATTTATCTTGTTTCTATTATGTTATTTTTAGGGTATGAAAGCTAAAAAGCTACACCTAGTTATTTAAAACATATATAGGTGTTACCTAGTATGGTTTGATGTCGTTTGAATGTCAGTCTTTGTAAAACAACATACTAATAAATAAGGTTTTTTTTACCATCATTTGTGTCCTGCTATAGGGTAACATGAAAAAAATTTAGGGTAACATGAAAATGAAGGATGGGAATCACATAGTTATATCTAACATATTAGAACACTATACAAACTGACAATTATGAAACATGATGTGATTGCAAAGTAACATAACTCATTAGTGTGTTGCCAAAAAAAATACCATTAATGCAAAACACATTGGTTACCAAACTAAAAATTAAAAAATATCCAACAATCTAGTAAACTATAAAAATAATATAATTTAAAAAAAACTCAACCTCCTTGGAAACATCCTTCGTCCCTTGAACTTCCTCCTCGTTTCTTCCTCAGCTTCTGAGCTAAACATCGTGTTTTTCCTTGGTGAGGTTCTTACATGTACGAATGTTTTGCCCATACTCGAGACAATTACCACACTTGCATCTCTTATTCCCATAGTTTGGACACTCTTGTAAATCACCTACCGGATGGTAAGATGCAATAGCTACAAAAAATTAAAATAAAAAATAAGTCCTCTTTCCAACTATACAACGAAAACACCCTTGTGATGTGACGACTACAAACACAAATTAACCATTGTCACATAAAACACCACAAATAAAAAACTTGTTTCGCCCCTATGAATAACACACCAAACAACTAAACAAAACAATTAAGTTGACATTAAGTAATCCTTACATAAAACACACTATTCGCATGAACACAACACCATACAAGCAACTGTTTCATGTCATAAAACACCACTCTGATAACACTGAGCTTGCCATTAAGTAAGCTTTACGTAAAATGCACCACCCAAGCAACCTTCTATGAATATAACACCATACAACTAAACAAAACCCATTTCATACCGGTCATTATATAAAACAACACTAATCAAATAACTCAAGTTTTTTCATGAAAAAAACATATGAAATCCATAAAAACACAGTAAGTTTTATTGTATATTTTTCCTCGACGCAATCTGTATATAAACGACACCATACAAACAATTGCTTTATGAAATAAAACACCACACGTGAACCTGCATCGCTTTCTTCCATTTGCAAGTTTCGTAATGAAAAAACTGTTCCAAAATTGCAGAGAAAAAAAAATACTTTTGAACGTGAATTAATGAATGAAAATGATATAATATCAGTTAATGATTGATTCTCATGATATAATAACAATTCAATTCCCTAAAATAACTCCCAAAACAGTTACACAAGATTTTATCTTTAAATTGGTTTTTGGAGAAAATTACTTTATTACCCTTAATTTTTAGTATTGAATAATGTCACGTGTCGTCTCCATATTATTTCTCACACTTCTCACAAATTCACCCTTTTTATAGGATCCTTAATATATAATATATATATATATTGTGTGTGTGTGTGTGTGTGTGGTAATCGTATTAAAGATAAAAAATACTCCTTATTATGTATAAAAAAGTTATTGACATTTAAAAAAGAAGGTGGAACTTGCATGCGACTTGAATGTGGTTTTCATGAATTTAAAACATGCTTAATTTACCTTTATACTTTTAATTCAATAATCAACCAATTATAAATTTAAAACACATATTACAAAATTACCATTAACTTAACTGTCACACCCCGAATTTTAACAGTTACGAAAGCGCCGCTAGGTATGACCAGAGTGGTAATCATTGCATTCAATCAAGTAAACAACAAATATAAAATATAGTAAGATGTACAACTATTCATTTTATTAAAAACTACCTTTACATCCACAACTTGTTTTTCCAAGAAAACAACAACAACTTAACATCATTGTTTTAAGTTTAAACACAAGATTTCAAAACATGACAACTAAAACTGGATGACATCTAAAAGCTTGACTTCATAACAACACGGACTTGTTTCCAAAGCTGTCCACTAGTTACCTATAATACATGTTACGTCTGAAAAACGTCCTAGTGAATTCATGTATTTAGTTTTTGTATCAAATAAATCTTTAACATTTAAAGTATTGAAATCCGGTATGTATAGCATAAATGAAACTTGTGAGATCATTAATGTTTTGCAAGGACACTAATATATATGCTGAATAGGAGGCAACAAAACCTTGACAATAAGTTGTGTCTGTCACACTCGTTTTAGACACAAAAACACTCTTAACGATCTGTTCTTGTTGCCGTTAAGAGGGGCTCACCAAAACCCAATACATCTATCACTTTCGTTCCTTGGTACTTGTATATTCATTAATGGTCCCTTCGTATAATCATATCCGCATGTGATCTAAATATTTTAATGTTCTAGCTTAATCATACCACTTATAACATGTATACTTCCCGAACGTTTAAATCTAGAAAAGTTTAAATAAAAGGGGAAACATGACCTCACAGATTTGTTTCTTGTGCAAATCTCTAGGTGATGTATGATTCTGCGTTTGTGTCTCAACCTACAAGTGCTCTAATCTCGTTAGGCACTTAGTTTTATGTGTTGTTTTCGTACAAGTCTTCTATCTTGAATTCGTTATTAGACTTGTATTTATTTGTTTTCTTTGTTTGTATATATATGTATATATATATATATATATTATTATATTCTTTTTAATTTGAATGTGCCTAGCCTAAAGGTTAAGTGTAAAAGCCCAATTATTATGTTTTGTATGTATAGACCTAGCCCAATTGAATTTAGATGTGTAGACCTAGCGCATTTAAGTTATATAATTAAATTTAAGCCATGTAATTTATATAAGAGTGGGCCTAGCCCAGATGATTTATAAAAGTGGGTCTAGCCCAATTTATTTATAAAAGTGGACCTAGTCCAAGTCATTTATATAATGGGCCTAGCCCAAATGATTTATATAACTGGGCTAGCCCAAGATAATTTATAAAAGTGGGCTAGCCCAATTAATTTATATAAGAGTCGGCCTAGCCCAAGATAATTTATAAAAGTGGGCCTTAGCACAAGTTAATTTATATAAGAGTGGGTCTAGCCCAAATGATTTATATAAGTGGGCATAGCCTAAGTTAATTTATAAAAGTGGGCCTCGCCCAATTTATTTTACAAAAGTGGGCGTAGCCCAAGTTAATTTGTAAAAGTAGGGTAGTCCAAATTAATTATATAAAGGTGTAGGCCAAATTAGTTCATACAAGTGAGCTAGCCCATATTATTTTTATAAGTGGGCTTGTCCTAAGATTTATTTTAATGGGCATAATCCATGTTTAAAGTTTACTAGTATTTTTATAAAAATTTAGTTTATAAAAAGAAATCTATTTAATATTTTATATAACTTATTTTTATAAATTCTATTATATATAAACTTTAGTAAATATGTATGACGGTTCGTATCTTCATTTTTACCATTTCATTCGTATCGTTTGTTTCGTCCATGTTTGTCTATTTTATCCGAATTATCCGATTTGTCCAAGTTTGGGACATATATATGTGTTATACGTGTTAAATTTCAAGTATATTCAAGTTTGTGTTTGTGTAAGTATTTAAGGTAGTACGTATTAATACACAAATTATAAAGACATAATTTTGGTAACTTATATATATATATATATATATATATATATAATAATGTGTCATTCTAAATATACATATTTAACATATCTTTTGTTTAAGAAAAACTCTAGTAATTTTATTCTTAAACCATTTTACCCAAAACTTGAATAATCATGATTATAATCTTATCATTTTTAAACAAGGTAATCTTTAGTTTAGAAACACTTTAATCATGGTTAACTTTTATAAAAAAATTTGCTATGTTTCTCCTAAACTTTGGACTTTTCCCATGTTTTATAAACATGATTTTATATATACTCTTTCAAAATCAACAATTTTCAATCTTCCAAATAACAACATAAACTAAAATTATTAATATGAAGCATCATAAACTTGTAAGTAACCTTGCTAATCATGTTTGAATGTATGTTTCATCTTTATTTTACTTAACATATTAATGTATCTTCTTGATTAAACAAAAGCTTAGTAAACTTTGTTTACATATTTTCAAAGACTTCATTTTTATAACAAGATTTTTGATGTTAAACTATGTAATACATGTTTTATAAACGCATTTTTAAACAAAATTACAAGTTCATAATTTTCATATTAATGGATCTTGCTAGATCTAAACATGCATGTGTTTAGATCATATTTTTAATCATAAAAATGCAAGATCAAAATTACTACATTATAACAACTTCAAAGATTATCAAAGATCATCAAAATAATCAAATAATCATACTTGTTTGTTAAGTTTTTATTAATGTTTCCAAGTGATTTTTAAGTAAGCTTCAAGATGATTACTTGTACATTTATGTTTAAACATAAATAAGAAATGTAATTACAAAACATGAAGCTTACTACTAGATTGAAAATGATGAAAAATGAAGAAAAAGATGAAGATCCAAGAGTTCTAGAGCTTGAGATAATGCTTCAAGTAGGCTTCCAAGTCTTGAAATTGCCTTGATTCATCTTTGAACCTCCATGGATGATTGAATTTCTAATGTTTGAATTTTAAAAAGATGAAGTGAGAGGTGTTTGGGTTGGCCGATTTTTGGAGAGTGAGAAGAAGGAGATAAGAGTTGTTGTTTAAGTTTAGAAATGAGAATGGTAGTGTAAGTGTAGTGGCTTGTTTTGATTATGGTTCTTACACATCACTATACACTCATCCATCTTACAGTGCATACAACACATCAAGCCAAGTGAGTGGATGGGAGGACCCACTCAAACTGTAAGCAAGAGGGGGGTGGTTTGGTTTATTTTTGTTTATAAAATTTGTTATATTTTATAAACTTTATAAAACTGGATGTTTAAATAGTTAGTTTTTACAAAAACTAATGATCCAACACATTAAAGTGATGTTAAAATTTGTTTAACTAGTTCCCTAGACTTATTGTTTTGTTGTTCGGACAATGGATTCGGCTCGTGTTTCGTAGCGGGTCAACTACCGGCAATTTATATCACTTACACGGATTTGTTTACATTTTCATCCTTGTGATATTTTTTGTGTTCAAAATTCATTAACTAGTTCGTTGGCTAGTAGATTTGCTATTTTGATCATAGTTTTTGTACCGGCTTTGTTATCGAGTAACTACCCGAATGAATTGAGTAGCTTTAATAATAAAGTTTATATAAAGATTTTTTAATACCCTATATTTTGTTTACGATAATAATATTTAGTTTTGGGTTTCGGACGTTTGTTATATTGTTCTACGGAGTGCTGTACACTTCTGTAGGATTGCTGAATTTATATGTGGATCGGAAAAATTAACTGTTTATATAATTTTTCTAGAAAGCATTGATTGTAAGTTGTTGCCAACATTTAATACTTGTTGCGGACATATTTTATGTCTTGTTTTTGTCATGTCGCTCTGTGCCGTGACTAGTCCTTGCATGAATAGTGCGCTCGCATTTTTGTCGTCAGTCTAGGACATAGTTTTATATTGTTTCAAACTGTGGTGGATTTGTTATCATACTAAGCTATGATTTTGTACAATCCTAGACTTTTAAGACTTAATTAAATAAAATCAAGTCGAAAGATACGAAAATAAAGAATCTAATAGTTGTTTAGGTTGTACGAATTACCAGTATTTTGCCGATTGTCACATTAACCTCATCCTTTAATTAATCTAATCTAAAGGCACACACCATTTCTTACACTTTTTAAGAATATTACATTTTGTAGAGGAACTCCACCCCTATATATGTGTATATATATGTATATCGTAAAGAGCAAATACATGTTGGTTTTAACATACTAAACGTGAGAAGTGAACTAAGTTTTTTTTTTTGTTTGAATTTTTATCCATCTAACTAAGCATATTTTTAATGAAAAATATTAAAAAGAAATTATATAGTGACTCTAGTAGAGCAATTATGCAGAGTAATTATATGCGATTACTCTACTAAAGTGTGCATATACACACACGCAAACACACTATATTTTAAGACTAAATAAATGTTTGAGTAGGAAAAAAAATCTTCTTACTTCTCGTGTATAGTATCTTAAGGCCTATTTGTACAATAAATATACCCTAATAATAACAACACTACTACTAACAATAATAATACAATAGTAATGATAATAGTGAAATGGTAAAGGTAGTCTTTTTGAGCCGGGTTTTCTTACGATCAACCTCTCTATCCCTTGGTACATATATAGGTAAGGCTGATCTTTTTTAAATACTTCTTTTTCTTTTAAGCTATTGTGAGATCAAATAACAGAACTTGAATAGTTTATTTTCTAATTAATGGTTTATCATTTTTCAAGTATTTAGTTTTTTATATACAAATGTGTATGTATGTTACGTAATTAAAAATCATATATGGTGCTTAAGTTGTGTACTCCACAAACGTTAATCTAATTTTTGAATATTTTTATTTTAACATTTAAACGTTTACCTATATATGTACATATTATTTGTAGTTAATACTGCCTACAGGTGACTTAGTTTGCACTTGTGTAGGTTTTATAGATAAATGAATTTTGTTAATGTATATTCTTTTAAACAATTTCAAGAGAGATAAATAAACATACATTAATTCTAGGCATTTTCTTATATTTTGAACAGTAGGATTAAAAAAATGAATGATTTATTTTTTATGTTCTTATTCTTGTAAAAGTCTATTTTCTGCCTAGAACTCTATGTCCATTAGGGTACAAGGAGTAGGCTCGGCATACCTACTCAGTGACGGTGACAAGTGGTTACCTTTGGCAAGCCAACAACCACCATTCCGTGGTTTGCGGCATGTTGCTTTGACAATGGTTAGTGTGGCAAGGAGGTTTTTTGGTTTGCTTGGTATCCTAAGAGCAAAAGAATTTGGCGGTGGCCCCTTTAAGCAATGGCTAATCACATCTTGAGTTAGGGTTTTTTAATTTATCTTTTATTTAGTTTAAAAATTAGTTGTGGTATAGGAAACGTACGATGTATGCTGCATGGTCTATGATTTGGCAAGTTTTAGAGAGTATAAGACAAGTAGTGGAGAGTCGTGGCGTTGATGTGGAGGAGAGAGAAGTTTGGCAAGTATGGCAAGCACTCCTTGCATCTTTAGGTAGTGTTTGTTTCATGGAATGTAATGGAATTAAAATTGAAAATGAAATTTGAATGGATTTTAAATAATTCCTTTGAAATCCCATAATATGTTTGGTTGGTATAATCATCAATGGAATTGGAAAGTAAAATCTGTAAAATGATATAACTACCTTGAGATATCATAATATGTTTGGTTGGTATAATTTCAAGGGATTTAGATTTAATTCATTGATAAAACGAACAACATAAGGAATGAAATCTAAATTCCAATTATTCAGAATTGATTCTATTATATGAAACGAAAACTATGAGTCTTTTGTGTGATATGTCAACATATTGCTATGCATTAAAAAAAAACAAACATCTATTAAGAAAGCAACATTTTTCATTCATTGAATTAATGATGCTCCCTTCGGAAACTAAGTGAACAATGAAACACGCAAAACAAACATCATTTTAACAAGAAGAAAAATGCTGTAACAAATCATGAAGTTCCATAAGAAACTCCAAATTAACAATTGACATCCTCTCATGAAGACTCCATCGATGCTTCCATCAACTAAGTAGCCTACAAAATTCATGCATTGATAACGACGTGAGAATAAATATTTACATGCATTCTAAACAATAACCACACACATTCTACGTAAACTTATTTAATGCAATACTTTGAAAACTTGTTTACTACTTACACTTTTTTCTTTGGTTAAAAGACCAATACATTAAACCTTAAATAGTTCAAGATTAGGGTTAGTGTAGGGTCAGCGTTAGGTTTCATGAAAATGTAACTAACTAATATAAAGTTACCTGGGTAGGAACCTTCTTTCATTTAGAGGGAGCACGTGTACCCAGGAGGGGGGTCTTGCCACAAGTAACTAGCAGCTCTAGAGCGATTGGAACATAAATATTGAGGTTCAAAGCCTTAAGCTTTAGGGTTGTGCACAAACAAACTGCAGCTTCTAGCTCAGCTAATCCGGCTATAATTGGACAGCATTTGTTAACCGCAGGGTCACCCAACCCAATGTGTACTAACCCTCCTAGAAGGTCCACACAAGCTCCCAGCTTTAGGGTGTCAATTGGGCATGTTGCTGGTGGAGCTGGTGTAGACTTTGGTGGTGGGCAGGGTTTCGCGTGGTGGTGTAACAACTGGTGGTGGTGACAACGGTGGAGGTGACTGGTGGGAGTGTGACTGTGTTTACAACAGGTGGGAGAGTGACTGGTGGAAGGGTTACTGGTGGTTTGATGACGGGTGGGACAGTGACAGGTGGAAGGGTGACTGGTGGTTTTACGACAGGTGGGAGGGTGATTGGTGGTTTTACAACGGGTGGGAGGGTGATTGGTGGCTTCACAACAGGTGGTTTTACAACGGGTGGTTTGACGACCGGTGGTTTTATAACGGGTGGTTTGACAACCGGTGGTTTTGGGGTGGGTGTTGGCTTGCCACAATGACAATCAAGATCAACGGGATTGGCGGAAGAAACCAAGAACATTGAAATCAAGAAAAAAGCCGTAAGCTTCTTTGAGGACTCCATTTTTGGTAGATGTAATGTGAAGTGACATGAAGAAGGAATTATATAGAGTCGATAGATATTTTTACCTTCTACTTATTTTGTTTGCAAAATTTTGCGTTATTTTTGAAGAGGTACATGCATCATATTGAGGAAAATAACAAAATAGTTTTAATGAGATCACAAGATAAAAGTTAGGGCACATGCAATTGTTTTGGGCATATTGGTAATGACAATTTTGCAAGTTGTCAAATAATTTAATTGGCATTTTATATATGCATTTGTATTTTTTCCATGCTTTCTTTACGTATATATTTGATAATCATGTCTTACGATATGTATAGTAATTAAGTTATGAGAGACGAGGTTAAGTTATATTTTTATATATCATTCAAATGTAACACCCAAAACCTTATGTGGGTAATTGACACATTTGGAATGGTTTCGATATCTTGTCTTTCCAATATTCATTCAAAGGTATTTATCTACATTTCTATATGGTTTAGACCCATTTGAGTGATGCACATTGTGGTCGAGTGCCCCCATACATGATTTTTTTCATCACCAATATCATGTTTGGTTATTTAGATGTTAGTGTATTGATTTATAGACTTATTAGAGGTTGGGTGGGTTAGATTATCAAAATTAAGTTAATAAACAATATAGTTATAGAAATAGGTGTGTAAATGAACCAAATGAAACATTCTTCATGCTCTTGGTTTACCTTTTATCGCCCAATAGGAAGCCTGTGGAAATTGCTTCTAATATGCTTCTAAAATCGATAGGAACATATATGGGAATTATAAGCTAGATTAGATAATTAGTAATAGAATTTATGTTTATGTCATGTTGTTGTTGCCGCCCTAAGTCATGGTGGTAACCATGTTAACCCATGTAATATGTTTAACAGTTTACCAATTCTGTTCGAAAGAACATTCACAGTTTGCATTCAATTTCATGTGTCAAGAAAGTGGTATAAGAGCCACATCATCCCTTCTACAATTCGCTTCAATCCACATCAAACAATATAGTTGTGATTCCTCGTCTTCGTCTTCATCCGAGAACAATGTGATTCGTACAAAGAGACTTGAAAATATTATCATGATACACAGGCTCTCACAAAGGATCAGTTTGATAGTTTATATCAAAGAAATCATACTCACACCGAAACATTACACACTTTGTTCTCTACACTAACTTGGACAATACAAATTATCAAGAGGTTGTCAAAGAAACAAATTGGAAAGAAGCAATGCACCAAGAGATGGAGTCTATTTTAAAAAATGAAACATGGGAACTGGTGGGCCCTCCAAAGAATCAAAACCTATTGGAGCGAAATAGTTGGTTAAAGACAAGTATGATGAACATGGAAACATAAGCAAGCATAAGACACGTTTGGTGGTGAAAGATATAGTCAGAGATACATGATAGACTATCAGGATGTATTCGCTCCAGTAATTCGCTTTGAAACTATGAGACTTGTATTGGCCCTAACTTCACATTATAGATGGTACTTCACCAAATGGGTGCAAAAACAATATTTTTTACGGGGTACTTAACGAGCTAGTGTATATTGAACAACCTGAAGGATTTGTCAGAAAGGAGAAGAAGGCAAGGTTTGCCATCTCAAGAAAGCATTTTATTGCTTGGAACAAGCACCTAGGCTTGGTATAGTCGAATAGATCAATACTTTAAAGCACACGAATTCAAGAAATGCGTCTTGAGAATACGTTATTTATCAAGATCTCAAATGAAACAAAGATGGTAATATGCTTGTATGTTGATGATCTGATCATTGCTAGTGACTCCATGAACATGATCAAACAATTTAAGGAATCGAGGAAAAGTGAATTTGAGATGACGGACATGGGTGTCCATTATTTTTGGGTATGGAAGTGTCTTACAAAGATGGGAACATAACACTCTCACAACAAAAATATGCACGAAATCTGCTGGAAAAATTTAGGATGACTAATTGCATATCATTCACCACTCCTATGGAGTATCGCTTACGTTTATCTAAGGAAGATCCGAAAGACAACATTGATCAAAATATGTACAAAGCCTTGAAGGATGTTTTATGTATCTAACACATACAAGGCTGACATGTGTTTGTTGTTAGCAGAATAAGCCGATTCATGGATCAATCAAAAAGGAGTCATTGGGAAGCTAGTATAAGAATACTCAAATATGTGAAAGGAACACTCGAGCAAGGAATCACTTACTCGAAACCGAGCAATGAAATATTGGTAGGATTTGGCGACAATGATTATGCAGGAAATATAGATGATAGCAAGAGTACCTCTGGATATGTCTTCCACATGGGCTCGAGTGCAATAGCTTGGCAATCAAAGAAACAGAAGATAGTTGCTTTATCTTCTACAGAAGCAGGACACATTGCCCTATCCATGACTGGGAGTCAAGCATTATGGCTCAAGGATCCAGTTTACCATGGGAAGAGCAAACAGATATGGGGAAAGTATCATTCTATCTGGGATCTGATCAAGAATGTAGAAGTTGAAGTTAAATTTTGTCACATCATCATCATCACTACTACTACTACCACTACCACTACCAATACCAATACCAATACCAATACCAATACCACTACCACTACCACTACTATTATTATTAGCATGTTAACTCCATGTATGTATTGACTTTGTATGTTTTAACACTTTACCAATTCTATTAGAAAGATCATTCACATTTTGCATTCAATATCCTGCGTTTTACACTCACAAATTCAACACTTCCTGTGAACTGATCATTAGTAGGAAGTAGAAAGCTTATCATCAATAGGAACTTATTAAAAATATGAACGAATCTTTAGTAGAAGTTGGTATATTAGTAGCAAACGATCCATTACTTTGATGATCAACAAATATGCTCACTAGTTTATAGATATTCAATTAAAAGCTTCTCCTTACTAGTGTTTTCAAAATTTTAGGCCAAATAAGAGCATTTGGAAACCAGCAACTCAGATACTAGGTTGTATTAGGTACAGATCAATAATATATTGACTTGGTTGTATCGGTTTATTATATCTTATATGTTCTTTTTCCGATTACAAGTGCAAACAAAGGAAACCGCTAACAGTACGCTAAGTCGATAGCGTATAAAGGCATGACAAGGACCCCTCACGATAAAGTATGAAACGAGGCAGGATCCCTAAGGGGTCAATAAGCATCAATCTGCCCTCTTTGGTACTGCAAAGTTTCAACCTCGACCAAGGTGCCATCCCAAGCCATAAGCCGGAACCAACGCTAATATTACTGTTAAAATATAGTTGTTGGTTGTTTTTTAAAGTTAACTTCTTAATCATTAATAAATCATCCTCGCATACAGATCAACTCAAATCTTCATATTTTTACAGTAATCTTGAACATATACACTCAAATTTCTTCTTACATTCAAATGTTATTTTTTAAATTGTTTGTATTATAGATGATATTATCTTATTAGTTTTATATAATGAAATGTTATTTGACTTTCATGCCTTGTATTTTTTGTATTTTAAAACTACTTTTATATTTTTAAACGAGTTTTATACTTTTTATATTTTATTTATTTTAGTTAATTTAATTAAAAAACTTTGTTTAGGGATCAGAGGGACGATTGCAATGATTCATTTCACGGGTTTAGAAATGGCTAATGAATAGATAGTAAAATTTGATGTGTTATTGATATGTAGTAAAGAAAATTTAGTGATGACCGGTTAGAAATGAAAAGGTGGACTCCCTGTCCCAAGGGTTAAGAGTTGTTAATCTTGTAAGCACTAAAGAATATAGTTTCTTGTGGGGTTAAAAAGGAGTTTGGTGTAAAGAAAGCAAAAGGGAGTATTGTTAGTCAAAACATTTAGAAAGGGAATTTAGGTGTAAAGAAAGAAAGAGGGAGTTTAAGATGTATGTCCCACCGTGTTATGACTGGGTTCGTTAGGAAACACGTTGATTAATCGACTAAGTAGATACGCTACGATACAAGAAAATAGATTATAACGGTGATTGTTAATAAATGTATAACATAATTTACATTTAGTTACTAAAATAACTAATATATTACCCTATTAGTTTTTATCCATATTGTTAGGCTGAGCATAACACGGGTAAAACGCGTTTATTTTATCCTGTAGCTTAGCTTGTTTTTCACGTATTTGGGTAACTCGTTTGGTTAGTTCATTTTTCGATGGTCCGACTCAATGACATCTTCAAGTACACAGATTAGTTGTTCGAAAACGTCGATTTCTTCATTTGAAGTTGACATTTTAAACGTATAAGTTTATATTTAAATTAGAATATGTTTTCACATCGGTTTAGCCATACACTTTTTCGTTGTTAATTGTCATCGCTAGCAAAGTTGCCAACCTAATTTATATATAGAGGAACAAGAAAGAAAAAAAAGGAAAAAAAAAACATAAACATTACTGCTTATTACATAGCCGCTATTTTCGTAGGCTCATAATTTTGGGTTGAACAGGTTGCTTTTGCTAAACCATCATAGTCTAATAATCCCAAAAGTTAACGTCATTGCCTGTTTACGTGTTTATATATATATATTATCATATAGCAACAAATTATTTAGGCATCTGAGACAAAGCACCACAACAAATGTTAATGCTCAAAGGCACGACACGGCTGAAATAAACATTACAATGCCAAATGGTAAGCACAATCATAGCTATCATACCCATTATATGCCCAAAGAATTTACAACCCAATAAGAACATTTTACAATAATCATAAACACAAACCACCAAATAAGCACGAGGTACAATCCACGCATGCCTGTTAATGTTGCTAACTGATAATATATGGCGAAGCACATGCACAACTATATGGCGAAGCACATGCACAACTGTCTAAAACAACCATAAAAATTATCTTCATCAAGATAAAAACTAAAAAGTTACCAAGAAAAAATTGTCACTTAAACAACAAAAACACAAATCAGATCTGCTAGACCCAAAGATTCTCGGATGAACAGTTTAGTGTCATCTTCATCTATCTCAAATTATAAAGCACACAAATCGGTCACAGTAAGATAAAAGCTCAAAGACATAACCTGTAGGTGACTCGAACCAAAGTAAAAATGTGAAACCTAAACAACAACAAAAAAAATAGAACAACAATCTCACAAGGGATTCAAGCATAACCCCTTATCCGTCAAAACAGCCACCGCAAAAACCTTGGAAATTTAGGGTTAAATGAAACATAATAATACCTAAACATCAAAGAGAGTTCGTCGCTGGGGGTGGAGGGGCAAGGGTGTTCGTGAGGTGGTGGAGGGGCAAAGCCGGAGGTGCGCTAGAGAGTGGAAGAAGCAAAGAGACGGTGCTAGAGAGAAAAAGTAATAGCTTCAAAATGAAGCCACACAACAAATAACCAACATTTTATACCCAAATAGCTTACAACCAAATTAGCACATTGTACAACAAACTTAAACAAAACAAATTAAATAGTCATAAAGTATAAGAAATATTAACCTAATATTGTTGCTATCTAATAATATATAAATGTTGGGTAAGAACTAAAGTTGTATAGTTTGGTTTGATAAAGAAATATTGTTATTGGTTCAAATTTTTACTGTATTTCTCAAATATATTCTTTGGTTTAAGTTTTTTTTAAAGTTAGGATATAACGATGAAGGAACGCACGTTATGAATTGTTTATGAGTTTAACATTGAGTTTTGTTACACTAATAGTAATAATGTTGAAATTAAATGATATTTGATTAATATTAACATAACTTATCTCTAGTGTTTGTTTTTAAACATTGAAAATGAACTAGATGGTTCACTTGTGCATTGTGGAGGGATGGACCTAAAAGATGTTCGAAAATTGTACAAAAAACAACAAATAAGGGTACGAACTTCGTTAGAACATTTATTTTAACATAGATAAAAGAACATTACACTTAGTCTATCAACTTAGTGTTATAAAAAAATCATAATTCATTTGTTGGACTTACAAAAGAACATAGGGTATTAAAATTCAAAACATAACTTTCTGGTCAAGAAATAAACAGTTGATAAAGCTTAGTTAGATGTTTAATGTAATAATTAGATATTAGATTAGCATATAAGGAATCTTTTATGCTAAAATTGTTAGATGTCACTATCAGAGTAAAGTCAGCTTTGCAAACGGAGTTTTCGTACTTATATAAATGAATCCCATGTGTTAGAGATCTATTTTATCATATCCATTCCTTTTGTGCAAACAACAAAGTGTCTGATCAGGCTGAGGGGTAGTTTGTACAATCATTGTACTGTAATTGAAAAAAGTCTTGATATAACTTCCTGCTTGTGTGTTTATCTTATTTACTTTGCAATTTATAAATTGTTTGTTCTTTATAGCTTAAACTCGCAAGTATAATAAACTCAGATCCTACATTATTTAGCATCCATTTTTCGTGCATTAATACTTACGAAAATTATCTATTATAGGGGGTGAGACTCAAACCCATGTCTTTCCTATGGAGGTGAAGTGCGCACGTCACTAGTCTCCATCCCTTCTTTCGTTTAAAACTCTTGTCCACTAGTATATATATATATATATATATATATATATAAATGCCAAAAAGATGAAAAGAAAAAAACAGCGGGTTGCATCAGCGGCTTGTACGGTTGCTTCATCTTTTGTACACAGGTATATAGATACTTACATGGTTTTATTTTGTGAACGTAGATACAAATAAGCACAATCGTGGTTTTTTGTGACCGAAGATTATAAAAAAGAGGCTGCAAACCTAGATAGAAATAAACATATCGCAACGGAATATTTGACATTTAAAAAAATTATGTTGTGGTAGAGAATAATATATGTATATATATAATAAATTTAACATTTCAAATAATTTTAACTTTTTTAAAAAGTTTCGTTAAAAAATATCATTTCAATTAGTTTTGGCATTTGAAAATTTACTTAGTTAACTAAAAAACCAAATGGTAATAAAAGAAATAGCATCACTGGTTGGCATAAGCAAAAGATAAAATGGCGGCATGCGAGAAAAGAGAAGAGAACGGGAGCTCATTCGTGAAGTCTTTGCTTTTGCTGCTATGTGATGAATATGAGAGAGGAAGGGCCAAAGGGGGTTGTTGATCTCCTCTAGCAGATGCTCTTACCAGGATAACATAACGGTATAATTCCAAATAATAATAAAATCAATTTAAAAAGTACAAAATATAGTATCTACAAAAATATAAACATAAAAAGTACAGTCACCGCTAGGGTTAGAACCAATCATTGGTTTGTGATCATAGCGTTGTTATCGCGGAAAACCGTCTAAAAATGGTGCCTCTCTCTCCTGGCTTCCTCTTTCTCTCGAGTAGCTCTAGCTTGTAAATTGTGCTTTCTTTTTTTCTTGTGCAGCCCAAACTTGCACATTATGCTTGCTTTGTTGTGCATTATTCACAAAGCGATATGTCAGTGTCACTATAGCCACCAACTAGCCATTATTATACATATGAATATAAATTTGACCTTTGTTTGGTGCTTATATGCTGCTAATAACCTTTCTTAAAAATTTTCAAGATTTAATAAGTGGCTTCATAGTTCCAATGATGGAAATCAAATCTACTACTGTACGTTTCATCTAGGTGGTGGTCAACAAGAGGTGGTTGTTGATCTCTATTAATTTTAGGGTCTACATATTCACACACTCATCCGTCTATTTAGACACTCTTTAGACGGGTCGTCTAGACCTAGACAGGGTGTCTATACACTGAAATCAACAGGGCTCTGAGTGGGTTGTCGGGCACAAAATTTAAGGGTTCTAGACGCCCCGTATATATCTAGATTGGGCGTTTAGAAGGTTGGGGTATTTTTTATTTATACTAACACATATATTAAAAAAATACGACGCATACAATGCTAGACTGAGAGTCTAGGTGTTTAAATGACTATTATACCCGTGAGTTAGGGCTAGACTAGGGGCAAAACAGGGCTAAAATGGTCTTTTGGACCATTCTAGACGTCCAGTCTAGCCCTATATGCGGCGTATATAGGTATATATTTTTTTGTTTTCTCTTTTTAATATCAATAACACATATATTAAAAAAATACGTCGCATACAGGGCTAGACTGGACGTTTAGAGTGTTTAAATGACTATTATACCCCTGAGTTAGGGTTAGACTGGGGGTAAAACAGGGGTAAACGGTCTTTTGGACCACTCTAGACGCCCATTCTAGCCCTATGTGCGGCGTATATTTTTATTTTTTTTGTTTTCTCTTTTTAATATCAATAACACATATATTAAAAAGAGAAACCCAAAAAAATAAAAATATACGTCGTGTACAGGGCTGACTGTGCGTCTAGGGTTGTTTAAAAGACTATTATACCCCTGAATGATATTTTGGACCACACTAGACGTCCAGTCTAGCCCTATATGCGGCGTATATTTTTATTTTATTTGTTTTCCTCTTTTTAATATCAGTAACACTAATATTAATTATAAAAAAACTTATATTAATATCAATAACACTAATATTAATTGAAAAAAAAACTCATATTAATTATAATAACACTAATAATAATTATATGATGCCTATACGAGACTTATACTCCACTATACGATACAAGACTATAGGATAAGATACAACACGTATAGTAGCTGTATGTGTAGTATAGGTCTCGTATAGCACCATAGGTGTGATTTAGGTCCTGTATAGGCCTAGAGGCATATACAAGACCTATAGGGGACCTATACGAGACTTATACTATACACTATACTATATGATACTATACGATACGGTACAATACAATACGATACTATAGGATATGATACAACACTCGTATACGCCTATAGATAGATACAAACTATAGGGGACCTAGTCATACACTAGACGAACTATACTACACTAGGTCTCGTATAGACTATATGGTGTGATTTAGGTCCCGATAGGCCTAGAGGCATATACAAGACCTATAGGGACCTATACGAGACTTATGATATACATTATACGATACGATACGATACAATACTATAGGATATGATACAACACCCGTATACGCTATAGGCCTATACAAGATTTATAGGGGACCTATACGAGACCTATACTACACTATATGATACGATACTACATCCGTAGGTCCATCGATGCCTATACGAGACTTATACTACAATATACGATACGATACAATATGATATGAGATTATAGGATAAGATACAACACTCTTATAGGCATGTAGGTGTAATATAGGTCTCTATATGACTATAGGTGTGGTTTAAGTCCCGTATAGGCCTAGAGGCATATACAAGACCTATAAGGGACCTATACGAAACTTATACACTATACGTACGATACGATACAATACGATATTATAGAATATGATACAACACTCGTATATGCCTATAGGCCTAGACAAGACCTGTAGGGACCTTATACTACACTATATGATACGATACTACATCCGTAGGCCCATACGAGACTTATACACACTATACGATACGATATATGCGATAGGCATCATATAGTAGTGTACCCTAAGTCTCGTATAGGCATTGTATAAAAATATACGCCGCACATAGGGCTAGACTGGGCGTTTAGAGTGGTCCAGAAGACCATTTTACCCTTGTTTTGCCCTCAGTCTAGCCCTAATTCATGGGTATAATAATATTTTAAACAACCCTAGACGCCTGTCTAGCTCTGTACGGGCGTATATTTTTATTTTTTTTCTCTTTTAATATCAATGCATTAATGTTATTGATATTAAAATAAGAAAACAAAAAAATAAAAATATCGCCGGTACAGGGCTAGATTGGGCGTCTAAGGGTTGTTTAAAATACTATTATACCCCTGAGTTAGGGCTAGACTGGGGGCAAAACAGGGGTAAAATGGTCTTTTGGACCACTCTAGACGCGCAGTCTAGCCCTATGTGCGGCG
The DNA here is from genome assembly GCA_947069175.1 of Scalesia atractyloides. Classification (NCBI taxonomy): domain Eukaryota; kingdom Viridiplantae; phylum Streptophyta; class Magnoliopsida; order Asterales; family Asteraceae; genus Scalesia; species Scalesia atractyloides. Next base: position 38,149,256 of record CAMTDV010000020.1, on the reverse strand, counting down.
TATATTTTTATTTTTTTGTTTTCTCTTTTTAATATTAATGTTATTGATATTAAAATAAGAAAACAAAAAAAATAAAAATATATCGCCATACAGTGCTAGACTGGGCGTCTAGGGTTGTTTAAAATACTATTATACCCCTGAGTTAGGGCTAGACTGGGGGCAAAACAGGGGTAAAATGGTGGTCTTTTGGACCACTATAGACGCCCAGTCTAGCCCTATGTGCGGCGTATATTTTTATTTTTTTTTTGTTTTCTCTTTTGTAATATTAATGTTATTGATATTAAAATAAGAAAACAAAAAAAAATATATATATGCCGTAAGGGCTAGACTTGGGCGTCTAGGATTGTTTAAAAGACATTATACCCCTGAGTTAGGGCTAGACTGAGGGCAAAATAGGGTTAAATGGTTTTTTGGACCACTCTAGACGCTCAGTCTAGCCCTATATGCAGCGTATATTTTTATTTTCTTTTATTTTCTCTTTTTCATATTAATGTTATTGATATTAAAATAAGAAAACAAAACAAAACACAACATCCTAGACGGGTCGTCTAGGTCCAGACGCTCGTCAACACCAATGTGACCAAAACACTTTTCCACAAAAACAAATCTGAGGTGTTGGTGACGCCGTTAAACAATCTTGGCCACCAGGTACTTGCTGACTCCTCAAAATCAGTGCTATACGGGGCGTCTAGATCTAGACGACCCGTCTAGGGCTCAGGAGTGTCCAAATAGACAGCAAAGGTGTGTGAATAGATTGAGCCTAATTTTATGTTGTCTTAGATAATCCTTATTATCTACTATTAAGAAAGTGTGCTACTAAATGCACTACTCCATTTTTACTCTCACGTATTTACGGATGGGACTCATGCCATGCCTACACTTTTTCTCTCACAAAAGAAGGAACAACTAGTAATGAGAGAGTGGATGCATTTAGATCAATCCTTAAGAAAATAAAACTTTGTGTTTAATTCATTACTTTAAGACAGATAAAAGGTTTCAACGAATACAATTTTTTTACAAATTATAAGAAGTCATGTACATTTATGTAATTCACTTATGTAGGACGAAAGTGAGAAAAATACTAGAATTATTTAAAGAAACGTTTAGTAAGCATTATATTTATGAGAAAACAAGTGTATACAAGAATTTATGATATTATTAAATGACAAAACTATCAATTAAACTCCTGTTTATATGCCAGTTCTAAACACATACTCATTGCATGGGTATAAAAATTTCGACTAGTATTCGATTAATCATTAGTCGGAGGTTCGCCCAATAATATTTATCTAATCGAGTAATCGGTCCATTAATCAGTAGGCGGTCAACAATGGTCGAATCCAGCCCTAATTGGTCAAAAATCAGTGACAGACTAACGATTGGCCATAACTAAAACCTGTAAATTCCTTCAATTAAATCACATCTACTTGAAAATATGGGTCAAAGAAGGTGTTAAAATATGTCTACTTAAAAAATACATATAAAAATGTGTGTGTATATACATATATAAAACTGAAATTCCGTATAAATCCCAATTCGATTAATTCAAATTAATCACTAATTTGTACCCCACCTACCGGCTAACGTCTAGTGATTCTTACATCAGTTAGAGTGCACATCACATAACCTATAATTGGTTTCTTTATACCTTATTCTTAAAAGTTAGCTAAAAACACACATTTATCTCTATAGTTTATTCAAATGTTAACAACCCATACTCATATTGGTTTCTTTATTCCTATCTTTAAAATTTAGCTAAAACCTACACATTTATCTCTTAATTTTATTCACATGTTAACAACCCTTACAATTATTCTTTTTCTTGTACTCACAAGATATGAGGATTGAAGATATGGTGAATGAACAGTAAATCCATGTATATAAGAAATGAAAAGTCCCCAAATTTCCTCTCAATATATTGAGAGCTGGATATAGTAGAAAAAAAATTAAAACCTTAGAATCTTTCCTACCTTATACAAATGATGATTTTTTTTAACAACAACAAAGTCTGATCATTCGGGTAAATCCAATAGTAAAGGTCACCTACGTTTGCGAATGCAAACAATAATAGTAACCCAGCCTACCACCATTACAAAGGAAACCCATCGTCGTCATTTAAAGTTCAGCTGTGATAAAACCCTGCCTCAACTCAAAGTGTATTTGATCCAGGTGAGACTCGAAATCTCAAAGACATAATCTTCATGTTGAAAGGTCATGAGACTGCTAATAAACAAAAAGGTTTATTATCTATACAAAATTAATATATGGAAATCAATAGTTTCATTTTCTTCAAATTCCAAGTTGCAAGTATAAATAAATAGTTTATACATCTGACAAAAGTCTAGCCCGTAATGACAATATATCCAATTATGCAGTGTTGGAATCATAAAACCTCCATATCGTGAATCGAACAAACAATAACCATGTGAGGGAGACCCACAATCCCTCCTATCGTTCCAACTGATAGAAACGATTATCTGTCATTCCAGCAGTGGCGCATATATATTGTAAATCCAGATATCCTTCCAACTGTTGTTTATAGGTACTAACATCCAAACCACACACATATTTACAAGTGTTTTATAAAACCATATGTTACATAAATCAGGTTGCATGTCATGACATGTGTGAGCATGGTCTTATTTCAATAAAATAATGATGTTGAATCATAAACTATATCGTATAAATTCAAATTCAAATTCAAATCAAGTGAGGTTAACTGCATATACTTTCCTTTAGACTAAAATTCTAAAATGTATAGGTCACTTTTTTTATTTTAATCTACAAAAAAAACGATTAAACTTGGGTTCCTTAGATTTCATTTTTGTTGTTATTTCCATAAAAAGACAAACTCAGTTAAAATGTATCGTTAACTCTCATCGACAATTTTAACAATTCTCAAACCTCATAGACGATTTTGGCACTTTCCATTTATTCTTTTTTTTATATATTTTTATATAAAAATAAAAAAATAAAATTCAATTATAAATACATATACACACATTTACATTTATACACACACATTTATATATTTACACACTTATTTTTAAAATTTTCTCTTTTACCTTTAAATAAATAAATAATAATAATAAATTAATGATGTTTGGTACGATGGGAGAGACGGGTGGTATTAATGTTTGGTACGACGGGTCGATGCGGGTAGAGGATGTTATAGTTAATTTATTATTTTTTATTTTAAAGGTAAAAAAGAAAATTAAAAAAATGAGTGTATGTACAAATGTGTGTGTATATATATATATTATATATATATAAATTACTTTTTGTTTTCAGTTAAAGATAAAAAGAAAACTAAAAGAATAAAGAATAAATTGGTAAGTTGTCAAAATCGTCCCTGAGATTTGAGAATTGCCAAAATCATTTATGACTTAACAAATATATTTTAGTTGAGTTGGTGATTTGGATGAGAGTGACAACAAAAATGAAATCTAAAGGACCAAGCTACAAAAGATTTAATTTTTGGATTAAAGTGGCAAAATTGACCTAAACTCAGGAGCCATTTTTACATTTTCTTTTTTTTATGTTAATAAAGTCATTTTAACTATGTCATTAAGACATATATAAATGGAGAATTTCACGTGGTAAATTAGTTATGATGTTTAATTACTTATATTTTTTAAAAACGTGGTTTCTCAATGAACCTCGGGTTTTCATCTATTTGCACATCTTCGTGCGACATTGCTAGCGACTCATTGGCTAGACATTTCTTAATGTTAGATATGTGGAATACATCATGAATTCCACTAAGCTCCTCTGGCAACCTGTTATAAGCTACAGTGCCGACACGTTCGATTATCTCGAAGGGTCCTATATATCTTGGGCTCAACTTGCCCTTCTTTCCAAAACGTATCACACCTTTCCAGGGTGATACTTTCAGCATGACTTTGTCCCCTACTTGAAACTGAAGAGGTTTACGCCTCTTGTCAGCATAACTTTTCTGCCTATCCTGGCAGCTTTGAGATGATCAAGGATTTGCACAATCTTTTCCGTGGTCTCCAGGACAATCTCAGGTCCTGATAGTTGGGCTTCCCCAACTTCTGCCCAGCATACTGGCGTTCTACATTTTCTCCCATACAAGGCCTCAAAAGGAGCAGCCTTGATGCTAGTATGATAGCTATTATTGTAGGAGAATTCTATTAGGGGTAAGTGGTCATCCCAACTTCCACCTAAATCAATCACACATGCCCTAAGCATGTCTTCTAGTGTCTGGATAATACGCTCACTTTGACCATTATGTCTGTGGATGGTAAGCCGTACTAAAGTTTAATCGTGTGCCTAACGATTGTTTGAAACTTTTCCAAAAGTGAGATGTGTATCTAGTATCTCTATCAGATACTATAGATACCGGCCTACCGTGCAGGGATACAATCTTGTCCACATATAACTTAGCCAATTGTCTGAATTATACGTTTCCTTAATTGGCAAGAAATGGGATGACTTAGTCAGCCTATCTACAATGACCCAAATAGTGTCATTTTCACTTTTGGTCTTAGGTAACTTGGTAATCAAGTCCATAGTTACCATTTCCCATTTCCATGTGGGAATTTCTAATTGTTGTAGTAGTCCTGGCGGCTTTTGATGTTCGGATTTAACTTGCGAACACGTCAGACATTTAGCTACATAAGTGGCTATGGATTTCTTCAAACCCATCCACCAATAATTCTTCTTCAAGTCTTGATATATTTTGTCACCACCCGGGTGAACAGAGTATCTTGAATTGTGCGCTTCTTGGAGGATTAGATTCCTAAGTCCTCCAAAGATCGGAACCCAAATTCTATCACTAAATATTAGGATTCCATCCTTTCCAGGCGTTAATTGATCAACAGTTCCGCCTAATCCCTCATTAGGAATATTTGCCTCTAACAGGGCTTGCTTTTGCGCATCTAATAGCTTATCACTCAAGGTATTTCTGAGCTCAATGCTCTTGGCATTAATCCTAATAGGTTTAACCTTTTCTTTGCGACTTAAGGCGTTGGCAACTACATTTGCCTTGCCAGGATGGTAGCGAATCTCGCAATCATAATTATTAAAAGTTTTCATCCAACGACGTTGTCGCATGTTCAATTCTTTTTGATTGAACAGATGCTTGAGACTTTTATGGTCTGTGTATATAACACACTTCGTACCATACAAGTAATGTCTCTACAGTTTTAGTGCAAATACAACGGCACCCAATTCCAAATCATGGGTGGTGTAATTCCTTTTATGCACCTTTAGTTGTCGTGATGCATAGGCAATTACCTTGCCATTTTGCATCAGCACACAGTCCATGCCCGTGTGCGAAGCATCACAATAGACAACAAAATTCTCAATACCCTTAGGTAGAGATAACACAGGAGCATTGCTCAACTTGTGTTTCATAATCTCAAAAGATTCTTGTTGATTTGGACTCCAAACGAATTTAATGTTCTTACGGGTTAGGGTAGTCAAAGGAGTGGCTATTCTTGAGAATTTCTCGATGAATCCTCTATAATAACCAGCCAGTCCTAAGAAACTACGAATCTCAGACGGAGTCTTGGGGATTTCCCAATTCATTATGGCTTTAATCTTGGCGGGATCCACTTGGATACCACGCTCACTTACAATATGTCCAAGGAATTGGACTTCTCTAAGCCAAAATTCACATTTAGAGAACTTTGCATAAAGTTTCTATTGTCTTAATAATTCTAGGATGCACCGAAGATGTTTCTCGTGATCAGCTTAATTACAAGAATAGATAAGTATGTCGTCTATGAAGACAATGACAAACTTATCCAAATACGGTTTGCAGACTCTATTCATGAGATCCATAAATGCTGCTGGTGCATTTGTGAGCCCAAAAGACATCACCAGGAATTCAAAATCACCATAGCGGGTCCTGAAGGTTGTCTTAGGAACATCTTCACTTTTAACCTTCAGCTGATATCCTGATCTCAAATCAATCTTAGAAAAGTAACTAGCCCCTTGAAGTTGGTTGAATAAATCATCGATCCTGGGCAGAGGATATCTATTTTTAATTGTTAACTTGTTTAGCTCCCGATAGTCGATGCACATCTGCATTGATCCGTCTTTCTTATTAACGAAGAGGATTGGAGCTCCCCAAGGCGAGTAACTAGGTTGAATAAATCCTTTCTTCAAGAGTTCATCCAATTGAACTCTTAACTCATTCATTTCGGTTGGAGCTATTCTATATGGAGCTCTAACTATGGGTGCTGATCCTTGTATGATATCGATTCTAAACTCTACTTACCTGTCTGGAGGTAGGCTTGGTAATTCTTCTGGGAATACATCGGGATATTCTGAGATGACTGGTAGGTCCTCCATGTTTGGCTTAGGCTTATTGATGGTTACTTGTGCCATGTAGATAACACAACCTCTTCTCAAACACTTGGATGCCTTAATTAACGACACCTTGTCTGGAAATCCATAATGTGAGTCTCCAGGGATGGTGATTATTTCACCAGATGGGGTTTTAATTTCGATGAGCTTTTTATCACAGGCAATGCGGGCTTGGTTATGAGATAATCAATCCATGCCTAAGACAATATCGAACCCCGCCAATTTCATTGGTAAAAGAGAGATAGGATGGAATGATTCTTAATGGATATAGAGCATCCATCAAGAATGGAAGTTGTGGATTCTATCGTCCATCAGCAAGTTCTATCTCATAAGTTTTATCTAGAGTTCTTATGGGTAACTTTAATAGTTTAATAAACTTATGATCAACAAAAGATTTATCTGCACCCGAATAAAAAAGAACTCTAGCATAAATATCATTAATGGGGAAAGTACATGTTATGACGTTATCGTCATTAACAGCTTCCTTAGCAGTCAGTCGAAAAGCGTGTGCATTCCCCTTTTAGCCTCTCCAGGCTTCGGATTATTATTCTTTGAATTCCTAGGGCAGTTAGTTGCAATGTGCCCTTTTTCATTGCAGATATAACATACAGCATCCTTAAGATATTTACAATCTAGGGTCTTATGCCTCTTCTTTTACATATGCCACAAGGTCTAGCTTGTGGATCAGGATTACACTGTCCTCATGTCTGCGATTGCAAGTCTTACAGAATGGCATCACAGCCGACTTGCCTTGGTTCCCTTTGTACCCGAATCTCCCTTTATTTTTCTTATTAAATCTATGGGAGTTGTCTTCCTCTCTTTTCTTTTCCAGTCAATTTCAGGCTTAACTGACTTCTGCCTCACTATATCAAGGGTGAGGGAGAGAGATAGGTCAACAGCAGACCTATAGGTATTAGGCTGAGCAGCCTTAACCATGCCCTTAATCTCGGGCGCTAATCCATTTATAAAACGTCGCAATGCGTTTGGATTCAGGGTGATTAGATAGGAAACTAACCTAGAAGGGAATTGAAATCGAAGACATATTTCCGACAGTCTAGGTTTTTCATTGAAAGAGACAAGAAGTCTGTCTCTATTTTTCCACCTCATCATGGGGTGGGCAGTAGATTTCCTTAATAAGGTCAATAAACTTAGACCATCCCAGATTATACAGGTATAATTACCTGTAGATTGAATCATAGCCTTCCACCATGTTAGGGCATCACCCTTAAAGGTTGGGATACAAACTTCACCACATCCTTATCAGCACAACCGTGATATCCACTATCGTCTCCATTTCGTCTAGCCACTTCAGGGCTTCTATGGCTCCTTTTTCCCCATTAAAGTATCGGGGCTTACAGGAAATGAAATATTTGTAGGTACATCCATCCTTAGAGGAACGGGACTTATCAGCAAAGTCTGTTTTCTTTGTTCACTCTTCGCGTTCGAAATAACAACTCTTTAGAGCTGAAGATGGGGTAATTGATAATGGTTTAGAGCGAGTAGCACTCGACTCTCTTAACTTCTCTATGGCCTTACACATGGCCTTTTCTATAGCCGCATCAATGCGTGCTTGGAAGTCATTATTATCTATGGCTACATTTTCGGCGTCCTTAGAGTTGATGTTCCGATGGCTACTTTGTGCCTCATTAGAATTAGCCATTCTTCAAAGCTTTGGTTCTATAATACCAAATAAAATTTCTCTTAGCCATGGTATAACAATCATATCGGCTTTTTAAATATTGGATATAAGAAAAATCCATTGCCTATACTAGTGTGAATAACATCACAACTCTTAGGCTTAATATAACTATATTTGGCCTTGGTCTTAATAGGACCATTAAAGGCAAATTACAATCTGGACATAGTCCATATATTATTAGACAGGGGATCGTGGTGTCACAACTGTCGATGTCAAATAGATCGGATTGCCCTCCTGCTCCTCATAGCGAACTCGACGCCCACCCACTTGTCAACTATGCAAAACCCCTGGACACTATGCCACTCAATGTTCAAAATTACAGAGTTTCGCCTCCTCTGCCAGTCCTACTGAAGGGCAACTCGCTCATGCTTTCATGCCCAATGTGGACTCAATAACATACCTGATTGGACTTGTGATACCGGTGCCTCTGATCATATGCTTTCTGATACTCAGGGGGTAACAAATCCATCTCCCACCCAAGGTAATAAGCGTGTATTTTTTGGTAATGGACACTCATTGCCAGTCTCGCATACGGGTAACATGAAATTTTTTGATTTCCTTAATCTCAACAATGTTTTAGTTGTTCCTGAACTTACTCGAAACCTTCTATCAGTAAGTAAATTAACAGAAGATAATTGTGTTGATGTTTGTTCTCACATCCTTATTTTTACATTCAGGATCGCCTAAGCAAGCAGGTTCTAGCCCGGGTTGCCGTGCAGACGGTCTTTACGTTCTTCATAACACACATGTAGCCCTTATCTCTTCCTCTCTTTGTCCCAAAGCATCGTTTGAAGTATGGCATTCTCGTCTAGGGCATGCCAATTTTGGCACTAATAATAAGTTAAAAATAATGGCTTCTTGTCTTTTACTTCCTTATTACCTAAACCGGGAACTTGCTCCCCATGTGAACTAGCTAAGTCTAAATGACTAGCTGTTGATAATAACAATAAACATGCTACTACACCTCTTGAGTTAATTCATTGTGATTTGTGGGGTCCCTCACTTGTGAAATCGGTTAGCAAATTTTCATACTATGTGGCTTTTATAGATGATTTCTCTAGGTTTACATGGATGTTCCCTCTTTGCACCAAAGCTAAAAATTTTTGATGCTTTGTCCATCTTTGTCCCATTTGTTCAAACACAGTTTTCAGTGAAAATTAAAACCTTTCAAAGTGATGGTCTCCAATCTTAAGGTTCGGAAACTATTTGAATCTAATGGTACTTTTCACTGTATGTCTTGCTCTTACACTCCCCAACAAAATGGGAGGTTGGAACGTAAACACAAACATATTGTCGAAACAGGCTAGCTATGCTTTTTAATGCCAAAGTGCCTACTAATATTGGGTCGAAGCTTTTTCTTCAGCGACTTATATTATTAATCGTTTACCTACCCCTATTCTTGAAGGCAAATCACCATTTCAATTGTTATACAACCAACCACCCAACTATGCCGCCTTTCGCACCTTTGGTTGTCGGGTGTATCCTTATCTACGAGACTATGCTCGTAATAAACTTGCTCTAAGGAGTATAGCGTGTATTTTTATTGGTTATAGCTCCAAATATAAAGGATATAGGTGCTTAGATCCTTGCACCACCTGCATTTATGTTACTCGTCATGCTCGTTTTGACAAGACATGTTACCCATTTACCACTAATTACACCGATAACCCAATCGCCAACCTTGAGCTATCTACATTTTTAGACGTTTCCCCCATTATACCTAACACCATACAACAACAAAAGTATACATCATCCACTGATCCTCCTACATCACCTATCGCTACTCACACCCACGACCCTATTCCTTTTTTTCACACCTCCACCAACACTAACAATACCCACCCCTCCATTGCAACAATCCCCATCTCCTACCCACTGTCCTACACCCGAACCCATTACCACTCCTATAAACAGCCCACCACACTCTCCTATTCTCACCATCCTCCTTGAGTCCTATATCAACACCCCCTCCCCACCTCCCCCTCCATCACACCCAATGGTAACTTAAGCCAAAGCGGGGATCTTCAAGCCCCATCATCGTGCCGACCTAGCTCATGTTAAAACTATCCCTCTCCACCGAGCTTTGTTTACATCATCTGACCATAAAATATATTGAACCGCCTCCAAAGATACAAAAGGGGTTCAGGCGATGAACACGAACTTAATGCTTTACACCGAAATCAAACTTGGACACTTGTGCCTCGTCCATCAGGATCCAATGTGGTTGGTTCTAAATGGCTTTTTCGAACCAAATTTCATTCTGATGGCTCCATTGAACGTCACACAAGCTGACTAGTGGCTCAAGGCTATAGTCAAATTCCCGGACTTGACTTCCCTCACACTTTAATCCTGTTGTTAAGGCTGCCACTATTTGCACTGTCTTAGCTTTATCCATTATAAACCAATGGAAATTACATCAATTAGATGTCAACAATGCCTTTTTGCATGGCAATCTCACTGAACGTGTGTTTATGGAACAACCCCCGGGCTTTCATGATCTTCAGTTTCCGAATCATGTATGCAAATTAAATAAGGCGATTTATTGCTTAAAACAAGCCCCAAGGGCTTGGTTTCAACGTCTAAGCACCTTCTTAACCAAATATGGTTTCTTGTGTAGTCGTGCTGACCCTTCGCTTTTCATCCTCAAAAAGGAATCACATGTCATGTACTTACTTGTCTATGTTGATGATCTTATTCTGACCGGTAATCAACCAACTACTCTCATTTCCTTTATTGACTGTCTCCACAAAGAATTTGCCATTAAAGATCTAGGAGAACTCAACTACTTTCTTGGATTGGAGGTTACCTACATAGGAAAAGGCATATTTTTAAATTAGTCTAAATATACTTTGGATATTTCAACATGTGCAAAGATGTTGGATGCCAAACCAGCTCCAACACCTTTAAGCATAAATGTTTCTTTTGTGTCACAGGTGATTTATTCTCGGATGCTACTCACTATCGGTCGCTTGTAAGTGCCCTCAGTACTTAACGGTCACCAGGCCTGACATTTCCTACGCTGTCAACCAAGTCAGTCAATTTTTGCAAGCTCCAACCATTGACCACTATCAGGAGGTCAAAAGAATTCTTTGATATCTCAAAGGCACACTTGCTTTTAGTATTCACTACAGTCGGCCCACTCACACGTCTCTGTTGGGATACTCTGATGCTGACTGGGCCAGATGTCTAGAAACGCGCCGATCCACTTATGGCTACTCTATATTCTTAGGGGTTAATCTTATATCTTGGAGTGCTAAAAAGCAACCAACCGTTGCTCGTTCAAGTTGTGAATCTGAATATAGAGCCATGGCGAACACAGCTGCAGAATTAGTATGGATCACACATCTTCTTCGTGAGCTTCATGCTCTTCCTATGGATAGACAAACTATTCTATGTGATAACCAGAGTGCCTTGTTCCTGACCCAGAATCATGTTTCTCACAAACGTGCTAAACGCATGATCTTGATTATCACTTCCTACGGGAATTGGTCACCTCCGGCAAGTTAGTTAAGAAATTTGTTCCAACCAAGCTTCAGGTAGCAGACATATTCACCAAAAGTCTTCCAAAGCCTCAGTTCCTCAACTTTCGTCAGATGCTTCGAATTGGTCCACCACCGTTTTGCTTGAGGGGGATATTAAATAACATTACTATTCTTATGTACTCTTATGTAATTTGTATTTATTCTTAGATTCTTGTATAGGGTTATATAATGTTCCTCATGTATCCATTTTATTGATTCAATCAATAAACTTCACAATATATAAGAGAAGTAAAGTCGAGCTATAAGTGTGTACCAATTTGCTTGCAGATGTGACACACCCATTAGAGCTTGGAGCAGTTACGAGGGCCAATTCCCATCCCGTGGTGCCATTTACCGAAGCTGTGGTAGATGAAGCTGGTTGGTCAACTGTCATTGCCAAAGCCATCAAGAATAAGTTTAACAAGACTTGATACAAAGTAAGCTATAAATTTGTTCTACAAGAGACCCAAAATATAAATATCAAACGCAAAAAGGCACATGTTTACATACCAGCAGGCACAATTATCAAAGCCAGAGAGTTCGTTTGCTCAATTTCCGAGGCTTTCTGTAACCGGATCATACATACCCAAACAAAATTATAGTAAAATTCAAAGTCATTCTGTAAGGATCAATATATGAATACACAACATATAGAAATAAATATACTTAAATTGCCAATAGATCTGGCGGTGGTTCAGAAGCGCGCACTTACACTTTAACCCGTTCAGGCACTGGCTCAGCAGGAGTCGGAGGTGGAGATTCTGAGCGTACCTCCGGAATTCTGCTTCTTTCTTATTTTCTACAGGCAAAATAGCTTTCGGTTTAGCATCAACCACCTGCTTTAATTATAAAATGTAGTTAATCAGAATTTCCAAATTTATAAATTCAGGAATAGCTAGAGATATCCTACCATGTCTTTACGAACATTAGAAGCATGAGGAGCTTCTTTCACGTGTTCTTCCATGGCTTGTAGAAATGAAGACGGAGGCTATAATATTTATAAAAAACGTTAAAAGTATGTAATAAAAAAACTTAAAAAACCGTACAAGCAGGAACAATCATACCTGCTCGATCTTTATAAGCTTTTCCCCATGTCCAATGTCAATATTTTACAAACTTCGTAGAAATCAGACAATCTCTCAGCCTAAAAATGAATTCAAAGATTAGCATAATGTATCTAACATTCGGTATAAATTACATAAATGTACATATTGTCCAGAATATTTAACCTGCTGTCCGGCCCTCTTATATATATCTAGAGCCTTAAGAGCTCCATGTCCTTGCATTTCAAAGAACTGTTCCACAAAAATGTATAACTTATTAGAATTAATTCTCATCAAAACAGAACTCGAGATTTCAATAGTTAAGATTACGGTTACGGCTTACCTTGTCTGCCAAATTAATTGCACCATCACTAATTGCTTGGTAGATTTTCATGCTTTCAGATGCAACCTGAAGACGCAATAAGATATAATGAGAGAAAAACTCAAAGATGTGGCCTGTATTTTTCAGCGATCATCCCGTACTAACCATAGAAAGGGCCAGCAGAATCACAAAACTATGAACTACTGCTTCCTATGGCTGCATATGACACAGAGGGAGGTTAAAATTTTATTAGGAGTCCAAAGTTTGCATAAAAAACACAAAATTTATGTTTTAAGAACTACCTGACAGCCTAAAATACGAAAAAGAAGTTGCTGCAACGCTGGTAGTTGTTCAAGAAGCTCAGGAGTTCCAATATCTTTTGTTCTCTACATCATCATTGTTAAAAACGATTGTTAGAAAGTTGAAATTTGAAAATATGTACTATGATTATAGGGTGACCCAAATTTTTTTAGTCAGTACTCATGTTTAGGCCTGTAAATGAACCGAACGAACACGAACATAATGAACACGAACAGAGGCATGTTCATGTTCGTTCATTTAACTTTAACTGAACACGAACATATAATCGAACACATTGTTTGTCCAGGTTCGTTCATTAAGAACATGGGCATGTACATGTTTGTTTATGTTCGTTTGTTTAAAACTTAAATGAGCAGCTCACGAACGTAAACGAACATAATTCAACAAAAAATAAACAACACAAATTAAAATAACTGAACAAACATAAATGAACATTATTGACTAAACACAAATGAACATAAAGTAATTTTCTATATAAATTAGTGATTAATTACGATAAATTCCATAAAAAAACCCATTTTTATAAGTCTGATAGTTATCTTACCAGAGGGTCTATTTCAACATCGTATTTCAAGACTCGGAAGCACTCCAGCCTTTCTTCCAATTATAGTGCATATGTTCTAACCCAGCCGGAATAATCCCAAGCTGAACAGAAAAATAAAATTATTGTGTCAAGAATTTTACCAAAGTATACAGTTTGATTGTTGGCAAAAGGGAAAATAAAAACATTTTAGGGTACCATTTGGACTAGAATCATCTTTGAAGTAAGACATTGAGCACATGGTTTCTACTCCTTCCATAGTTGAGTAGTTCCTCTTGATATGTGGGATCCACCTCGCTCAAGGCACGATGAATAACGATTAATGTTCTTAAAGCAACCTGAGTTAGAATGACTTTTGGTCAACGTTCACTATTACACAATAATAAGCAACACCGTTGACCATATAAGAAGTAGATCAACTCTATGAAATGAAAACTAGTATGAAACATTAAGCAATAGCATAGGGTGCCTCATTACAATATAAAATAAAACAAACAGTCACAATATCTAGGCTATAAACGGTTGATTCAAACACATACCGACTATTCTCTGAATATCATGAGCTTTTTTTTCTGGACACAAATTCTAAAAGATTTCAAAAGATAAGTCATCAATTTACCATATTCAATGAAAATAATAACACTTTAAGGTATTTGATTGTGTAGGGTACTATGGTGACCTATTAGGTAGTTAGGTATGATAGTCGGTGCTTGATCAAAAAAAGGATGTAAGACCAAATATTACTTGATCTCGTGACACATTTGTAACACAAACTATCAAAACTTCGAAACACAAATCCATAATACCACACTAAGAAAACTAATTGCAGGAATACATACCGCCCAGTTATGTGTCTTAGACAATCTTCTTGCAAAAGCATGTATGCAATAAGCCACATCAGCTCGAGGTCTTGTAGCTGAGATAGCTGCAAATATAGCTGCAACAAGGAAACCAGTATTATGGAATGCATGACTTCTTCGTTGTATAAATAACGTGAGAATACTGCTGAAGTGCCTTGAGTCCAACTTAAATACAAAGTCCGTATTTAGTCCAAGAGCCAGAACTTATATAGCATATAAATATAAATTATGCTTGAAGAACTGAAAGTACAAAAAAACATAGGGTGTCCATATCCCATAGGAAACGAAATACTCGCCACGTATACGCTTTTCTTTGGGCGGGAGCTCAACATGGTTTGTAGCCTTGACAATATTTATGTCTAATTTCTACGAAATCCATACCAAAAAAGAAAACTAAAAACAAGCATATGCATGTCGCGTTTAGTATCATAACTTCTTTTAAGTGATTTTTCAACATATTTTAGTCACTACTAACTTTAGCTATATTTACAGTTGTACTGTCCTTGCTCGCTCCAAGAGCTTTTCTTAAACTGTTTTGAGTTCCTCCTGTGGACATTCTTCAGCAGTACTATATACCAATCTACATTGTCCATAATATAATTAAATAATAGGTTACAAGAACAACGTTATAGAAACTAGTTACTACCATCAATTTCAAGCACTAAAACTAAGACTACACAATCAAAAGGCATCCAATCATACAAACAGATACAGATCATTAAGCTGAGCTCTCAACTGATTAATAATTCCAACATATCAATACTATATTATTATATATTATATATATATATATAATATAAAGGACAGAAAGGTAATTATACATAATTTTAAGAATTTAAATAATTATGACCTTCAAAACATATGATAAAATACTACATATTTTTACTCAATACTATGTTATAACTCATACAATGAGGAAAGAGATGACTTTAAATAATTTTAAGTACTTATGTAATTAATTACAACTTTTAAAACACATTTTACAATACTCTTGTTGACTTTTAAACCAACTTACCCATGATTTTTAAATGGTCATAAGTTTATGTAAGTTAAGATTTCTTTTTAAGAAAACTACAACATAAAAACGAGAAATTTTATTTTTGTAATTTGAGTATGATATTGCTAAAATTATTTTTTTCTTTTTTAATTTAAAAAAAATTAGCTCACAATATGGCACCATTCAATCAATAATCATAAACCTAACTAAAGCAAGGGGAAGAAGTAACACATACAAGCCATACACACACAGGTAATTAAAATATTTTACTGATTATCAGGTTGAAAAAACAACTTACAAATGGTAATTAAACTGCTAACAACTAACAAGTTCAAAACTAAAATTAAAACCGGAATTCCAAAAAGTGGATTTGTATTTCAGGAAATGTGAGGTTGAAAACAGATTACAGGGACCAAGAGGATAAAATTGGCTCAGCCGTCATTGTCTAGAGAGATAAAGTGAAGAGAGAGAGAGACGTGTCACACCCGCTTATAGACGAAAGCCGCGGTGTGATTGATTGGTTCTTATTGCATACAATATAAGTGAACATACTAAATGAATAAAAACAAGCTTCAAATGCCATTGCCGATATTGTTTCAAAACGCATAATAAGTTGAGTATATTGTTTACAAACCATAAAAGAAAAATAAGTTGTAAGAGTGTTACACATCCAAAATGCAAGTTTTAAAATGATAATGCTTTGACCCTTATATCACCGTAAGGATGCGGTATATAATAGGCAAACCCTTTAAAAGTTGGCATGGAGTCTTGACACTTGCTTTCCTTGACTGAAATTTCCCCGCTTGATCCACTAATTTCCTGAAATACATGTTAAGTTTAAAAATTAACAAAAGTTGGCGAGTTCATGTGTTTTAGTTGTATGAGATGAATCCATAAAATGTATGATGTATTTGTATCAAAACCCGGTATGTAAAGCTCAATGAAATCATTGATCATAAATGTTTTGCAAGGACATTAATATGTGTGACGACATAGGAAGCATCCAAACCTAGACGATTTTCGTCGATTAACCTCGACAGGGACGACAAATGCACTCTTCCGTGTGGGTCCATGACCAAGAGTGGGGCTCGCCAACACCCGCTAGATCTAACCTTTGTATCATGGTCTTAAACAAGATTTATGGTGCTCAAGTTCCACCCTATTCGCACATGATCTAAGCTGTTTCATTCCCTAGCTTATTATACCATTGTACATGTATCCCCCCCCCCCCCCGATAGTTGTAAAATAGTAAAATGTTTAAGATGAAAAGGGGGATATGAACTCACTGGATTGCATTTTGCAAACTTGGTTTATCTCACGTACTTTCCCTTGGTTTGTATCGCAACCTACAAACGCGCTAGATTTTATTAGACACTTCGGTCTTTGTAACGACTTATGTTCGAGTCTCTTGTCTTAAATATTTATTAAGAATTGTTCAGAATTATGTTCCATTGAGATCTATTTTCGATGTATGATGACAACTGAGATGCATTTTCGAGGTATGACGTCAGCTGAGATGTATTTTCGATTTATGGTGTCAGCTGAGATGTATTTTCGATGTATGATGTCAATATATGTTTCATCAAATATATATATACACACACATATCCTTGCATCTCATGTGTTGCATGTACGGGCCTAGCCCTCTTGTCTCCGTGCCTCGCACGAGTAAGATGTATGTGTTCATGACCTCTCATAATCGGGTTCCACCCGTTTGCCTCGACGATGCCATCGTCGGATATGTTCCATATATAATTCTTCTTAATTATATATAAATTCCAATTCGATGTATTCGGTTAAATATTATATGTTAACTTGTATCATTTGTATGCACCATTTTATATATCACTTGTAATTACGATGGATTTGTTAAAAATAATCTATTTTTAACGTGTCTTGATATATAATTATTCGTGTGCATGTGTTTATGATATACATGACCAAGTGTATTATTTGTTAAGTATTATACAAGTGTATATTCCCAAGTATGGGTATACTTGTATTATGAGTATTTGTGTATTTAAATTCGTGTTCCTATGATTGTGTATAATACTTGTATAACGGTATTTTCACCAAGTGTTAGTGGTATATGTTAGCATGTATTGGTACGTATAGGAATACATATATTCTTGTATTCATTACCCATAACTTTTGTATTCTTAAAATATATTATTTTAAGATATGTCCAAACTAATATATGTATCTTATGCTTGGTAAGTGTATGCATCTTAAAAATAATCTATTTTTAAGATTAGTTCTAGAAAAATATATATCTTTAGCTTTCCACCAACATAGTATATTTTTAAGATATTTATGAAATATATATTTTTATACGCTTCAAGAATACTATATTTTAGGATTGAAAGAATATGATATATTTTATATACTTGTAAACATATAGATTTTGTCACTTGTCCGGTTTTGAAAGTAATATTTACCAAGCTTCTATATTATATATTTTTAGTTTGAAATATTTATATAGTCCAAATGTCCGGTTTGTCCACAATTTGTATCCAAGGCATGAATATATATATATATATATATATATATATTCTTATAAATCTTTATTTGGCAATTTTTATTGTATTCGTTTGTGTGTATTATTTCAGGTTCCTAATTTATATATAACTATACAAACAATATACACATAGCAATTTTTCAAAATATATATTTATATCCATCTTTATTTTTAGAAAAAAACATAACTTCTTTGATTTACATCTTATACAAAAATATGGGACTTTTTACCTTTATTATTTTTAAACAAGTTTACTTGTAAGAATCTTGTTAAAATATATTTTTCTGAGTGTTTAAATTTTGTAAAAATTATTCATAGTTTCCTCTAGATTTAGGAGGTTTTTCATATTTTAAAACATGTGTTTAAGCTTCCAAAACTCATTAATTTATTCACAACAATTTCTACAAGTATAATATATGCATATAGATGCATTTTTCATGAACTTGAAAGTTAATAAAATCATGTAGTACTTTAACCTTGTGTTTAACATGTTCATATATCTTTAAAAATATGTTTTGTTTTTAATATTTACAAACTTTGTAGAAAATCATTTTTAACAACTTGTTCACTCATCATCTTGATGAATATCACAAATCATTTCAACCACTTTAATAAGCTCATTCATCATGTTTAACAAGTTCATCAACACTTTTATCATGGATCTTGTAAGATCCATGTGTATACTTGTTAGATCTATACTTCTAGCAAGTATACATATGATGGATATCATCCATATCACAAAATAAACAACTACATCTTCATTACAACTTCAAGATATGTTTATTTTCAATAGATTATGTTACTAGTTCATGAGTTTATCTTTTTAAGGTGAAGGCTTTAGATGGTTTAACTTATACATTAACATTATACTAGTAACAAGATATAAAATGAAATATTAGGAGGCTCACTACTAGCTCTTGTGACTAAGGAAGTTGCAAGAAAGACTAGGAGATGAAGATGATGGAAAGTTGGTAGTTAATAGCTCCTTGAAGGGGTCCTTGAGCTTCCAAGACTTGAACCTTCTTAATCTACCTTGAAGAAAGACTAAATGCTCCATGCTTCTAGTTCCCCCATCTGACATCAAAACCTTTTTGAGAAAAAATTAACATAACGACATACGCCACAGAAAAGAGCATGAGCAAAGAAAGTCATAACTTCTTAACAAAAGCAACGGACCAGGTTGGAAACAAAAAACTCCTCGACTTAGAGTCATAAGCACCGATATTTACAACATCGATACTTATGACTAGGGAGCTGATGACGTGGGTACCTGGAACCCCCACTCAACAAAGCTAAGATCAATAACAATCGAGGTAAGAAACAAGGAGTAAAAACATAAACTGGAAACACGAAGTTGGAAGCTCCTGACAGGAAGCTAATACACCAATAGCTAGTGACCAGAAGCTAAAGTTACTGTACACATTAGAATTTGAACTCAATTGGTAAAAAGTGATTGGAATTTTCCCTAAAGCACATAAAGGTGACCTCGAGACACATAAACCTGAATATTACCCAAAGAGGCCAACTTAACCCTACAAGCAACATCAAGAGAGGATATGCTTTACCAAGTTAGGAAGGTATGAGCTGGCACAAGCTCCCTTGGGCAAAGCACTCTGTCTATAAAAGGGGAGTCTTACTTATCTTGAAGTAAGTTCACTCTCTCTCACTCTCATTTCTTATCCTTTACCATTTCGCGTGGACTCTTAAAGAACACTAAATGATTTCATACCAGAGTCAAACGCAGGCGACCACTTCTCGCGTTAAGACTAACGATATTCTTTGATTGCAGATCCCAACAGAGAAGCTATCTTTTGGATTTGATCCTAGACTTTCCCCCTGCCATATTTTTGTTGCTTTAACAATCATCAAGAAATAATATCAAGAATGGTAAATTACCTTCCAAGAACAAAAATGGATTTTTGATGAGTTTCTTGATGGATGCAAGCTTGTTCCTCCTTGTAATCACCTTGGAATCACCTATGGATCTTCAAATGGACTTGGAATCATCTTGAAATGAACTTGGATCTTCAAGATTTGAATGAAAATTGAAAATGGAAGTGGTATGGAGGTGGGTTCGGCCGACATTCAAAAGAGAGAAGAAGAAGTGAAAAGTTTGATTTTGAAAAGTGTAGTTTATGGAAGATTCTTGGGTTTTAATGATTGCATGAGTTACCTAGCCTCAACACTTGGCAACAAATGAGTGTGGTGGGCACCCAAGGAGCCGCCACCACTACCTCTACAGACACACCTTACATATACATACACTTATATATTATATATTCATGCAAAAATGGGTATTTAAATGATTACTAGGTATTTATCTCGCTTTTTATTAACTTTGCGTTTTAAATTATTTTTTATCGTTCTCAAAAAATTAACTTTCCATAATATTGCTGAATAATATATTATTTGCCTTGACTGGCTTCGTCGTTTAAATTTTGTAAGATATACGCGGTATTGCGAAGTACACGATTAAATTCCCAAAATAGTGTTTTTTAGTGTTTTACTAATTTTTTTCTCACGGATTTGATTAAAAAATAGCATTCTAATCACAATAGAATATTTAGGATTTTAACATTAATCGAGCGGTCACCGACGTTCGTTTCGCATTTTGTTCGTTACGCGATAAGCGTATATCTTATTTTGGCCTAGCGAAATTTTAATATAGTTCGGACTTGCCAACACATCAAATACCATTAAGTAACATCAAATAAAATCAAATAATGCCTTTATTTATTGATAACACATTTTATACTAGTACGGTATAAACTCTAAATAGTTGGGTGTCACAGTCTCCCCCTGTTTAGGAAATTTCGTCCCTAAAACTCTTACACTACAGGTCTCGATTTCGCACAAGTCGGAAGAAGACGGGGATATTTCTATAGCATCTGGTCCTGTCGCTCCCATGTGAACTAGGGTTCACGTTTGGAATTCTAGTGGACCTTCACTAATTATCTGGCTCATTCAAAGCTTTTGGATCTTCCAATCCAAAACCTCAACGGGTTCCTCGATAAATCTGAGTTTATCGTCCACATGAACCTCATCATGGGGTATAATTAGTGTCTCATCCGACAGACACTTTTTCAGGTTGGATACATGAAACACATCATGTACTCCACTCAACTCCTACGATAGCTTGAGCCGATAAGCGACTGGTCTAACTCAAGCTAGGATCTCAAAAGGACCTATATAACGCGGGCTCAACTTTCCCTCTTTTCTAAACCTAACAACCCCTTTCCAAGGTGACACCTTCAGCAGAACACGATCACCAATCTGAAACTCTAACAGTTTCCTTCAGTTGTCTGTGTAACTCTTTTGTCGATCTGCAACGACTTTCAACCTTCCCTTAATATGGGCAACCTTATCAGTGGTTTCCTGGAAAATCTCGGGTTCAGCTAGTTGCCTTTCGCCAATTTCAGCCCAATAGAGAGGCGATCGACATTTCCTTTTATACAAAGCTTCAAACAGAGCGGCTTTAATACTCGCGTGGTAACTGTGGTTGTAGAGAACTCAGCTAAAGGTAGATGAGTGTCCCAACTTCCACAAAGTCTATCGCACACGCTCGCAATATATCCTCCAAAGTTTGAATGGTTCTTTCATTCTGACCATCCATTTGAGGATTATACGCAGTACTCATATCCAACCGAGAACCCGGCGACTCCTAGAGGGATCACCAAAATCTGGATTCAAATCGTCCACCTCTATCAGAGATAATTGACACTTGTACTCCATGTCGGGCTAAAATCTCGTTGAGGTACAACTCCGCTATTTTCTCTATCTTTTCTGTTTCCTTGATGGACAAGAAATGAGCAGACTTTATCAAGCGATCAACAATTACCCAAATAGTGTCATGTCCACATGACGTACGAGGTAATTTGGTTACAAAGTCCATCGTAAGGTGCTCCCATTTCCATCTTGGAATCTCTGGTTAATGTTCAGCCTTAACTTTCAAGGAAGCCAGACATTTACTAACATACACCGCAATATCTCTCTTCATATTTGGCCACCAATACAACACTTTAATATCCTGATGCGTCTTGGTAACCTGGGTGAATAAAGTATCCGGATTAATAGGATTCGTCAATAACCAGTTCACGTAGGTTACCCCTAAGTGGAACCCAAATCCGGTTCATGAAATACATTACTTCATCCGCTTTCGGTATCGGTTCACACTCTAAACCTCTTAATCCTTCTTTCCTCAAATTCTCATCTCTTGAAGCTTCTCGTTGTGCATCGCGAATCTAAATGGTCAAACTCGTCTATATGCTTAAACCCAAAGCATGGACACGAAGATCCTTTTCCTGCTCCTTCTTACTAAGTGCATCAGCAACAACGTTTGCTTTACCTGGGTGATAACAAATTTCATACTCATAGTCATTAAGTAACTTACCCAACGTCGTTGTCTCATGTTGAGTTCATTTGATCATAGATATGCTGGAGGCTTTTATGGTTAGTGTAAATCGTACACTTCGTGCCATATAGATAATGTCACCAGATCTTTAAGGCAAACACAACTACTCGTAACTCCAAATCATGAGTTGTGTAATTCTTCTCATACACCTTTAGTTCTCTGGACGCATTGGCTATCACTTTGTCCTTTTGCATAAGCACGCATCTAAGGCCCAAATATGATGCATCACAATATACAACAAAACCATAATTTCCCTCAGGCAGGAATAGTATAGTTGTACTACACAATTTTCCTTCAACAACCGAAAAGCTTCCTCATGCTTCTCTGTCAAGTCAAACTTCTTTTCTTTCTGGGTCAATAGCGTCAATGGTTGCGCTAATCTGGAGAAATTCTCTATGAATCTCTGATAATACCCAGCAAGTCCTAAGAATTGTAGTACCTCCGAGGGAGTCCTCGATGCTTCCCAATTCATAATGGCTTCTATCTTTGACGGATCCACATGTACACCTTTCTCATTTATGACATGTCCGAGAAAATGAACTTCTCGAATATAGAATTCACATTTAGAGAATTTGGCATACACTTTCTCTTTCTTCAACAACTCTAAAATCAACTTCAAATGTTGTTCATGATCTTCTTTAGTTCACGAATAGATAAGTATATCATCTATGAATACTATCACGAATTTATCCAAGTAAGGTTTGCACACCCAGTTCTTGTGATCCATGAACAATGTTGGCGCCTTAGTTAAGCCAAAAGGCATGACTAAAAACTCATAATGGCCATAACGTGTTTTAAAAGCGGTTTTCAGAATGTCTTCATCGACAATCTTCAACTGGTGATAGCCTGAACGAAAATCAATCTTCGAGTAATAGCTAGATACTTGCAATTGATCAAAAAAGTCATTGATTCTCGGCAATGGGTACCCATACTTGATAGTTAGTTTGTTAAGCTCTCGGTAATCTAAACACATCCTGAAGGAACCATCCTTCTTTTTTCACAAACAAAACTGGTGCTCCCCAAGGCGAAAAACTTGGTCGTATAAAACCTTTGTCCAACAGGTCCTGAAGCTGATTCGACAGTTCTTTCATTTCCAAGGGTGCTAATCTATATGGACATTTTTCAATTGGTGCCGCACTAGGAACAAGATCAATTCTAACTCGATCTGTCTCGCAGGGGGCAATAGGCAAGTCTTCATGGAAAACTTCTCGATACTGATGAACTATCGGAATTTCTTCAATCTTTCTTCCTTCAATCTTCGTATCAACCACGTTGACCAAGAATGCAGCTCCACTGGTAATAAACCTATACTAAAACTATGATCGCATAACCGAATACTACAACCACAAATGACTTCACTAGTTTCTATCAATTTACCATTTGCTAATTCTATTGAATACTTTTTTGTCTAGCTTACATGCTTGAAAACACAAAAACGGTTCAAAGTTTTTCGAAACAGAACTCAATTCAGCTCCAGTATTAAATAGCACGAACACATATTAGTTATTGATTAAGAATGTACCGGTAACAACTGCAGGATCATCACGAGCTTTCCGAGCATTCAGCTCAGACGCTCTTCCTCTAGCATTCTAACATTTCACCTTAGGATAATTCCGCTTGAAGTGTCCCTGATCTCCGCATTCAAAGCATTCTTCCAGCTTGACTCCATCCAATGTGCTATTAGCAAAGCACTCACGAGCCACAACCCCAGATCAATCGCATCCGGTGCATTTCCTTCGCATCGTCACCCTAAGTTCTCTTCATCGAGCCACGCAGATCATTCTTGTTCGCATCTTTCCCTTAACCACCAGTGTTAGCCACAAATGCTTTACAAGAACCTCGTTTCTTCTCATTTCTCAGTAGAATCCTTCCTCGAACTCTCAAAATTTCTCTTTCTCAAATCCCTAGACTTATGCTCAGAACGTTCTGGTCGATCGGATTTTCTTTCCGCGTTGAGTTTTGTTGATGACTTCCCAGTTTCATCCTTTTGTTAAGGCCACTTTCACGAAAAACATCCTTGGTCAATGATTTTGCCAGTGCAGTAGCTTCTGATGGGTTAGTTAATTTAGCAAGTTTAAAGCGCGTAATTGCATGGTTTATTATTGTTTCACATGGACTATTGTTACTTTTGATGGTCTTTATTGATTCTTAGGTTGATGGTGAGACGGTAGCAAATGATGGAATCGAAAACGGCTAAACGGCCTAGCGGGAAAGTGCAAAACAATGTGGAGATAAGCTGTCAGGCGTATGCTAAGCCCAGTCAAACATAGGATATGCCCATGTCGAGTTAATTGCTCAAATTGGCCCAAGTTTATAAGTCACTTGATTAGGGTTTTGCAATTAGACTTCCCTAGAGACAAAAGGACGAGCAAGGAGCAATTTTTGGTGATCTCAAGGCGTTCAATTCATCATTCCAACAGAAATCAAAACCTGATTTTGACCCAGTTGAGGATTCTAATATGCAGATCAGAAGCTAAAACCATTGTGATCAACCCGGGTGTAGGGTTTATGCTTGTAGACATTATTTGACTTGGTTACTATTTGTTTGGACTTCAATTTCCTTTTGATTGTCGTCTTTAATAGTTAATCGGATTCTTGTGATGATTTTGTAATTGAAGAAAAGAATTTGACTTTGTTGAACTTATTGAAAATTTCCAGTTTTTGGTTATTAATAATAAGTTACCAGTAATTGTTTTATAAGTCTCAGGATTGATTTTCACTAAGGCGACGTCCTAGCACACGTTCCTATTTGGTTACGGATTGTTAGGTTAACATGGTCGGATTCCTTTGCCTTGTGATTATCCTTTATTACAATTGTCTATCAATTCATGTCTATGTGATTACCAACTTATACTTCAAACTAAGTCATTTGTGTTTTGCATAACCTGAACCCGGGGTGATCCCTTTTCCAACCATTGTTTACAAAACCCGATTTCCAGACTTGTTTTTAATTTGAGTTTCTAAAATCAAAGTTATTAGTTCAATTCTTAAAACCAATTAAACGCTTAAAGCCAGTTAGAAGTAGTAATTAATAATCAATTTCATTGATACCGACCACGAACTTTTCGTGGTTCGACACCAAACTTGCCCTAACTAGTTGAGGTGAATAGGTTACATTTTCTCTTTATTTTTGACCGGTCCTTCGACACCGATCAGCTTCCAGATAGGTAGTGGGTTTCGCTAATGTAACCATACTGCAAGTCTGTGGCGCAAGTCCCTAGATATACCTCTCGATCTTAACATAGTCAGGAGTAACCATTAGAAGAACCAATCTAGCCAGATCCCTAAATCGGGTCATATAAAGCTCTAACATTCAAACCTTCCATGTTTAGATTCCAGATTCGTCTCAATCTTCTGTAACTCACTACGTGGGCAATATTCCTTAAGAAGCATTCTTTCACTTTGTTCCAGGTAAGACCATAGGCAACGTTTTCGCCCAGTATTTGAACTTGAGCATTCCACCAAGACAAAGCTTCGTCAAGAAATGAACATGAAGCATACCTAACCCTCTTATCATGTGCAAAACCGTTAATTGCCATTACAAACTCCATCTTCTCAATCCATCTAACGATATCAAGGGGTCCTTCTGCTCCGGTAAATGATCTTGGGTTACAACCCTGGAATGTTTTGTACGTACATTCGTGCACTGTTCACAAGGTTAATGAAAAATTAAGATTACTCTTTGATTATATCATAACACAAGAAACTACTAAAACCTTTACGATCATTACGCTACCTAAAAGGGCTCCAATCAGTGTTCCACCGAAGCCGTACGCATTAGTATCGCGCCCACGTCCCTGCCCTGTAGTATGGTTAGCTTCACGCTATTCCAGAGAAGTGTTAACATGCTACACGATTAACTGTGCCAACTCCTCTGGAGTCGTCGGTAATCTGGTACTGCCGGTAGTGAGACCATGTCTCGCTTTTGGTGGCATATTGGCGTTTCTATTATTGTAATAATAACAGTGTAAGACAATATTCAACTAATTTAATCATTCAGTGTGAGTGGATTATACAATACATATGTAACCACAACCACATAACAATTAAAGAATTTAACCAAAAACCCATCATATGATATTTTATCATGGAAATTACTTGTTCGTAGTTCCCAAAAGACTAACAAAATTTGGTGTGAATACAATCAAACGCCATTAAACAAGTTTCACTGAATTTCCTACTAAAATATCTAGTTGGCATGCAAGCCTAAAAGGGTTACCAAAAGATACAAAACAAAATAAAACAACCATCCATCACTTAAATCCCAAAAACGCCAAAAGATGCCTAACCAGCTTCTCAAGCTCAACAATCCTCCAGGGCATCGCATCTGATGCATAGCACTGTCATCCAGCTCACGAATGTCCTCATGCATATCCATCTAGATTTCAAGGTTTTGAACCTTTCCCTTGGTCGTACTATTTATATATACAATCAGGGGTGGACATACCTTATACGCAGGGGTAGCCTCCGCTACCCCTTGGCGCTCCGGCGGTAGTGTAAATTTTGGAAAAATTAACCTTTTTTTGACTTTTTTTCGATTTCGTTACCCTTTTTTTATAAAACGTTACGCCTACGAATATTTTCTAGATCCGCCACTGTATACAATTATGTGATTCTCTTTTAATTAAGTTATATATGTATATGGTTTAAAAGATTTCATCTTTAAGATCTAAACACTTAATCAGTTATTCGAAACCAGACACTTAGTTTGCAAAAACCCGTCAATGATCACAAATACCGAATCACATACACTGTCATCAAATCAAGTGATAGGTACGGATCCGGATCTTGGGTTATGAAATCGATTATGGTATTTCGTTTATAAATGATATTATGACTCTTTACAAACAAATGTTTTGGATGCTAAAAGTATTTCAACATGTTTTTAAGATATGTTTTACGAAAGTACCATTTTAAAAGTTTCCAAGTTTTGCAACATATTTATTAGTTTTATAAGTGTATAAGCTAGCGAGTTTACAAGCTTACCAGTTACATGTCAGAATTGCATGTTTACAAGTTTGCAGGTCTACAACTCTACAAGCTTATGAGTATACAAGTTTACATGCTCATATGCTACACATCCTTACAAAGTTTACAAGACTCATTTTTGTGTAGAGACCACTGATTTTTTGCTCATAGTGTTAACTTTACCGAAAATTTCGAAAAAAAATGAATTTTTGTAGTGTAAAATATTGTATTTTTAAGAGTTCAGCCCCCACTGGTTTATATTTTGAGATTCCGGCCCCTACTAAGCTTTCGTTCAAGCTCTGCCACTCGATGTGGCACCACCTGTGACTGTGAGTTGAGTGATGGCGTCTTGAATTTAAGTGCTCGACTCGAGGATCAACCATGGTACATTTTGTATGACCATGGAGGCGTATGGATGAATCCTAAAAAATTATGAACAAATTACCACAAGAGAGATGCGTACGACCATGGAGGCGTATGAATCAATCCTGCAAAAAGTTAATGAACATGTTAACAACAGAGATGGGTTAGTGTGATTTGTCCGCATAGTTATACCCTCTGTCACCTACATTAATTAGTTGAACCCCATGGACTTTGGGTATCATATGATGACATGTTATGATTTAAGCATATATGTTACGTTTAGTGATTTGATTTTACGTCTGAAAAACTTTTCTGATTTTACATTTAGAAAACAAAATTTTTGAGATAACATACTCTAGTTTATTATCCTTTATCCGCTCATTAAGCAATTTGTTCAGGTGTACTTGTGGTTTCTGTGCGTTAGATTATCAAAGTTATTGGTAAAGATACATATGGATGCCAGAGTGTTAAAGGAACCATTGAAGCAATAAATGTAATGAAATTAATTTTGTAGTTCTTTTAATTTATGTAAGAATTTAATTATTTATAAATAACGTTTGTGATTACAGATTAATCTGCGGAAAATTCTGGGAAAACGTTAACGGTTGCTGGCTTATTATAAAAAAAAATGAGTGCGTTATAAAGAATTAATAGGCAGTTGGATATTCGAGAAAGAAAAACTCGTTAATTTGAAGAGTTAGTTTGAATGATTCGCTTAAAGTTTGATGAACTTCTTTTCGCTTTCAGCAATTCATACAAGATTGAATTGGGAAAAACCTATGACTGTACCATCTACAAGAAAAGACCTCATGATGACGGTGCTGAGTTACTTCCCATGAGTTTCACATTGAATCTTGTTCAAGCCCTAAACATATGATTTTCAGGATTGATGCTAACGGGTGTTAAGTGATACATCACTCTTAGCTAGGTTGAGGATAAAAATTTTCATCTATTTCTTAAGTAAACTTAGAAAATTACAGATTATTAAACCGATTATAAAAAGTATATTTTTAATGAGATAGATGAAAATTCAGATTATTAACTATCAAATATAATGTATGGTTGCTTTTAGGGATGAGATCGGTACTGGTATCTACCGTATCCATACCAATATCATAGGGATGGGCATATTGATCTACATATGCATAACATTCTATCCATCCAATTAGTTACAACTATAGAGTTTCATACTTCACATGATACAACAATTTTACAATAAATATCAGCAAAAATATTGGCAAAAAGTAAAAGAAATTAAGTGTGTCACTTTCACAACATTAGACTTGACTCACAATCTCATCTTCATCCTAAAACTTCATATGAAAATGACCTGAAACCGAAAATATTAGCCGATCAAAACGAATAGGACCTAAACAGTTTCGCATCACTAGCAACTGACTTGACCTCGAAACTCAAGAAACACAAGTGCAGCACCATAATGAGCCAATGCACCCATTATCACAAAACAATGAAAGATCTGATGGCTATGACCCACAAGATCAAACCAACCAGGCTTCCATCTATCTGGGATTCTAGTAACATACCCGTCAGATACGAAAGCGCCATCATTGTTTCATACACCAATATTCCATTTCTCTTAGGCGCGTGCCAGTTCATCATGACAGCATGGACAGCGCGTATGAGCCCAAACAGGCCCATTCCCATGAAGAGAAAAGCCCGAAAAGAACGAAACTTCCCAGTTGACAGGGCTGGTGACAGCAGCGTTATAACGGTAAAAACGCCCATGATTGTGATGCCACCAAGGTACACGAATTGCCAGACGGGTGCACACTGGAAAATGTAGTAGATTGGGGGAAAGAATGAGATGATCATGATGGTTATGCCAACATAATCCATTTGGAGGAGTAGGAGGTTTAGGTGGTGCGAGTGGCAGCCCAACAGGTGGCAGGTGCTGCTGGAGAGGAGGCAGAACATTGATCCGCCTAAGAACACGTAGAATGGCCATTGTGTAACCGCCATTAGTGGTGTTTCAATCTCCATATCTAGCGGTGATTCGTGCTTCAAGTCAATGAGTTTTGGTGTGTCCTGTAACAAAGCACCAAGGAAATTTAGAAACAAAAAAATTGACTTTTATACTCAAAGGTATCCATGTTTTAAATTCAAAACAATCATAACTAAATTAGCTCCAAGACCATTAGCAATGTGGAGGTTTTTGAACTCAAGGACACCCATGTGCACGTTATGGACGGGAGGCCAAGGACCATGGACCGCCCATTGTGGCGCTGGTCCTTGTCTAGCTTTTGGTCTCGGGCCAGGACTGATTTGTGAGAGGGGAGTTGGGTCTAAGTATTCGGTTTTCTTTTTTTCTTAATATTCAGTTATTATTATTTTTTTTTGAACGACTAAATTTGCACAGGACTGAGCCCCTGACCTCCTATTACCCTAAACTCAATCTAACTCACTAACACCACTGGGCTATTCCCAAGTTAATCAACTTTGTTCAGCTTAATGACAAATTCTTTCTTAGATAAAAGAAACTTACTAAACTTATACAAAAATCAATTCGACTAAATACTTTTGTTAAGTTAAAATAATCTGTTTATATAACTTTAAGTTATCAAACTTTATACAAAAGTATAGGATGTAATGTTCAAATCTTAAGATTTTTGCATCAATTATATTATATTAAATTTTAAAATCTTTTTTAGTTACATTATATTTATTTATAATATATTAAAAACTAAATTAGTTATTAAAATAAATGAAGTAGTTGATGAGAAATAAATATAAAAGTAAATGATGATGTGGAACTGTAAGGACGTTTGTAAGATGTTGTGAATTGCGGATTGCTTGGGAAAACTGTGCGAGTGTTGCTGATGTGTCAGGTGACCAACCAGGATTGTGGAGGTTTATGAGTTTCTCAATTGCAGAAGCACAAAAACAGATGTCCTTTTTGTAATTTAGTCCATAACATTTGGCATGGTACCCTTTGTTTTCATTAAAACTAAGATACTAGATCCTCAAAAGTACTAGTTTGACCTTGAAAGTCAAAATGTATCTCATTATGAAATAGAACCGAAGGGTCAAACAACCACATACCATGATCGAACTATGTGAAGCATTTCCGCCTGCGCTTAATGGGAAAGACCTGAAAATTTCATACAAGTTAAAACCGATGCAACGATATAAAAATGTACTACAACTTGTCAAGAAAACCATTATCAACAATTCAACATCAATAAAAAAGAGAACCTTGCTTAACATGTTATACAACCTGTTTAAAGATTCTTTATTTGGATACTCAATGATTTCTTTATTTGGGTCACAATATTCTTCAAGTATGTGAACATTTAAGGATATTTAAGACACTTTAACAACTAACAAGGATCAAGAACAAAATAGTCAAACTATTTAATAAAAGAGTTAAATGCTATTTTAGTCCATGTGGTTTTGGTCATTTAGCTAGTTTACTTAAAAGGTTTGAAACATTTCCATTTTACTCTAAAATCTAAATAGTTTCAAACGTTGTCATTTTAGTCCATTGGGTTAACTCAATCCATTATTCTGTTAACTGGAAGGGCAATTCAGTCATTTTATATGGCCGCATTGCCCTTCTAGTTAACAGACTTACATATAAAATGAACGAATTGCTCTTCTAGTTAACAGAAAAATAGATGGAGTTAACCCAATGGACTAAAATGACAACGTTTGAAACTATTTGGACTAAAATAGCAACGTTTCAAACCTTTGGACTAAACTGGCAAAATGACCCAAACCACATAGACTAAAATGGCATTTAACTCTTAATAAAATTATGTATCCAACCGTAGAGTTTTTGTTTTTTACACATTCGATATTCAACTACTCTACGGACGATCAAATTTGTGGCCTAAGGATCAACACTCTCCCAAACTTGAATTAAATCATGAATTATGAAAATGAAAAGGGGAGAAAAAGAATATTACATACCAAGTTAATAAATTGAGGAAATCTGAAACTTAAGGCACATGAATCAAGTTTGTAACGGTCAATCCCAAGAATAATCCAATTAAATGCCTACAAATGAAACAAGCAAATAGCCAAAATATGTCAGAGTACTGCTACTATTATACCAAAAGATCATGGTGCATCATCACACTTCCTGTAAACAGTACACTAATTTCAAATTATACTTCAGTTTTTATTTATATATTTTGGCCACAAGATTTTTGAGATTTTAACTATAATTTTTCTTTTTTTTTATTCTTTCTAAATATTTAACTATTTTTTTCATTTCAAGTTTCACAAGAATAATTGCACATAGTGCAAGCCTTGTCTGATATGATGCCAATAGCTTTTATTCTTTTAAGCAAAGAAAAAGAAATATAAGGACAGATTCAAGCTCATAACCCATGTTACTCAAAACTGTGAAAACCTGAATTTTTTAATGGTCTCATCATACAATCGATAAACAAAAGCCATGATCATAGTACAAGTACTAATGGACATTGTAAAAGTTCATAGAGGAACAAAACATAATCATTTTCTCATGGTTGGCAGCCTAACAGAAATGAATTCTTGAAACCAAGGGGACACCCACAAAACATCAACAGCAGGTGCACTCTCCAACTTAACAGGAATAAAAAAAAGTCATGATCAAAGTACAACTACTTATGCACATTGTACACGTTCATAGAGAAACAATCATTTTCACATGGTTGGCAGCCTAACAGGAAATGAAATCTTTAGTTGAAACCAAGGGGACACCCACAATCAACACCCAAAAAATTCATAATGCAAAAAGGAAGATTCAACTTTTTTTTAACAGCAAAGGCCTAGACACATACATGAGATCACTCTGGCAACCCTTCTACCTAAAGAACTGAACGTGGTGATCTGGCCCAAGGGCAGAGTTAGCGTATTAGAAGGGTAGCACAGGCTACCACTCATCCTCTCCATATTGTTTTCGTAGTGTAAAAAAAAAAAAAATTTATGATTTTATACAAATGATACCCTTGATCCCAAAAAAATAAATTTATATGCCTCTGAATTTTTGAACTAGCTTTACGACTGCCTGGCCCACCAGCCCCTCTTGGCTCAACCCGGAATAAAATGTGTCCGGGGCGAGATTCCAACCCATGACCTCACATTTAGAAAGTCATGGGGCCGCCACTGCACCAGAAGGGCTCAGTAAAGAAAGATACAAGTATTTATGCATATTGTACAACATTTCGTAAAATGAATCATCAAACATGCCCCAAAAAAGTTTGAAACTTTAATCAAATCAATATCAAATCACCAAAATCCAACAAGACTAGCTCCCAGTCAGTAGCAATCAAGTGAAATAATATTTCAAGATTATTTAAACTAGCATATCATGCCCACATAAATCCCACAATACCTGAATCTTTTTGAACAAATAGTCAATTAACAAGATGAAAGTTCTGATCTTGAACAAATTCATGAAACACCCATCAAATATGAAACAATAATAATGTGAGATCTAGAAAGAAAGATCATACTTACGTCCATACATTTAGTGTTTCATTATGCCAACGAAACAGGCTAAAAAGTGCTTGTTTCAAAGGCCAATCAGCTCTGTAATGATTCAAAATAAACTCATTATCCTTCATGTACTCTGGTAATTCATCAAATCTCAATAAAGGGTACTCTGTTCTGGTCTTGTGATCAACAATCTTGGGGTTGTTGTGTTTCTTGTGATGTGTTTTGTTGTCATTGGTGGAGATCTCTTTAGATCTTCTCTTCCAAACAGACCCATTTCTGGAGTTCATATTTTGCGAATATGTTGGAAATACTGATGAGATTTGAATAATGTTGTAGAAGATGGAAGTAATTAAAGGGACACCCACATGTGTGATGGATTTATGAATGAAGAAATTGGGGAGGATTTGAAATTTTGTAGGCAGTTAAAGGCAACTGCTACCTACAACTTCTAACATTGAAGGCACCCACTTCTATATATATTTTTATCAAAAGATGTGTCAGTAGATCCTGATTGGATATTCTATTCGATTTGTTTTATGATTGGAAGCTACCCATTTTAGGGAATATGCTAATATACATATCATATGCTACTTATACATATTTGGTCGTATATGATTGTAGAGGCTGGATCAAATACAAATAGATTTGAACATGAGAAATATAGGAAACAAAGTGCTCATATAACTACAAAGTTTTGATATGTAACATACAGTGTGTCAATATATAACAACACATTGTGTGGTTATATACAACAAGGCATTGTGTAGTTATATATCAATGTTGTGTGCTGCATATCACCACTTTGTACTCGTATCATCATTGTACTTTTTTACTTTTTTTAGGTTAAGAGTATTGTGTATCTAACCAAAACATTCCCCTACCATCATATACAATACCTTGTACTTGTGTATAGCTCTTTGTATATGGGTGTATAGCCCAGTGGCGGAGCTAGCCCATTAATTTATGGGTATCCCGAAATTTTTTTTACCATGCAAAATAGAGTAATAAAAATTTAATAAATACTTAATAGATTATTGTTTGGGTCTTGGGCTAACTTTATTAATTTTATTTAGGGCATCCTTTTAATTCTATTAATGTTAAATTGGGGCTTATTTTTTCATTCGGGCTGAATTCTTCTACAAGTTTTCAGGTTGTAAAATGTTTGAGCTTATAAAAAATGAGATTTCAGTAATATCAAGTATCCAATTTTTTTGGTTAGGGGTATCCTTGTATTTTAGGGGTATTCTTTGTATAAAAACAAAAAAAAAACACTACGAAATGGGGTTGAGCATAGCCCATACTACGGCTTCTAACACTATAGTTCAATGGTATAGCCCTAAGGGATTCCTTGTATATGGCGTATAGCTATTGGCGGGTTCCTTGTATGTACACATATAGCGCTAAAAGTATGAGGTGAATCATAAAAATAGTCGTTTTATCTTGTGATATAATGTTAAATTTATGTTACAATAATTTACATATTTAGCTAGATGGTACATAACTTCTTGGTCGTGTATTTACTTTTGTTTGTGTTTTTCACTATAATTTTTAAATGCATGTTTATATTGTACGTGAATTAAACTTTTGTTTAACATACATGAATATACAATCGTGAGTGAAGCTCTTTTACCACTTGTATCATTTTCAACAGCACCTTCTTAGATTTATTGTTTAATTGTATTAATAGTGAAAGATTAGTAGCAATCATGATCAAAAACATAATAATAGTTATCGAAACTATAATCAACTGCGAAAGAACAAACGGGAGCACTGTGAAATTGGAAAAGATAATTACAATAATAAACAATTAGTGAGTTTCCATTCGCGCTTCGCGACAGGAATTCTCTGTTATTTGTTCGTATCGTTACAGTACCGTCATTCACTATAGTAATAGAAAGAGAAAACCTTAAATCGATAAAAAACAATAAAAACGAATATGATGTTATTTAGTTGATATCAGTTCAATTTGTTTTGTTTGTTTGTTTGTTTGCGTTCTATGTTTATTTTTACAACACTAAGATTAAAATCTTATTGCAAATGAATATTGTAGCACTATCAAACCAAACCTAACTGAAATCAACTGAACAACATCCGTATCGTTTTCAGTATATGTTTTTATAGTTTTTGCTTTTGCTTTTGATAAACTTACACCGTATAAGTGAGATTCCTCGTGCTTCGCGGCGGGGGCTACTATCGTATCAAACCGAACTGAAACCAACTGAACAACATATGTGTCAGTATGTGTATGTAAAATTTTTGTTTTTGCTATCGATAAACAACATCGTATCGCTACCGACCGTACCGGACAACATCAGCACGGAATGTATCATTTTTATGGTTTTCTATTTGATAACGGATACAGTGCTGCTACCATAGTGACGAACATCATTGATTTTGGTAATACTATTTTTTATTGTTTTCTTTCGATAAACTGATACTGTGTTGCTACCATATCATATCGTATGGAACAGCATCAAAAACGGTACTTGTATTTATTTTTATGGTTACTGATATAAAAAAATTTGTTTATACAACTCTGTTTGCAACGATAAATGTATATCGGAAAAAAGATCGTGACAATCTGACCCGATCGATACCGTTCGAACATCGGTGTCGGTGCAGTGTTTGATTTTTGTAGTTTTCGGTCAATAAGAATCACGTGTTGATTTCTATACTGAGTGCATGTATTGTATCGGTATTGTAACTAACCAAATCGATACCTATCTAGTGCCCATCGTAACGTACTATCACAACATACGACCAGATAAATGATAAATAAAATAAATGTTATGGATTAGATTTTAAAAAAGTTAACGACTGCAAGTTATTACTAAAATAAAATATAATAATAAATAATAAAAGTTAAAAAAAACAAATACTTGAATATGATAGATTATCATTTATTATTAAATTAAAATCAAATTAAATGATAAATAAGTATTAAGAAAAATAAATAAGTATTAATAAAAGAATAAGTCCTTAAAATGATGAAATACTATTCATCAAGATTTATTTTTATGGTTACCAATGTAAAAAAATTCGTTTATACAAGTCTATTTGTATCGATAAATAATATCGGAAACATCATCGTGACAATTTGAATCGATCAATACGGTTCGAACATCAGTGTCGGCGCCATTGTTCAATTTTATCGTTTTTCGGTTATTATAATCACGTGTTGTTTTCTATACCGAGTGCATGTATTGTATCGGTATTGTAACTAACAAATCGATACCGATCTAATGCCCGTCGTAACGTACCGTCACAACGTGCGATCAGATAACTTAGAATGATAAAAAAAATAAATGTTACGGATTTAGATTTTTAAAAAAGTTAACGAATGCAAGTTATTATTAAACATAAAATATAATAATAAATAATAAAAGTTAAAAACAAATACTTAAATATGTATAATATTCATTTATTGTTAAAAACCAAATAAAATAAAAATAAGTATTAGATAAAAATAAATCCTTAAAAATGATGAAACACTATTTATCAGGAGTATATATATATTGATATGTATAATGTTATAATGTATAAATTGCGAATAGAGATTACAATATCTTCATCAAATCTTTATTTGAATATCTTTTTGTCAGCGTCAACTCTATCAATAGGATTTAACCCATTGGTGGCAATTTTGGTCAATGTGAACTCCATCGGTAGGATTTAACCCATTGTAGTAAGTCTTTGTGAGCAACTAGTGATCATTGGTAGAAAGTCATCGGTAAGAACTTGCCTTAAGTAGTTTTGTAACTTTAAACTCTAAGATGTAATTTCGTAACATATATTACTAATTGTTCTCTAGCATGTCCATACGAGTATAAGGCACCCAATGCGGCCATATAAAATGACCGAATTGCCCTTCTCATTAGTAGAAAAAATGAATAAAGATAACCCAGTGGACTAAAATGATAACGGTGAAACCTTTTTGGATCCACATGCGAAAAATAAAAACATTTGGACTAAACTAACAAAATGTTCCAAACCAAAAGGACTAAAATACCATTTAACTCTTGATTTATTTGTATGGTAGTTTGGTACCATATCAAATGTTTATAAATTTTATAAGTCAAAATTATACTGAACTAATTGAGACTTGTAATAAAAAGAAACAAAATCTTCCTAGTTAAAAACAAAACCAAAGAAAACCCGACTCGGTTAGCAAAGAGCTAACTCGTGTTAAAAGAAGCCAAACTTATTTCAAGTTTCAACTTGAATCATCGATCACAAAGAAAACTTGCTTGACAATATTAGACTAGTGTGGTGAAAGCGTGGGCAGGATAGCTCTCCCTTTCATGACTTACTTGATAACGGGTACATAGCAACTTTAATTAATTTTATTTTACCTTTTTATCTAATAAGATAATAACACTGTTCATTACATAACCCACAAATCCTTTATAATTTTTTAATAAATAGTCATTTTAGTTATTGACGTTAACAAATAAAATATAAATAGCTTTAACTGTGATAATTAATCATAATATATATACACAGTTTATGATTTAAAAAGTATTGATTGTCTATGCCTAATTATTCT
Source organism: Scalesia atractyloides (assembly GCA_947069175.1). Lineage (NCBI taxonomy): Eukaryota > Viridiplantae > Streptophyta > Magnoliopsida > Asterales > Asteraceae > Scalesia > Scalesia atractyloides. The sequence goes on along the minus strand of CAMTDV010000020.1, from coordinate 38,111,365 downwards.
TCTACATCAATAATTTTGTTTCACGTGGGATCACATTCCTTGTGGGCTTAGATTTATGGTCAACTTTGTATATCAAAAGACAAATTTTATATATATATATATATAATATATATATATATATATATATAATATATATATATAATTTATTTATTTATTATTATATGTAAGTTTTTTTGTTCTTTGTGAATTTTGTGTTTGGTGATTTTTTTTATCTTTTCCTTTTATTTTCTATTTTTTGTTTTTCTTTTTCTTTTTTAAGTTTCAATCGAACCTGGTTGATACATGTAACAAAACGAACGGTCTAGTACTAACCAAACAACATCAGTACCGAAATTGATATTCATTTTTATTGTTTCGATCGATATAAACACATCTTTGTATTTTTTTTGGTCATATTATGATTTTTTTTGTTTCTCTTTCGGTAAGTGTGGTATCTTAATGAACCGAACCAATATCAAACGAATTCCTGTCATTAACATTATTTTTACTATTAACGTCTATGTTTTCATTAAAAACTAGATCGCCTCGTCACAGAATACGGGTGTAACCCACTAGTTAATTAACATTTTATCATCAAATATACTTAAAAAATAAAAAAGCTAAATATCACTTGACATCACAGAATTATTTATATATCTTAGTTGAAACATTAATTATTTATTTAAGGGCGAATATGATTTTGAGTTCCATCAAACAGGAACTTCACCAAATTACTTGGGCCGTTCTCTACTTCATTTTTGTGAACATAACACGCACACTTTAAAAGCTAATCTAATAATATTTTCACACTATAATTCTACGTTTATAAAATGGTCCCAAAACTTTTGAAGGGATATACTCATAAATCTTGCGCAAGGCCTTACAAGCCATACGCACAGAAGAGCATATCTAAACTTAGTAACACAACGCTCAGTTATCACCAGAGCTAGTGCGCATGCCCTCATTTGCGCACACTAACGTGGGTGCGTGTAGTTATAATTTTTATTATATTTTAATCACTTTTTACTCGTGTATCAAGTTTTAAATTTATAAAAACACGATACAATACACTATTCTAAACACGTTAGGACAAGTGCAACCATCGTAGACGTAGTATAATGATGGTAAGATACCGAGGTCGTCCAATGACACAAGAGCTTTTAATACCGGCTTATCGTTAACGTCTAATCTAACCAAATTTTGATAAAAGTTTTGAAATTTTTTTAAAAAATAAACTAAATGTAAAAACCTAAAAAAATAAAGTAAAGACAAATAGACAAGAAAGAATCACTTGGTTTCAACTCCTCTTTTATATATTCTTTGATGATTTCGCACTTTGGCTTCTTAAGATATTATCTTAGTTAAAGTGATAGGCCCATCTTGTGAAGGCGAGTTACCCTTGGCCATATTGGTCTGAGTCAGCAGGGATATAGTCCCTTAAGCCGGATATTAAAGTAATTATAATTAGTAATGTGAAATGTCCTTCTGTACACTTCCCCCATATTGGTCTAGTCAGCAGGAAGTCCAAAGACGTACGTTAATATAATAGTCATTCTTACTTCCCCCGATTTGATGCTATCTCCTCAAAGAAGTCCTAATAAGCTTGAACCAAGTCCTCGCAGGATCTATACACTTAACAAGGCAAGAACTTTACCCAAACACCCTTCTAACCCCTTCCAGGTAGTTAACGCGTTTTATATGTAAAGACACGAATGTGTGAATCAACAAAACATGAAGAAATGTTAAACCAAAGTTCACTTTCAATATAAAAAAACTAGTTATTAAAGTGATTAATACATACCCAATTAAAAGTTGCCAAAGATTGGAAATCAAAAGTAATACATAAAAGATTTGTCTTCACCAAGTGATTTAAGAGATTTAGTTAATCATGTCCTTTGTTTGACAAGAACTCTTACAATGAATCTTAGATCCCAAAACTACTACACACTCTAAAAGATGAAATGTGGATGATAGTGGAGGGTTTGGTGTTGTAGTGATGGTGGACTGATGACAAGTGTGAGAGAAGTGGTTTGCCAAGTGATGCCTTTCTCTTGAACCAAGCACCTCTATTTATAGCTGGAAATAGAGGGCAGACACAGCCCCGTGCCCACCTGGCACAACCCCGTGGTCATCTTTTTCCCTCCCTTCATTAACTGCAGATGTCAGGTCTTATACTAACACGCCCCGTGGTGTCATAGCAAGGCCTTGTGGTCACTGTACTTCCTGTACTATCATAGATTCTGCGAATCTTATAGTTGACCACAGCCCATGTTGGGTTAGCAAGGCCCCGTGTTGGTTCGTCATTTTGTTGTTGTCTTTATCTACAGAGAATCTTGACTGGGCACGACCCATTCTTGGTGGACATGGCCCCGTGGTCAAGCTTTATTCTTATTATCTTTGTTGTTTGAATGTGGATGGGGGTTTGGTAGGTCGTGTCAATCCTTCTTCTTTGTATTTGTGTTGATTTCTGCTGTTAATTTGTTCCTTTTATTCATTTAAGATTTTTTGATCCTGTAATTTAAAAGTAAACAAAGAAACATGCTTTTTTCAACACTAGTACTGAAAAATGGTTGATTGTATGCCTTATTTAATGTAATTTATATGTTACATTTTGCGCACATCACACACAATGCAATGACAGCTAATACAAATACAAATAGTACAGATAGCAGGAAGTTGCTGCCAATCAGCATGCGCCAACCTCTGCCCACACAATTCACACAACGATCAATTGTGTAGGAGACAAGAAGTACAAAAGGACAGTGACGTGCAACCAATCAGCGTGCACCATTCACTGCTCCATGATCTCCATTCACAGCTAGTGACAAACTTGATAACAAGGACAATCGACAAGCCAGGTGGCTTCAGTCACCAAGCGCCAAGTCTCACTACTCTGCAAGCACTAACGACTGTGTTAGAAGGGACAAACCGGATATTCCTTGATGACGACGTTCGGCCCAAGGCCCATCAGCACATATCCTTCTCCCCACTCTTCGTCTATAAATACCATCCTTCAACCACAGGTTAAGGATCTGCTCTTGTATTATTTCACTCTTAACACACCCTCGTTTATACTTCTTAAACGATACTTATTCTCATGTTGGATAATGGTTACAAAGAGAACCCCACCTTCCTCCTTGTAACGAGCTTCACAGTATTCTTGTTTGCAGATTTTACTATCATTATCAACTCAGTCACTGATCGAGAAAGAGCCTAAAGATTAACCTTCTTGACGAGACCATTTCCACAAGCATAAACGCACGATTTAGACTTGTGTTTCTTCATTGAAGTTGACCTCTTCCATTCGCGCCTTTCAAGTGGAAATGCTTCCTAGATTGCTACAAGGGTTACCATCAAGTGCAGATGGCCCGTGAAGACGAAGACAAAACAACTTTCCAGATAAGAACTGGAAATTTTCTAGTATACCAAGATGCCCTTTAGCCTGCGCAACGCACCACCTACCAAAGACTGACGGATAAAACTTTTGAAGATGACATCGGTAAACACGTAGATATCTACATTGATGACCTCGTCATCATGATCATGGAAGAAGATATCATGCTAAAAGACATCAAAAAAACTTTCAAAACCTTGAGGAAAAATCAATATGAAACTCAATCCGAGTAAGCGCTCATTTGGAATGGAAAAGGGTAAATTTCTAGGCCTCATTGTCACGAAGGACGGATTCCGAGTCAATTTGGAAAAGATCCAGGACATTCCCGCGCTTAACAGGTTCCTGGCCAACCATGTAGCAAAGTCATTTCCTTTCATCAGCACGCTCCGAAATTGCATAAAAAAGAACCGTTCCAATGGACTCTAGAGACAGAAGGCGCATTCAAAGAAATAAAGGAGTATCGGATCCAGCTCCCTACTGTCACTACTTCGCGCGAGAAGGAGTCACTAGTCCTGTACCTATCCGCTTCTGACAGGGAAGTTGGCGCAATGCTTCATATCGAACGGGAGGGAGTTCAAACACCCATCTATTATGTTAACAGGATGCCCACTGACCCCAAAACAAGATATTCAATCATGGAGAAACTTGTCTTAGCACTGGTACATGCATGTAGGTGTCTCTATCGTTACTTCACAGGTCATGTCATCAACATCCTCACCAATTATAAGATCGACCACATCTTAAGCAAACTAGAAATCTTGGGCCGACTTGAAAAGTGGGCTATATAATTAGGATGACACAACCTAATCTATAAGCCGCGACCCGCAATTGAAGGCCAAGTGCTCACTGATTCATCTCAGAGGTGCCAAAAGACAAAGTCAAATAATGCGAGGCTGAACAGGAACCTGCCTCCGATGCGGCTTCCACCGACGTTTGGGCCTTATACATGGGTGGGGCCTTGAATGAGGATGGCGCAGGCCTCACACTAGTCAATCCAAAATGACAAGAATTCACTTATGCAATTCGCCTCGATTTCATGAGCACCAATAACGAGGCTAAATACGAATCTTTCCTAGCAAGGTTGCGTCTAGCAATCAAAATGGGGGTTTAGAACCTAAGGCGCACGTTGATTCAATGTTGGTTGCAGGGAAAATAAACGGTTTGCATAACGCAAAAGGGGGAAGTGATGGCTTTATACTCTAAACAAGCCAAAGAGCTCATCCAAAAGTTTCGATCTTTCAAAATTACACACATCAACCGCAGCAAGAACAAGCCAGTAGATGCTTTGAGTGAACTAGGATCAATGAGTTTTCAACACCTAGCGAAGGATGTGCGCATTGAGTGCTCAAAAATCCACCTCTCCTTGCGCTAGGTGAATATCATCAATATGGGGTCACCTTCATGGATGACACCCATCATTGCTTATCTATAATCAGGTATTCTTCCACCAAACAAAGCCAGAGAAAGAAAGATTCAACATAAGGCCTTGCATTATCAAATGTCAGATGGACTCTTATACCAAAAAATCTTTCATGGATCCACTATTGCGCTGCATGGACCCCCAAGACGCAAACTACCTCATTCGGGAAATCCATGAGTGCATTTGTGGCATCGACGAAGGGCTGCTTATGGTAGTGGAAAAAGTCATGAACGCCGGATACTATTGGCCAGGGATGCATAGGTCTTGCGCAAGTGCGACTCATGTCAAAGGCATGCATCCAAGACACTACGCCCCAAAAATACTTTGGTTCCCGACATAATGCAATGTATTATAGGCTTAAAACTTTGAACACTATGTCAAAAAAAATAAGTAGGGTGTTCTAAGTATTAAGCAATGTGTTTTAGTTGTGTTATTTCATGCCTATAGTACATTTTATTATGTTTTAATTGTTATTTTTTGTGTTTTCTATATAATACTATGCCAAAACAACTCAAAACATCATTTCTAAGTCCAAAACATGATCCCTACATAGATTTCTCACAGTTCTTAAGATAAATGTCATATGTAGGTCTATGTAGGCTAACCCTACCCTCTATTTATAGGGTAAGGATCCTAAGAGAAGAGCATTATTTGAGAAACCAGAGAAACATTCTGGACCACACATTTTCCTTAAGCCAAACTTATTTTTTTTACTTCGAGTGCATGTTTTTAAGAGGGTTTTTTTTGCATATATACATATATGTATATTGTCAATTTTGAATTATACACATATGTATATAGTCAATTTTTAAACTATACATATGTGTATATTATGAACAATATATATCCTTAACCTAAGAAGTGTAGGAAATCGGGTAAACGAACGTTCGCCGGACACTAACCAAAAACTCCAAACCCTAAACCCTATGCTAGAACCAAAAAACTAAACTCTAAACCCTAAAAATCCTAAAGTTAAACCCTACTGCTAAACCCTAAATACTAATGCTAAACATTAAAACTAACCCCTAATGTTAAACCCTAAAGTTAAAACTAAATCATTCCCCTCAATCATAGATGTACAATACTTATTTTTTAATTTAAAACACATATATACACATATGTATAATTTAAAGATTGACAATATACATATGTGTATAAATTCAAAAAAAACCCTGACCTAAAGCTAAACCCTTCAAAAAAAATTGCATTTTTGCTTAGGAAAAATGTGTGGTCCAGAATGCTTTTCAAGTTTTTCAATTAGCTTGTGTTTCTCACACGATCATAACCCTCTCTCTCTTATATATCATATATATATATATATATATATGATTCAGTTCAATTAAGAACCACCACGAGTTGTGAGAACCATGAGAACTCCTACTTCCCGCACGAGATGAGCCACCATTTTTTGCACAAACGTTGATCAAAATGTTATAAACACATCTATAAAAAGCAAAAAAAAAATTTGTCGAGTTGGTAGTTATGCCTGATGTAAAATTTGTTTGCGGCGTGTAAATTTTTTACATCACCAATAAAAAACAAATTTACACCCAATGTCAACTTTGCATGCTACATTTTTTATTATTTATTTTTTTGCTGGAACAAGCGATTTGTTTTGAAGTTTTTTTTATAAACCTTTTGGAAGGCATAGTTCTCATGGTTCTCACAACTCAATATGGTTCTCAAATTACCATTTCCCCATATTTTTTTACTGAGGGTAGTTCCGTTAGTTTACATAGACTTAACGGAAAAAATTAACAACGCTAACTGGTAACGATCGTCCATGTTATGAAAATGCAACCATCGAGCCCACTTGTGAACATTTTTCAAACTATTAGGACCAACTGTATAATTTTAAAATCATAAGGACCAACTATTTGTAAAAGATGATTAGGCTATACGATATGGTATAGTGATACACATTCATTCCCAAATCATGCTTTACGTCATCATCATCTCTTCATGACTTTCTTCCAACATCATCTTATGGAATGTGGTTATGATCCATCATCCCCATAACTACCTCCACATCATAAAAAGAATACGACATTTGGTCCATGAAAGTCGTGGCTCTACTAACGTCCTTGACGCGCCAGGCCTGTGGGGGCACCCCATGTCTAGAGATGTACAAAAAAACTGATTATACAACTGAAACCGAAAAAAAAACTGAAACCGGTTTTTTTTTATAACCGGTTTTTTTGAAAACGGTTCGGGTAGAAACCGGTTATACCGGTTAGACACCGGTTACGAAATTTAAATCCAAAACGGGTTACGAAACCGGTTATTTTGAAACCGGTTATGAAAAACACACCGGTTAGTAAACCGGTTAATCGGTAACGATAAAAAAAACCGGTTTTTAAAACCGGTTAATAACAGTCTGGTTTCGATTAACGGTCATATGACCGTTTGGAGCCTCCTAGCCGTTTTTTGGACTTATTTTGCCTAAAAATCATCCCCAACTAGTATATAAGGGTTGTGGGTGTTTAGGTTCAAGCACACCACTCTCTAAACCTCCAAAAACTCTTAAAAACGCTCAAAATCTTGTTCGATATTTCTTGAAAAAGCATGGAAAGCTCTAGTGCTCATGATTCGGTCAACATTGGTGAGTCTACAACGGACACGGTGGTTCGTTTTATTCGAACGAAGCGCAACTCCCAAGTTTGGGCACATTTCGAGTTATGCGAGATGGCCAACGGGAGGAAAAAAGCGCGTTGTCACCGATGTAATGGTTTCTACGCTGAAACCGCAAGCACCACGTTGAGACAACACATTGAAAAACCGTTTTGCAAGGCGTTAAAACAACAACCCACTAGTGGTCAAGCCTCCATGGCAAGTGAAGGCGCTTCTTTGTTCGCCTACAATTACGAAATGGCTAGGGTGGAAATGGCGAAGTGTGTAATCCAAGAAAGTTTGTCGTTCAACCATTTCGACAACCAACGCTACACAAAGATGGTTCAAAGAACTCTCCAACCATGATACACCCATGTAAGTCGTGCTACTCTTAGGAGGGATTGTTTAAAATTGTGGAAAAGTGCTAAACAAGAATTAATTTCTTATTTTGAAAAATTAGAAACCGGTGTTAACTTGACTAGCGACGTTTGGTCCGTACCGCACAGTTCACCCGACTCATATATTTGTGTCACCGCCCATTGGATTGAACCGGCGACGTGGCAAATGATGAAACGCACGATTTTGTTTAAATTATTTGATTACCCTCAACCGGTGAAGCTATTTATAAAGCAATCGACAAATGTATTGCAACATACAAATTGGAAAACAAGATTTTTTCAATTTCTTTTGACAACGCCTCAAACAATACGGTTTTGGTAATGCATTTAAAATTAAAATACAAACCGATATGTGAAGGTAATTTTTTTCCATAGTCGATGTATTGCACACATCATTAATTTGGCTGTTGAATACGGTTTAAAGGTTATTGAACCACAAAAGGAAACTTTCAAAAAATGTTACGTCATATATATATAGTCACACGCATAGACATTCAAAATATAAAAAAATGTGCAAGGAAGCGGGTCGAAAATGCTTATGACCCAATTGGGACGTTGCTCATAGATGGAACTCGACTTGCACCATGTTTGAAAAAGCTATTTTGCAAAAAGAAAGTTTAATAGAATTTCATAACTCTTTGTCTAGTCGTAGGAAGGTTTCGCCTTACCACCCATCGGGTTGGGCTACTATTGAAACGGTTACACAATTGCTTCAAGTTTTCAAAACATCAACAAAAACTTTATCGGGGTTTTATTATCCTACAAGTTCATTGGTGCTTCACAATTTGTTTAAAATGTGTTTAAAATTAAACGCAATGTCGGTTAGAGGTAGACCATATTGTGATATGGCGGAAACAATGAAGGAAAAACTAAGAAAATATTTTAGCGAACTACCGGCGGGTTTCACTTGTGCCGCCGCTTTAAACCCTTGCTTTAACGTTTTTGGTATCGGGTCTTTGATTGAAAAAATTGCAAACGAGTTGAATTTAAACACCGAACGAGACCCTAACTTTGGTGAAGCCGCAAAAATTCATTTCAACGATCAACTTTCAAAAATGTATGATGTTATGTAACTAAATATGGTGCAACCACGTCACACATTCACGAGTCGATGAGAAATGCCGCTTTCGGCGAAGGTTCTTCTAGTATGGAAGACTAAGATTTGTATGTTTATAACCAATTGTTTGATGATTCGAGTCAAATGTATCGTGGTAACCACCACTAGTAGCGAACTTGGTCAGTATGGTGGGTCAAACTTTCTACAAACAATGACTTCACAAGAATTTAAAAATTTTGATTTGTTGGCTTGGTGGAAAAGTAAGAAAGATAAATTTCCGATCTTAGCCACAATGGCCTGAGATTTACTAACGGTCCAAGCTTCCACGGTAGCTTCGGAAAGTGCTTTTTCTATTAGTGGCAGGGTGATCTCGATAAGGAGGACTCGACTAACAGCAAAGGCGGTTGAGATGTCGATTCGCTTGAAAGATTACTTGGATGCGGCGGAGAGATGTCAACACATACGCACACTCGAGGAAGAATTGGAATACGAAGGCGAAGTGTACGAGGACGAGGTCCAAGCCGAATTGACAACCCCAATGACCGACGAAGAAGCCGCATTGGATGAATTCCTTCGCAATAGTTCAACTTCGGGTTCGAGCGAAGAAGACTAAACGAGGCTCAAGATATATTATTTCTATCATAGTCCCACTAAAAAAATTATATAAGTGTGGACGTTCTTGCGGATTAATATTTTAAGTTTATGCATTTAATTTGTTACGTTTATCGTTCGTACTTTCACGGTTCACCGTTATGTAACAATCGTTTGTTTCACAAGTTAATCATATTATAATTTAAATTTTTAGATTTACATAGTTAACATTTTATATTACAATACCTTAAGTTTTGGTCATAAAAAAAATAAACCAAGAAAATAAAAAAAAATTAATGTTTAGCCAACCGGTTTTTTACCGGTTTTTTAACCGGTTTTTTTCAAATTAACCGGTTATAAATAAAACCGGTTTTTTTATAACCAGTTATAACCGGTTACTGATTTCAACCACAAAAACCGGTTATTAACCGAAACCGGTTATTCAATAACCGGTTTTTAAAAAAAAAACCGGAACCTGTTTTAAAAAAAAACGATTTGTACACCTCTACCCAAGTCCCTCCCCGTCCCAGCTGGCACTCCAACGTCCCTCTTCATGTATCTCACACCCATTAGCCTAATGGGAAAGTAATTACCTATCGGTATCCGATATATACATTAGCTTTTAAAATAGTACATGTTGATTTTCAAGTATAATTTTTTTTCTCTCGCTTATCCGCCATAACGCGCAGGTTCTCCACTAGTTAATTTTAATACAAGAGTTTTAACAATTCAATGAAGAAATATAATTAAGAGATCGAAAGTGAAATATTTTTTACTTCATTTTATAGTCGGAAAAATTGTCAATGGTGTATACCAATAGAGAGAAACTTCGTTGGTTTCCTGTCTTCCTTATCATTCACAACTTTTCGAACATACGTTTTAAAAGTTGTAACACATACACACAAAAGTATGTTTCTATTTTTTTGGTTTCTTAAGTTACATGGATTTGAATGAGTTCTAAATAATACATATTATTAAAATTGTTGTTGAGAATACCCAGATGGCATCAATAGTTGATTATGTTTTGACTTTAACAAAGCGTCCTGTATCGTCCTAACACGTTGCCTTGTGAACAAGCCAACTGTCTGTCAAACACCTCACATCATCCCAAAACGTTGTCCAAATAATTGTCCACAATACCATGTAAATAGGCTAAACGGGGAAGGCCTGCGTGCCTCCCACACCCGATCGTACTCATAATTGCATCAAGTCTCCAAGGTGAACAAACTATGGTCGACGGAACAATGTATGCATGGAAGTCGGCGGATGAAACCGGCATCAATATCGATCTTGGTGGTGGTAGCAAATATGTAAATGGGAATAAAGGGTCCATGTTAACAATGAAAATTTGAAAGTGTTCTAAATCTATTTATGTGTCTTAAAACTATATACAAATTTCAAGAGTGATTTTGAGTCACTTTTACATGTGTTAATAAAACTCTGTTAACAACAAAAGTTCAACTAAGTTAGTTTGATGTGTTCAACTACTTGTGTTGATCACTCGAACTTCCCTAGTTCGACTGATTTGTTTGTTTAGTTAGGTTCGACCAAGTTAGTTTCTTCAGTCGAACTTGCTTCACTTTGTTGAGTTGACTCCCTATTTCGTTCAGTCAAACTTCCTATATGTCAAAACACTTGTCACATTAATAACTTGTCAAGCCAATTATTATTAACCCATTCATTCATCCAAACTTCCTATATTTCAAACACTTGTTCATGTTAAAACTATGGGGTGTGAGGTGTGGGTTGGGTGGGGATGTCAAACAACGTTGGCTCAGCCACACCAGGCCAGCATTGATCACGGTGTTGCCTTGCTGGCGTGGCTTTGAAGCCTGGCCTAGGGCGGGGGGTGGGAGAGATGATGTGAATGGCTGGGATTGGCTGGGCCATTGTGACCGTTTGGGGTAGCCGTTGCCCAACAGCGCTTTATTAAAAAAATTATTTCTTTTTTAAACTTTATAAACACTCACCTATTATTTTACATTTTTTACCACTTCTCTACTTCTAACCTTCTTCTATCTCTGTATTTTTTATGAATTTAACCCGCTACAATGCATTCATTTAACCGAAACCTCGACCCAACCAACCCCTTTGGTTACCAAGAGAACCCGAACCCTAGAACGCCACAAAACCGTCAACCACCAAACCCGACCCAAATACCCCTTACAAGCGGCCATCCACACGGTTTAGTATACTCACTGTGTCCTGATCTAGCCGGTTTCGCACCGTTTATAGAAAACCGTGTATTCACTAACTTTCCGTATGAAGATTCATCTAATTCACCCGTTAACCTTTCCCAACCCGATTCCATACCCGAAACACAACCGCAAGACGTTGGTGGTTCGTCATCCAAACCGGCCAAAAAAAAAAGCATTTCATGCGCAAAGAAAGCATTTTTTTATATAACAATATTATTGTTTCTAGTTATTATAATTTTTTTATAATGGCTAATTTTTTTTTTGTTTAGGGAATTCACGTCATCGCAAAGATTTTTGGGATTCCATAAAAAAAGCATTTCATGCGCAAATGAACAACATGGAGGTTTATCGTGAAAAAGATAGTCTCTCGTCCAAGCGGAGTGACATAAATACACGTTACCGCGTTCAATGGTTGTTTCCATAAGGCAAAGAACTCGCCAAGGAGGGTGAAACGTGGGCCGACTCTATCAAGAATGCCATGGTATCATACAGAGATAACAAGAAGCACGAGTTCAAGTACATGCATTGTTGGAATGTAGATATACTTCTAAATGGACGACAGTCCCTACTGCTAGCGAATCAACATCATCTAAAAGGGCAAGAACGCCTTGTCCCAAGCTCAATTCGATGCTTGTGATCAAGATATTGATCTTAATTTGGATGATTTTGACGATTCTCCTTCCCGCCCACCCGGTAGAGACACTTCAAAAAAGCGGGTTCAAAGAGGTAGATCGGGTTCGGCCCCTAGTTCGTCTTTGGGTAAATGGTTGTAAACCGACCAGTTGGATAAAATTGGGAGGAAAATTGACACCTTCAATTTTATCCAACAACAAAAGATGGCAGTGAAGAAAAATATCCAAGCGGCTCGTGAAAAGAAGGCATCTCAAAAATAAAAACCGGCAGATATGTAGTATCTCGTCATGAACGTCGATCATCTTACCAGCGGAGAATTGGCAATTACGTCGGAAATGAAAAAGGAGATCTTGCAAAAATATAATATGGATAAACCATGAAGTTTTTATTTTTTTTTAATTTAATGTAGTTGTTTTCTAATTTGATGTAGTTTTTTTTATTATTTTATTTGTATTTTTTAAAAATATTATATGTAATCTTTATTTTAATTAAATGAAATTTTAAATAGTTAAAAAGGAAAACAAAAAAAAGGAAAAATCCATATGGTTGGCCACGCCATGCCACTCTCTTTGATTTTAAGAATTACCTTGTGGATTCAACCTTCGCCACGTGTTGGACATGCCCCCAACCCAAGCCCCCACACCTAATATTCTAATAATAACTTGTCAAACCAATACCAATGATTGTGTTATCATTAACCCATTCATTCATCCAAACTTCCTATATCTCAACACTTGTCATACTAATGATTTTGTTATTATTAACCATTCATTCATCCATCCACAACCAGCAACTCTAAATAATTCTGATGAAAGACATTTATCAATTGGTTATGAAGTACGGTCTTCCTTAAATATGGGAGGGACTGATTTTTGAGATGGACGTCTTAACCTATTTTAATCAAGTGAGAACCGCTAGAAAAGAAACACACTTGCATGCAATACTCACAAAATATACTCAAGAGAGAGATGTAGGTTATATGGTTACATAACCTCTTTTAGATCATAACTAAACAGCAATTTTTCGGATTTATAAGGTTCTTACACTTCCTACTTAAAATTAGTTGTGATGAACAACTCTCTATATAATGTGTGTATTTTTATAGACATTTGTAATATTAAACATTTTAAAAATACTAATTGGCTTTTATGATAGCATTTGCATATGGCATTTATCCCAGTTTCACCCAACATCATTAAATTTCGCGTATCATGTGTACCGTGTCGTAGTTTAAAACTTAAGCCCAATTATTTAACTTTTAATAGTGGACTTTAAATCACTAAAGACCCATGTTTAATTTTTTAGAATTTTAACCCGATAACCATTTTAGGCTCATGTCTAATTAGTTTAATTCAATTCAACTATCTAACATAAATTAGAAAAAAGGTGCGTCGATTGTATACGAGAATAGGAGTTTGGCAACTGATGAGTCACGAGGGACGAGGATTGACATAAAAAAAATCAAGCAAATGAACTGATTCGTTTCTGATCAATCAATAATCAATAGATTATTTGATTTTGAAGTCTAATCAAAATAGAGCCAACTAGCCAAGGTCAGTTAAACCAAACATGTGTAAAGGTTTGTTATTCTTCCATCTTTAAATTCCAAAATAAGATATGAATACTTGATTCTTTCGGATCAATCAACTTTATGTGATTTTTTACATGAATTTTGAGAACTTGATTAACGTTGAAATAAGGAGTAGGTTAGTTTGCCGTTTAAAAAAAAGTTAATCAAATGTGTAATTTGTTTATGTGATTTGTAGACTACTAGACTTGGTTTTTGATTTTAATGAGTGTATGATACCTTATAGAGTTGCGATTGAATACGTTACGAATTGTTTTCAAAACATGAAATATTACGAACAACTATAAAAGGTATGGTTTATATATATCTCAAATAACTTTGTATTTTTATTATGTGTTTTTTTGCATTGACATTGTACTTTTATTACGATATTGACCTTTATTATGTGATTCCAACCAAACTAACTTGGTCCAAAAATTTTGACTTCGGGTTATTATAAACCTGAGTATAAAAAATAACACCATAGGAAATTATTCTTGGCTCAGCCACTGGTAATTCTAAATAAAACCTTAAAAGCTATTTTAGGATGTCATTTTACAATCATATTTTCTATCTAAATTAAACAATATTTGTAACATCGAAATAATAATAATAATAATATTTGTATCTTTATTCAAGTTGAATGTATTTATACGGTATTAGACAATTACTTGATTGTTGTTACTTGTTGTTTGTTAAAGTTATCACTTCATGTCATTTTCTATGAAATGAAATTTTAAGGGTACTTGTGTACCTAAATGGTTGGTTAACCATATTTTGGTTTAGGAAGTTGACCTAATATTCTGGTTTGTATTTACCAAAACGTGCATCTTTATGTATAAATAATGGTATACTATTACGCTGTGTTTTAAATGATCACATAAAAAAGATTCTACCAATAGGGATAGGGGTAATGTTTGCCTATATCCCACCCTCCCCAAACTCTATCAATAGCATAGCTATTGGTGGTATTTACTGATACGGTTGTTGTATAAAAAAAGATCCACCTGTTTGATTTAAATTTTAGGAAAAAAATCTGTCCCAAAGAGAGAACCTAAACCTTAACCTTTTCCATTTGCTTCCTGCCAACATCGGGTGCAAACCAAGTATATGTTCCGGCATGAAATCGTGTCTTGTCAATATACCAACGACAGGCAGTCTCTGCAACACGAAATACACGGCAAGATTTCAGTGAAGAGTTTGGAATGTAATAATAACACTCGATAAACTAAATTAATTATATAAATATAAAATGATGGGGCAAAAAGGTGTTGCATGGTCAACTTGACCCAACGTGCATGTTTTGACAATTTGACCCGTTACCCAACCTGCTTATTTGCCACCTGTGGTATTAGAGAAGTGCCAACTTCAACTCATTTACTTATGAGCGAACTGATTTACGTAGTGATTTATCTCAAACGGGCCATAATATTATTGTTCAAACAGATGATGTAAGAGGGTATTCTCACCCCGGAAGTTTTTGGCACCACTAGTAAGTGTCGTAAACCGATACCCCTAAAAAGCGTAAGAGCCTTCGCCAGTGACATGGTCTCAACAACCGTATAAGGCGACGCATTTGTGAATGGATGCAAGTCAACATACATCTCCATCTCTTCTTCGGTCAAACCAATATCTTCAATCTTTTCCGCATTCCCAAAACCCTGCTTTGCAAAATCACTTGACGAAAATTGCTTTATAACATTTACATCCGTTAGAGTTGGGTGCGATGAAAAGCTTTCTTCTTAGTAACGAGATAAGATGTGACCGAAGAATCAGCCCATACAAAATCGGAGGCTCATCGATAACCGGAAACCCATTGTGACCCGTCTTTCTAAGAGCGTGTACAATGTTACCAACAAGCTCAATCCCGTTGAACACATGAAGTGGGCCTGATACAGCATCACTAACGGTTAGCTGTCTCATGTACGGTTCGGCATGAGTTTCTAAATAAGGAAGCCCTTTTAACGTCATTATCAGGTCGTAAATATTATTGTTAAACGCATCGGCAACGGTTTTAGAAACAAGAAGAACCAGCATTACAAGTGGTAGCAACAGCAGGTTGTTCGTCAATTCCAACAGAATAACACATAGTGAAACCGTCATTCTCATTGACGCACCAAGAAGTGAAGCAGCACCCAACACCGCAAATAACCCGTGGTTAAGATTAGACGTTGAACCGATTAACAACCCGACAAGACGTCCATAAGATGCACCTGTAACAATTACGGGTATAAAAAGGCCCACAGGTGCTACGATACCATAACTGACAATGCTGAGGAAAAAGCAGGTGATGAAGAATATTAGAACTGATGTTCGGTCAAACTCGGTGTCAGTCTCCTTGCTAAATAGGTTTTTGATTGCGTCGTCGTTTGTGTTGAAGAAAAGGCTGGCTAGATCGTTGTAATGACCGGGTTGACATTGGAACTTCTTGTAGTTGCCGGAACGACCGATAGTCGGACATGGTTCGGATGTGTCGGCTGGACACGGTCGGCAAGATGCGAACCATGGTAATCCAAATAAGAGACAGGAAGTGAGAACGGAAACCGTGCAAGCGAGGAGTATTTTATAAGCAGAACCTTTCCTGGAGTAGAAAATTTCAAAACAGAAGAATTAAGTAAATTGTTTTGACTAACTAACCCATTTCAACCCGTTAACCAACCCAGCCAACCATAGAAAGACAGTATCATACTCTTGACATACAAAAAACAGGGGTATGCACGGTTCGGTTTATGGTTATTGAAAACCGTTCGGTTTCTGTTTTTTCGGTCAGTTTTTTCAGTTTTAGCAATGGTTCGGCGGTTCTTCGGTTTATTTTTTCGATTTTTGAAACACAATTACGTAAGATTCAAAAATAAAAAAAGTATAATCCAAGATTTAATAATCTTTGTTAGATGTTTACATTCAAATTATTATGTTTAACCTTTTTAATTAATACCGTTCACATAAACCTAACTTCTAATCTATTTCTATGTCTCGCCAAAATTTTTTATTAAGACATTTTCTTTTATAATACTTTGAAATTATTTAATTTTTATATTAAATTTTGTTATTTATCATTTCAAAGATAAATGAACGTGTTAATTTTTTTTCTAATAATTACTTAATATTCAAGAATAATACTAATAATTCCTAAATCTATATATAACAAACATTAAAAAAATGTTTTTTTAAGGTTATTCGGTTCGGTTTTCATAATATGCAAAACCATAACCGATTCGTAATTTCGGTTCGGTTTGTTTCTGGTTTTTTGTGCACTTCGGTTTTTTCAGCTTTTTGTGCGCTTCGGTTTTTTTTCGGTTCGATTAAATCGGTTTTTTCAGTTTTGCTCACCCCTACAAAAAACACAGAATAGGCAAGCAGACTGATTACATAAAGCCAAAGAGAGAGCTTAGCTTACTCATTGATTAGATTGTAAAATCGGAGAACTTTGCTGAGTAAAAAATTGTACAAACTCCCTGCAATGCCTCCAATGACTCCGAGAAGAAGAACCGGAGGCACATCTTCGAGATGATACGTTATATCCACTGAAGAAACATCAAACATTATCAAACCCCCGGTCCCAAACAGTCCACATTTTCCACTCAAGCATGTATCAGTTAAACCCCGAAGCAAAATTGCAACTATGGCAGTTGAAAAGAAAGCTCTCCACAAAAGGGCACTTCTCCACCTGCACAACAATACACAAAGATATGTAAATGTGTAAGTGTAACAATGTGGCAATGTGCATTAAATCATGTTGCAAAATAAATTGTCGTAAGTTTGATGGTATTGAGTGGAGTAAAATGCCATTTTCATCCCTAAGTTTGGCCAGTTTTGCGACTTTCGTCCAAAGGTTTTTTTTTCGCATCTGGATCCAAAAGGTTTGAAATTTTGCCATTTTCACCCGGGTTGTTAACTCCATCCATTTTTTCTCCGCTAAGTCATGGTATTTCCGTCCTTTTTGTTAACTTAAAGGACAATTAGGTCTTTTTCACTTTATGTACAAGCATTTAACATAATGTACAAGTATTCAAAATACCCTTAACGCGAGAAAAAGACGAAAATACCCCTGACTTAACTTAACGGAGAAAAATGGATGGAATTAATAAGCCAGATGAAAATGGCAAGATTTCAAACCTTTTGGATCCATATGAGAAAAAACAAACCTTTGGACGAAAGTCGCAAAACTAGCCAAACCTCAAGGACGAAAATGGCATTTTCCTCTTTGAGTAGTTGCCATAGATTACCAAGATGCCATTTCTTCAAAAGCAAAAAGTACACCACCAACTGGCGCACGAAAAGCCGCAGCGATTCCAGCAGCTGATCCACATGTTACAAGATCGCGCCGCTCTCGATCATTATTAAAAAATCTAAGCCATCTCCATGTCAGACCATATTTCTTTGATCCACCCTGACATGTTAGAGCTGCAATGCATGCACCCGTATGCACCATGGGCCCTGCCTTCCCAACGTTAAGGGATGATGAGACAGCAGCAATACTGCCAACAATCTGTCAATAAGTCCACATCACATATATGGTTTAAGTTGATATACATTGTAGAAAACAGTTATTGAGAGCATAAACAATTTAAATCACCTTAACTAACAATGTTCTAAATGAGAATATGGCAGGACCATCGACACCATTTAAGTAAGCCTTAACTTCAGGTATGCCTGATCCCGCAGCCTCTGGTGCGATTAAAGTGGTTATCAAACAAGCAAACAATGTGAGGCCTAAGTTTGCAGCTGCAAATATGAGAAACGCTGCCAAGTACCTATAAAAAACATACAATAATACATACGTTATTTGTAAATATTGATATGTATAAAGTTTACAGTTGTGATTAACAGAAGTCACATCCTTGAAAACAGTTAATGAGAGATTCTAAGTTCTAACCTGTTGGCAAGCATCATGTTGGAGGTGATCACGAACTTCTCCCCGGCAATGTTCTCAATGGCTAGGTTATTGAAGAAGCCAATGAGACTGAGAACAATTCCAATAACAAAACAAAGGATCCATTTCAAACATAAGAACTGGAAAATCTGGAATTTACTTCTGCTGCGCCAATCTTGCTTGAAGACATCATTCTCTATGATCCTTTAGAAAAAAATGTAAAAATAAAATAAGCAATCACCAAAATTACTTACTAAAGTGTGCATTGCCCTTCATATATCTACTCGTAATTGAAAAAAGACATTCCTACTTCACACAATTCTAACAAATACCAAAAATATACACATATATGACAAACGAGTTACATTATTCATCATAAAAGGCTCCATCACACTGAAGTTATTGCTGAAAAAATATATACAAAAAAAAAAGTCACGATCTATTACAGTTCGTGAAAAACAACTATTTCAACTACTGATCAATCAACTTTTTGTGTCTTTGCCTGCTCAATTATAACAAAAACTCACAGTCAATCACAGTTCATGAACAACAACTAATTCGACTCCATAACATCGAGATCACAAATGCGAGACGAACACGAATCCAGTAGATTTCATAACCTAACCCTAACTATCAGAATAATAAAGACAAATTCAATAACAGAACATTTACTCGTAATCGAGGCTTTCAATAGGGCAAGGATTGGAGCCGACGATGGCAATCTGACTGGTGGTGTTGGAGGCGGAGCGGCGGAGGCGGAGGAGCGGCGCCGTGCCGGATTCTTCGTCCGGAAACCCGTTGCTGACGTAAGCATAACCGTTCTCCATGCCTGTTGACGCCTGTTATTTTAGTATCAGTTTATCACTCCTCGATATTCGTATCCACTCTCTTGAGCTTGTAAAATGCAGGTTTCATTGTGTAACAACTTTTTTAGGTAAATTATTTTGAGTTTTTAAAATTTAAAGTTATGCAACTTGAGATGAATGAGATAGGTGAGACCGTGAAATAAAGATATGCGTTTTGATTTATAGTTTTTGTCTGATGAGATAAAGATGTGCATTTTGATTTATAGTTTTTGTTTGATATAAGTTTGATATAATTTAGTAAGATCATTATTATTATATATTATTTTAATATAACGCTGGTTGTTTTAAATGCTGTTGTTTGATGCGAAGATGAGTTGACCATATACGAAAAATGAAATAGAAAATTATGAATAGTTAATTTTTGAATTCATGAGTAAATAACTTTAACTTTGGGTGGTGTTGTGATACACCACCATTACTTCTGTGTCGAAAAGTCGCACACAAAATTTCGATTCGGATGATACTTTGTGGTGCTTTGTTTTGCTTAGTCCCTTGTTGTCTATGGGTGTTATGTAGCTTAGTTTGATTAACAATTTCGGGTTCGGATAATACTTTGTGGTGCTTCGCTTTGCTTAGTCCCTTGTTGTTTAGGGTGTTATGTAGCTTAGTTTGATTAACTAACGTTTAAGTTCATATTGAGTTAAACTTAGATCTTGGGATATACCCTAACTCTTTTTATCTCTACCTAGATTCCATATCACTCATTTTTCTTCACTTTACTTCATCTCACTCCAAAGGAAATTGTTTAATCTCATTAACTTTATCTAACTATAATTTTTTAGTGGTTTTTCGTTTAAAAAAGGAGAAAAAATAATTCAGTCTCTTAGACCACACGGAGTGGGCGTGGAAATGCAGCGTAGAAGGCACTCCACACTGGGCACACCAGCCAGCGTGCGGCGTGGTCGGTGGGGCGAACAAATCTTCACGGGCGTTATGGAGATGAAGATTATGACATGGTCGAGTTTGGTTGGTTGGGGCTTTTTGTTTCACTTTTAAAAATATAAAAAGTGTATGCCACGAGTCACACCACGCCATCCTTCCACGTCACATCCCACCCGCCCTTTTTTGACACTACACAATTTTTATGACAGTTGCTGACGTGGCTGTTACATGACGTTTGCCCCCTTTTCATGCCTTCCTACTCCGTATAGTGTTAACATCGGTAAACATGTTAACAAGTAATGCCCCCTAACACAAGGAGAGAATGGTGTACAACTTCTGTTAACATGCATATCACCTTTAACGCTCCAGATGTTAGGGTATACTCTAGGGCCTTTAAACAACTAATTCAACTCCTTATCAACAAAAATCATGAATGTCGAAAAGACCGAAGTTACATTAACTACAAATAATCAATTAAGACACATGGAAAGCTAGAAATATAACCAAACTACAAACAATTCATAATTCTCATAACTTTAGGGCTTCAATACATCATGTAGTTCAAAAACAATACAGAAAACAATCAATTAGATTCCTAAATCAATAAAGCATCTATTCTAGACTTTCATACTTCACACAATTCTAACAAGATACTATTTACACTATTCATCATAAAAGCCTCCACTACACTAATTTTTTCACAAAGAGAAAATACAACAAAACGAAAACAGCTACTGATCAATCAACTATTTGTTTCTTTCCCTACTAGCTTGATCATATACACCTTCAACTTCCAGTTACAGTTTCATCAATTAAAACATAAACTCACAGTCAATTACAGTTCATAAACAGCTAATTCAACTCCATAACATCGAGATCACAAATGCAACACAAATCCTAATCAAATCAACCATAAACAAACATGCATCCAGTAGATTTCATAACCTAACCCTAACTAACTAACTAATTAACTAATAAACACAAATTCAATGACAGAACGAAATCAGAACATTTACTCGTAATCGAGGCTTTCGATAAGGCAAGGATTGGAGCCGACAATGGCAATCTGACTGGTGGTGTTGGAGGCGGATCGGCGGAGGCGGAGGAGCGGCGCCGTGCCGGATTCTTCGTCCGGCAACCCGTTGGTGACGTAAGCATAACCGTTCGCCATGCTTGTTCACGCCTGTTATTTGATTATTTTTGGAGAGCTTAAAATGAAGGTTTCATTGTGTAACAATTTAGATAAATTTTGGTTTTTAAAATTTTAAAGTTATGCAACTTGAGATAAAGATATGGGTTTTGATTTATAGTTTTTTGTTTGGTATAAGTTTGGTGTATATTAAATTGATAGTGTATGTGTATGATTTAATATGCTGAATCATACATCACAAGCTAAGTCTGTGATTTGACAAGACTTTGTATATATTTGATTGTTTTTAGTTAATGTTGATTGTTAGGTGCTAAGTTGATAAGTTGACTACATAGATAAGATTAAAAAATTATAGTAAATTGTATTTTGTGTCTTTGTTTTTTATCATAATTAAGTATTGTCTTTATTTTGAAAATATTTGTCACACTCTGACCCGCAGCGGAAATGATAGTCGGGGCATTATTGGGTTTTCATCAAGCTTATGACATTTACTATAAAGTTTCATATTTATTATTTCTTTTTAAAGAAGAAATTACAATAAACATACAAGCAAACATGTTCAAATACATTTTTCATAACTTCTTTATTTTTCTTCTAAGGCAATTTCCTATGTGTTCCTTGCTTCAACCTATCCACCCGTATCATTTGTAAAAATAGGGTTTTGGGTCAACAAAAGTTGGCGAGTGAATCTTATTTAAATGTTTGAAAGAATTAGTTATATTGATTATTTGAATAAAAATGTGCGTAACCAAATATGAGTATACGTATATGTAAATTAAACCACAAAACACATAATATCAATTAATGCGCACACACACATACCAAAGAATGAACAATGAGATCAAGGCTCAATCAAACGGAGCCGATCTAATGAGGCACCTGATGCTCAACTCGTCTCCAACGAGGAACTGATGGGCCTAATGAATGATTTGCATACAACTTGACAAAAATGTAAACTCGCAATACAACAAACAACATTTACATCACACGATAGTTCATACAATGGTAATAGCACAAGGGTTTGAATAAACGAAATGTATAAATGACACATGATACACCCCAAAACATAAATAAAAAGGGGAAGTTTGTAAGAATTCACTCACAGTGAGTGCGTTTTCTTGATTGAAGAAGAGTGCGCACGAATTGAGGATTTAACCGACGAAGAAGGCTAACCTAAATAATAACGCAATAATTCGATAAATGTATAAAAAAATTAATACATTGATTTAATACTTTTTGTTAGATTTTTAGATTATTTTTGTGGTTGATATTGAGATTTTAAAACCTTGATTTTTATTATACTTAAATACTTGTCAGATTAATCCAGAATTTACTTAATTTAAAAAGATTTTAAATTAATTGAACCGGCGTGCTTACAAAGTCTCGAATTGTATTATTTCGAGGTATGTCGTTTATAAATTCCGAGGTAGAATAGGAATGCGTTCTAAGTAAACGTTAATACATTTGAAGGTAGTTTGTGAAGGTCATAAACCAACCTTTAGCATTAGTTGTATTATTTATAATTATGCAAGAATATACATGATAACAATATTAATTAATGACAATAAGAGTAATATAATTAATTTTAGTAATACTAATATTAATAATAATAATAATAATAATAATAATAATAATAATAATAACAATATTGTTAATATTTATATTTACTGATTAGTAATGATTATTAGTAACAGGTAATAAAAAAATAATAATAATACTTTAGTAATATCAATGTTAACAAAATTAAATAAACTGTTTTAACAAAAGAGAAAGTTTAACAACTAAAGGAATCACGACAGCCCATTGAGTGAGGCCCAACCGAACCTGGCCCAATCGAAGATGGGCCAAAGGAGCAAAAATGCAGCGATTTTGTGGGGTGAGGCACGGGTCGAACCCGTGACCTCCGATTGTAACTACGCTCGCTGAACCACAAGACCATAGCAACATGTTTGAAAAAATTTGATGATATATAATATTTATCTATATAAGTGGTTCATCTCCTTCTTAACATAAACAACAGAACAGTAACCAAGATGTAAATATTTCAAACTAAAGAAGATTATTGCCATTAATCTGATAAAGCTTCATGATGGAAAAGATAAATCGACTTAGAATGTACCGAACAGTTGAAGAGACAGCGTGAACCGTCGCGAACTTCTTGCGGCTCGGTGAACTCCGGTGAAGCTCGGCAATGTGCAGGTCCTCGGAAAGCTTTGGAACGTCTAATTGGGTCTGGTGACTGGTTGGAGTTCCGACAGGGTGTTTGATGACGTCAAAGAATGTTTTTGTGAGTGAGAGGGTGAGTTGTAATGTGAGTGTGAGGTGTTATTGGTTTGGTATTTATACGAGAGTCAGGGCATGAACAGAGTCACGTTTGGCTTGATTCATGATCGATAAACGGGATGGAAGGATTCTGATTGATCAATCGCGATTAATCAGGGGCGAGCCATAAAAGGGAAGATGACAGCGGTTGACCAGCTGCTTCGCTGGTTTCCCTTTGGCGGCAAACTGAAATAAGTTAATGCTAACTAGTATATAGTATTAACGGTTTGGATTATTATCAGATATGAGGTTATGATGGAACGGTTATGCGTGTGTTTGGTTCAGGGAGTGGTGCGGGTTCGAATCCCGGCCACCACCTTTTTATTGTTTTAGATTTGGAACAAGTTGTGTGTGTGGTGTAGTGGTGTAGAGTGTGTTTTGTGTGGGTAAGGACCGGTTCGATCCCGCGGTCTTCTCCCTTTTGATGTTTTATTTATTTATTTATTTACATTATAATTTAGCTTTATTACCTTATTTATAGTAATATTAATATAGTAAATTTAAAAACTCCCATCATTAAGGTGCAACGAATATCATACGTATACTCGAATTACAAAACTGAGCGGATTTTGGAAACCCGGTTTGCACGAACGTTACAATATTGTTCTCAAGTTTATAAATTCTTTTTAATCATTTATCTTATCTTTGTTAGATTATATTTAACGGAAAATTTCTAAGTAGGACTCAAGTTGACTTCACCAAAGAAAACGTAGTGACGTTAATATTTCCTCAAAAAATTAATTATGAAATTAGTTATTATTCACTTATAATATATAAAAGATGAGAGATCAATTAAATTGTAATCATGTAGACACTTCAACCCATTAATGCGAAGTAAACAATCACATTCTTAGGAGTGTTAAAAGTCGCTCGCACACATAGTTAAATTGGTTTGTTAAAGTGTCATGTCACTTGCCACATAGATATGTAAGCTTTAGCTAAACCACTCTTTCACAATGGTGTAGAAGCTTTCATTAAATCTCAATCATTAATTCACTGTGTATTTAAAAGAAAAAATGTATGACTGATTGGACAAGGCATGTGCCCCATCACGCTCGTTAGTGGCTAACGAAACTAGCTTTGGCGCCCTAATTCGGTTGCAGGTAACATGTTTGAGGCGTGAAATAGATGATGTGGCATGCCCTTCACACCCTACTACTCATAATCTTAGAATAAATTTGAGTGCATTGAGATCCTTCATAACATAACTCATGTCACTTCTTATTAACATGTTTTATTTTCATGACACTTTGTGAAATTGATCAGCATATGCTCAATTTATTGCTCGGTTAAGTTGCATTAGAGTTTGATAAGATAAATTATGTAGCAGTAGATGCTTTTACTAGAAGATTACAATTTAGACTTGTTCACTGACAAGACTTCATATCTATGTTGATTATCTTAACTTAATACAAGTCATTAAGATCAGACGAAGTAGGAGTGGAAAATGGTGTGATGATCCTTTCGTGCTGGAAACACCACCTCTTGTGGTGGCGTGGACATGGTGTAACGTCTCATACTTTCGTATTCTTATTTTTAGAAAGTTCGGATTCGCATTCTATTTTAGTAAACACTGATGAAAACCCTGCTATACACTAAACTGATAGAAAACACTGATGACAACCACTTCTAAGCTAACCCTGCTATACACTAACTGATAGAAAACACTGATGACAACCTCTGCTAAGCTAACCATTGCTATACACTAAACTGGTGGAAAACACTGATGACAACACTGCTAAGCTAACCACTGCTATACACTAAACTAATGGAAAACACTAATGACAACCACTACTATACACTAAACTGGTGGAAAACACTGATGATTACCACTGCTAAGCTAACCACTGCTATACACTAATCTGATGGAAACACTGATGACAACCACTGCTAAGCTAACCACTGCTATACACAAACTGATAGAAAAACACTAATGGCAACCACTACTAAGTAGCCACTGCTATGCACTAAACTGAAAGAAAACACTGACGATGCATCCTCTTTGGTCTCCAGCAGAGCTTTGCTCTTCAGCAGAGCTTAGCTATAGCATACCTTGGACATTTGCTTCTTTTATTACAATACAAAACCGATGTTTACACACTTGTTTAACACATGTTTTCATGTTTCCTTTGCATACTAGACCTCTTTTTACATGTTGATCATTTATTAAATAACATGTAACACCTCAATATACAAAAAATATCCACCATATAATGTTCTCTCTCTCTCTATATATATATATATATGTGTGTGTGTGTGTGTGTGTGTGCTGGGCAGAGTCCGATCGAAGCTTTTGGGCCGGGTTCACTTGTCTTGTTTCAGGGTTATTTACCTACTAAACATATTCAAATCCTAACCCATCGAAACCCTAATCCCTTCCCTATATAATGAGCACTTGTCTATCTTTTATCCCACTTTTACAACCCTCTAACACTCTCAAAACACACTCAAACTCGCTGAGTTTTTCAGCCACACCTCAGAAAGTTCCAGCAATTAAAAATGAGTTTTAACTCACTTTGCCTTCTAATTTCTTCTTGTTCTTTCTTCTACAACACTTGGATAACCTATAGGAAAGGTTTTCACAAGTTTGCTTGGGCAAACTAAGGTGAAATCTTACCATTTTTAAGGTCCAAAGTGCCTATAATTTTCTGTTTGTTTTTATCTTTTTACAACTTCATTATTTTCATGTTTTTCATTTTTTTCTTCCTCTACAATGTCTGTAATGTCTCTAGGATGTTACCGTAGGTTTCCATGGAAAACCAAGGTTGAACAATACCACTTTTAAGACTAAAACTTTCTGTTTTGGAAAATGAACTTGTAAACTTTATTTAAACACACTCTTCTAGACAAACTTGTGCTACTTGTGCCCTTAATCAAGTCCATTGTTAGGGAGCTAAGCCAAGTTTGTTTCATACAAAATAGGAGGTGTAAAATGCCTCTAAACTTTCTGATTTTGTAACGGTTCTAACCCACAAGTGTTGAGACCATCCAAGCTTGACAAGGCTTGTGTTTTGGTGAAGGTGTGATTACTTGGATGCCTTGGCTATCTTACTTCCAATCCACCACCTCACTTAATGATTTCTAAGTAATCACTAAATTATGTTCAACCTTCAATTGAGTAACACGGCTACGACACGTCCCCAAACGTTACCATGTTCAGGATGCACACACCTAGCTTGGTATATGCATAGTTTAGTGAAGAATTTCTTTCATTTTATTCATGACCATCCGAATCGTCCATGTGACAGTTTGTGTATTGGTGAATCATATAATGAAGTTTAAGGGATGCTCATCATCCTACCTCCATGCATGACTTCTATGATAATCGAGGACATGTATGATGAACTTAATATATATTATATAATATATACGTAAATAGACTTATACATAACCGAACTTTTGACAATGATCATATGGTTACTTGTCCTAACATTAGATTATATTATATCAGACTTAACCCCCTCGTTACGATTCTAATGGGCACTTAACCCATGAAATCACAACAACCCATACGAGATTTATGCTGTAAAAAACAAGTGTTTTAAGACTAGATAATTACTTTGTGTATATATGCTTTTTGTACTTAAATTCTAGATTCCGAATTCAACCACTCCATAAACCCTGAATGACCTTATACCCTCGATTCCCCATTCTCAAACAACTCGTCACTCACGGATAATCGGAAAGCTTTGCAAAATTGTGTGTATACATGACCCCCTTTTGCTTTTACGCTTTTGGGTGCAATACGTTATACTATTTAACACACGCAATCACTTATACTTATGCAAACACAAACAATCCAATCATACATGCTTAAATACGTGATACTTGATTTGTATTCTTGGAACATTCTTATTTGATTTATTTGTCATTAACTTTGTTTAAAGCCTCCCTTTAACATGTATAGGGCTATAGGAATAACGCACTGCCCGTATTCTTGAGGTCATGTTAAGTCATTCATTCATTATAATCTTATCGTTGCGAAAATAAGATTACGCTTGAGGTAAACTTTGGGTTGACATGTGTAATTGCATGCCTTGGTACATTAATCTAGTTAACTATTTTGTCATGTGGATTGTTCAAACCTTCTTTACATATATGCTAGTACTCAAACTTGTATGCTCTCAATACTTTTGTATTGAACTACACTTTAATACATATTGCAGGAATACTATGATGATGACGACGAATGGAACTTGATAGGAATGAGTAGAAACGCAACAAACTTTAAAAGTTATGTTTATAGACTAATCATACAATATTTGTTGTATATTTGTTTTCCAATTCGTGTACTTGAACCATTAGCAATGAAAGGAAATATTATTTATTAAATATTTGTCACATTTAGTGGTATGAAGTCTCGAGCAATCTCGTTCGTCTCACTCCGATGTTTCCGCCATTGGTTGGGGTGTGACACATGGCGTGGTGTGGGGGTGAGGCCGGGGAGTTTTCCACTAGTGTGGGTGGCATTTGGGTTGTGAGGTGGAGGCTCTTGATTGGTGGGTGGATTTTGAGTGTGTTTTACTTAGTTGATGTTTATTTTTATTTTATTTTTTGAGTAAAATGCCAAAATGGTCCCTGAGTTTATGTCACTTTTATCACTTCAATCCAAAACTGATTTTTCTTTTTGTATTTGGGTCCCTGGTGTTTCATTTTTTGTTGCCATTTTCATCCAATAAACAGACTTTGTTAGAATTTTATGTTAACTTCTCTCTTTTTTATCGTTTTCTTCACTTAAATGAAGGGTATAATCGTCATTTTATGCCATAATATATTTAATTAAATGAGGAAAACGACAAATAGGGGAGAAGTTAACAAAAAAATCTAACCTAGTTTGCTAATTGGATGAAAATTGTAACAAAAATGAAACCTCGGGACTCAGATACAAAAGGTTTCATTTTTGGACTGAAGTGGTAAAAGTGGCCTAAACTCAGAGAAAATTTTAGCGTTTAACTCTATTTTTAATGAAACACCACTAATCATGCCGCTCTCACTCCTCCTTTTTTGCACCACACCACTTTTTTATACGTGCTGATGTGACAGCCACATGTCTAATAATGCCACTCTTTCATGCCCCATACTCCATATAGTCTAAGTGCTAAGTTGATACCAATGGGGTGATGGCCCATTAGTAAATGTAATATCATTAAACATTTGAATTTGAGAGAACGGTATTAAGTTTAAGTCTCACAAATAATATGGATTAAAAGAAATTTCTTATTAAAAAAATAATAGCTAAGTTGATGATTAGACTATGCATGAAGAAAAATATAAAATTTTTGAAGTAGTTATTATTTGTTTAAGAAATTATAGCAAAGATTGAGACTATACATGAAGAAAAATAGAAAACTATGAAAGTAGTTATTATTTTGTAGATATGTTTCTAACATTATGGAAAAGATTAATTACATCATCGGGTATTTTCATTCTAGAAGACGAGTGGCGTAAATAAGTTGGGCCGAGTCTGATCTTTCTATTACTTGAGCTGATCTTTCTATTACTTGAGCTTGGTTTGTCATGTTTTTGTGAAGCTTGAGTTCTACTTAGTTCGAGTTTACTTATTTGAGTTGAGCTCGGCTCACGAGTAAAACCCAAAGCTCGAGCTTGGTTTGACGTAAAACCCAAAGCTCAAGCTCTGCTCGAGCGATTTTGAGAATAATCTCAAACGAGCTAAAAGCTCGGTTTGAACTCGTTTCGATATCGCTTAAACGAGCTAAAGCTCAGATCATTGATGCATTAGTTGACATCATATGGCCTAAGTTGAAATCGACTTTGGCTTTTTAGAATTGAGTTATAATAATCATTATCAATATAATATATACATAAAAAACTAAATTTTTGTTTGGGTTCATTTAGGCTCGCAAGTCAAAACGAGTTGTGTATTTCATGTAACATCCAAAAATGGATTTGGAAATTTAAACCAACTTAACTGGGGATGAGCAGGTAAAATAACATTAGTGGTAAAAAGTTAACTCGGTAAACATTAGGATTTAAATAAATAACACCTAATGTTAAATAAAAGGTGGATGGATGCTTTTTAGAAAAATAAAGTTTATAAAAGGTCTGGCTATCGGGACAATACTTAAGTCGGATGGTGGCATCCCCGAACTTAATAATTAGAACTATCATGTTCGTTTTATAATTGACATGAGGTAGATAACTAGATGTATAAACCTAGTTAAATTGTAGAGGTGAGTTATAAACAAACCGAATACAACCAAACTAATAGGGGCTAAAAGGGGCCACGAGCAAAAGACATGGGTATTTAATTTATGAAAACACAAAACACACACAAAAGTATTAGTGTGTGTCGTGAGTTCTAGCCAGAGAAAAGGGAAGAACCCACCCTAACAACTTTCAAGCACAAAATCAAGAAATCAAGAGTGAAATCAAGTAGATTTTGATTGCATGTTTGAAGGTTCTAGCTATCTAACATCATCTAAACCTACAAATCACAAGGTATGTGATGATTTTGTGTATGACTAGTTTTTATGTTAATTGGGTTTTGATGATATGATGAAATTGAGTATGTATAAATGTTCATAAGCATCATATTAGTTTGTAGGTGTAAAATACTTGAACAATTAAGAAGTTTAAGTATATGTTCATACGTGACATGAAATGGGTTTCGTATGATATAATGAAATCGATGTTATATTGATGTTGAAATGTGTTTGAAATCATCATGTATACAAGAATGTGTTAAGAACTTGAACAATTTAGGGAATTAAGTGTATGCTCATACATGTCATAAAATGTTTTTTTATGATATGATGAAACTATGAGTATTTAGTCAAAATGATGAATTAGCTCATGATAATTGAAAGTTTATGTTAACTTGAAGATAATGAGTATATGAACTTGTTGAATGAAAGAAACATGGTAGTTTTGAATTATAAATTGAGCTAATAGGATGACCTAAAAATGATGCCCACCGAGTGATCGATAAAATGCCTAAGTGGGTTTTATCGAATTAATAGTGTGGCTAAGTATGTAGATAGGCAATTTGATTTTTAAAAGTCAAACTAACCTATAATAGAATCGAATGCGAAATATGGTATAAAAGTCCATAAGAGTGATAGTCATGATATTGATGACTAAT
Organism: Scalesia atractyloides; assembly: GCA_947069175.1. Taxonomy (NCBI): domain Eukaryota; kingdom Viridiplantae; phylum Streptophyta; class Magnoliopsida; order Asterales; family Asteraceae; genus Scalesia; species Scalesia atractyloides. Next base: position 38,080,323 of record CAMTDV010000020.1, on the reverse strand, counting down.
TTAATTATCTTGTGGATATTACGTGATAGTTTGACACTTGACAAGCTAGGTGGGAGCTTGGAAAAGAATGGGTCAAACGGGTCAAAGGCGCGATAAAGCTCATGCGGACGCAAGGTAAGTAAACCTTACAACTCCTAGAATAGAATTACAACTTACGTGATGGAAAGTATTATCGTGATTAGTGCAAAATGTTAAAATGTGACCCTATGGTGTCAACCATAACGGGTCAAACGAGTAAAATGGTTCGTAACCACTTATCGTGTTTTGTCAATAAATAAGTTGTTGACAGCAAGCAAGTCCGCTACTTAAAAAAAAATGTTTCAAGATCTTAACGATTTTACCTTTGCATGATTCTTGGTCAGAAGTTGGTTAACAACATAAATGATCTTGGGTCATTTTTATAGATTTTTAATGAAATAGTTTGAAGCGGTTTATTCTGACGTTTTGTTATAAAATAGTGGTTGACATCAAAATGTTTGATAATTTTGTAACGAGTCAAAATTGTTAGGGAGACGGTCGGGTGGAAACATGACTCGGCCGGATAAAGGTGCTGAGAAAAAGACATGTTTCAGTTGACACGGCTGGGTGGAAACCTAACCCGGCTGGGTAAGGGGGCTAAAAAAAGATATTTTGTGTTTAATGTTTTCGTTCAAATGTTTCGATTACTAATCGTTAGACCGTAGAACTTAAACACTAATCGTTTTTAGTATTTATGACAGGCTTTCACTAAGGCGAGAACTAGACAGACAGACGACCAAGCATGCTAAGAACCGAACACTCTTAAATCGCCATTTCCGCGAAGCATTATTCAGGAAAGTTTAAGCGTGATCACGCATGATAAAGTTTTATGCATTAAAACCTTATTGTTTTCGATGGTAACTTATTTGTGTAATTACCCATTAAGTTAGTTTGTTTGGGTTATTCGTTAACCCGAAACTCGTATGTTAATTATAAAAAGAATTGGGATCTAATTATCCGCATTTGATTAAAGTATTTCGAAAATGGGTTAGAGTGTTACATTTTAGGCTCAAGTTCAAGCTCGATAACTAAAAGAGTTGTATTTCAGACTCAAGCTTTTTTTCATTAAGGCTCGAGTCATTCGAGCGTTTAACTGAATCGATCGCAAGTAGCTCTTAAGTTTGTAAGTGTGTTTACACCCTAGGTAAAACTAAAGTTACTAGTTTTGACCTCCTGAGCTCATAAAACCGATTTATAAAAGATTAATACTCAACAAAACAAGTATATTAAATTTACAGTCTAAATTATAATAAAAGATTACAAATAATGCCACTGGACATTCTTTTCTTCAACCTAATAAATTTTATTTAGATTTATTTAATATATTTCTTTTAATATTAATAACTAATATATAGATATGAGTTATCTTTATCCTTATCTTTATCTATCACTCGTAAATAACTTTAATTATTGGTACATTATCTTTTAATAATATTACCTAATAAATAATTAGTATTTTTTGAACTAATATGAAAAGAATTAATTCACAAATATTAAATTAATCAAAGAATAAAAGAATAATTGAAAAGTATTTAACCATTAACTGGAGTTTATGGATAAGCATTTGGTATCGGGTACCGGTACTGAACCGGTACCATACAGGGTATATTCAGTACCGGTTCTCATTTTCCTCGTTTTTCTGTACATGTACGGTACCAGCATTTACGGATAAAACACCGGTAAGTACCGGTACCGGTATCGAACCCGGGTAATTTCAGTACCGGTACCGATATCACTTTTCCCCGTTTTTGGTACCGAATGGGTACCGTGCTCATCCCCGCTGGAGTTTACTCTATTGATATATAATATATAATAGTTTATTCAAGTTTTACAAAAAAATAAATTTTTTAACTTTTTTTTGTAATTTACGGTGTTGTATCTCTTGTATAAGGGTTATTTTTTCTTTTTTTATTTCTAACCCAAAACTTTTCTTTTTTTTTCTTATTTCTTTTTGCAATTTAGATTTTTTTTATCTTTAATTCAAAGCTTTTTATCTTTTGTAATTTAACTCAAACTTTTTTTTATTTTCAATTCTGGTCCACCATACTTTTCATCTTTCCCAAGTTTTTCGTTTCGTTCTAAATTTTGTGAGTTAACGCACCGCAACGTGCGTGTGGGTTCAACATTTTTTTCGTATATTTTTTTATGTTTGACCAACCCGTAGCAACACATCTATTTTTCTCCATCTGACAAGTTCGTCGCAACGCGCGGGTTCTGAATTGACTTAGTTATTTTTTTGTATGTTTTACATCTGCTTTTCTCTCGACTTTATTTTTTATGTTTTTATTTATTTTGTTTTTACGAGTTTTTCCGGTGTTGATGATCGCTTACAACGGTATAACATTGGTACCATTTGACACAGTTTTACTTTACGACAACCGCTGTAACGCAGACTAGTCTTTTAATATAAATAAAAGAGTTAAAATAAAATACTCAAAGCACGTGCTTTACAATTTTTTAATATAAATAAAAGAGTTAAATAAAATACTCAAAGCACGTGCAAGCTAGAAACCCCAAAATATTTTAGTTAACGACTTATGAGGAATGGTCGGCTATAGCTTTTAATTAAAACTTAAAAGGCTTAAAAATTACGACAACAAAAGTGGTCCTGTCCTCGTAAAGAGCAAGTAACGATGAAAGTCTTTGCTTATATTTCCTACACCACAAATGTTAAATCACTAATTTCCACGTCAACTTTTTGTTATTTTCTATTAGTTTTCTATATTAGACTATACAGTGTGGAGTTTATTTAAAAACGGGACGTTATTTGACATGTGAATAGCACGTAAATACGTGTTAGAAAAGTGTTGTGATATTAAAAAACGCGAGATGAGGCGTGAAAGGATGACATAAAGGGACACGTGGCATACACTTTTAATAATTATTTTTAATTTAAAAAACAAAGAAAATTAATAAAAAACCCATTACCCAATAAGAAGCCTTCACATCACACATCACCCAATTTCCACGTCAATAAAAAACAGACCGCCCTTCCCTCTACGCCTCACACCATATCATCTTAGCACTAAAAACGCAAGGCAAATGAAACTTTCAGTCAAACCAAAACTACCCAATATCAAGATGTTATAAATGTACTGTCACTTACAGCTACAAACTAAAAAAATAAAAAGGATCAAACCTCATAATTCATAGGTTACAATCAAGCACTCTCCATTCGCTCCATGGTGGCACCATCATCTTTGCTTCACCCAATCGTACCAGATTTCCTTTATTTCTTCGACTATCCTTTGCGCCAATAAATCCTCAGGAAAAGCCAGTTAGACACATATTTTTAATAACATTTAGCTTTTATGTCATTTATTAAGTTTTTAATGACATTTTACGTATATCATATTTGCTTAACACGCCCTTTATTGGCATTAAAGATACTATCTATTATTATATATAATAATGTTTATGTATATCAAGTATAAGGTACTAGTGGAGAGTTTAAATGAGAAGAAAAATTTTGTAAGAATAAAAAGAATAACTTTTAAACCAATATAAATTTTCTATTTACTTCATTTAATGTGTGTATTTAATATTTTAAAAAAAGGCATATAGGTAAATCTATAATTGTCATTAATTAGCTAATTAATTAAACTTGTAACTCTTTTTTTTAATATATTTTTAAGATAAAATAATTTATGGTGAAGAATAATTTTAGACATGTGTAGGATAAATTTTAGTATGTGTAGGATAAATTTTGAAATGTATAGGGTATTTTTACATGTGTGTAAGGTAAATTACGATAAGTATAAGATATATGTAGGATAAATTTTGAAATGTGTATGATATAATATTTTTGTTTCATTAATGAGAGGAGTTATAAACTATTTAATGTTTTACCATTATGTCCTTTCTTCTTTTTCTTCTCACATTAAATTTTCTCAAATGAACCTTCCTCTAAGGTACTATTTTTATATATAATGTGTATTTGCATAGCATCAACACTGTAAGTATTTTCATATCTAGGTAAATTATCAAAATAGACAAGTTAACCAAGCAAATCATCAAAATTGCATTGAGTGCTGGCTACCGCTTAGCCAACTTTTGTTTTACCGGCTTAGCTTCTAAATTTGTCAAGCTTAGCCCCCCAAATTTACCGGCTAAGCTAACATTTAAAAGTTAATGACTATTTTATAAAAAAAGAAAGTTAACGTGTATTAATGTACATTGCGTACGCTGGGCTTTATCAACATGCGATTTGGGTGATTTCAAATAACAAACATGCGATTTTGGTATCAAAAATCAACATGCGACTTTGTTGCTTTTGTACAACATGCGATTTCCCACATATATACAACATGCGCTTTTGTGTTTTTAGAAATATAACGTGCGATTTATTAATCGCGTATGCAATGTACATTAAGACAAATTGTACGATACACTTTCTCATAAAAAAATACTTTAGGGTCATGACCCTTAGTTTCAAAAAAACTTTTTGAATTATTTTATTTTTATTATTTATTTATTTAATAACTTACGTTTGGAATTATTTCTAAAAAAATGAGGTACGTGTTATGCTTTAACATTCCAATTAAATTTTGCTAAAAAATATTTGTTTGATATAGTAAAACGATATGATAAAGAATTGAACCAATTATGAGGATTTAGTAAAGGGCCATCTAGCCTTCTTATTTTAATAATTTCTTTTTCAATTATTAAATCATATTTTTCCTCTTTTTTTTTTAAATTATTATATTATTATTTATTTAATAATTTACATTCATTAATTTTATCTAAATACTTAAGTATGTAGTTTTGTTTATTTTGTTGCTTAAGATTTCAATATAAATTTTGTTAAAAACAAATATATATTCAAAATTAAGTATTTATTTGATATAGTAAAACAATATGATAGATAACTAAATCGATTATGACAGTTTGACTTTCTAAACAACAACTTTTATTTTAAAATAATATTTGACTTTACATTATCATTTTCTTTTTTCATTGCAACGCACGACTTCAACCAAAATAGTATTATATATATTCATAACTGGTAACTAGTTTTCTTTTTTCTTTTTTTTTTTTGACTTTTTATGTACTTTTCATTTGTCTTTTTTTTTCACTTCAACTCCTTTACATTTACCATTAATGTTTACATATCCTGAACTTTATAAACAACTTAAAAAATATCATATTGACCTTTTCAAGTTTTATGGTGCTTATTTTCATCTACGTGTCGTTATAAATTTAAGTTGGTTTACGTTTTGATATAAACTTTTTCTGGAAACAAGTCAGGTCAAATATAATAAGTTTTTATTATTATTTTTATTTAATTTTCAATTGGTTTACGTTTAGATGTAATTTTTGTCCATTGGTATAAATTTTCTATAATTACTTTTAAACATATTAAAATTTTCAATTTTAACTTTTAAGATAAGATTTCTACAAAATTTCAAGTATGTTCCTTGTGATGTGTTTATTTTTTTTATCTACGTCTAGATATAAGTTTTACTCAAAACCGTGTTGTGAATAGTTGTTCTTTGTTGTGATAATTGAATTGATATCATCAGAAGAGCATCAGCACCGGTACCATAATTGTTTTTAATGGTTTTCTCGTTGTGCCAAACATCAATGGTACCAGTACTCGTTTCTATGCGTTTTTCCAATCGATGTAAAACCTGTGTCAATATCCCTTTCATGTATCTCTTTCGGTTGCTATACGGGGTACTGTTATCATACCAATACTGTAACAAACTGAACCAACACTGTAACGAACCGAACCAATAATGTAACGAACCAAACAAATACCGACTGAAAACCCGTCACAAAGCGCGATAAATCCCACTCTTTCTATATAAAGCGTAGAAGATATTTTAGTTTGGTGATAATTTTGTTTTACATTAGTGGCGAAGCTTGAGATTTCTGACCAGGGGTCGAAAACGTATATACCAAAACTTTCTATAAAACCGAGGGTCAAAAACGTATATAACCCAAAAATTTCTATACGAAAACTACATACTCTTCACTACTGAGCAAAAAGTTCTGAAGATTGATGATTGAATATTCGTTCTTAACCACCCATTTACCTTGACCACCACCATCAACATCAACATCCCCATCAAACTACACTATATCCACTCATCCTCACAACACTTCTCTTCCACTAATGTGAATCACAGATCAAATATCATATAATTAAAATAAGAGTAAAGTTCTTGTATAAATAACTTTAACGTATTAAACATACGAAAAGTATGAAAAAGCAAAAAAAAAAATCGCGGTGGTATTTTCGTAATTATTTACTCGTAGGGTAATTATCAAAATTACTCTATAAGTGTATCAAAATTACTCTACAAGTATATCAAAATTTTTCTGAAAGTTTATTAAACAACATACAATTCAAAATTACTCAACAAAATCATTTGTAGAGTTATCTGTACAAAATTATCTTACAAGTTCAAAATTACCATACAAGATTATTTGTATATTAATTATGATACTATAAAAAGTTAGTCTACAAGATCAAAATTACCCTACAAGAACATTTTACAAAATTACTCTACAAGATCAAGATTACTCTACAAGATCATTTGTAAGTAATTTTGATAATTACCCTACGAGCAAATAATTATGAGAATATCAACGCGTTTTTTCAGCAAATCTTCAGTTCGTACGTTTTGTAGGTTAAAATTATTTGTATTTGATCTTTTATCATCAAAATAAACTATACAACCTAAAGTTTACTTAATACATATGAAAGCACAACAAATAAAAAAAATAAATGAAAACAAAGAAACAAGCCGAATAAAAGTAAAAAAAGAAGTGGGTTTGAGCTAGGGGTGTTGATAAATAATTCAAACTAGGGTTGGAATAAGATTGGGTTAGGAC